>JAKCPB010000241.1:0-659416 GCA_021442155.1 Cymbidium sinense | reverse complement strand
TCTTTTTGGCATAATAATAATTTGGAATGAAAGCAAACTTGAGAATTATATCCCTATTTCTCTTTTGACAACTTTAGAAATATCCCCATTTCTTCTAACAAACTTGACCAAATTCTTTTTAAGCTTTCTTATAATGGTGACTTTGTTCTTAAAGAGGTTTGGAATTTTATTAGAGATAAATAGTACCCCTCTAATGTTTTTATTAAACTTTGGAACAATATCACTCCCATTTCTTATTCGATTTTAGCTTGGAGGATTTTGAATAACTTTATTCCTATGGACTCTTTGCTCTGGACTAAAGGGTTTTACTTACCTTCAAAGTGTTATTATTGCTTTCATATTGAAAATGTAAATCATGTTTTAGTCAATGGTGTAATTACTTCTAAATTATGGTTTTAGTATGATGATTTATTTAATACTAACTATTTCCAGGGTTCTCTTTATTTATATCAACTTCTTGAAGTCTATTCTAAAATACAGTTAAAGGTCATATCAAAGTTTTAATTGATATTGCCCTTATCCGGTTCATCGAGATGGGTAGAAATGATGCTAAATATTGTGGTATTCCTATGAACCATAAAAGGATCATGGGAAAACTAAAAAAAATTCAAGCTCTTTTAATGCCAATCTTATTAGTAATATTCATTTTAGAGGTTACAAATTTTCGGTTAAAAAATTGGGTATCATTCTGCCGAAGTTTGACTCTTATAAAAGTGCTCGGATTATCCATTGGATCAAACCTAAAGACAATTTGATTAAAGTGAATACTGGTTTTGTCTTCCAATAAATATGGTATGTGGTGGTATCCTTAGGGATTCTAAAGGTACTATCATTTGTGCTTTTGCCTATCCTCTCAAAGCCTATTATGTTATTCGAGCTTATGGTTATAATAAAGTTATTGAAATTTGTTTAAATAGAGGTTTCCTCAACATCTGATTGTAGTTGATGCTCTCTTGCTTGACATGCTTAATTACAATAGAAATGGGAATTGAATTATTTTATGATCTTAATCATACTAAAAATCTTCTTTATCGAGTTTATTATAATATTTCCCACATCCTTCATGAAGGTAATGCTTGTATTTACTTGGCTAACTTTGGTGCCAACTTAACTACACTTTATTTGACAAGCAAACTTTGCCTAAACTATTAAGAGGTTTGGTTAATCTAGATAATACTGATTTCTTATCTAAAAATTCTTGGCTTAGTTTTGCTTGGTTTTGATGATCTTTTGCTTTTGGTTGCCCCTTGTTAAACCCTCTTTGGGTTGTGGTTATCTACTTATTTTTCTCTCTTTGGCTGAGCTATGTTTTTTAATCTATTACTTTTGATTGGCCTTATTTTTTTTACTACCGGTGGTTATTATAAGTACAGGTTCTTTTGGTTTTTTTTTGGTGGATTATCTATCTGTAGTGTTTACCATAATTTTCCCTTGGCTACTTTTTATATCCTCCTTTGGGTTGTTATATGATGTAGGTTTTTCTTTCTTGTATGGGTTTTGCCTCTTTTGGTCAGCTAACTTACCTAAGTTGGATCTCTGGTGGTTGATGTGGTGTTGTTGGCTAGAAATTTTGGCTGATTAGGTTGGTTGGATGGCTGGCTATTTGGGCTATTTTTTATTTTCTATTGGTGACTAATTTGGGGGGTTATTGGTGGTTTATCTCTAGCTTGATTTTGGCATGGTGGACATTATTGGTTGGCTGTTATTTTCTCTATTTTGTTGACTGGGCCTTGGTGGTTGGTTTTACTAATTTTGTTTTATTTCTTTTGGTTATGGTTTTGACCTCATCCTATATTGGCCTTCCTCTCTTGGCTGTAGTGGCTTTGGATTTGGGTATTGTTCGATTATTTGGTTGAAGGCTATTTTGTGGTCAGTTGGCCTCTAGTGGTTTGGTTTTTTTATTGTTGTTCCTGTTGGTTGGTTGTAGTCTATCTTAGGGTTTTGTACCTTTTGCCTTTGGTTTGTTTCTACTTACTGATCGATTTTATTTTGCTTGGTTGGGGTGGTTACTTCTGCTTCTACCCTTTCCCTGTGTCTTGGGTGATTTTATCTTGATGACTATTGGTCTTACACTTACTTGGTCTTCTACTACTATGGTGGTTAGGTTTGGTTGGTTGTATTAGTCTGGGTTTGGAGGGGTGGCTATTTTGGCCGCTTTTCTCCTTGGTGACTACTGGAACTGTGTTCTTTCTATGACTGATTGTTTCCTCCTACTTTGTTTTTTTCTCTCTTGGTCAGAATGACCCTCTTTTTCTATTTGGGTGGTAGCCTTGCTGCCCACCCCTTTGTAATTTTGGGTTTTAGCTCTTTTTTTCGCTTTGTTGGTGGAGGATATAAGCACTTGTGTTTTTCTTTTATTATCTCTAGTTTATGTTGTTACCTGTCATAAGCTTTCTTTGATTTTGTTATTCCTTTTGGTGGTGGCTTTGGTGGTGCTCTCACTATTGCTATCTCCGATGGTTGGTTGATTATCTTCCTTATTTTTGGTTGTTCTGTGTTTTGGTGGTTATGTTATGTTTGTTGTTTGAGGATTTCCTGGATGATAGACTTTGGATGATGGGCAACATGAGGTATGCTATGATGGCCTTGATGTTTCTCACTTTTCTTCTTTTGTTGGTAGTGCTATATGTAATTGTAACCCTTCTCGAAGTTTGGATGCATACACATAGTGTTGCTCCTTAAGATGATTATAAGAGTTGAGCCTTTTTTTACTTTCTCATTTTATTTGCTCTTACTTTTATGCTTGCTTAATTGTACTCATCCTTTCAAAAGTATGTTGCGATTTCTTTTATAGGTTGGGAGAGTCTTGGTGGATCTTGCTATCGTATAAACCAAATGAAGTTTGTCACGCTCACATGGATTTTCTGTTGATTTTGTTTTTCTTTTGCTTTATTTCCTTCATTATTGAAATAGTTAGATTTATATCTTTAGGATTTATTGTAGCTGAGCATTGGTTAGAGATTACCCCTAAGGACTTTGTACTTTTCTTTATAATAAAATTTCCTTAATTTCCTTTAAAAAATAACCTTAAACCTAAAACCCTAAGCCCCAAAACCCTAAACCCTAAACCCTAAACCCTTAAACCTAAACCCTAAACCTAAAAACCATAAACTCTAAACCCTAAACCCTAAACCCTAAACCCCAAACCTAAACCTAAACTAAAACCTCCTAAACTAAAAAACCTAAACATAAAACCTAAATAAATAAACCTAAAATAAATAAATAAAACCTAAAAAAAAAAAAAAAATAAATAAATAACTAAATAAAATAAAAAAATAAATACCTAAAACTAAAATAAAACATAACCTAAAAAATAAATAAATAAAAAAACTAAACTAAAAGAAAACCTAAACCTAAAAATAAAATAAATAAAACCTAAAAATAAACAAAACCAAAACATAAACTTAAAATAAACTAAACCTAAACCTAAACCTAAACTAAATAAAATAAAAAAAATAAACCTAAACTAAAAATAAACCTAAAATAAACCTAAAAATAAAATAAACTAAACCTAAAAAAAAATAAAATAAAACCTAAACCTAAACTAAAAAAAATAAATAAAAAATAAAATGCTAAAATAAATAAACTAAACTAAATAAAAATAAAAAAAAAATCAAATAAACCAAATAAATAAAACTAAATTAAGTAAACTAAATAAACCTAAACCTTTACTTAATTTAAAAAAAACCCTAAACCTAAACCTAAAACTAAACCTAAACCTAAACCCTAAACCTAAACTAAAACCTAAACCCTAAACCCTAAACCCTAAACCCTAAACCCCAAAATAAACTAAAACCCTAAAACCCTAAACCTAAACCCTAAAAAATTAAAAAAAATAAACCTAAACCTATACCCTAAACCTAAACCTAAATCTAAACCTAAATATAAACCCTAAACTTAAGCCTAAACCCTAAGAATAAAACCATGAAAAGAATATCACTAACGCCTAAATCTGGTGGAGGAAAAATATACAAATCAATAAGGTGGTGGACTGTGGTATTATGGAGGTGAAGCCATAAGGTTACAAAAAGAAAAATTAAATATGTGGATCCTGCTACTAGGACTGGTTTTAATGGGACTGAGAAATAAGAATGACCAAACAAGTGTCTTTAGTAAGACTTCTAGAAATTTTGAATTCTAATGTGATCATTTATCTAAATCTCTATGTCTAAAACTACTATGAAATAAAAGAATAAATATTAAATATGAATTTGTTCTCTATTTAAATAAAACTAATAAATAAAATCATAAATAATAACCCAAAATAAACCCTAAAACATAAATAAATAAAATAAAAAATAAAAATCCTAAACCCTAAAACCCTAAACCCTAAACCCTAAAACCCTAAACCCTAAACCCTAAACCTAAACCTAAACTAAACCTAAAACTAAACCTAAATAAAGTAAAATAAAACCTAAACTAAACCTAAACCTAAACCTAAATAAAATAAAAATAAAAAAATTAAACTAAAATAAATAAAATTAAACCTAAAAAATAAAACTAAACCCTAAAATAAAAACCTAAAATAAAAATAAAATAAAAAATTAAATAAAACCTAAACCAAATAAACCTAAAATAAAATAAAAAAAAATAAATAAAATAAACCAAACTAAAATAAAAATAAAATAAACCTAAACTAAACCTAAACCTAAACCTAAACCTAAAAGGAAAATAAAATAAAAAATAAAAATTAAACAAAAATAAAATAAATAAAATATTAAACTTAACTAAAAAAAATAAAACTAAACCTAAATTAAAATAAAATATACCTAAAATAAAATAAAATAAAACTAAATAAAACCTAAACCAAAAATAAACCTAAAATAAACTAAAATAAATAAAAAATAAACCTAAACCTAAAATAAAATAAAATAAACCTAAACCTAAACTAAAATAAACTAAACCAAAATAAATAAAACCTAAAGCTAAACCAAAAATAAACTAAACCTAAAACTAAACCCTAAATAAAATAAAATAAAATAAAAACAAACCTAAACCTAAACTAAAAAATTAAACCTAAAATAAACTTAAAACCTAAACCTAAAAAAATAAAATAAAAACCTAAACCTAAACCTAAAAATAAAAAATAAAACCTAAACCTAAAAATAAAATAAAAATAAAACTAAACTGAAAAATAAACCTAAACCTAAACCTAAACCTAAAATAAAAAATCTAAATTAAAATAAATAAACTAAACTAAATAAAATAAAATAAACCTAAATAAAAAATAATAAAAATAAAGTAAAATTAATTAACTAAATAAGCCTAAACCTATGGGTTTACAAAATTTAAATAATAATAATAATAATAAAACCGAAACCCTAAACTCTAAACCTTAAAACTAACCTTAAACCCTAATCCCTAAACCCTGAACCTACAAACCTAAACCCTAAACCCTCAACCTTAAAACCTAAGCCCTAAACCCTAAACCCTAAACTCCAAACCCTAAACCTAAACCCTAAAACCCTAAACCTTAAACCCTAAAACTAAATGCTAAACCTTAAACCCTAAACCTTAAACCTTAAACCTAAACCTAAAAAACTTGAAAACCTAAACCTAAACTTAATAAACCTAAAATAAAATAAATAAATAAATAAACCTAAATCTAAATAAACAAAAAAATAAAATAAAATAAATACCTAAACTAAAACCTAAACCTAAAAATAAAGATAAACTAAAATAAAATAATAAAAACTAAACTAAAATAAAATAAATAAGAAACCTAAACTAAACTAAAAAATTAAATTAACCTACAAATAAATAAACCTAAATAAAATAAAAACTAAACATAAAATGAAAATAAAATAAACCTAAAATAAAACAAAATAAAAAACCTAAACCTAAAAAATAAAACTAAAAATAAATAATAAAATAAAACCTAAACCTTAAACTAAAAAAATAACATGAACTTAAAATAATAAAAAAAAACCTAAACCTAAATTATAATTAACTAAACTAAAATAAATAAAACCTAAAACTAAACCTAAAATAAACTAAACCTAAACCCTAAACTAAATAAAATAAAATAAACTAAAAATAAACCTAAGCCTAAACTAAAAATTAAACCTAAAAATAAACCTAAAATAAAAAGCTAAAACCTAAACATAAAAAAAGAAAAATAAAAACCTAAACCAAAACCTAAAAATAAAGAATAAAACCTAAACCTTAAAAATAAAATAAAAATAAAACTAAATCAAAAAAAAATAAGCATAAACTTAAACCTAAACCTAAAAATAAACTAAAATAAAAAAACTTAAACTAAAATAAATAAACCTAAAATAAATAAACTAAACTAAATAAAAAATAAAAATAAACCTAAATAAAAATAAAAAATAAAATAAACTAAAATAAGAAATAAACTAAATATACCTAGAATTACCAGTTTACTTAATTTAAAAAAAACCCTAAACCATAAACATAAACCCTAAATCCTAAACCCTAAACCGTAAAACTAACCCTAAACTTATAACCCTAAACCTATAACTCTAAACCCTATAACCTAAACCCTAAACTATCCATAAACCCTAAACCCTAAACCTTAAACCCTCAAAACCCTAAACCTTGAAGCATAAACACTAAACCCTAAACCCTAAACCCTACCCCTAAACCCTAAACCCTAAAACCCTAAACACTAAAAACCAAAACCCTAAACCCTAACCCCTAACCCTAAACCCTAAACCCTAAACCTAAAAGCATAAACCCTAAAACCCTAAACCCTAAACCCTAAAGCCTAAAGCCTAAATCATAAACCTTAGGGGATCACACATGCATTGTACATGACATGTGAGGGCTCTATGTCGAGGGCTAAGAAGAAAATCTAGGGATAAGGTTTGAATTTGATTTGATTATATGATTTGTGGAAAGAAGATCCATTAGGGATAAGAATCAATAATTCACCAAGGATTAAGATCGAATCAAATTTAATTTGTTTTATTTTAATTGATGTGGAGGCATATCTACTAGAGATATGGGCTCGAGTCCGCTAGGGATCGGGTATATGATCTTCCACTAAGGAAGAAAATTCAGGCTATCCACTGAGGATTGGGACTTGAGTTTGATTTCATAGATTTTCTTGGGGATGTATCCACTCAGGATAAGAGTTTGGTTGGATTTCTTTGAATTAGACTCTACATGGGAGTTGGTTTAATTTGGCTCCATTGGGGATGTTGGTTTCGAATTTGATTTGTTTGCTTGACTTATTTTATATGATCTCCTGGGAGAAGGGTGTGATTTAACTCCAGGGAAAATCAAATTGGGTTTAATTTAACTGAAGTTAATGGGACCCTATTATGCAATGGACCCACGAGAAGGGGTTATATCCCTGACCTACCTCAGTTTACAAATAAAGGGATATCCACCTGGGTAGAGCTAGCCAACCTATGCTTTTGTGTGCAATGGTATGTGCTAGGAAGAAGTAGC
Source organism: Cymbidium sinense (assembly GCA_021442155.1). NCBI lineage: Eukaryota > Viridiplantae > Streptophyta > Magnoliopsida > Asparagales > Orchidaceae > Cymbidium > Cymbidium sinense. The sequence continues at coordinate 651,997 of JAKCPB010000241.1, read as the reverse complement.
ATACTTACATCTTCAAAGTGAGGAACAACCACTAGATACTTGGATGAACAACAAATCAAACCTGACCTAAGGAGACTACTAAGTGAATGCCGCTGGGGACTTATGCTAACTCAAAAGTAATTATGATTAATTTTATCTTAATTTCATGTGATATGATATAGTTTGTTTGGTTTTGATTGATTTTGAATTAAGGGCATATCCACTAGGGATGTGAGCTCGCAAATTTGATAGATTTAATTTATGGATAGGTTGGTGTATGATGGACCCATTGAGAAGCTATATCGACTTGTCCTATCCCAAATTTACAAATCCAAAGGATAGTCTGGCCGGGTAGAGCTAGCTAACTAAGGGGCTTCTGTGCAATGATTGTGCTAAGAAGAAGGAAGTAGACTTACATCTTCAAAAGTGGAATAACTGGGGTGACCTGTTGGTAGCACAACAAATCAAACTCAACTTACAAGAAACTACTAAGTGAATTTTACTGGGGACTTTTATCAACTCAAGAGTAGTCAGGTGATTTATATAAGGAGTTTTGCTGACATTGCCCTAAAGATAGGATACCTGCTTGGGAAATGGTACCATTAGGGGTATCCTCTTAATCCATAAGTGAATATATATTATATTTATATTTTTGCATGGACACTATTTGTGTGCAAGGGACCACACTGAGAAGGGGCTAAGTCGGCCTTGACCTATCTATGATTTACTAGACCAATGTAGAATCTACACATCCATAGGATGGATTCTCCAACCATTGGGGTGGTTACTAGGAAAGGGGAACTATCCAATTCGATAGTAACCGAGGTAGTGTCTAAATGGGGCCGCAAAGGATGTGATCCAAATATAGTGCCCATATGGGAGGTGCTGCCAGGGCATTATCCTCAGATCAAAAAAAAGTAAGCCTATAGTGTACGGCCAACTCAAGGAGAAAAGCATAGTGTACTTACATTTGCCATGAGTGGTGTATCCTAAGGTGGGAGAACCAACCAACCTAAGGTGTATCCGTCAGCATGAGTGGTGTATCCATCATCATAGTGAGAACCAACCAACCTAAGGTGCTCGTCGGTGTGTAATGATCAACCTAGAAAGAAAGCATGTAGGCTTTCAACTTTTCAAGCAAAATTGATCAGCAGGATAGTCTGTCGTCGACAGGACAGATGCTATCTGACCTAGAGTGACTACTAAATGAGGACAAGAAGGATGACCCACTTGAAGCAAATGAGGAAGGAGCCGCTAGGGAGTTATCCTAAACCTCTAATATACTGACCACCAATGCATGAAGGCTAATCCAAGAAGAAAGTGTAGGCACTCACATCCTCTTAAATGACAACATGAGGTAGCTTACTAGCCAGTGGCATACTAAACTAACAAGGCACTCATCGTGTCAAATGGCCAAGGAAGTAAAGTGTAGCTACATCCTCCAAACCAAGAAGGCCACTAGGGTAACACACTGAAGGTAAAGACGTAAGCGACTTAGAATACCGAGTGAGTGCCACTCGTTATCTCAACTCAAGTTTCTCGAGAAAAGATATGTGTTTATTTTTATATGTTTGTGTGTAGTTTGTGTTTGTTGTCACAATGGATAGGATGCCACTTGGGTTCATTACACCTACCTTAAACACATCATGGAAGATTTGTAAATAAGAATACTTTCAACATGGAAGAGATTGAATTCAAAATGGAATTTTCATTGATGATAATCATTTTCAAACATGATTTATAATATTTCTTTAAGTATAGCCCATTGATTAGAAGATTTGGGTGTTCTCCCTTATAATTAATAAGCTGATAAGATCCTCCTTGGTGTCTTTTTATGGAAAAGGGCCTTCCAAAGTGGTTTAAACTTGCCTCCCATATTATGATGGCAACAATCATCTCTTCAAACTAAAATAAGCTCTCCTACTTGAAAAGCTCAGGACGACAACTTGTTGTGAGCTTGAATCATTTTAGCTTTGTATAGGTTTTGGCATGCCCACATGCATCTCTCCTCCAAACCTTCAAGCTCTTCTAACCAACTTATGTTCTCTTTATTTTTATCTGTACCAACTATCCTTAGTGATGGGAGTCGGACTACTAATGCTAGAATGAATTTGGACCCATACACTAAGGAGAAAGGAGTAGACTAAGTTGGAGTTCTATATGTGGTGTGGTTGGTCCACAAGGCTTCAACTAACTACTAATCCCACTATCGCTTGTTATTGTCGTGTGTCTTCTTTAGTATTCAGATGAGATTTTTGTTGAAGGCTTCTGCTAAGCCCTTTACCCTTGGGTAGTTGACTATAGAATATCTCCAATCTATGCTGTATCTTCGAGAAAAATTATTAATCTCGGTGCTCTTGAATGCAGTACCATTATCAGATATAATTTATCAAGGCACTCTGAACCTATATATGATATGGTTACTAAAAAATAGGAGCACATGCTGAGTTGTGATCTCTTTGAGCGGAATCTCCTTCGCCCATTTGAAAAGAATTAGTAAAAGATGAACCAATGACCCTTGGAAGAGAGGATCAATGACCCACATGTCGCCCAACACTCAATGGCCTTGAGGCAATGTAGGATGTAGAATGTTGGGTGGTTGGTGTAGGACCACAGTAGGTATTTGACATTGGTGGCATCACCCAGTCGTATCCATGCATTCTTTGATCATTAATGGCCAGTATTATTCTAGTATTTGATCTTGGCTTTCATCTTCAGACCAGATTGGTTAGCACCACATAATCCTGAGTGTACCTCGGTCAAGATCATATGATCTTCATACGTCTAAACAACATAACCACATATGATTGAAAGATTTTTGGTATAAGAGATCATCCATAAGAGCATAGGAAAGTTCTATCTGCTTCATCTAATGGGCTTGGGAGTTCTTCGAGGTAGTTTACCTTTATTTAGGTAATCCATGAATGGTTGCCTCTAAACTAACTCCTCGCCTTCTTGGCAATGGCAACCTCCCCTTCAAGAGAGTACTTTTGATGAGTTCAATATTAATAAGGGATAAGACTTGTCTATTTTGGACTTTATGGATATGGACTCATCCTCCAAACATGTCAACTCACAAGCAAGCTAAAGCATACACTACGTCATTCTCTCCTTAAGGAATCTTATAAATGGTAACCTCTTGGATTTGGGCCAACAACTCCATGGTGTACTTATGGTAGTGATGGAGCTTGAGATTTATAACCTTATAGGAACCAATGATTTGGTTGATAACTAAAGAATCTCAAGATGTTGATGTTGGATGCTTATAATATAACCTGCATCGCAATCGAGACTTATATTTTGCTTCATTATTGGTGCAAGGATTGGACAGATGATATGAGAATCTCATCACATTATGGTCTATAGTTAAGAGAACTATTCTAACCCCTCCCTTTTTTGAAAAAGTTGATTGTGATTCTTCTCCTCTTGAGAGAAGCACATCAAAGTACATCTCCAATGGTAAATGTTAGTATCCCTAAGTTTCATGACTTGTTCATCGTGAGATCATCAGATTCACAGAAGTCAATGTGTTTCTAAGAAATCCACTTTCTCTTTTCATTTCACCGCACGGAGGGGTACGAAGGAAATGTCAAACTACGAGAGGATTATGGACCATCAAGTTAACCATCCATATAGCGTCATCCATGTCTTGAGATATTGGAATGGATTGATCCTAGAGATTAAGTTCATCTTATGTGAAAGCATGTAGTGTTGTAGCTTTTGGGATGCAAAGATTAAAGATAGGCAATGCTTCAATGGGTGAAAATTAACCTTAGGGATTAGATGATGACTGAGGTAGTAGAGTGCATTTTCCTTCCCTGTCATTGGCTTGGGAAACAAAGCACCAAGGAGTCGCCTAATGTAGCAGTAAATAATGAGTGGTTTGCATGAGATTCTACTAGAACTAGGACATGTAATGCTTGATTTCTTCAAGGCATGCCCACCCTTATCATCCCACTTGAACTTGGCATCCTTTTTGACAAGTGCTTAGAATTGCTGACATCTTCCCAATAGGTTGGATATAAAGCATCAAGATACTCCAACTCTTGAATGATCCGAGTTGAGTTAAACTTTGGGTAGCATTTCTCACCTTGATCTCTTTTAATGATTTTGATTCCCTAGTGTTGGATAACAAACCCAAGGAATTTCATTGAAGCTACTATACACACACTTTAAGAGGTTCATTTGAGGTTAAATTATCTTAACTGCTTCAAAACTACTCAAGAGGTGAACTTTTGTACTTTTGACCACAGATCATCAAAGCACTCGACTAAATGATGAATAAGTTCATGAAAGATTCGAGTCATAGCCCACTGGTATGTAGCACCAACATTTTTAAGGCTGAAAGGCATAACCTTATAGCAATAGATTTTGATCGAGGGTTCTAAAAGTAGTGTTTCTTTCATCTTCAGGGACCATCTTTATTTGGATAAATCTAGACGAGCCATCCATGAAAGAGAAGACTGCATGAGATGAGGCAATGTCCACCATCAGCTCTGGGATTGGTAGTAGTAATTCATCTTTTGCACATGCCTTATTTAAATTTCTAAAATTGAGGCATATGTGAATTTGGCCATTCTTTTCTTAATTGGATGATGTCAAGCAACTGTGTAGGTGTTTTTCTTCTTATGAAGCCAAAGATCGATCAATTTTTTGACTTCATAAATGACCTATTGTTCTATGTCTACTCGCATTCGTCTAAGAGCTTGCTTGATATGGATAGTAGTAGGCTCTATTGCTAGTTTATGGACTGCTATGCCAGGAGCCAATCCAAGCTTTATTAATCTATGCAAAGCCTAAATCATAATAAAAGCGTCATTGGTTTTAATTTCATTCAATAAAAAATTGATGTATGTCGGGCGTGGATCTTCTTTAGTTTCCATGCTAATTTTCTTGAGCTTGTCAATGGTTGAATTGATCTCTTCTTCAAACTCTGGTGGTGCATCTTTGACTTCAAAATCATTTGGATCATCTGAAGTTTCTAAGCACAGCTCCTCATATGATTTAATGTTATTTGAAAAGAACCTATCAAATTCCAAGTGATTGGTGATGACTAAGAAGTAATTATCATCATTGACTGGACCTACTGTACCGAATCCTAGTTCTGGTCTTGATGAGAGCTTTTGCATTTGTTCTTCTATATTCTTTGGAAGTAGTCTGACTTGTGCTTTGACTAAGTATGTAGTATTAACCCTTTCTTTGCTAAATTATGAACACAAGGCAAGTACCAATCAAAAGGTATTAAATCTTTATATGAATCATCCTCAAGTTCTACAATAACTACTTGACTTGAGGATGATGCTGAAAGAACCTCTAGTCTTCACACGGATGACTTAGGGGCTTTAACTACCAAACCTGCCTTAAGAGGAAAGTGGGTTGTTAAGGTTCCAACTAATGCCCAACTATTTCACATATAGATTTGGATACATTTATGCTTTGCATTAGAGCCTCTTCATCGCTATCCGCTCAAGTATCACCTCCAAGGGAATCTACTAGAAGAGTGGTGTGCAACCATATAAGACTCATCAATGAACTAGATTCTAAGTTTATAAGGATAGTAGGTGTACTCTGGTAGCTAGGTTAACCTTCTATTGTGGCCAATAAGGAGGTTTTTCACCCCAGGATGCCTCAACCCTCTTCTACCTAGTGGAGGTTAGGTCATCCCACCCATATGTTCAAATGGAGTAATAAATTATGGGTGAAATGTCGCTCCACTTCCTCTTCAAGCATATTCCCTTTTATCTTCTTTTCTTTTAACTTTTCTTTTCTTTTCTTCTTTTCTTTCCTTTATTTTTATTTTTTTTTATTTTTAAACTTTTACCAAGTTCAGAATAGACTTGTTGATTTTGACAGGTAGTAATCGCATCCTCATATAACCAACCTCATGAACTAAAATGACTTGAGATCTCCTTGACACAAGAACAATCCCACCTGTCACAAACTTAATACACTAATGTAGAGAGGATGGAACTATGTTGTTCTCATATATCCATGGTCTCTTGAGCAAAACATTGAAAGATGTATCTGAGTCTATAATGTGAAACTTGGCTCGATCTTCCAATCATCTATCTCCAAGGGCAACACTATGGAGCCTAAGGCCTATTAACCACTTTTGAGTGTCGATTCAATCTTCCCATCTTAGACTTAGTCTTCTAGGCACTAAGACTTCCTAGTCATAAGATACTTCCAACAATTAAAACATTTAACTTAAGCCTAAAGACTTAAAATGGTTAACCAAAATAGGTTATGCCTTGGATTAGATAATCCACCTACCCTACAACAAATCAAATCCATGTTCTCCTTCTCAAACCCAACCTCAAGTTCATTCAAACATCAAATTAAAATTCAAATCAAACCCAAATTCCAAAAGCAAATGATTGAAGCCCATGATCAAATCAAACTTGAAACCCTTCTTAAGCCATATGACCTATCCCATGGACTTAGCCAAATCTTAATCCAAATCAATCTAAAATCAATTGATTTTCTCATAATAAATTTATATATTAAATCATCTTTCTAAATATAAATGAAATCTACATTCAAATAATCAAACTAAATCAAATTAAATCAAAACCTTCCTAAGCCATATGACTATCCCATGGACTCACCAAATATTAATCCAAATTAAGTCAAACTCAATTGATTTTCTCACAAATTAATCATATTTTAATCATCTTCAAAAAATTGAATGAAATATACATTTAAATCATTAAAACTAAATCAAACCAATTGAAAATCCAAACTATGCCACATGACCTAACTCATGGACTAAAATTTATTCATAAAAAACCCAAATTCAATTGATTTTCTCATGAAACAATCATACCTTCAATCATATTCACAAATATAAATGAAATCCAATCATCAAGCCAAAAAAATCAACCCAAGTTAAACCAAACTTAACCTTTTGACTTGAAATGTTTAAATGAACCAAAACCCATTTGAACCAAATCAATTTCAATTGAATTTATATCAATCCCAAATCCATATAAAATCAACTAAATCAAACTCAACCCAAAATAGAGCCAACTAAACCCAATTGGTCCACTTGACCTAACCTAACCCAATTTGACCTAAATGAGTCAAATTGAGCCAAACCTAACCAAATCAACTCCAATTGACTTGAAATTTGAGCTAACCCACTTTTGACTCATTTCAAATCTACCCAAATCAAATGAAATGCCAAATGATCATTATACCCTTGGGTCAATGCTATCACATCAGACAAATCACCCATGTAAGAGGTCATTTCCATTCCTTGGTGACTTGGTACTCTCCTAATGGTCCACCTAGGCACCTAGGACACTGCCCAACCTAACCTAACGGGTGGTTGGATTGGCCATGACCAATGGGAGGTGAAATCACCTCACCCTCCCCATTGGAGCATTTGAAACCCATAAGATACCCATGATTCCTCCTTGGCAGCCACATCCACACCTTCAACCAACCAAGTCGAGCCAACTCGCCTCCTCCTCCACCCATGACTCTGAGATGGTTAACAACCACTAGAAGCCAAACCTGATCCCACCTTCCAATCAAGATGAATGGGGTATACACCCCTTGTTTCCACTCAAACACACATAAAAAAAAAAATAATTACAGCCCTAGCTACCCAAGACAATGCTAGAGCCATCTAAGCTCCTCGATCAAAAATTCCATTCATCATTAACACTCATTTTTGACCTAACTTTCCCATTTCTCCATCAAAGTTAAATTAACTTTACATGCACCTTCCCTAGGCCTCGTTGAGCAAGAATGAATAATTTCCCAAGCTTCTTAAACATCAGAGGTGGGACTTCGATTAAAGTAGAGCTCCAAATCATCAATTCTGAGTGAAAGTCAAGGAATTGATCCAATTTATTCCTGTTAAGCTATGGGATTAATTGTATCCATCCGATCTTAGATTGAATGGTGGACGAGAAAACGCATCCTCCGTCACCACGTAGGTGTTGAGTCCGATAAGTTTTAAGTAACCAATCCAACGACGCCACATGGAAAGCGTGCCATGTTAATGCACTATGTGGAGCAAACAGGATTTGGCTTAAGTAATCATTTTTAATGGCTGAAACTTCTAAAAATCATAAAATAGCATAGAGAAATAAAAAATACAAATAAATACTCATTTTAAAGGTATTTCAGGAGAATTAATTAAAAAATGATTTAAACTAATTTTGAATAGTAATTAAGGTTTAATTAAAGTTTAATTACAAATTTTATTAGCATAATTACTCCTGAATTACTTGAGTAATTAATCTCAAATTTTGTAGGTTAATTTAATTGGATGACCACTGCCTCCCATGCTTTGCATGAGATTTATTTCTCACTTAAATAGAAAATTGAATTAAACTTAATTACTCTTTTAAGTTAAATAATGATTAATTAATCCCATTAGTAGTAATAATTTGGTTAATTAAATTTATTAATCATTGTTCAATAGTAAGTGAACTAAGGAATAGGGTTGGGACCCCTTCCAAGTTTATTTCACCCTTTTTAAAATGAAATTAATTAAGATTTAACCAATTAATTAAATCACTTAATCAAAATTGAAATCATAATCACATCGACCCAATTAATTAAATCATGGGGTAGATCTTTAGTTTAATAGCCTAAAGGAATTTAATGAAATTATGGTTAGTCCACATGTGTGGAAAATCATAAGAGTAAATTAAGTCCCTTAATCTAATTAACTATTAATCATGAGCCAATTGCATTAGGCTTCTTTATTTCATAGGATCATTGCAAGTTTATTTTCCATGCATATCATGTTGGCTCATAATTATTAAATTAATTACTTTAAGGTGACATGGTAAGGGTAATTAATTCATCTAATTAAAGGTTCAACTTAATTAACCCATAAAATCAACTTAATTACATTTCCTTAAATTAATTCAAATCACTAATGTGGAATGGGTTTAAAACATCAAGTGATGATTTCTCTTCTCCTTTAAATCAAATCAAATCCAAAACTTAATTAATAAAGAAGCTTTGGTTTTCTTTAAATAATCTTAATTTATTTGATTGTCTTTAAGAACTAGTTTGGTTAAATGAATCACATGCTTATATTTGATTATTCTCTTTGCAATCATGTTAAATTTGGCATGTCATTTGAATCCATGCATCCATCTTATCAAAATCAAGTAAAATAAAATGGATTTTCTTTATGTTTTGCATGTGTTCACTTAATTTAATATATGCATAGCTATCAATATTAAATCCAAATGTATTTTCAAAAGCTTATAAATGAATAATAATATGTGTTATAATGCTAGTTATAAATACATAAGAAATGCATGTGCTTATAGCTTAATGAATGTTTCTCTTCTCTATTCATGTGTTGATTTATATAAGATTGAATGGTAATGGGTATATAGTCTGACATCCCAGGAATATGAGGCTTTAGCTAACCCTAAGGAGGTCATTTGATTACCTCACTTCCATGGTTTGTTACTTGGTTGATGAAATCGAAAAGAAGAAATGTTGAATCTGAATTTGTTCTCTGTTAAAAAAAAACCAAAACCCTAAACCTAAAACTAAAACCTGAACCCAAACATACAACACTAAATCCTAAACCCAAAAGCCTAAACCCCAAACCCTAAACCCTAAACCCTAAACCCTAAACCCTAAACCCTAAAACCTAAAAACCTAAACCTAAACTAAACTAAAATAAAATAAATAAAAACCTAAACTAAACTAAAAAATAAAATAAATCTAAATACAATAAGACTAAACATAAAATATTAAACTAAACTAAAAAATAAAATAAATCTAAATATAATAAGACTAAACATAAAATAAAAATAAAATAAAATAAATACTAAATAAACACTTAAACCTATTAAATAAACCTAAAAATAAATAAAAAATAAAACCTAAACCTAAACTAAAATAAACTAAACTAAAATAAATAAAACCTAAACTTAAACCTAAAATAAACTAAACTTAAACCCTAAACTAAATAAAATAAAATAAACTAAAAATAAACCTTAACCTAAACATTAAATAAACCTAAAACCTAAACCTAAAAAATAAAAAATAAAAACCTAAACCTTAACCTAAAAATAAAAAATAAAGTTAAAACTTAAAAAATAAAATAAAAATAAAACTAAATAAGAAAATAAACATAAACCTAAACCTAAACCTAAAAAAAAATAACTAAAATAAAAAACTTAAACTAAAATAAATAAACCTAAAATAAATAAACCTAAAATAAATAAATTAAACTAAATAAAAAATAAAAAAATCTAAATAAAAATAAAAATAAACTAAATAAACTAAATAAACCTAAACCTATTGGTTTACTTAATTTTTCTAAAAAAATCCCTAAACCCTAAACCCTAAACTATAAAACAAAACCCTAAACCCTAAACCCTAAACCCTAAAATGTAAACCCTACACTCTAAACCCTAAACCCTAAAACTAACTCTAAACCCTAAACCCTAAACTAACCTAAACCTAAACTAAAACCTAAACCCTAAACCCTAAAACCTAAACACTAAACCCATACCTAACCCTAAACCATAAACTATACCCTAAAAAAAACCTAAACCCAAAACTAAACCTAAATCCTAAACCATAAAAATCCAAAACCTAAACCCTAAACCCTAAACAAACCCTAAAGCCTAAGCTAACTCTAAGTCGTAAACCCTAAACCCTAAAACCTAAAAAATATAAACCCTAAAACATAAACACTAAACCCTAAACCTTAAAACCCTAAACCCTAAAGCCTTAAACCTTAAACCTTAAACCCTAAACCCTAAACCAAAACCTAAAAAACCTAAAACTAAAATAAATAAAACTTAAAAATAAAATAAATAAAAAACCTAAACTAAACTAAAAAATAAAATAAACTTATGAATAAAAAATCTAAATAAAATAAAACTAAATGTAAAATAATAATAAATAAAATAAAAAATTTAAATAAAACCTAAACCTAAAATAAATTAATCAAAATAAAATAAACCAAAACCTAAACTAAATTAAATTAAACTAAAATAAACAAAACCTAAACCTAAACCTAAACTTAAAATTAAAACTTAAAAATAAACCTAAAATGAAAACCTAAAACTTAAATCTAAAAAGATAAAATAAAAACTAAAAATAAAACCTAAACCTAAAAAATAAAATAAAAATAAAAGTCAACTAAAAAAATTAACCTAGACCTAAAAAATAAACTAAAATAAAAATCCTAAATAAAAAATAAACTAAATAAACCTAAACTTGCCAAGTTTACTTAATTTTAAAGGAAGACCATAAACCCTAAATCCTAAACTCTAAACCCTAAACCTTAAACCCTAAACCTACAACCGTAAACCCTAAACCCTAAACACTATAAAATCCTAAACCTGAAACCCTAAACCCTAAAAGCATAATCTCTAAAACCCTAAACCCTAAACCTTAAACCCTGAACCCTAAACCCTAACCCTAAACCCTAAAGCCCAAACCTAAACCTAAAAGTAATAAAAAAAATAAAAAATAAACCTAAACCTTAAAACCAAATAAACCTAAACCTAAACCCTAAGAATGGGAACCTAACCTGGGAACATCACTATCAAGCTCAATCTAGATCTATGGAGGCTAAGCAGAGGTAATTATCAGTGGTGGCGTGGGATTTGGAGGTGTTGTTGGATGGAGGTGGTGGTTGGAGTAGTGGAGGTTATGGAGGCGGAGGAGCACGGAGGATACCATGGTGGTGGCGGAGGGAGATGGGATATGATGGATCCACTGAGAGGCCGTGGTTCTAATGGGAACTTGAGAAATTGAAGAATGACCCACCTATCTTATGGAATTGCGTCTTTATATATATGGCTCTATCTGGGTTTTGATTTGCTATGTGTACTCATTTTTTATCAATGTCACTGCTTGTGTCTTAGAAACCTTGGTATGTTATGTGGTTGATGAAATTGAAAAGAAGAAATGTTGAATCTGAATTTGTTCTCTATTAAAAAAAACTAAAAATCCTAAACACTAAACTAAAACCAGTACCCTATACCTAAAACCTAAACCCCAAACCCTAAACACTAAACCCTAAACTTGAAAAACACTATATTCTAAACCCTAAACTTTAAAATCCTAAACCCAAAACCTAAAACCCTAAAACATAAAACCAAAACCCTAAACTCTAAACCCTAAACTCTAAACCCTAAACCCTAAACCTTAAGCCCCAAACCCTAAACCCTAAACATAAAAGTTAAAACCTAAACCTAAGCTAAATTAAACCTAAAAATAAAATAAATAAAAAACCTAAATCAAAATAAAACAAAAAAAGTAAAATAAAAACCTACACTAAAACTTAAACTTAAACCTAAACCTATACCTAAACTTAAAAAGAAAATAAAATAAAAAAAAAAACTAAACTAAAATAAAATAAATAAAAACCTAAACTAAACTAAAAAAATAAAATAAACTAAAAAAAACCTAAATAAAATAAATAAACATAAAATAAAATAAAATAAACCTAAAATAAAATTAAAATAAAACTAAATAAAACATAAACCTAAAAATAAATCCTAAAATAAAAAAATAAACTAAAATAAAATAAACAAAACTAAATAAATAAAACCTAAACCTAAACCTAAAATAAACTAAACATAAACCCTAAACTAAAAAAACCTAAAAAAAACCCTAAAATAAAAACATAAAACCTAAACCTAAAAAATAAAATAAAACCTAAACCTAAACTAAAAATAAAAATAAACTTAAACCTAAAAGTAAAATAAAATAAAACTAAACTATAAACATAAATAATCTAAACCTAAAATAAACTAAAATAAGAACCTAAACTACAAAACCTAAAATAGATTTCAAACTAAATAAAATAAAAATAAACCTAAATAAAAGCTAAAAAATAAATAATAAAATAAATAAAGTAAATCATAAGTCTTAAACGAAACCCTAAACCCTAAAACTAATCTAAACCCTAAACATACAACCTAAATACTAAACCCTAAACCTAATCCTAACTAAAAAACTAAACCTAAACCTTAAACCTAAAGCTAAAACCTAAACTCTAAATAAAACCCTAAACTAAACTCTAAACCCTAAACCTAACCTTAAACCTAAAATCCTATAAACCTGTTAACCCTAAACCTAAATCCTAAACCCTAAAACCTAAACTTAAAGTTAAACTAAATCCAAAACCTAAACCCTAAACCTAACTAAACATAAATACTAAAACCTAAAGTTTAAAACTAAACTAAACCTAACTTAAACCTTAAACTAAAAAACTTAAACCCTAAAACCCTAAACCTAAACCTAAAACTTAAACCCTAAAACCCTAAACTAAACCCTAAACCTAAAACCCTAAACTTAAACCCTAAACCTAAACACTAAATTATAAATCATACTAAACTAACCTTAAATCTAAATCCTAAATAGTTAAAAAACCTAAATTAAATAAACCTAAAAATAAAATAAATAAATAAAACCTAAACAAAAATAAAATAAATAAATAAAATAAATTAAAAACATACCCTAAACTTTGAACCCTAAACCCTAAATCCTAAGCAATAAAACCTAAAATCTAAACCCTAAACCCTAAACCGTAAACCCTAAATCCCAAACCCTAAACCCTAAACCCTCAACTAATCCTAAATTCTAAACCCTAAATCCTAAACACAAATAAGATAAAAACATTAAGCTAAACTAAATAAAAGCTAAAAAAATAAATAAATAAACTTAAAAAATAATATAATAAAATAATGAAAATAAATGAAAACATAAACTAAAACCTAAACCTAAACCTAAACCTAAACCTAAAAAAAGAAATAAAAAATAAAACTAAACTAAAATAAAATTAAAACCTAAACTAAAATAAAGATATCCTAAATAAAAAAAACTAAACCAAAATAAAATAAAAAAGAAAAGAAAATAAAATATAATAAAACTAAATAAAACCTAAACCTAAAAAATAAACCTAAAATAAAAAACTAAAATAAATAAAATAAAAAACTAAACCCTAAACTAAAAAAATAATAAAAAAAATAAAACCTAAACCTAACCCTAAAACTAATAAAATAAAAATTAAAACTAAACCTAAACTAAAAAACTAAAACAAAAAAATAAACTTAAAATAAAAGCCTAAACCTAACCCTAAAAATTAAAAAAAACTAAATCGAAAAATAAAAATAAAAATTAAACTAAACTAAGAAATAAACTTAAACCTAAACCAACACCTAAAAAATAAACTAAAATAAATAAACTAAACTAAAAATAAAAAAATCTAAATAAAAATAAAAAATATAATAAAATAAAATAAATAATAAACTAAATAAACTTAAACCTACCAGTTTACTTAATTTTAAAAAATAAAAATAAATAAATCATAAAAAAACCCTAACCCTAAACTCTAAAACTAACCATAAACCCTAAACTCTAAACCTTAAACCTACAACCATAAACCCTAACCCCTAAAACTTAAAATATTAAACCCTAAACCTTAAACCCTAAACCCTCTAAAATAAAACCTAAAAAATCCTAAACCTAAACAAAACTATAAACCCTAAACTAAACTCTAACCTAAACTCTAAACTAAAATAAACCTAAACCTAAACCAACCCTAAACTAAACCCTAAACCCCAAAACCTTAAACCCTAAAGAAACCCTAAACCTTAAACTAAACCTGCTAAACCCAACCCTTAACCTAACTAAACCCTAAACCTAAAATCCTAAACCTAAACCCTAAACCTAAACCTAACCCTAAAATCCTAAAACCTAAACCTAAACTAAATCTAAAATAAAATATAATAAATCTAAACTAAAACCTAAACCTAAACTTAAAATAAAATAAATAAACTAAAATAAAATAAATAAAACCTAAACTAAACAAAGAAATAAAATAAACCTATGAACAAAAAACCTAAACTAAAATAAAAATAAACCTAAAATAAAATATAAAATATAATAAAATAAAACTAAATAAAATAAAACCTAAAATAAACTTAAAAATAAAATCTAAAATTAAATAAAATAAAACCTAAACCCTAAACTAAAACCTAAACCTAAAATAAAATAAAATAAACATAAACTTAAAATAAAATAAACTAAACCAAAAAAAAAACCTAAATTAAACTAAATTTTAACATAAAAAAATAAACCTAAAAACTAAAAAATAAACCAAAAAGTAAAAAAAAATAAACCCTAAACCCTAAACCTAAAAAAATAAAATAAAAACCTAAACCTAAACCTAAAAATAGAAAATAAAACCTAAACCTAAAAAATAAAATAAAAATAAAACCAAACTAAAAAAATAAACATAAACAAAAAAAAAATAAACTAAAATAAAAAACCTAAACCTAAACCCTAAACCCTAAACCAAAAACCTAAACCCTAAACTAAAACTTGAACCGTAAACCTAAAACATAAACACTAAACCCTAAACCCAAAACTCTAAAAACCCTAAAGAATAAACCCAAAACCCTAAACACTAAACCCTGAAATCTTAAACCCTAAACCCTAAACCTTAAAACCTAAACCCTAAACCCTAAACCCCCCAAAAAAAAAAAACAAAATCCCTAAACCCTAAACCCCAAACCCTAAGCACTAAACCCCAAATCCTAAACCCTAAATTATAATCAAAACTAATCCTCGACCGCGGTTCTCTCTGGCGATTTCATGTTCCCTTTCATTTTTCTTATGTTTTGGCCGCTCCTCGGCCTTCCCCGATCATATTTTATGGTTTATTGCTCTTGGTTTGGCCTCTTATGTGATTTTTCCTTGATCTTATAATGGCATCGGTGCCGCTTTCTGCACAGCCGAGCTCGTCGAACTTGGAGGTGTCGGCTAAGCCTTTCGATCTACAAGGTAATTTGGATCTGACTTCATCCGTTACTGTGCCTGTTGTTAAGTCCTTCAAGGATGCATTATCTGGTAAGAACACTTGCTCTAATGCTTCAGTTAACTTAATCTCAACTTCCTTCATGGAATGCCAGCTGTAATGTGCTCAGATCTTGATGTGGAAAAATTGGCAAAGCCCTTTGAATTTTCATTAGTTGGAAAATTTTCCTTACATCGCTCGACTCTTGACAGTATCCAATCCTTCTTTCATAGCCTAAAGCTTTCGAGAGTTTTCACTATCAGGTTGATCGATCCTAGGCATATCCTTATTCAACTATTGAATGATTTAGACTACTCAAGAGTCTTTACTCATCGCTCCTACTTTTGTGTACAATTGTCAAATGAGGCTCTTGAAATGGTCACCTCTTTTTGATGTCAAAGAGGAATCCCCTATTATTCCTTTATGGCTATCCTTTCCAAACATGAGGATACATTATGTTACCCATCAAGTCCTATTTGGTTGGGGCTCTCTTTGGTAGGCCCCTTCAAATTGATCCACCCCGAGATCTTACGTTGCACATATCTTGGTTGAGATTGATATTATCAAAAAGTACCCTAAAGAAGTTTGGATTGGTTCAAAAAATTTTGGGTATAATTAGAAAGTGGAATTTGAAAATTTCCATTTTTTTGCACACCGTAAAGATCCATGGTCATGATCACTCTAAATGCTTTGTGTTACACCCTAATCTTAAAAAAGAATAAATTGTTGGATCCTAATACCACTCTAGGAAATGAAAAAACCAATAAGTTCTATTATGTGCCTAAAGCTACTCAAAATGGAACTCACCCTTTTACCCCCTACTCCTTTACTATCTACTGATTTGCCTATTGGAGAACAATCTGAGCCTGGTAAAAATAATGATATTGAGGTCTTTGAGGAAACTAATGATAACTTAATTAACATTACTCCTACTTGTAATAATTTAGCATCACAAGACAATCCCTTGACTCATATGAATCATAATGGTGATTTGAATGGGAATCTCAAGTTGGATCAAAATCTCAAAACTAATTCTAGAAATGTTCTGAAAAATGTTAATACTTTGGTGATGGACCAAAATTTGAATAATCATCAAGGAAATGAGAATGAAATTTGTGCTATTAATGGTGTCACAACCTCTCCTTCTATTACTCTACAGAGTGATATCCATGCTAATCCAATTTCTCAACCTAACGCTGATACCAAAGAAGGAGAAATCACCATTAGGAATGCTTTGATAGATACTTCTCCTATTCTGAATATCACTAACCACTCCCTTTCTGATGGAGATACATTGGACATAGATAGGCCTTTTCAAACTATTATTAAAAAAAATCCCTTAAAGGTAGAATGTTTACTAATAGCTCCACTAGAACCAATCCATCTTCTCTAACTTCCCACAAATAATTGCTTCATGCTCTCTTTTTCTTCTCCTTCAATTTTTTTTGTTATCTCTTTTCTTTTCCTTCCATCTTATTATGATCAATTTTCTTATTTGGAATGTTCGGGGTATTGAGACTCTCATGTGTAATCATGTTAGAGCCTTTATCGCACATAACATAACCTTACTTGTTATTGAGCCATTCATTCACTCTTCTAAGATCACCCATGTTACTAGAATGCTTAGCTTTCAAAATTTCTTTTATAATATTAGTAATAAAATTTGGTGTTTTTGGAATAATTTAATCAACATTTCTATCCTTGATTATCTCGAACAATTGGTTAATGTTCAAATCTCATTGGGTAAATTTTCTGCTCTTGGTTCCTTTATCTATGCTTCTTGTAATAGAGCTAGTGGGAACATCCTTTGGGATCACTTAAGAACATTTGCCTCCTCGGTTAACAAACCCTGGTTGGTTGGGGTGATTTCAACACTATTATCGCTCGGAAAGGAGGGGAGGCGCTCTCCTAACATCCATTCCATGGAAGATTTCTAATATGATCCTCGATAAACTGATTGATATTGGTTTTCCGCTCGACTATACATGGCATAACTCTAGACTTTAGTAGCGACTTGATAGGACCCTCTTTAATTCCCTTTGGATCAATCAATGGCCCCTCACTTCTGTTGAGCATTTGAGCAAAACTTTGTCTGACCATGCTCCAGTTTTGATCTCTATCAAAACTTCTTCTAGTAATCTTTCCTCCCCTACTCCTTTTAGATTCCAAAATATGTGACCCAACATTGTGATTTCATTAATGTTGTTTCTATTAATTGGATGGCCCTATTCACCTGACATTAAAGGCATGATTCGCTTTGGCTTAAGCTCAAAAGACTTAAATAAAACCTAAATTTGTGGAACAAGCATCATTTTAAAAATCTTTTGCTAATCTCAAAATAGAACAATTAGTTTGCTCCTTGAAGATCTTGTCTTAACGATCTAGTAAACTTGATGAGTTGAACACCGCTAAAGATAACTTGATAAATTATCATAATATGGAGGAAACCTACTAGTGTCAAAAGGCCGCTAGCAAACATATTACCGATGGTGACAGAAATACAAGGTATTTCCATGCTCTTTTCAAAAAAAGGATAGCCTTAAACTCTATTCAAAAAATCAAAATATTAACTTAGCGGATGATCGATAATAATGAAATTATAAATTCTGTCATACAACATTTTCAAAATTTATTAAACATCAACCCTCCCTTAGAAGCCCTCTCCAACACAAACCTAATTCCCTCTATGATTACTAATGATGAAAATCATTTACTCACTTTGTGTTCTATGGAAGCTGAGATTAGTAGTACTCTCAATAGCATGAACATTGACTCTGTTGCTAGCCCTGATGGCTACACGACCCATTTCTTTTAACATTGTTGGCCTTTTATTAAGTCTGACCTTGTTGATGCTGTTGTTGATTTCTTTGATGGCAACTCTTTACCTAGATACTTTTTTAGCACTTCTATCGTCCTCATTCCCAAAACTAATAATCCTGATTCTTGGGGAGATTTTAGACTTATCAGCCTTTGCACCTTCTTTCAAAAACTCATTACTAAATTAATTAATAATAGGATAAGTCCACTGCTCCCGAAAATTATTTCTTTTAACCAAGCTGGCATCATTAAAAATAGAGCTATATTCTACAATATCCTTTTAGCCCAAGAGCTGGTTCATGACATTGATGTTCCTACTAGAGGGGGCAACATCCTCCTCGAATTGGACATCTCTAAAGCTTTTGATAACCTCTCATGGGATTTCCTCTTTCAAATCTTACATTTGTTTGGGTTTTCTGATAATTTCATCTGCCTCATCAAAATTGTATTACCAATGCTTGGTTCTGTTATTGAATGGTGAGTCCCTAGGTTTCTTTACTACTTCAGCATGGCTTGAGAAAAGGAGACCCCTTTCACTCTTTATTATTGCTATTGAATATCTTTCGAGGAGCTGAATGATCTTTTCAATAAAAATCTTACCATGTTTTTTAAAACTCATGGTGGTTCCCCTGCTTTCATCCCAATTTCGATGATTTTATAATCTTTTGCAATGCCTCTATTCAGCACATTAAAACTATTAAGAACTTTTAAATGAGTTTGGCAAAGAAAGTTGTCTCTTTCTCAATGAAGAAAAATGTTATTTCATTCCTTCCACTAAAATCCCTACCAATAGCTCAACCAAATCCAATTACTAATTTTAGTAACATCAACTTCATTAATTATCTTGGTCGCTTTTTTAAAGGTCAGAAAAGATCTCATCTTTTTGATGATCTTATCCAAAAAATCTCTAATAAAATTTCTATCTGGGAATTTCATTTACTCTTTTTCGGTGGTAGGCTCACCTTGATTAAGAGCACTCTTAATTCCATGCCTTTATATCTCATCCAAACCATTGTGCCAACCATTTCTATCATTAACAAAATTGAGCATCTCCTTAACAAATTTTTTTGGGGCTCTAATAACTACTCTAAAAGAATGCACTGGACCTCTTGGTTTAAAAGTTGTGGCACTCTCAAGGTGGTCTTGGATGTAAGCCAAAGAAGCTATCACCGCCTTTTCCTATAAACTCGGTGGAATTTTAGAGTAACAATAGTCTTTGGCTAATCAAGCTAAATATTGGGGTAAACACCCCTCATTTGTCCCTATAAAGTGGAAGACTCCCTGTTTGGAAAAGACTTTGTTCACAAATGGGAGGAATCCTTAATTTTTTAGTGGGATTAACTCTGGCTCCTCCTTCTTTTGGCAAGATAACTGGAGTGGATGTGGGTCCATTGATGACTTACTCTCTACCCATTCCACTACCACTATTAAAGTGAAATCTTTGTGGCAGAATAATATGTGGAATAATAGTAAGCTTATGATTATCCTTCTTTTCTCTTGAACAAACTTACTACTATTCCTATCATTCCTACCAATCAAGATCAGATCCTTTTTAAGCTCTCACAGAATGGTGATTTCAACTTTAAAAATGTTTGGCTTCATATTAAATAAACTCATGATTCTTCCATTGTGTTTCTCAAACTTTGGAATAACACTATCCCTACTTATTCTGTTCTTACTTGGTGTATTTTGAAAAACTTCATCCCTGTTGAGTCTTTAATGTGGGGTAAAGGTTTTCAATTACCTTCAAAATGTGAATCCTGCTTTCACATTGAGAGTGTGAATCATGTCTTTGTTAATGGGGCCATTGCTTCTACTCTTTGGATTTGGTATGATGATCTCTTTAACATTGTCATTTTCAATGGCTTCCTAACTTTATATCAACTTTTTGAAGTTTTTTTTGACAATACTATTAAAGGTCACATTAAAGTCATAACTTCTATCACTCTTATTTGGTTCATATGGTTGGACAGAAATGATGCAAAACATCACGAGATCCCCATGAACCACATGAGGATAATTGCTAGAATTAAAAACAAATTTTGTGACTTGTTTAATGCCAATCTCATTCACTACAAACAATTCAAAGGTTATAAATTTGTGGCCAATAAATTGGGTCTTAACTTACCAGATCAACCCTACTGTAGAAATGACAAGATTGTTTATTGGGCAAAACCTCATGATCATACTATTAAAACTAACACTGATGGCTCTATCTCTCATAAAGGTTCCGATTGTGGTGGCATTTTCAAAAATCTTAATGGTAAAGTCCTATGTGCTTTGCTTACCCCTTTAATTCTTGCTCTGTTCCTTTTGCTGAGCTTATGGTAGTGTACAAAGCTCTTGAGATTTGCCTTCAAAATGGTTGGCTCAATATTTGGATTGAGGTGGATGCCCATCTGGTGATTGATCTTTTGACTTCCACCAAAATAATAAACACTTCTTACCCAATTTAATTTTAACATCACTCATGTATGGTGTGAGGGTAATGCATGTGCTTATTACCTTGCCAATCTGGGAGCTAGATTGGATGTATAATCTTCTTTGATAAACTCACCCTACCCAAACATTTGTGTGGATTGGTTAATTTGGACAATACTGGGCTCCCTTATCTTAGAAATTAATCTAACCTATGGGATTAATCTGGTTCAATATCTATTTAACTGAATGCCCATTTTATATTCAGTGTTGTTGTTCTCTTAGTTTTTGTTAATGTTTCACCCGGATATCCCTTGTTATTTTTCTGTTGATTTCTGTGGCCTGTTCTATTAGTTTAATTGCATTAATTCTAATTGGGGCCTTCCTATTTCTGCTACTTTCAATGATAAGGTGTTGTTATTCCTTTGGAATTTGCTGATGCATCATCCTTTTACTCCTTGTTGGCCATTTGTTGAGCTGTGTGACATCTGCTGTTGGTTTACTTACCCCAACCTTGATTGGGGTTTTACTATCAATGCTGATAAAGTGTTCACTATTTACTGCAGGGAGATATATTATTTAATGATTTATTTGTTATTGTTGTACTCTTTGATCGACAGGGATAGATTTCTATTCCTTTCCTGGAATTATATAATGGGATCCTTGCCTCAATGTTTAACTATTATATCTCTATATATCTTTATGGCTATTTTAACTGATATTCATCTCCTTATTATGGTTGTTGCCTCTACTATGTTTCATATCCTTATCTCGATCTGTAATGAGCTCTTGCACTAGCCTTGCTTTTATAACTCCTTCTCTGTAGGATTGGAATTATCTCTGGACTTCCAATATTATTGATGCTGTGGGATTAGCTGCTGGCATAATATTTTTGTTTGGCTAGATATCAAAGATGACTTTGCTTTGAACCACTTAGTAATCAATGTTGTACCTCTGTTACTTGCTGGTGTATCTTATGTTGGATGCAATATCTCTCCTGATGTTTTAATTACTGCTCTTTGGGTTGGTTTGTTGTATGCTTACCTCCTCTTTCCTACATGTAAGGAAAGACACATCATTTCTATTGTTTTTATTAAGATCTCTTTGAAGGTTAACATTATGGTCTTTGGCTATTTGTTGCCTATTATTCTCCTGAAGTTCTTTGCTTCTTGCTTCTGAGCTGTAGCTGATCAACTCATTTGCTGTCCTTTCCCCTGTGGCTCTGTTAAATTTAGGCACATCTCTATGATTATCCAAATGTCTAATTGGAAATTAGCTTATGCTTCTGGGGTTTTGGATTGACTTGTTTAGCTAAACTTTTTTGAGGTTATTGAATGGATGCTGGCTTTTGCTTTGTTGCTTGTTTCTTTTGTTAGCAATTAGGCTGCTGCTGATCACCACTTTTTAGCTAGCTTTGGCCTGATCATTTCCCTATCTTTCTGGGACTTATCTTCTGTATTGTCTATTTGCAATGGGAGGTTTTATGGCCAACTTGCTGTTATTTTTTATCTTGGTTGTTGGATTACCTGGAACATTGAATCCCTTATTCAACAAACTATTACTGGGGTTGTCTTGCTTGTTTAGCAGGGTGCTTTGCTGTTTGCTTTTGGAGTTGCTTTGCTATTTGCTTTGGCTACCCTCATTTTGTCTATTTGCAATGCGTGGTTTTTTGGCCATCTTGCTATTATTTATTATCTTTGATGTTGGATCTGCTGGCTCATTAATTCTTCCTCGCCTTGCTACTGGGAATGTCTTTCCCATTCTCATAGGTCATTTTGTTCTGGTTATCTTCGAACCCCTTTTGTCTCTATCTCTCTACTTTTTTTATTGAGTTTTATATGATGGGTGCTTTAACTATTCTATTTTCTCCATTTTTTTTGGATTTTGGTCCTTTATCTAGCAGGTTATCTTTGTGATTGTTGGTTGTTGCTGGTCTTTTGATTTTTTAACTACTTTTGCTATTTGCATTAGGCCTGCAGCTGGTTTCACTTGTTGCTATTTTTTTTTCCACTCTGCTAGTCTTGGCCAAGCATTTTCCCTATCTATCTGGAAATTAACTTTTGTATTTTATTTTTTGATTGTGTTGGTTTTTGGCCAACTTGCTCCTATTTTATATCTTGGGGTCATGATCCGATCAATCTTTTGTCCATTCGCTGGGTTGTCCATCCTATTCGAGGGTCATTTTGATGTTATTTACTTTACTATCCCTTTACATGATTGGACTTCCTTAATGCGCTTGTTTTAACCGAGGATCTGGGTTTAGCCACCGACATTATCTTTACCGAGGGACTTTTTGGCGATCATCTTTGAACACCTTCAATTTTCATTCTACTTATCTTCCTTTAAATGAGTTTTATATAGTGGGGTAATAATTGTATTATTGCTTATCCCGTTGGCCTTTGGATTTCGCATCCTTTATCCAAAGAGTTGCTTTTATGGTTGTTGGTTATTTCTTGTACATCTCGTTATATTTTGGGTTTTGCTATTAACATGACTAACTTCATCTGCTGCTATTTTTTCCCTCTTGGTTATGCTATATTTGTGCAGATCATTGTGATTATGCTTTTGCCTCTCTCAATTTTAATCTTTGCACTGTTTAATCTCAATGGATGGATTCATGGCCAACTAGCTGGATATTACTATCATATTTTAACCGGATTATTGAGTTTAATGATAAGCAAGATGCTTCTGTTGTGTTACCTCTGATTGCCAATTATTTGAGTTGATTATGGTGGGGATCATCCCCTTACGATTCTTCATACTGTGTACTCCCATTTCTGGTTATTTGGGCTTGGGATACGCCGCTTCCCTTATATTTGTCGCTTTTAATTTCTAAATCAAGGAGGTTAAGAGTCGCATTACATTCTCTACCGTTGGTTGAACTGGATTATTGAGTATGATGATAAGCAAGATGATCCAGTGGTGTTATCTCTGATTGTCTCTTATTGGAGCTATTTATGGTGGGGAGCTGCCCTTTACCTATCTCTTCTTATCTGTTGTTGTATTCCCATTTCTTGTGGTAATTTGGGATTGGGGTTTGTTGTTTCCCTTTATAATTGTTACTTTCTTAATTCTAAAATAAGGAGGATGTTAAGAGCCGCATTACTTACATTCTTTGGTTATCCTTTTCTAGGAAATAACCTGAATTGCTTATTGGATTGTTTACCAAGACTGTATATTTATTATTGTCCTTTAGGCTTGGAATGGGGTTAATTCCATGCTCTTGTCTTGCTGGTGGTTTGCGAAAATTTCTATTTCCCTAGTGACTCTTCTGGTCTCATTAATCCTTTAAATCGTTAAAATATGGATGACGACATTGATGACTCTCTTTCATTTGAGTTGGGATTATCATGCCATGGAGCCTAATATGATGACATATAATTTGCATGTGATCCCCTTACCCACTTTGCTCTTTCGCTCTTTTCTTCTACTCAGATACGGCTTTGTCTATGTTTGCGTATTATGGCTCAAGATCTTCATCAAATGGTCGCTATGTGTTTGTTGGCTATAATGGTTTGATGATTTCACCCTTTTGGTTTGGTAGTAGCTTGTGATGTAACCCTTCTCAAGTTTGGATGCTCATATTTAGACTGCCAACTTAGTGTGACTGAGCCACCTCTATCACACCTCTTTATTATTACCATTCTCGAATTTGTTTGAGTTACCACTTTCTCTCAGATACCATAATCGCTCTAACTTCTTTCTGCCTACAATCTTCCGTGTGCTTTTCTTTTTCTCTTGTTACTCCATTGTGTCATGCATTCTCACATCCCGAACATTGACCCTTATCCTTCATTTGCTTATATATGTTAATCAATTCATATCTTTTGCTTGCTTAACTCTTTTCTTTTCTTTTGGATGTACTTAAATAGGGATTTACTCCCTAGTGATTGTAGCTGAGCGTAGTGAGTTTATCCCTTTAAGGACCTTGTAACCCATTTTTTGTGGCAAAAATTCCCCCTATATGGGGTTTCCAAAAAAAAAAAAAACCCTAAGCACTAAACCCTAAACCCTAAACCCTAAAATCTAAAAACCTAAACCTAAACTAAATAAAATGCTCAACCCTAAAACCTAAATCCTAAACCCTAAACCCTAAACCCTAAACCCAATAACAAAAAAAAAAAAAAAAACAAAAGCCCTAAGCCATAAACCCCAAACTCTAAACCCTAAACCCCTAAACCCTAAACCCTAAAAAGCTAAAAACCTAAGCCAAAACTAAATAAAACCTAAAAAATAAAATAAATAAGAAAATCTAAAAAAAATAAAATATAAAAATAAAAAAAACAAAAACAAAAACTAAACCCTAAACCCTAAACCTAAAACAAACTTAAACCTGAAAACAAAATAAAATAAAAAAATATAAACTAAACTAAAATAAAATAAATAAAAACCTAAATTAAACTAAAAATAATAAACCAAAATAAAATAAAAAGTATACCTAAGATAAAAATAAAATAAAATAAATAATATAAAAACTAAATAAAAACCTAAACCTAAATAATAAACCAAAAAATAGAACCTAAAAATAAATAAAAAAATAAAACCTAAACCCTAAACTAAAAATAAACTAAAAGCCTAAATTAAAAATAAATAAACTTAAACTAACACTAAAATAAACTAAACTCAAATAAAAAAAATCTAAACCTAAACCTAAATCTAAACTAAATAAAATAAAATAAACTAAAAACAAATGTAAACCTAAACTAAAAAATAAACCTAAAATAAAAACCTAAAACCTAAACCAAAAAAAATAAAATAAAAACCTAAACCTAAATCAAAAAATAAAAAATAAAACCTAAAACCTAAAAAATAAAATAAAAATAAAACTAAACAAAAAAATAAACCAAAACCTAAATCTAAACATAAAAATAAAACTAAAATAAATAAACCAAAACTAAAATAAATAAATCTAAAATAAATAAATAAAATTAAATAGAAACATAAATAAAGCTAAATAATGATAAAAATAATATCAATTAAAATAAATAAAAAATAAACTAAATAAACCTAAACCTACTAGTTTACTTAATTTTTTTAAAAAAGTAAAAATAATAAAAAATAATAAAAAATTAAAAAACCTTAACACTAAAACCTAAACCCTAAAACTAACCCTAAACTTACAATCTATAACCATAAACCATAAACCCTAAATCCTAAACCCTAAACCCTAAAACCATAAACCCTAAACCCTAAATGCTAAATCAAACCCTACTAAGAAACCTAAACTAAAACTAACTAACCATAAACTAAACCTAAACCCTAAACCTTAAACCTAAAACCTAAATCTAAACCCTAACCTAACCTAAACTCTAAACCTAAAACTAAACCTCAAACCTGGGACACTAAATCCCTAATGACACAAAATAAAACTAAAGTTAAAGCTAAACCTTAAACCCTAAACTAAACTTAAACCCTAAACCTAAAGCCAAACCTAAACCTAAAACCCTAAACCCTAAAACTTAAACACTAAACCCTAAACTCTAAACCCTAAACCCTAACCTTAAACCCTAAACCCCTAAAACCTTAAACCTAAAACCCTAAACCATAAACCCTAATGTCTAAACCCTAAACACTAAACCTTAAAAACCTAAATTCCTAAACATAAACTAAAAAAAATCTAAAAATAAAATAAATAAAAAAACATAAATTAAAAACTAAACCTAAAAATAAAATAAATGAAAATGCAAACTAAACTAAAAAATAAATTAAACCAAAAAATAAAAAACCTAAATAAAATAAAAATTAAATGTAAAATACAAATAAAATAAACATATAATAAACCTAAAATAAAATAAATTAAAAACTAAATAAAAATTAAATGTAAAATAAAAATAAAATTAACCTATAATAAACCTAAAATAAAATAAATTTAAAACTAAATAAAACCTTAAAATAAATCCTAAAAAATAAATAAAAAAATAAAACCTAAACACTAAAAAAAACCTAAAATAAAAATAAAATAAATAAAATAAACTAAACTTAAACCAAAACTAAAACAAATAAAACCTAAACCTAAAAAAATAAAATAAAATAAATTAAACTAAACATAAACCTAAACCTAAACTAAAAAATAAAACTTAAAAATGAACCTAAAATAAAAACTTAAAACCTAATCATAAAATAAAAAACCTAAACCTAAACCTGAAAATAAAAAATAAAACCTAAACAAGAAAAAATAATATAAAAATAAAACTCAATTAAAAAATAAACCATAACCTAAACATATACCTAAAAAAATAAATTAAAATAAAAAAATAAACTAAAATAAAAAGACAAAAAATAAGTCAACTAAACTAAATAAAAATAAAAAATAAACCTAAATTAAAATAAGAAATAGAATAAACTAAAATAAATAAAATGTAAATTAAATAAACTAAATAAACTAAATAAATAATATAAGAAATGTTGAATCTAAATTTGTTTTTTGTTAAAAAAAAAACTAAAAACTCTAAAATCTAAACCCTAAACTTGAACCCTAAACCTAGCACCTAAACCATAAACCCTGAACCTTAAACCCTAAAAGCCCTAAACCCTAAACCCTAAACCCTAAACTCTAAAACCTAAAATCCTAAACTCTAAACCTCAACCCTAAACCCTAAACCCTAAATCCTAAACCCTAAACCCTATATTCTAAAGCATAAACCCTAAACCCTAAACCTTTAACTAACCCTAAACTCTAAACTCTAAAAAGCTAAAAGCTAAAACTAAACTAAATAAAACCTAAAAATAAGATAAATAAATAAAATCTAAACCAAAATAAAATAAAAAAGAAAATAAATAAAAAATAAACTAAAAACTATAAGTAAAAAATAAAAATTAAACTAAAATAAAATAAATAAAAACCTAAACTTAACTAAAAAAACCTAAATAAACTAAAAAAACCTAAAATAAAAATAAAATAAACCTCAAATAAAATAAAATAAAAACTAAATTAAAACTTAAACCTAAACAATAAACCTAAAAATTAATAAAAAAACAAAACCTAAACCCTAAACTAAAAAAAAGCTAAACATAAAATAAAAAAATTAACCTAAACCAAAACTAAAATAAACTAATCCAAAATAAATAAAACCTAAACTTAAACCTAAAATAAAAAATAAAACCTAAAAATAAAGCTAAAATTAAAACTTTAAACTTAAGCCTAAAAAAGATAAAATAAAAACCTAATCCTAAACCTAAAAATAAAAAATAAACTTAAACCTAAAAAATAAAATAAAAATATAACTAAACTAATAAATAAACCTAAACCTAAACCTAAACTTAAAAAATAAATTAAAATAAAAAACCTAAAGTAAAATAAATAAACCTAAAATAAATAACTTAAACTAAATAAAAATAAAAATAAACTGAAATAAAATAAATTAAACTAAAATAAATAAACCAAAACCTAAGAGTTTACTTAATTTAAAAAAATTAAAATAACTAAATAAAACCTAAACCCTAAACCCTAAACCCTAATGTTTAAACTGTAAACCTACAACCTTAAACCCTAAACCCTAAACCTTGATGATTTTATTGTTATTTTTTTGATCATTTTGATCATTTGGTGAAGTTCTTGGAATCAGAAGAAAAGTTCCATAGATTTGTTGCAAAACTCTCTTCTCTCCATGGTGGGGGGTGGCCGGCGGTCACCTCCTCCTACAAGGGGCAAGGCGGCTAGGAGGGAAGGCCGAGAAGGTGGCAAGAAAGAGAGGGGCTATGGCAAGGATGTGCTAGGGACGGATATGGGTTCTCTTGCAAGAGACGGTCGGTTTGGTGATAAAGTTGATCTTGGAAAGCATGGGGAAGGTGGCGACCTCCAAAGACCCTACAAGGCTTCTCCCAAGGAGGTGCTTGGCAAGTGGTGATGTGATTTGGCGAGAAATGGATTTTGAAAATCCATGTCCTCTGCATCGCTCACTCTGAGACTCTCCGCCAGCCATGGTGGTGAGCAAAGGTCGGCGATGAGTCAGAAGCATGCCGCCAAGGTTTGGGGGCGCGCAGTCCGCAAGCGGGCGCCGGCTGATTGGGAGCAGGGCACGTTCGGGGAAGAATTGCGCACCGACGCTGGCGGAGCTCGTTGCGGAGATTGCGCGGCATGCGCGCTGATTGCGAGATGCGCGTGCACGAGCAGTGGAGGCCGCTGAAAGTGCACATGGCACTTTCACTCGCTCACGCAGAGGAAGCCACGGACAAGCCAGGATGCCATCAGCACTGCTCACTCTGGCTACGGAGGAGGCCGAGGACAAGCCGAAGCCATCTAGCACTATTCACTCGCTGGTGGCCAGAGACCTTTGGCTAGACATCTCGAAATGGTCAAGTGGCCAATGGGGATGATGATATGGATGATGGTGAAGACCAAGTCGGCCTTAAGGCCAACAACACAAGGGCAAAATCGAAAGCATGGAGGGGCTTCAACTTGGCCAAGGTATGTTCTATAATGAGCATGATATGGGTGATATTAGGGCTTGTTGCCCGGGCCATATGGATAATTTTTCAGGTGGGGATCATGCTGAACACCCAAGGGAAGGGGGGGAGGCTGACCAAGATGTCTCTATGGATGATGACATTGCTCCAAGACAATGCACACAAGGTGTTTGCACAAATGCCAAGGAGAACCCGAGCACCTTTGCTTGGGGTGCTTCAAGGATTGAACAAAGGGAAGGGCAAGGCTACCAACCCCTTGTTTGAAGACAATAGCCTCCCTAGAGGCTCTTCCTAGATTTTCAAATGGTGCTAGCTCGGCCAAAGGAGGGCAATGATCAAGCTAACCCTTGGAAGAAGAAGGAGTATGTTAAATTGGGGCTGTGATAAAATGCACTCATGGAGGATGGCATTACTATTCTGGATGATGACCAAGTGTGGATGACAATCAAGTGAAGCTTGAAAGAGCACTTGTTGGAAAGGTGTTGGGGAGAAGACCACCCTATTTCTACCTTAATGCAGACCTGCAGAGGAAGTGGAGTAGATGGGGGGCTTTCAAATTGATCATGGTTGCTCCAGATTGCTTTGTCTGCATCTTTGAAACTACTGAGGCTAGAGATGCAGTTCTGATGAATGGGCCTTGGTTCGTTGCGGGAAATGTCATTGGGTTGGATAAGTGGACTCCCACTTTCAATCCCAAATCTTTTGATGGGCTCTCCTCTCCGATCTGGGTATGCTTTCCTAACCTCCCCTTGCTTTACTGGGACAATACTAATATTGCCAGGATCGCTTCCTTCATTAGAGAGCCACTGTGGGTGGACCACCCAACAAACTCATGAGGGCAAAGCATGTTTGCCAGAGTATGCATCAGGCTTAATCTTTCACAAAAAGTCCCCCCCTGAGTTTGGATCCATGGAAGAAACGGAAGGTTTTTCCAGGGTTGAGTATGAGGGATTACTCAACTCTGCTTGTGGAAAGGTGGGACACAAGGTTGATTCTTGTCCCACCAAGGGAGTTCCTCCAGCTGCTACCACTAATGGTAAGATTTCCTTTCCTTCTCCTTTTCAGACTAATGTGCAGGAGTCTATGCAGAACTTAGCCCACCGCTATCACGAGAAGGGGAATGTAGCACTACTAATCAAAATCCTACCAATGGAAAAATGTCGAGACACAGACTACTTCACCACCATTACCTACACAGCCTGAGGAGTCCACTTCTTCTGAGTATGGTCAATGGGTGCTGGTCACCAGAAAGAAGAGAGCTAACAACAAGCAGCAGTAGATTAACTTAAAGAAGAAGGAAGGTGGGAAGCAAGGCCATGAGTGGCCAACCCATGCCTACTCAACCCCTGGAAGAGCTCCTCTTCAAGGAGCACCTTCAAAGCCCCTCCCTAGCCAAGCCTCCTCGCCTCTATATTCCAAGCCAAAGCCACAGTGGAGAAGCTCAAAAGCCGTGAGGGAGAAGGCAACCACCCAACCTACCACAAGGTCTAAGATGTCTCGGCCCACTTTGAGAGGGAGTTGTAGAATTTAGGGCCAATGAGGCCAACTCAAAGAAGAGGAAAAGATACACATAATCACCCACGGGATAAATCCCCATGGTGACTTAATGTCATCGATTCTATTTTGAATTGTAGGGTGCCCGCAAGAAGACTACTGCAACTACCTACCACCTTATTGGTGGTAACGATCTCAAAGATTATTGGCTTACTTGAAATCACGGATTGAGTGCATCTCAAGACATGAAGTGGACAAAATGGCCGGATCAGCGCTTTTTTTGTAAACCCTCAAATGGATTTTCTGGAGGCATTATCATCCTTTGGAGAAAGGATATTGTGGACTTCTCCTCCGGTTATTTCGACTTGTTTTGGGCACCTGTTCCTTGCCCAATGACATTAGGTGGACTATTGGTTGGGTCTATGCCAACAAGAGTTATCTTTGCAGGCGGGATCTCTGGCAAACCATCAAGGACAATGTGGATCTTCAAGCTCCCATGGCTATTGGGGGTGACTTTAATTGTATCTTGGCTCAGAGTGACAAGAAGGGTGGGAGGCCCTTTCATTACACACTTGCAGCACAAGAGATGGAGGACTGTATGGCTTTGGCAGATTTGCATGAGTTGGAGTTTGTTGGCCCAAAGTTCACTTGGACCAACAACAAAGATGGGAACTGTAGGATCTGGGTCCGGCTTGATCGGGTCTTGATCAACTCTATGGCTTCTCAATTACTGGGGGATACCAAGGTTTCACTTACCGGACGCTCGATCATGCTCCTCTTCTTCTTCCTCTTTCTGGGCCTACAGCTGAAGCCCCCCAGAGATGGTTAAGGTTTGAAGATACTTGGCTCTCTTATCCCATGAGTTGGAGGTCGGTTTGGAAGAATTGGCGTAAGGAAGACTTTGGCTCAAAGGCGCAATTCTCCATAGAAAGAGTTGTCATACCACGATCTCTCTTCCATTGGAGTAAGAGTATGTTGAAGAACCTCCACTCTCCTGGATTGACTTGGAAAAGGACATTACCTCTCTCCAAACTCTTGATTGTTCGATGATGGACTCACTCCCTACCCAAAGGGGGAGCTAGCTCTAAGGTTATTGAGCTTAACTCTACATTGGCCGTGCTCAAGACTTGGTGGAGACAAAGGGCTAAAGCTAGATGGCTCAAGGATGGAGATGGGAACACTCATTTTTCCATATGGTTGCCTCCTGCACCCACCAACAGGATTCGCTTGCAATCGGTGGAGGGAGGTATGATTGAGAACCCTGATATGATATTTCACTTCCTTCTTCGTGCAAAATGGGTTGAGGGGATGTCTCCCTTGATGGTTGGCCTATTCTCGCCTATAGAGAGGCGTTCCTCATTGGCCAAATCACTTCTTGAAGCCCCAGTGACTGATCAAGATATTTGGGAGGCAATTCATTCTATGGGGAGTAACCGTTCACCTGGACTTGATGGGATCACTGCCTCTTTTTACAAGCATTTCTGGCCTTGTGTGAAGAAGGATGTCGTCTGCTGTTCAGGAGTTCTTTGAACTTGATCATATGGAGGATTCATGGAAGGAGACACTTATTGTCCTCATCCCCAAAGTTGTTGGGGCTAGCACTCTCCAAATTTGCCCATTAGCCTGCGGACGATCTATAAAGTGGTGGCCAAGATTTTGGTGAGGTTGAAGCATTTACTACCTCTCCTTATTTCAAGAACAAGGTGCTTTTGTGCAGAGGAACATCTCTCACCATGCTCTCCTTGCCCAAGAGATCATCAATAAATTCAAGCATTCTTCTTCCCGTGTTGGTTTCATGGCATTAAAGTTGATATGGAGCAAGCCTATGATAAGATGAGTGCACATTGAGCAAGATGCTCACCTTGATGGGGTTCCCCGATAGAAAGTGGATTCTACAAAGGTGTCACTCACCCTAGATTCTCCATCTTGAATGGTAGAAGGTCTCCACGGACAGAGTGTGGATTTAGTGTCCCACTCTCACCTTACTGCTTTATTCTATGCTCGAGCGCTTTAGCTTTTAAGCAGAGAGGGCCAAACCTGGGTGTGACTGAGAAGATGGGAGGTACCTCTATCTCTAATCTCCTATATCATGATATTCGATTACCTCGTGCTTCTATTCTACATGCCAAGCAAATTAAAGCCATTCTTGATGATTATTGTGGCTGGACGGGCCAACGGATTAACGGTGCTAAGTCCGCCATTCTCTTTAGCAAATCCACTAAGAGATGGAGGACTAATCGGATTGCTAGGCTTATTGGGTTCAGTAAGGTCCAAGAGATGGAGTATCTTGGCCTTAAGTTGGCTATGAGGAAGTTTCACAAGCATGATTTCGGTTGATTGGCCAAAGAAAGATTATGTCCTGTGAAGGTCAGCAATACGTATATGCAGGCCGTACCCTTATTTCCTCACTCTTATACCAGTTCGGTTTATCACTAACACATACAACTATTCCCTTGAATGTGTTGCGGAGATTGGGTTATGTAGGTCCTTCTTATGGGACAAGAGTCCGACTCAGAGGGGCATTCACTATGTCAGTTGGGGTACTATTTGCTTACCTATTAAGCATGGGGGGCTTGGTTTTCACTCTACCCCTACTTGGGCTGGCCCTCTCAGGGCAAGGTTGGCTTGGGATTTTCTTCAGAAGCCCACTTCATTACTTCACCGTTGCATTCGGGAGCGCTATGGGGAAGATATTTGGAGTGGAAGCTTGAAGAGGGGGGACTCCAAGACTTGGGCTGTCATTCTTAGTGGGGCTCAAAGTCTTAAACCTCTCATTCGCTAGAAGATTGCTGATGGTAGCAAAGTTCAGATTTTGGATCACACATGGTTAGCTGATTGTTCCTTGGCAGGACGACTTTCTTAGATACTGATAGCCTTGAGGATCAGGCACGCTTCATCCATAGGACAGACATGGGATATTACTAGAGCAGATTTTGGCGAGGATCTTGTGAAGCACATTACCAAGGTGGAGCTTCATTCGACTTAGATGAAGGCAGACGAGCTTCTTCACCTCCCTTTGGGAAATCTCGGCATGGCCTCATGCCCTCTTCCCAGCCTCTAGCCACTCTTGGCTACAGAAGTTTCGTTTGCACCCGCGAGAGAAGTTTTTTTGGTGGCGCATCCTGAAGATTGCCTTACCAACCTACCACTGGCTCCACTCTCGAGGTCTTGCTGAGGAGACTCATTGCCCACAGCTGCATGGAGATTGAAGACCGGATCATATCCTCACTACACGCTCTCCTTCCTCTATCATACAGTTTTGTCCTCTTGGGGTTAACCTCCCTCTTTTCTAATGCTCATGTTTGCATTGATGGGACCACCAAGTCGACATGGCTTGGGGTAGAGAAAGATGATATATCAAGTATGGAGGACACGTAATGCAAAGACACATGGGCGCCAACATGGGACACCAAAGGTCATTGCTGCTACTATTTTGGAGGCCTTTACAAATGCATCTACCTTTCTATTTCTGGGGCAATGGGAGCTCCACCAGCCGCTTAGGTTGTCCACTCCCCTTTCTTAGACTCCCCCCCCTCCCGGATGGCTAAAGGTGAATGTAGATGGTACTCTCCTCTCCTCTGGCTTGGCTGGCATTGGGGTTATTTTCAGGGATGATGCTGGTGACTTGATCAAGGCTGCTGGTATCCAGTTTCTCCATTGGGATAGTGCTTTCATAGAGATGCAGGCTATGCTTCTGTTAAAACTTGTTGACCCTTGGATGTATGATGAGTACAAGGGCATCATATTAGAGGGGACAACATTAGTGTTGTCAATTTACTTAGAAAGACCATGCAACAGACTTTCTGGTCTTCTCTTCCTCAGCAGGCTCCTGACTTGGGCTTTCTTCTAGCCTTCCACCAAGTCCTATTCTCACACGTTTCCCGGGACTTCAACCGGGTGGCGGACTACTGTGCTCGCCTGGCTACCGAAGCAGACTTTACTTGGTTGTCCTTAGATGTTTCTACATTACCTTCTATTTTTGTTTCGTTATTTGAGGATGATAAGAAGCATGTTGCTTCTATTTAACTTCTTGTTTTAGACTCTCTAGCCTTTGCTAGTTCTTGTACTACTCTTTTACTATTATTAAATGCAATATGCAAGTTTCAAAAAAAAAACCCTAAACTATAAGACATTAAATGCTAAACCCCAAACCTTAAACCCTATACCCTAAACCCTAAAATTGACAACCCAAAACCCCAAACCATAAAACCTAAACCTTAAAAACCTAAAAATATGCACCTAAACTAAATAAAACAAAAAAAAATAAAATAAATAAGAAAACCTAAAGTAAATAAATTAACAAATAAATTAAATTCAAAACCTAAACCTAAAAAATAAAATAAAATAGAATAAAAGAACTAAACTCAAGTAAAATAAATAAAACCTAAGCAAAATAAAAAAATAAAATAATCCTAAAATAAAAAAGCTAAAAAAAAACTAAACATAAAATAAAATAAAATAAAAGTAAAATAAAATAAAATAAAATAAAAACTAAATAAAACCTAAACCTAAAAAATAAACCTAAAAATAAATAAAAAATAAAACCTAAACCCTAAACAAAAAAAAACCAAAACATAAAATAAATAAGATAAAATAAACCTAAACCAAAACTGAAATAATCTAAACTAAAATAAATAAAACCTAAACCTAACCCTAAAATAAACTAAACCTAAACCCTAAACTAAATAAAATAAAATAAACGAAAGAAAACCTATACCTATATTAAAAAATAAAACCTAAAAATAAACCTAAAACCTAAACCTAAAAACATAAAATAAAAATAAAACTAAACTAAAAAATAAACATAAACCTAAACTTAAACTAAAAAACTAAAATAAAACCTAAACTAAACTAAATAAATTTAAAATAAATAAACTAAACTAAATAAAAATAAAATATAAACTAAATAAACCTAAACCTACCATTTTACTTAATTTAAAAAAAACTAAACCATAAAGTCTAAATCCTAAAAATAACTCTAAACCGAAAACCTACAACCCTCAACCTAAAACCCTAAACCCTAAACCCTAAAAAACCCTAAACCCTAAACTAACCCTAAACCCTAAACCCTAAACCCTAAAAAACAAACCTAAAAATAAATAAAAAATAAAACCTAAACGCTAAACTAAAAAAAACCTAAAATAAAATAAAATAAACAAAATAAAATAATTTAAACCTAAAATAAAATAAACTAAACTAAAATAAATAAAACCTAAACCTAAACCTAAAGTAAGTTAAACTTAAACCTAAACCAAAACTAAATAAAATAAATTGAACTAAAAATAAACCTAAACCTAAACTAAAAAATAAAACCTAAAAATTAACCTGAAATAAAAACTTAAAACCAAAACCTAATAAAATAAAATAAAAACCTAAACCTACACCTAAAAATAAAAATGAAACCTTAACATAAAATATAAAATAAAAACAAAAAATAAAACTCAACTAAAAAATAAACCTAAACCTAAACGTAAACTTAAACCTATAAAATAAACTAAATTAAAAAACATAAACAAAAATAAATAAACCTAAAATAAATAAAGTAAACTAAATAAAAATAAAAAATAAACATAAATAAAATTATAAAATAAAATAAATTATAGTAAATAAAATAAACTAAATGAACTAAATGACTAAACCGGTGGTTTACTTTGGTTTAAAAAAAAACCCTAAACCCTAAACTTTAAACCCTAAACCCTAACCCTAAACCCTAAGCCCTAAACCCTAAAACCCTAAAGCATAAAACCCTAAGCTCTAAACCTTAAACCCTAAAAACCTATAAACCTAAACCTAAACTAAATAAAACCAAAAAAATGAAATATATAAAAAAACCTAAACCTAAATAAAAGAAAATAATATAAAACCTAAACTTAAACATAAAAATAAAATAAAATAAACTAAAAAAAATAAATAAAATCCTAAACTAAACTAAAAAATAAAATAAACCTTTGAATAAAATGCCTAAATAAAATAAAAATTGAAGAAAGGACAATTCGATCTACTGCTTATGGAACTATGTGTTTATAATAGAAATAATTCTAGTTATCTAGGGTTTTTGATTTGCCTATGCGAGCTCATTTCTAATCTCTGTCATCGCTTGTGTCTTAGAAAACTTAGTGTGTTATGAAATCGAAAATAAGAAATGTTGAATCTGAATTTGCTCTCTGTTAAAAAAAATACAAAGAACCCTAAACCCTAAACTAAAACATGAACCATACCCTAAAAATTAAACCCTAAATCCTAAACCCTAAAAATCTTAAACACTAAACCTTAAAAACCCTAAATCTTAAACCCTAAAACCCTAAACCCTAAACCTAAAACATAAACCCTAAACCCTCAACCTGAAATCCTAAAAACCTTAAACCCTAAACCCTAAACCTTAAACCCTAAAACCTTAAACCCTAAACCCTAAACCCTAAAACATAAACCCTTAATCCTAAATCCTAAATCCTAAATCCTAAACCCTAAACCTTAAACCCAAAAAAGCCCCTTAACCGTAAACCCTACACCATAAACCATAAACCCTAAAAAGGTAAAAACCTAATCCTAAACTAAATAAAAGCTAAAAATAAAATAAATAAATAAAACCTAAACCAAAATAAAATAAAAAATATAATAAAATAAAAGTATAAACTAAACCCTAAACCTAAACCTAAACATAAAAAAAATAAACTAAAATAAAATAAATAAAAAAATAAACATTACTAAAAAAATGAAAATCCTAAATAAAAAAAAACTAAACTTAAAATAAATATAAAAAAAACCTAAAATAAAATATGATAAAAACTAAGTAAAAACCCAAACCTAATAAATAAACCTAAAAATAAATAAAAAGTAAAACCTAAACCCTAAAAAAACCTAAGCTTAAAATAAAAATAAAATAAACCTAAACCTAAACTAAACTAAATAAAATAAAACCTAAACTAAACTAAGCCTAAACCAAAACCTAAACTAAATAAAATAAAATAAACTAAAAGTAAACCTAAACCTAAACTAAAAAATAAAACCAAAAAATAAATCTAAAATAAAAACCTAAAACCTAATCCTAATAAAATAAAATAAAATCCTAAACCTAAACCTAAAAATAAAAAATAAAACTTAAACCCAAAAGATAAAATAAAACTAAAACTAAACTAAAAAATTAACATAAATCTAAACCTAAACATATAAAATAAAGTAATATAAAAACCTAAAATAAAATAAATAAACCTAAATCAAATAAACTAAATAAAATAAAAATAAAAATAAAACTAAATTAAAATAAAAAATTAAAAAAATAAAAAAATAAATAAAATAAAATAAAAAATAAACTAAATAAACCTAAACCTACTAGTTTATTTAATTTAAAAAATTAAGAAAAATAAAAATAATAAAAAAGCCCATAACCCTAAACCCTAGAACCCT
Organism: Cymbidium sinense; assembly: GCA_021442155.1. Taxonomy (NCBI): domain Eukaryota; kingdom Viridiplantae; phylum Streptophyta; class Magnoliopsida; order Asparagales; family Orchidaceae; genus Cymbidium; species Cymbidium sinense. The sequence continues at coordinate 613,668 of JAKCPB010000241.1, read as the reverse complement.
AAAACTAACCCTAAACCCTAAACCTACAACCCTAAACCCTAAACCGTAAAACCCTAAACCATAAACCCTAAACCCTAAACCCTAAAACCCTAAAACCCTAAACCCTAAACCCTAGGACTTAAATCCTAAACCCTAAAAATACCTAAACCCTAAACCCTAAACACTAAACCCTAAATCCTAAATGCTAAACCCTCAATCTTAAACCCTAACCCTAGCCCTAAACCCTAAACCCTAAACCCTAATCCCTAAAACCCTAAACCTTAAAACCTAAACTAACCATAAACCATAAACCTTAAGCCCTAAACTAACCCTTAACCCTAAACCCTAAACCCTAAAAAGCCTAACTAACCCTAAACCCAAAGAAAACCCTAAACCCTAAACCCTAAAACCTAACCCTAAAACCTAAACACTAAACCCTACACCCTAAACCCTAAAACACAAACCCTAAGACCCTAAACCCTAAAGCCCTAAACCCTAATACCATAAACCTTAAACCCTAAACCCTAAACCCTAAACCCTAAAAACTAAAAAACCTAAACCTAAAGTAAATAAAACCTAAAAATAAAATAAATAAAAAAACCTAAACCTAAAAAAATAAGAAAATAAAATAAAATAAAAGCCTAAACTATAACCTAAAATTAAACCTAAAAATAAAATAAAATAAAATAAACTAATAAAGATAAAATAAAATATATAATAACCTAAACTAAATGAAAAAAAATAAAATAAACCTAAGAATAGAAAACCTATGTAAAATAAAAACTAAATGTAAAATAAAAATAAAATTAACCTAAAATAAACAAAAATAAAATAAAATAAAAGCTAAATATAATCATAAACCTAAAAAATAAACTTAAATTTAAAACCTAAACCCTAAACTAAAAAAAAACCTAAACCTGAAATAAAAATAAAATGAACTAAACCTAAACTAAATAATACTAAACAAAAATTGATAAAACTTAAACTTAAAACTAAATAAAATAAAATAAAAATAAACCTAAACCTAAACTAAGAAATAATACCTAAAAATAAACCTAAAATCAAAACTGAATAAAATAAAATAAAAACCTAAACCTAAACCTTAAAATAAAAAAAATAAAACCTAAACCAAAAAAATAAAATAAAATAACCCACTAAAAATAAACCTAAACCTATAATAAATAAACTAAATAAATAAAAAAATAATCATAAATAATAATAAAAAATAAAATAAACTAAATAAACTAAGTTATAACATATAGGTTACTTAATTAAAAAAAAAACTTAAATAACCCTAAACACTAAACCCTAAACCCTAAATCCTATACCATAAAAAACACTACACCAGTAAACCCTAAACCGTAAAAGCATAAACCCTAAAACCTTAAATCCTAAACCCTAAACCCTATACCTTAAACCATAACCCCACACCCTAAACCCTAAAGCTAAACCTAAAGTAACTAAATAAATTAATAAATAAACCTAAACCCTAAAACCTAATAGACCTAAACATAAACTTAAACCCTAAGAATGGGCAGAACCTTGATGGCAGGAACATCACCGTCAAAGCTCGCAGATATTCGGTGGAGAAGGCTGAGGTTATCGTGGTGGTGGGGGATCTAGAGGTGTTGGTGGATTTGGAGGTGGTGGTCAGAGCAGTGGTGGCCATGGAGGTGGGAGGAGCGTTGGAGGTTACAATCATGGTGGTGGTGGAGGGAGTGATCAGGAATATGATGGTGAATCCCGCTACTCGAGAGGCCGGGGTGGTTCTGATGGGAACTGGAGAAATTCAGGAATTGTTGATCAGAGCTGCTGCTTATGGAATTGTGTCCTTATAATAGAGACAGTTCTAGTTATCTAGGGTATTTGGTTTGCTCTATGCATGCTCACTTTTTATCTATCTTTGCTTCTGTCTTAGAAAACTTGGTGTGTTATTTGGTTGATGAAATTGAAAAGAAGAAATGTTGAATCTGAATTTGTTCTCTATTAAAAAAAAACTAAACTTAAACCTAAAAATAAACCTAAAATAAAATATTAAAACCTAAACCTAAAAAAATAAAATTAGAACCCAAACCTAAACCAAAAAATAAAAAACAAAACCTAAACCTAAAAATAAAATAAAAATAAAACTAAATAAAAAAAATAAACCTAAACCTAAACCAAAAACTAAAAAATAAATTAAAATAAAAAACCTAAACTAAAATAAATAAACTAAACTAAACTAAATAAAAATAAAAATAAAAATAAATTGAAATAAAAATAAAAAATAAAATAAACTAAAATAAATGATAAATAAACTAAACAATCATAAACCTTCTAGTTTAGTTAATTTTAAAAATATTAAAAATAAAAAATAAAAAGATAAAAAAACCCTAACCCTAAACCCTAAAACTAACCCTAAACCATAAACCCTAAAACCCTAAACCCTAAAACTAACCCTAAACCATAAACACTAAACCCTAAAACCTAAACCCTAAAACTTACAACCATATACCCTAAACCCGAAATCCTAAATCCTAAATCCTAAACCCTAAAAACCTAAAAACCTAAACCTAAACTAAATAAAACCAAAAAATAAAATAAATAAAAAAACCTAAACCAAAATAAAATAAAATAACAACATAAGCTAAAACCTAAACCTAAACCTAAACCAAAAATAAAAAATAAAAACTAAATTAAAATAAAATGAATAAAAACCTAAACTAAACTAAATAATAAAAAAACTTAAATAAAATAAAAACTAATACAAAAATAAAAAACTAAATAAAAATCTAAAACTATAAAATAAACCTAAAAAAACCTAAAATAAATAAAACCTAAGCCTAAATTTAAAATTAACTAAACCTAAACCTAAACCTAAACCAAATAATATAAAATAAACTAAAAGTAAAGCTAAACCTAAAAATAAACCTAAATCCTAAACCTAATAAAATAAAATAAAATAAAATAAAAACCTAAACATAAACCTAAAAATAAAAAAAATAAAACCTTTACCTAAAAATAAACTAAAAATAAAATTATACTAAAAAATAAGCCTAAACATAAACTTACAATTAAAAAATAAACTAAAATAAAGGAACCTAACATAAATAAACTAAACTAAATAAACATAAAAATAAAGCTAAATAAAAATAAGAATAAAATAAACTATAAAAAAAAAAAAATAAAACCCTAAACCCTAAACCCTTAAAATAATCCTAAACCTAAACCTAAACCCTAAACCCAAAACCTACAACCCTAAACCCTAAACCCTTAAAATAATCCTAAACTAAACCTAAACCCTAAACCCAAAACCTGCAACTAAACCCTAAACCCTAAACCTTCCCTAAACCATAAACCCCACCCTAAAGCTAAACCCTGACCCTGGGCTTTGTGCCCTGTGCCTAAACCATTCTGGGCCCTAAAACCTATAACCCTGGGCCCTCCTGGGCTCAAACCCTAAAACCTAAACCTAAACTAAATGAAACCTAAAAATAAAAAAGATAAAAAACCTAAACCTAAATAAAATAAAAAATTTAAAAAAATTAAAACTTATACTAAAACCTAAACCTAAACCTAACCCTAAAAGTATAAATAAAACAATATAATATAATGACTAAAGTAAAATAAATAAAACCCTAGACAAAAAAATAAAATAAACCTAAAATAAAACCTAAAATAAAATAAAACTAAACATAAATTAAGAAGAAAATAAACCTAAAATAAAATAAAATAAAATAAAAACTAACTATAAACCTAAACCTAAAAAATAAACCTAAAAATAAATAAAAAACCTAAACCTAAGATAAACAAAATAAAATAAACGTAAAATTAACTAAAATATACTAAACTAAAATAAATAAAACCTAAACCTAAACCTAAATTAACTAAATAAAATAAAATAAACTAAAAGTAAACCTAAACCTAAACAAAAAAATAAAACCTAAAATAAAACCTAAACCTACAAAAATAAAACATAATCCTTAACATAAACCTAAAAATAAAAAATAAACCCTAAACCTAAAAAATAAAATAAAAATAAAAATAAACTAAAAAAATAATCCTAAACCTAAACCTAACCCTAAAAAATAAATTGAAATAAAAAACTTAAACTAAAATAAATAAACTAAACTAAATAAAAATAATAATCTTAAATAAATAAAATAAAATAAACTAAAATAAATAAAAAATAAATTAAATAAACCTAAACCTACCGGTCTACCTAATTAAAAAGAAACCGTAAAAGCTAAACCTTAAACCCTAAACCTTAAATCCTAATCCTAAACCCTACACGCTAAACCTACAACCCTAAACCCAAAACCCTAAACCTTAAACCCTAATACCTAAAAACCTAAACCTAAATTAAATAAAACCTACTAAAAAGTAAATAAAAAAACATAAACTAAGATAAAATAATAAAGTTAAAATAAAATAAAAACCTAAACTAAAACCTAAACTTAAATGTGAAAATAAAAAATAATAAAAAAATAAAAATTGAAATAAAAGAAATAACAACCTAAAGTAAATTAAAAAAATTAAATAACTGGGAAAAAACATAAATAAAATAAAAATTAACATAAAAAATAGATAAAATTAACCTAAAATAAAATAAATCAAAAATAAACTAAAATAGAATCCCAAACCATGAAAAATCTACCTAAAAATAAATAAAAATAAAACCTAAATCCTAAACTAAAAAAAAAAACCTAAGCCTAAAATAAAAATAAAATAATTAAGATAAAATAAACCTAAACCTAAACCTAAACTAAAATAAATCTAAACCTAAACCTAAACTAAAATAAACCAAACAAAAATAAATAAAAGCAAAACCTAAACATAAAATAAACTAAACCTAAACCTAAACCTAAACAAAATAAAATAAAATAAACTAAAAGTAAACCTAATTCTAAAGTAAAGAAATAAAACCTAAAAAATTAGCCTAAAATAAAAACATAAATCATAAACCTAAAGAAACAAAATAAAAACCAAAACCTAAACATAAAAATAAAAAATAAAACCTAAACCTAAAAAAATAAAAATAAAATTCAAAGAGAAAATAAACCTAAATTAAAAAAACTAAAATTAAAAACCTAAACTAAAATAAATAAACCTAAAATAAATAAACTAAACTAAATAAAACTAAAAAATAAACCTAAATAAAAAAGACAATAAAATAAACTCTAATAAATAAAAAGTAAACTAAATAAACTAAATAAACCTAAACCAATTTTGCTTAATTTAAGAAAAAAAACCTTAAACCACACCTAAACCCTAAACCCTACCCCACACCTAAACCCTAAACCCACCCAACCACAATCACAACCCTAATCACTAAACCCTAAACCCTCTAAACTCCCAAACCCCACCAAACCTCAAACTTTAAGCAAACCTTAAACCCTAAATTAACCGTAAACTAACACTAAACCCTAAGAATGGGAACCTTAACAAGAACATCATCATCAACCAGGCTTAGTCTAGATCACGGTGGTGGAGGAAAGAAGCGAGAACAGCGGTTATCAATGGTGGTGGGGATTAAGAGGTGTTGGTGGATATGGAGGTGGTGGTGGGCAGGTGGTTATGGAGGCAAGAGGAGATGGATGGTACAAGTGGTGGTGGTGGAGAGGCGAGATCACGAATATGATGGTGGATCCCCCACGAGGCGGAGTTATTTTGATGGGAAATGGTGAAATTGAAGAATGACCGATCTGATTTGCTTCTTATGGAATAATGTCTTTATAGTAAAGATGATTCTAGTTATCTAGAGCTTTTGATTTGCTGTATGCGTGCTCATTTTTTATCTAAGTCATCACTTGTATCTTAGAAAACTTGGTGTATAACTTGGCTGATGAAATAAAAAAGAAGAAAAGTTGAATCTGAATTTGTTCTCTATTAAATAAAAAAGCCAAAAATCATAAACCATAAATTAAAACCTGAATCCTAGACCTAAAACCTAAATCCTAAGCCCTAAAGCATAAACTCTAAAAATCCTACATCTTAAACCTTAAACCATAAACCCTAAACCCTAAAAGCTTTATTACCTAAATGCTAAACCCTAAACCCTAAACCCTAAACCCTAAAACCCTAAACCCTAAACCCTAAACCCTAAATCCTAGACCTTACACCCTAAACCCTAACCCTTAAACCCTAAACCCAAAACCCAAAACCTTAAACTCCAAATCCTAAACCCTAAACCCTAAACCCTAAAATAAAACCTAAAACCTAAATTAAATAAAACATAAAAATAAAAAATAGATAAACCTAAGCCAAATAAAAATAAAACTTAAAGTAAATCATAAACCTAAACCTAAACCTAAACCTAAAAAGAAAATAAAATAAGAAAATAAAAAAGAACTAAAATTCAAAATAACCAAACTAAACTAAAAAATAAAAACCTAAATAAAAATAACAACTAAACCTAAAATAAAAATAAAATAAACCTAAAATAAAATAAAATTAAAACTAAATAAAAACCTAAACCTAAAAAATACACCTAAAAGTAAATAAAAATTAAAGCTTAAACCCTTAACAAAAAAACCTAAACCTTAAATAAAAAAATAAATAAAATAAAATAAAGCTAAACCTAAACTCAATTAAATAAAACCTAAACCTATAATTTTCTAAACCTAAACCTAAATCTAAACTAAATAAAATAAAATAAACTAAAAATAAACCTAAATTTAAACTAAAAATTTAAACCTAAAACCCACACCTAAAAAATAAAGTAAAATAAACCAAAACCTAAAAATAAAATATAAAAACTAATCCTATATAACAAAATAAAAATAAAACTAAACTAAAAAATAAACCTAAACTTGAAAAATAAATTTACATAAAAAACCTAAACTAAAATAAATAAACCTAACATAAATAAATTAAAATAATAAAAATAAAAAGTTAACCTAAATAAAAAAAGTTGAAATAAACTAAAATAAATAAAAATCAAAAGTTAAAATAAAATAAAATAAATAAAAAATAAACTAAAGAAACCAAAACCTATTGGTTTACTTAATTTAAAAAAAACCCCTAAACTCTAAATCTTAAACCCTACAGCCTAAACCTTAAACCCTAAAACTAATCCTAAAACCTAAACCCTAAATAGATAACCCTAAACCCTAAACCCTAAAAAATCATAAACCTTAAAAAACCCTAAATGATAAACCCTAAACTAAGAAAACTAAATAAACTTAAACCCACCAGTTTATTGAAAAAACCCTAAACCCTAAATCATAAACCCTAAGTCCTAAACCCTAAACCATAAACCCTAAAACTAACCCTGGAGGTTACATTGTGATGGTAGCGGGAGATCGGGATATGATGGGATCTACTACTCAAGAGGCGGAGTGGTTCGATGGGGTATAGAAATGAAGAACATCCGATCACTTCTTATGGAAGCTGTTTCTTTACAAAAGACTATTATAGTTATCTAGGGTTTTTAATTTGCTCTGTGTGTGCTCATTTTTTATCTATGTCGTTGCTTGTGTCTTAGAAAACTTGGTATGTTACTTGGTTGATGAAATAGAGAAGAAGAAATGTTAAATCTGAATTTGTTCTCTGTTAAAAAAATCCTAAACCCTAAACACTAAACCTTAAAGTCCTAAACCTTAAAACCTAAACCCTAAAACCTAAACCAAAAACCTTAAATCCTAAACCCTAAACCCTCAACCCTAAGCCCCAAACCCTCAACAAACCCTAAGCCCTAAACCCTAAAAAGCTAAAACCTAAATCTAAACTAAATAAAGCCTAAAAATAAAATAAATTAAAACACATAAATGAAAATAAAGTAAGAAAATAAAATAAAATAAAAGCCTAAACTAAAACCTAAACATAAATAAACTAAAAAAAAATATAAACTAAACTAAAATAAATTAAAAAAAACTTAAACAAAATAAAAAATAAAAAAACTTATAAAATAAAAACTAAACTTTAAATAAAAATAAAATAAAAACTAATTAAAAACCTAAAACAAAAAATAAACCAAAAAATAAAACCTAAAAATAAATAAAAAATAAAACCTAAACCCTAAACTAAAAAAAACTAAATGTAAAGTAAAAATTAAATAAACCTAAACCTGAACTAAAATAAAAAAGTAAAACCTAAACCTAAACCTAAACAAAACTAAACAAAAAACTAAACCTAAACCCTAAATAAAACAAAATAAACTAGGAATAAACTTAAACATAAACTAAAAATAATACCTAAAAATAAACCTAAAATAAAAACCTAAAACCAAAACCTAAAAAAAAAGATAAAGACATAAACCTAAACCTAAAAATAAAAAATAAAATCTAAACCTAAAATATAAAATAAAAATAAAACTAAACTTAAAAATAATCTTGAACCTAAACCTAAATCTAAACCTACAAAAATAAACTAAAATTAATAAACTAAACTAAATAAAAAAAATAAAAAATAAAAATGAAAATATTTATAATAAACTAATTAAATTAAATAAACCTAAACCTATGAGTTTACCTAATTTTAAAAAATCAAATAAATAGAAATAAATTAAAAAGAACACTTAACCTTCAACCTAAAACCCTAAACCTAGAACCCTAAACCCCAAACCCTAATCCTAAAAAACACAGACCACAAACCCTGACCCTAAACACTAAACCCAAAACAGGCCCTAAACCCTGCACCCTAAACCTCAAACTCCCACATACCCTAAACCCTAAAGCACAAACCAGCAAACCTAAAACCTAAACCTAAACTGGATAAAAAAATAAAATAAATAAAAAACCTAAACCTAAATATAATAAAAAACTAAAGTAAAATAAAAACCTAAACCTAAATCTAAAAATAAATTAAAATAAAACATAAAAATTAAACTAAAATAAAATAAATAAAAATCTACACTAAACTAATAAATAAAATAAACCAAAAAATAAAAACCTAAAAAAATAAATAAAAAACTAAACATAAAATAAAAATAAAATAAACCTAAAATAAAATAAAATAAAAAAACTAAATAAAAACCTAAGCCAAAAAAATAGAAAATAAAATCAAAACCCTAGACTAAAAAAAAATAAACCTAAACCAAAAAATAAACAAAATAAAATAAGCATAAACCTAAACTAAAATAAAAAAAACTAAACCTAAATCTAAAATAAACTAAACCTAAACCCTAAACTAAATATAATAAAGTAAACTAAAACTACACCTAAACCTAAATAAAAAAATAAAACCTAGAAAATAAATAAAACATAAAATCTAAACTTAAAAAATAAAATAAAAACCTAAACCTAAACCTAAAAATAAAAAGTAAAATCTAAACCCAAAAAAATAAAATAAAAATAAAACTAAACTAAGAAAAATAAACATAAACCTAAACCTAATCCTAAAAAATAAACTAAAATAAAACCTAAATTATAATAAATAAACCTAAAATAAATAAACCAAACTAAATAAAATAAAAAAAATAAACTAAATAAATGTAAGCATACTAGTTTATTTTTTTTTTTAAAAAAAACACTAAACCCTAAACCCAAAACACTAAACCTACAACTCTAAAACCTAAACCTAAACCCTAAACCCTAAACTCTAAACCCTAAACTAACCCTAAACCCTAAACCCTAAACTCTAAATCCTAAACTAAACCTTATTACCCTCAGTGACAACCCACAAAATGCTAAAAACTTAAACATTAACAAAATAAAAAATAAAAATAAAAGAAATAAAAAACTTAAACCAAAATAAAATAAAATAAAAAAACCTAAACTAAAACCAAAACCTAAGCGTAAATAATAAAAAGAAAATAAAATAAAAAATAATAACTAAACTAAAATAAAATAAATAAAAAACTAAAATAAACTAAAAATTTAAAAAAAATAAAAACTAAACCTAAATAAAAATAAAATAAACATAAAATAAAACAAAATAAAACTAAATAAAAACCTAAACCTAAAATCAAACCTAAAAGTAAATAAAATAAAATTAAACCCTAAATAAAAAAAACCTAAACCTAATATAAAATAAAATTAACCTAAACCTAAAACTAAAATAAATTAAAAAAAATAAATAAAACCTAAACCTAAAATAAACTAAACCTAAACTTAAATCTAAACCCTAAGTAAAATTAAATAAACTTTAAATAAACCTAAACCTAAACTACAAAGATATAACCTAAAAATAAACCTAAAATTAAAACCTAAATCTAAACCAAAAAATAAAATAAAATAAAAACTATACCTATTTCTAAAATAAAAAATAAAACCTAAACCTAAAAAATAATATAAAAATAAAACTAAACTAAAAATAAAGCCCAAAAATAATAGATGGTGGTGGTGGTGGAGGGAAATATCAGGAATATGATGCTGGATCCTGCTACTCAAGAGGCCAGAGTGGTTCTGATGGGAACTAAAGAAACTGAAGAATGATCGATCCAATCTGCTGCATATGTAACTAGATCTAAAAGTAGAGATGATTCTAGCTATCTAGGGTTTTCGATTTGCTTTACGTGTGCTCATTTTTGATCTATGTCATTGCTTGTGTCTTAGAAAATTTGGTGTGCTATTTGGTTGATGAAATCAAAAAGGTGAAATATTGAATCTAAATTTATTCTCTCTTAAAAAAAACAAAAACCCTAATTTATAAACTAAAACTTGAACCATAGACCTAAAACTTAAACCCTAAACCCAAAAATGCTAAAAACCTAAACCTAAACTAAATAAAAAATTAATAAAATTATACCTAAACCAAAATAAAATAAAAAAATAAAAAAAATAAAAACCTAAACTAAAACCTTAACCTAAACCTAAACTTAAAAATAAAATAAAATAAAAAATAAAAACTAAACTAAAATAAAATAAATAAAAACCTAAACTAAACTAAAAATTAAAAAACCTAAATAAAATAAAAACTAAACCTAAACAAAAAATAAACATAAAATAGAATAAAATAAGAACTAAATAAAAATCTAAACTAAAAATAAACCTAAAACAAAATAAAAAATAAAACCAAAACTGTAAACAAAAAAACTTAAACCTAATATAAAAATAAAATTAACCTAAACCCAAAACTAAAATAAATTAAACTAAAATAAATAAAACCTAAATGTAAACCTAAACCTAAACATAACCTAAATAAAATAAAATAAACTACAAATAAACCTAAACCTAAACTAAAAAATAAAACCTAAAAATAAACCTAAAATTAGAACTTAAAACCTAAACCTAAAAAAATAAAATATAAACCTAAACTTAAACCTAAACCTAAAAATAAAAAATAAATCTTAAACCTAAAAAATAAAATAAAAATAAAACTCAACTACAAAATAAACATAAACTTAAGCATAAACCAAAAAAATAAACTAAAATAAAATACCTAAATTAAAATAAATTAACTAAAATAAATAAAAATAAAAAATAAACCTAAATAAAAATAAAAAAATAAAATAAGCTAAAATAAATAAAAAATAAACTAAATAAACTAAATAAACCAAAACCTACTGGTTTACTTAATTTTTAGAAAAACACTAAACACTAAATCCTAAACCTTAAACCTTAAATCCTAAACCTTAAACCCTAAATCCTAAACCCTAAATCTACAAAGCTAAACCCTAAACCCTAAACCCTAAACCCTAATCCCTAATCCTAAACCCTAAACCCTAAAAGCATAAACCTTAAAACCCTAAACCATAAAGCCTAAACCCCCTATGCCCTAAATGCTAAACCCAAACCCTAACCCCTTAACCCTAAATTCTAAACCCTAAACCCAAACCTAAAGTAACTAAATAAATATAAAAATAAACCTAAACCCTAAAACCTAATAAACCTAAACATAAATCCTAAGAATGGGCAGAACCTTGATGACAAGAACGACATCTTCAATAAGGCTCAGTCTATATCTGGTGGTGTAGGTGAAGGTGGAGGTGGTAGTTATTATAGTGGTGGTGGGGGATCTAGAGGTGTTGGTGGATAGGGAGGTGGTGGTGGGACCAGTGGTGGTTATGGAGGCAGGAGGGGTGATGAAGGTTACAACTTTCATGGTGGCGGAGGGAGAGATCAGAGATATGATTGCGGATCACGCTACTCGAGAGGATGTGTTGATTTTGATGGGAACTAGAGAAACTAAAGAATAACTGATCCAATCTATTGCTTATGAAACTATGTCTTTACAGTGGAGATAGTTCTAGTTTCTAGGGTTTCTAATTTGCTATATGCATGCTCATTTTTTATCTATGTCATCGCTTGTGTCTTAGAAAACTTGGTGTGTTACTTAGTTAATGAAATCGAATAAAAGAAATAACGAATCTAAATTTGTTCTCTGTTAAAAAAAACTAAAAACATTAAACTCTAAACTAAAACTTGAACCATAGACCTAAAACCTGAACACTAAACCCTAAATCGTAAAACCTTAAACCAACCCTAAACCATAAAATCTAGGCATTAAAGCCTAAACCATAAACCCAAAACCCTGAACCCTAAACTAACCCTAAACCCTAAACACTAAACTTTAGAAAGCTAAAAAGCTAAACCTAGACCCAAAACCCTAAACCCTAAACCCTAAAACATAAACCCTAAATCCTAACCCTAAACCTTGCACATTAAACCTAAAACCCTAAATCCTAAACCTTAAACTAATCCTAAACCTTAAACCCTAAACCCTAAAACCTAAAAAACCTAAACCTAAATGAAATAAAACCTACTAATAAAATAAATAAAAAAACCTAAACATAAATAAAATAAAAATGTTAAAATAAAATAAAAACCTAAACTAAAACCTAAACCTAAAAGTGAAAAAAAAAAAACTTAAACTAAATTAAAAATATAAAATAACCTAAGAATAAATAATATAAATAAAATAAAACTAAACATAAAATAAAAATAAAATTAACCTAAAATTAAATAAATTGAAAATAAACTAAAATAAAACTAAATAAAACCTAAACCTAAAAATAAACCTAATAAATAAAAAATAAAACTTAAATCCTAAACAAAGAAAAACCTAAGCCTAAAATAAAAATAAAATAAATTAGATAAAATAAACCTAAACCAAAACCTAAACTAAAATAAACCAAACTAAAATAAATAAAACTTAAACATAAACATAAAATAAACTAAACCTAAACCTAAACCTAAACAAAATATAATAAAATAAACTAAAAATAAACCTAAATCTAAAGTAAAGAAATAAAAACTAAAAATAAGCCTAAAACAAAAACATAAATCATAAACTTAAAGAAATAAAATAAAACCAAAAACCTAAACATAAAAAAATAAAATAAAACCTAAAAAAATAAAATAAAACTTAACTAAAATAAAGCTAAATTTAAAAACTAAAATTAAAACATAAACTAAAATAAATAAACATAAAATAAAATAAACTAAACTAAATAAAAAACCTAAATAAAATTAAAAATAAAATAAACTCAAATAAAAAAAACTAAATAAACCTAAAACTATTTACTTGGTTTAAGAAAAAAACCCTAAACCCTAAACCCTAAACCCTAAACCCTATACCCTAGACCCTAAAACCCTATACCCTAAACCCTAAAACGCTAAAGCCTGAGCCCTAAACCCTAAACCATAAAACCATAAACTTTAAACCCTAAACCCTAAACCCTAAGCCCTAAAACCTATAACCTTAAACCCTAAACCCCTAAACCATAAACCCTAAACCTTAAACCCTAAACTAACCCTGAACCTTTATCCGTAAACTAACCCTAAACCCTAAGAATGGGTAGAACATTAGCAATAAAAACATCACCGTCAACTGGGCTTAGTCTAGATCTGGTGGTGGAGGCAAAGAAGGAGGCAACAATTATCGCAATGGTGGTGGGGGATCTAGACATGCTGGTGGATATGGAGGTGGTGGTCGGAGAAGTGGTGGTTATGGAGGTGAGAGGAGTGATAGAGGTTACAACCGTGGTGGTGGTGGAGGGAGAGATTGCAGATATGATGGTGGATCCTATTACTCGAGAGGTCGGAGTGGTTCCGATGAAAACTGGAGAAATTGAAGAACGATCGATTCCATTTGCTACTTATGGAACTATGCCTTTATAGTAGAGACAGTTCTAGTTATCTAGAGCTTTTGATTTATTATACACATGCTCATATTTTATCTAAGTCATCACTTGTGACTTAGAAAACTTGGTGTGTTACTTGGTTGATGAAATCAAAAAGAAGAAATGTTGAATCTGAATTTGTTCTCTATTAAATAAAAAAGCTAAAATCATAAACCCTAAACTAAAACAGTCCTGACCAAGAACTAAATCTAAACCCTAAAACCCCAAACTCTAAAAAGCCTACACCCTAAACCTTAAACCCTAAACCCTAAACCCTAAAAGCCGTATTACCTAAATGCTAAACCCTAAACCCTAAACCCTAAAAACCTAAGCCCTAAACCCTAAACCCTAAATCCTAGACCCTACACCCTAAACCCTAAACCCTAAACCCTAAACCCAAACCCTTAAACCCCAAATCCTAAACCTTAAACACTAAACCCTAAAAAGCTAAAATCCTAAACCTAAACTAAATAAAACATAAAAATAAAATAAATAGGTAAACCTAAGCCAAAATAAAATAAACTAAAAAAAAGCCTAAACCTAAAGTAAAAATAAATTAAGCAAAATAAAATAAACCTAATCTTAAACTAAAATAAACTAAATAAAAATAAATAAAACCTAAACCTAAACATAAAATAAACTAAACCTAAAGTAAATAAAATAAACTAAACTAAAAATAAACATAAACCTAAACTAAAAAAGAAAACCAAATATTATACCTAAAATAAAAACCTAATACTTAAACCTAAAAAAGTAAAATAAAAACCTAAACCTAAAGCTAAAAAATAAAAATAAAATCTAAACCTAAAAATAAAATAAAATAAAGCTCAACTAAAAAATAAACTTAAACCTAAAAATAAACTAAAATAAAAATCTAAATTAAAATGAATAAAGCTAAAATAAATAAACTAAACTAAATAAAAAAAATAAAACTAAATAAAAATAAAATGTAAAATAAACTCAAATAAATAAGAAATAAACTAAATAAACCTAAACCTACCAATTTACTAAATTTTTTTTAAAAAAAAGCCTAAACCCTAAATACTAAACCCTAAACCTTAAACCAAACCCTAAAACTATCCCTAAATCTTAAACCATAAACTTTAAACCTACAACCCTAAACCCTAAACCTTAAACCCTAAAACCCTAAAACCTAAACCCTAAGCCCTAAACCCTAAAACCTAAACCTTATACTGTAAAACCCCTAAACCCTAAACCCTAAACTAACCATAAACCTTAAACTAAACCTAAACCCTAAACTCTAAACTAACCATAAACCTAAGAATGGGTAGAACCTTGACGATAAGAACATCACCGTCAACTATGCTAAGTCTAGATTTGGAAGTTGAGGTGAAGGTGGAGGCAGCGATTATCGCACTAGTGGTGGGGTATCTGTAGGTGCTGGTGGATATGGAGGTGGTGGTCAGAGTGGTGGTGGTTATGGAGGCGAGAGGAGTGATGGAGGTTGCAGTCGTGGTGGTGGTGGAGGGATAGATCAAGGATATGATGGTGGTGTCATTTTTGATGGTGCTCATTTGTTCTATTGGTGCTCATTTTTAGGGTTTATCTCATCGCTTGTGTCTTAGGAAACTTGGGGTGCTACTTGGATGATGAAATCAAAAAGAAGAAATGTTGAATCTGAATTTGTTCTTTATTTTAAAAAAACCTTAAACCCTAAACCATAAACCCTAAACCCTAAACCCTAAATTAAACCTTAAACCCTAAACCTAAAACCAAAACCCTAAAACATAAACCTTAAACCTTAAACCCCAAACCCCAAACCCTAAACCCTAAAATGCTAACAACCTATGCATGGCCATTTTTTATTTATGTTGTAGCTTGTGTCTTAGAAAACTTGGTGTGTAACTTGGTTGATCAAATAAAAAAAAGGAAATGTTGAATCTAAATTTGTACTCTGTTAAATAAACAAAATAAAACCCTAGACCATAAACTAAGCATTGAATCCTAAACCTAAACCCTAAACACTAAACCCTAAACCCTAAAAATAAAAAATAAATAAAAGAGTAAATAACTAAAAAATAAACACAAAAATAAAACTTAAAAATAAAACCTAAAAATAAATAGAAAATAAAACACAAACATTAAACTAAAAAACCTATCCTAAAATTAAACAAAATGAAATAAACCTAAACCTAAACTATACAAAACTAAACTAAAATAAATAAAACCTAAACCTAAACCAAAAATTAAACTAAACCAAAACCCTAAACTAAATAAATTTAAATAAACTAAAAATAAACCTAAGCTAAACAATAAAATCTAAAAATAAACGTACAATGAAAACCTAAAACCTAAACCTAAAAAAAATAAAATAAAAACCTAAACCTAAACCAAAAAATAAAAAATAAATCCTAAACCTAAAAAATAAAATAAAAATAAAATTAAACTATAATATAAACATAAACCTAAACCTAAACCTAAAAAATAAACATAAATTAGAAACCTTAACTAAAATAAATAAATCAAAAATAAATAAAATAAAAAAATTAAAAATAAAAATTAAATCTAAATAAAAATTAAAAATTAAATAAATTAAATAAATAAAAAATCAACTAAATAAACTAAAAAAGCCTAAACTTACTGGTTTACTTAATTTCAAGAAAACCCTAAACCATAAAGCATAAAGCCTAAACCCTAAATCCTAAGCCCTAAACCCTTAACCCTAAACCCTAAACCCTAAACTAACCACGGACCACACCTAAGCTGCAACTACTGACCCTACCACAACCCTAATACATCCTAAACCCTAAAGTGAGCTTTAACTCTAAACCTAGGCCCTAAACCATGGGTTCTGGCCTGACCTGACACTGACCTAAATCCTAAACCCTAAACCCTAAACCCTACCTGCAGATCCTAAACCAGACCTAAACTTTAAAACACAAGCTGAGCCACAGGCCAGCCAAACATTAAACTCTGGTAACTATGCTTTAGGCAGAAAATTCTGTGGCAAGGCTTTAAACCCTAAAACCCTAAATTACCTTAAACCCTAAAACCAAAACCCTAAAACATCCACCCTAAACCTCAAACCCCAAACCCTAAACCCTAAAATGCTACAACTGCATGCCATTTTTTTTATTTATGTTGTAGCTTGTGTCTTAGAAAACTTGTTGTGTAACTTGGTTGATCAAATAAAAAAAAAAGGCTGAATCTAAATTTGTACTCACGTTAAATAAATAAAACCAAAACCCTGACCATAAACTAAGCATTGAATCCTAAACCTAAACCCTAAAACTAAACCTAAACCCTAAAAAAATAAAAAATAAATAAAAGAGTAAATAACTAAAAAATAAACACAAAAATAAAACTTAAAAATAAAACCTAAAAATAAATAGAAAATAAAACACAAACATTAAACTAAAAAAACCTATCCCTAAAATAAACAAAATGAAATAAACCTAAACCTAAACTATACAAAACTAAACTAAAATAAATAAAACCTAAACCTAAACCAAAATTAAACTAAACCAAAACCCTAAACTAAATAAATTTAAATAAACTAAAAATAAACCTAAGCTAAACAATAAAATCTAAAATAAGCGTCTGATGAAACCTAAAACCTAAACCTAAAAAAAATAAAATAAAAACCTAAACCTAAACCAAAAAATACAAAATAAAACCTAAACCTAAAAAATAAAATAAAAATAAAATTAAACTATAATATAAACATAAACCTAAACCTAAACCTAAAAAAATAAACAAAATTAGAGCTTAACTAAAATAAATAAATCAAAATAAATAAAATAAACAAATTAGAAATAAAATTAAATCTAAATAAAATTAAAATTAAATAAATTAAATAAATAAAATCTAAAAAACTAAACTTCTTTGGTTTGCTTAATTTCAAGAAAAACTAAACCATAAAGTAAGCTGAGCCAAAATCCTAAGACTCCAACCCTGACCCTGAGCCACAACCAACTACCACGGAACTCTGCCCACTGAGCCTGACCTCCCTACCCTAAACCTGATCACTGAGCACAAAGTGGGCCCTGACTCTGGCCCTACCCTGAGCCATAGTTCTAACCTGACCCACTCCACTAAATCCTGAAAACCTACCCTAAACCTATGCAGATCCACCACAAACCTTAAAACCCAAAGCACAAACACTAGGCAAACATTAAACTCTGGGCAACCCATCTGTGCCATAACCAAGGTTCTGTACACAAAAATTAGGCCCTGAGCCCTAAACCCCGCTAAACCCTAGGCCTAAACCCTAAACCATACCCACTAAACCCTAAACACTAAAATCAACTAAGTAAATAAAATATCTGGGATAAAATAAATAAAAATCCTAAACCCATATAATATTAAAAATAAAATAAAATAAAAGAAGCTAAAACTAAACCTAAACCTAAACCTAAACCTAAAAAAAATAAATAAAAAAACAAAAATAAACTAAAATAAAATAAATAAAACTAAAACTAAAGTAAAAAAATAAAATAAGCTTGAGAATAAAAAACCTAAATCACATAAAACTAAAATAAAATAAAAATAAATAGACTTAAAATAAATTAAAATAAAACTAAATAAAAACCTAAACCTAAAAATAAACCTCAAAATAAAACCTAAAATAAATAAAAATTAAAAAACTCTAAACTAAAAATAAAACTTAACCAAAATAAAAATAAAATAAAAAAATATAAAAAACTTTAACGTAAACTAAAATAAACTAAACTGAACTAAATAAAACCTTAACTTAAATTTAAAATAAAATAAACCTAAACCCTAAACTTAATAAAATAAAATAAATTTAAAATAAACCTAAACCTAAACTAAAAAATAAAACCTAAAAGTGTACCTAAATAAAAACCTAACCTAAACCCTAAACTCTAAACCCTAAAAAGCAAAAAAGCTAAACCTAAACTTAATAAAACCTAAATATAAAAGAAATAAAAAAAACCTAAACCAAAATAAAAGAAAAAATAAAATAAAATAAAAATATAACTAAAACTTAAACCTAAACCTAAACCTAAAAAGAAAATAAAACAAAAAATGAAAACTAAATGAAAATAATATAAATAAAAATATAAACTAAACTAAAAAAATAAAAAAAACCTAAATGAAATAAGAACTAAACCTAAAAATGAAAAAAAGTTATCCAAAAATAAAATAAACTAAATTAAAATAAAAACTAAATGAAAACATAAGCATAAAAAATAAAACCTAAAAACAAATAAAAAATAAAACCTAAGCCCTAAACTAAAAAAACCTAAAACTAAAATAAAAATAAATAAAACCTAAACTTAAACTAAAATAATCTAAACTAAATAAATAGTACATACCACTAAACATAAAATAAACTAAACCTAAACCTAAACTAAACTAAATAAAATAAAATAAAATAAAAAAATCTAAACTAAAACTAGATAATATTACCTAAAAATAAAGCTAAAATAAAAACCTAATGGAAAAACCTAAAAATAAAAAATAATTACCTAAACCTAAACCAAAAATAAAATAAAAATAAAACTCAATTAAAAAATAAACCTAAACCTAAAACTAAACCTAAAAAATTAACTAAAATAAAAAACCTAAAGTAAAATAAATAAACCTAAAATAAATAATATAAATTAAATAAAAATAAAAAATAAACCTAAATAAAAATAAATATATAAACTATACTAAAATAAATTAAAAATAAACTAAATAAACCTAAACCTACCAAATTACATAATTAAAGAAAAACACTCACCCCAAAATCCTAAACCCTAATTCCTAAACCTTCAAAAACCCTAAACCCTAAAAGCATAAACCATAAAATCCTAAATCCTTATCCATAAACCCTACACCCTAAACCTTAAAGCCTAAATCCTAAACCCTAACCCTAAATCCTAAACCCTAAAACCAAAACCTAAACCTAAAGTAACTAGAAAAATGAAAAAATAAACCTAAACCCTAAAACTTAATAAACCTAAACCTAAACCCTAAGAATGGGAAGAACCTTGATGGCAAGAACATTACTATCAACCAGGCTTAGTCTAGATCTGTTGGTAGAGGCGAAGAAGGAGATGACGATTATCATAGTGGTGGTGGGGGATCTGGAGGTGCTGGTGGATATGGAGGTGGTGGTCAGAGCAGTGATGTTTGTGGAGGTGGGAGGAGCGACATAGGTTACAACCGTGGTGCTGGCGGAGGGAGAGATTGGGGATATAATGGTGGATCCTACGAGAGGATGGGGTGATTCTGATTGGACCTGGATAAACTGAAGAACAGTCGATCCAATCTAGTACTTATGGAAATGAGTCTTTGTAGTAGAGACGATTCTTGTTATCTAGGGTTTTTGATTTTCTCTATGCGTGCTCATTTTTTATTTATGTCATCGCTTGTGTCTTAGAAAACTTGGTGTGTTACTTAGTTGGTTAAATTAAAAAGAAGAAATGTTGAATATGAATTTGTTCTCTGTTAAAAATAACCAAAAACTCCAAACCCTAAACTAAAACCTGAACCCTTGACCTAAAACCTAAACCCTAGACCATGAACCCTAAACCCTAAACCTTAAAAGCCTAAACCCTAAACCCTAAACCCTAAAACCTTAAACCCTAAACCCTAAACCCTAAACCCTAAACCTAAACCCTAAACCCTAAACCCTAAACCCTAAACCTTTAATCCTAAAAAAGATAAAAAGCTAAACCCAAATTAAATAAAACCTAAAAAGAAAATAAATAAAAAACTAAACCAAAATAAAATAAAATAAAAGTAAAATCATAATCTCAACCGAAACCTAAAAAATAAAAATAAAAACTAAAATAAAATAAAAAAATAAAAACCTAAACTAAACCAAAAAAAAAAATAAAAAACTTAAATAAAATAAAAATAAAAATAAAACCTAAAATAAAAATAAAATAAACCTAAAATAAGATAATATAAAAACTAAATAAAAACTTAAACCTAAAAATAAAACTTAATATTAAATAAATAATAAAATCTATACCGTAAACTAAGGAAAAACCTAAACCTAAAATAAAAATAAAATAAACCTCAATCTAAACTAAAATAAACTAAACTAATATAAATAAAGCCTAAACCTAAACCTAAAATAATCTAAACCTAAACTTAAACCTAAACCATAAATAAAATAAAATAAACTAAAAATAAACCTAAACTTAAACTAAAAAATAAAACCTAAAAATAAACCTAAAATAAAATCTAAATTCTAAACCTAAAAAAAAAATAAAACCTTAACCAACCTAAAATAAAAAATAAAACCTAAACCTAAAAATAAAATAAAATTAATACTACTAAATAAAAATAAAGCTAAACCTAAAAAATAAACAAAAATAAAATAAATAAACTAAACTAAATAAGGAAAACAACAATAACAACAACAACAACAACAACAACAACTACAAGCCATTATCCCACTAACTGAGGTCGGTTACTTGAATCCTTTGTCTTTATTGTGTCCTATTATGTGTCAAATTCTCATTCAATTCAAGTATACTAAGTTCATTTTTTTATACATCATAACCATGTCTTTTAGGTCTACCTCTACCTTTTAACATAAGGCAATTCTAATGCATCTACTCCTAGGGTCATTTGGGCTTTATGTGGCCAAACCATCTAAGCGACTCTCTCAAATTTTCTCTCACTAGAGCTACTCCAACTTTTTCCCGAAAATAAACATTTTGCTTTTATCTCAAAGAGTAAAGCTGGTCATCCACCTAAGCATCCTCATCTCTGCAACACTTAACTTAGTCTCATGCTTCTCTTTTATTAGCACATATTCTACACCATAAATCATTGCAGGTCTCACCACCATTTTATAAAATTTTCCATTAAGTTTAAGTGGTACTTTTCTATCACACAACAAGCCAGTTGCATTCCGAGAACATTCACATTTTGCATTTTAATGACTTGTTCACCAAATGTCACAACACTACCACTATAACTTCTAGAACTAAAATCACACTCCAAACATAAACAAAACTAAATAAAAATAAACAATAAACCTAAATAAAAAATAAACTAAATAAACCTAAACCTACCAATTTACTTAACTTAAAAAAGAAATTAAAGAAAACCCTAACCCTAAACCCTAAACCCTAAAACCCTAAACCCTAAACTCTAAACCATAAACCCTAAAACCCTAAACCCTAAACCCTAAACCCTAAACCCTAAATCCTAAACCTACAACCCTAAACCCTAAAAACCTAAACCCTAAATCCCAAACCTTCACTAAACCTCCAAAAATTAAAAATAGAAATAAACTAAATAAAACTTAAAAATAAAATAAATAAAAAACCTAAACCTAAATCAAATAAAAAAATAAAATAAAATAAAAACCTAAACTATAACCTAAAGTTGAACCTAAATGTAAAAATAAAATAAAATAAAAAATAAAAACTAAAATAAAATAAAATTAAAATAAAACCTAAACTAAAAAAAAAACCTAAATATAAAAAAACCTAAATAAAATAGAAGCTAAACATAAAATGAAAATAAAATAAATATAAAATAAAATAAAATAAAACCTAAATAAAACCTAAACCTAAAATAAACCTAAAATAAATAAAAAAAAAACCTAAACCCTAAACTAAAAAACCCTAATAAATAAAATAAAATAAACCTAAACCTAAACTAAATTAAACTAAACTAAAAAAAAATCAAACATAAACCTAAAGTTGAAATAAACTAAACCTAAACCCTAAACTAAATAAAATAAAATAAAGAAAAATAAACCTAATCTTAATCTAAAAATAAAACCTAAAATAAACCTAAAATAAAAAACTAAACCTAAACCTAAAATAAAAATAATAACCTAAACCTAAACCTAAAATAAAATCTAAAAAAAAAAAAAAAATAAAATAAAACTAAGAAAAAAATAAACTTAAACCTAAACCTAAACCCATAAAATAAACTTAAATAAAAAAACCTAATTAGAAATATATAAACCTAAAAGAAATAATCTAAACTAAAAAAAAAAAAACCTAAATAAAAAAATAGAATAAAATGAATAAAAAATAAACTAAATAAACCTAAACCCTAACCCCTAAACTTTAAATCCTAAACCCTAAACCATTAAACTAACTGTAAACCCTAAACCCTAAACCTACATCCCTAAACCTACAACCCACAAGCCAAACCCTATACCCCAAACCCTAAAACCTAAAAACCTAAACCTAAAATAAAATCTAAAATATAATAAATAAAATCTAAACCTAAATAAAATAAAAAAATATAATAAAATTGAATCTAAAACAAAATCTAAAATAAAATAAAGCTAATAATAAAAAACTTAAAATATAATAAAAACTAAACATAAAGCTAAAATAAAATAAAATAAGAACTAAATAAAAACCTAAACCAAAAAAATAAACCAAAAAATAAACCTAAAATAAATCAAATATAAAACACAAAACTACTAAAAATTAAAACTTAACCTAAAATAAAAATAAAATCAAAACTAAACTAAAATAAACTAAACAAAAAATAAATAAAAACCTAAACCTAAATAAAATAAACCTAAACCCTAAACTAAATAAAATAAAATAAACTAAAAATAAACCTAAACATAAACTAAAAAATAAAACTTAAAAAATAAACCTAAAATAAAAACTTATAACCTAAAACCTAAACCTTAAATGTTAAAAAGTTAGAAACCTAAACCTAAACTAAATTAAACCAAAAAATAAAATAAATAAATAAAATCTAAACCAAAATAAAATAAATAAAATAAAATAAAATAAAATAAAACCATTAAATAAATCCTAAACCTAAACCTAAACCTAAAATAAAATAAAAAAAAAAATATTAACTAAACTAAAATAAAATAAATATAACCTAAACTAAAATAAAAAATTTAAAACCTAAATAAAATAAAAACTAAACCTAAAATAAAAAAATAAACCTAAAATAAAATAAAATAAAAACTAAATGAAAACCTTAACCTAAAAAACAAACCAAAAATAAATAATAATTAAAACCAAGACCTTAAACTAAGAAAAAAACCCTAAACCTAAAATAAAAATAAAATAAACCTAAACCTAAACTAAAGTAAATAAAACCTAAACCAAAACTTAAAATAGACTAAACCTAAAACTAAACCTAAACCTAAAAAAAATAAAATAAAATAAACTAAAAATGAACCTAAACATAAACTAAAAAAATAATACCTAAAAATAAACCTAAATAAAAACCTACAACATAAACCTAAAAAAATAAAATAAAAACCTAAACCTGAACCTACAAATAAAAAATAAAACCTAAACCTAAAAATAAAATAAAATAAAACTAAACTAAAATAAATAAACTAAACCATATTAAACTAAAATAAAATAAATCTAAAATAAATAAAATAAACTAAATAAAAATAAATCTAAATAAAAATAAAAGAAACAATAATAAAAAAATAAACTAAATAAATCTAAACCTACAAATTTACTTAATTTAAAGAAATAAAAAAAAAACTCTAGCTAAACCAAACTCTAAACCCTAAACCTAAACCAGTAAATTCCTAAAACCTAAAACCTAAACCTAAACTAAAGAAAAATAAAATAAAGAAAAAAATCTAAACATAAAAAAAATAAAAAAAATAAAAAAATAAAAACCTAAACTAAAACCTAAACCTGTACATAAACCTAAAGCTAAAGTTAAAAATTAAATAAAATAAAAATAAAAACTTAAAATAAAATAAAAATAAAGAAAAACCTAAACTAAGCGAAAAAATAAAATAAACTTAAAAATAAAAAACCTATGTAAAATTAAAACTAAACATAATATAAAAATAAAATGAACCTAAAATAAATAAATAAAATAAAACTAAATAAGAACCTTAATCTAAAAAATAAACCTAAAATTAAATAAGAAAATAAAACATAAACCCTAAACTAAAAAAAAAACCTAAACCTAAAATAAACTTAAACCTAAACTAAAATAAACTAACCTAGAATAAATAAAACCTAAACCTAAACCTAAAATAAACTAATCCTAAACCCTAAACTAAATAAAATAAAATAAACTAAAAGTAAACCAAAAATAAAAACCTAAAACCTAAACCCTAAACCCTAAAAAGCTAAAAACCTAAACCTAAACTAAATGAAACTTGATAAATAATAAAACTTAAGCCAAAATAAAATAAAATAAAAACCTAACTAAAACTATAACCTAAACTTAAACCTAAAAAGAAAATATAATAAAAGAATAACTAAACTAAAATAAAATAAATAAAAACTGAAACTAAACCACAAAAAATGAAAAACCTAAATAAAATAAAAACTAAACCTATAATAAAACTAAAATAAACCTAAAATGAAATAAATAAACACAAAATAATAACCTAAACCTAAAAAATAAACCTAAAAATAAATAAAAAAACATAAACTAAAAAATACCTAAAAAAAAAATAAACTAAAATAAACTAAACCTAAACTAAAAAAAACTAAAATAAAATAAACAAAACCTAAACCTAAAACTAAAATAAATTAAACCTAAACCTGATCCTAAACTAAATAAAATAAAATAAACTAAAAATGAACCTAAACCTAAATTAAAAAATAATAGCTAAAAATAAACCTGAAATAAAATCCTAAAACAACATCCTAAAAACCTAAAAATAAAATCAAAAACCTAAACCTAAACCTCAAATAAACAAAACCTAAATCTAAACCCAAACTAAATAAAATAAATTAAATAAATTAAATTAAAAGTAAATGTAAACCAAAAATTAAAAAAATAAACCTAAAAATAAAGCTAAAATAAAAATCTAAAACCTAAAGATATATATATATATATATATATATATATATATATATATATATATATATATATATATATATATATATATATATATATATATATATATATATATATATATATATATGTAACAAAATCTAAACCTAAACCTAAAATAAAAAAATAAAACCTGGACCTCAAAAATATAAAATAAAAATAAACAAAATAAACATAAACAACCAAAATTGAAAATAAACTAAAATAAAAATAAACTAAAATAAATTAAATAATCCTAAACCTGCGGTTTAATTAATTTAAAAAAACACTAAACCCTAAATCAAAAAATAAAAACCTAAATCCCAAACCCTAAACACTAAAAGCTAAACCCTAAACCTACACTGCACTAAACCTATGGCCTCAAACTAAACCAAAAACATAAAAATTAAGAAAATAAAATAAAACCCTAACTAAAACAAACCCTAATCCCTAAACCCAAACCCTAAACCAGAAACCCTAAACCCTAAAACCCTAAAAATCATAAACCTTAAAACAACCTAAACCCTAAACCCTAAACCTCAATCCTAAACCCTAAACTCTAAACCAAAATTATAAATCTAAAATCTAAAATCTAAATCATGGCTAAGTGCAACCTTAAAATAAAATAAATAAAAAACCTAAGCTAAAATAAAATAAAATAAAATAAAACTAAAATAAAATAAAATAAATAAAACTAAACTAAACTAAAAAAAATAATAAGCCTAAACATAAAATGCTAAATAAAATAAAACCTAAACATGAAATAAAATAAACTAAACCTAAAATAAAATAAAATAAAATCTAAACCAAAAATAAATCTAAAACTAAACAAAAAATAAAACCTAAACCTTAAAAAAAACTAAACCCAAAATAAATAAAATAAAATAAACATAAACCTAAACTAAAATAAACTAAACTAAAATAAATAAAACCTAAACCTAAACCCAAAATAAACTAAACCTAAACCCTAAACTAAATAAAACAAAATAAATTATAAATAATCCTAAACCTAAACTAAAAATAAAACCTAAAAATAAAAAAAAATATTTAAAACCTAAAAAATTAAAAAATAAAACTAAAGTAAAAAAATAAACTTAATTTAAACTTAAATCTAAAAAAAATAAACTAAAATAAAAAAAATAAACAAAATAAAATAAAAAACTAAATAAAATAAAAAATATATAAAAAAACTAAAATAAATAAAAATAAACTTAATAAACTAAGCCACTGCTGGTTTACAATATTTTTTTTCAAAAAATAAAACTAAACTAAACCCTAAACTAAACCTAAACCACCCTGACCTAACCATAAACCCTAAACCTACCCTAACCCTGACCTACCCTCTGAGGCCACCCCAAACACTATCCAGTGACCCTAAACTCATGAGCCACTAAATCCTAACCTAAAGGCTGGGCCACTGACCTTAAATTTTCCTACTGAACCTAAACCCTACCTCTAACCCTCTTAAAAACCCTAAGCCTAAACATAAATCCTAAACCCCTGACCTTACTGGACCCTAAACCCCTGACTAAACCCTACTAATAAATCCTCTTAAAACCTAAGCCTAAATAAATAAACCCAAATAAAATAAAACTTAAACAAAAGGCTAAACCTAAAAATAAATGAAATAAATAAAATAAAATAAAATATAAATAAATAAAAGCCTAAAACTAAAATAAATAAAATAAAAAATAAAATCCTAAACCCTAAACTAAAAAATAAAAACTAAACTTAAAATAAAAAAATAAACTTAAAATAAAATAAAATAAAATAAAAATTTAATAAAAACCTAAACCTAAAAAAAAATAAACCTAAAAATAAAGAAAAAATAAAACTTAAACCCTAAACTAAAAAAAACCTAAACCTTAAATAAAAATAAATAAAATAAAATAATCCAAAATCTAAACTAAAATAAACTAATCTAAAATAAATAAAACCTAAAATAAACTAAAATAAATCTAATCCAGATCTAAATAAAATAAAATAAACTAAAATCAAACCAAAACCTAAACTAAAAAAATTTAACCTAAATATAAAAAAAAAAAACCTAAAACCTAAACCTAAATAAATAAAATAAAAACCTAAACCTAAACTAAAAAGTAAATAATAAAACCTAAACCTAGAAAATAAAATATAAATAAAACTCAACGAAAAAGTAAACCTAAGCCTGAACTAAAATCTAAAACTAAACTAAAGAAAAAAACTAAACTAAAATAAATAAAGCTAAAATAAATATACTAAACTTAATAAAAATTAAAAATTAAAATTAACTAAAATAAATTAAAGATAAACTAAATAAACATAAAATAACTTGTTTACATAATTTAAAAAAAAACCCATAATCCCCAAATGCTAAACCCTAAACCTAAACCCTAAACCCTAAACCCTAAAAAACCCTAAACCTAAACCATAAACCTTAAAACCTAAACCCTAAACCCTAAACCATAAAACCCTAAACCTAAACCCTAAACCCTAAACCATAAACCCTAACACTAAACCCTAACCTTAAACTATAAACCCTAAACCCCAAACCCTAAACCTAAACCCAAAGTAACTAAATAAATTAAAAAATAATCCTAAATCCTAAAACCAAATAAACCTAAACCCTAAGAATAAGCAGAACCTTGATGGAAAGGACATCAATGCCAACTAGGCTCAGTCTAGATCTAGCGATGGAGGGGAAGGAGGAGGTGGTGGTTATAGCATTGGTGGTGGGGGATCTGAAGGTCCTGGTGGATATGGAGGAGGTGGCCGGATCAATGGTGGTTATGGAGGCATGGAAAGTGATGGAGGTCACAACCACCGGTGGTGGCGGAGGAGAGATCAGGGGATATGGTGGATCTTGAGGTGTGGTGGTTCTATTACTAGAGCGAAGAACCTGTGATTTGTTATTCATGGAACTGTGACTTCATAGTAGAGATGGTTCCAGTTATCTAGAGTTTTCAATTTTCTCTATGCATGCTCTTTTTCGATCTATGTCATCACTTGTGTCTTAAAAAACTTGGTGTGTTACTTGGTTAATGAAATCAATAAGAAGAAATGTTGAATTTGAATTTATTCTCTGTTAAAAAAAATCAAAAACTCTAAACCCTAAATTAAAAATTAAACCCTAAACCTAAAAACTAAACCCTAAACCCTAAACCCTAAACCCTAAAATCCTAAAACCTTTAACCTTAAACCCTAAAACCTAAATTCTAAACCCTAAACTCTAAACCCTAAACCCTAAATACCTAAACCTAAAATCTAAAAAAGCCTCTAAACCCTAAACCTTAAACCCCAAACCCTAAAACCTAAACTAACCCTAAACCCTAAAACCTAAAAACCTAATAACCTAACTCTAAACTAAATAAAACCTAAAAATAAAATAAATAAAAAAAAACTAAACCAGAATAAAATAAAAACATAAACTAAAACCTAAACCTAAACCTAAACCTAAAAAGAAAATAAAATAAAAAATAAAAATTAAAGTAAAATAAAATAAATAAGTACCTAAACAAAGTTAAAAAAATTAAAAACCTAAATAAAATAAAAACTAAATAAAAACCTAAACCTAAAAAATAAATCTAAAAATAAATAAAAAATAAAACATAAATTTAAAATAAAAATAAAATAAACCTAAACCTAAACTAAAATAAATAAAACCTAAGCCTAAACTAAATAAAATAAAATAAACTAAACTAAAATAAACCTAAATTAAACTAAAAATAAACCTAAAAGTTACCATAAAAAAACCTAAACCTAAACCTAAAAAAAAATAAAATAAATACATAAACCTAAACATAAAAAACCTAAACCTAAAAAAATAAATTAAAATAAAACTAAACTAAAAAAATAAACGTAAACCTAAACATAAACATAAAAAATAAACGAAAATAAAAACCTAAAATAAGTAAACTAAACAAAATAAAAATAAAAATAAACCTAAATAAAAATAAAGGTAAAATAAACTAAAATAAATAAAACATAAACTAAATAAACATGAAGCTACCAATTTACTTTATCTTTTAAATATTAAAAATAAAATTAATTAATAAACCCAAATTATGAACCATAAACCCTAAAACTAACCCTAAACACTAAACCCTAAACCCTAAATTTGAAACCCTAAACCCTAAAAACCTGAAAACCCAAAGCTAAAAAAAATTTAAAAAACTAACTGATATAAAATAACAAAAATAAAATAAAATAAAAACCTAAACTAAAACCAAAACTTAAACCTAATAATAATAAAATAAAAAAATAAAAACTAAACTAAAAATAAATAAATAAAAACCTAAACTAATTTAAAATAAAATAAACCTAAAATTAAAACCTAAAATAAAATAAAAATAAAATATACCTAAAATAAAATAAAACAAAATAAAATAGATGAAAACCTAAACCTAAAAATAAACCTAAGAATAAATAAAAATAAAACCAAAACCCTAAACTAAAACTAAACTAAAATAAAATAAAATAAAATAAACCTAAACCTAAACTAAAATAAACTAAATTAAAATAAATAAAACCTAAACCTAAACCTAAAATAAACTTAGCCTAAACCCTAAAATAAATTGAATAAAATTAACTTAACATAAAATAAAAAATAAAACCTAAAATAAAAACCTAAAACCTAAACCCCAAAAAAAAAAAAATATAAACCAAAACCTTAACCTAAAAAAAACTTAAACCCTAAACCTAATAATAAAAAATAAAACCTAAACTTAGAAAGAGAAATAACTAAACTAAAATATAAACTAAAATAAAAACCTAAACTAAAATAAATAAACATAAAATAAATAGACTAAACTAAATAAAAATGAAAAATAAAACTAAATGAAATATAGAATAAACTATATAAACCTAAACCTATAGATTTACATAATTTAAAAAAAATCCTAAACCCTAAACACTAAATCCTAAACCCTAGACCTTGATTCCTAAACCCAAATAACCCTAAACCCTAACCAAAACTTCAAAACTAAAAAAATAATAACTAAACTAATTAAAAAATGCAAAACCTAAATAATATTTAATAAACTAATAAATAGCCCCTAACTAAAACTAAAATCTAAACCCTAAAAAACTTAAAACTAATAAAACTAATAAAAAATAAAACATAATAAAACTAAAAAAAACCTAAACCCTATCCAACTAATAAAACTAAAACAAAAATAATAAAACCCTAAATAAAACTAATAAAAATAATAAACCATAAAACTAAACTAATAAAAGAAAAATAAAAATAGAACCCTAATAACTAAATAATAAACAAGAAAAACTAATAAATCACCCAACAGCCCTCCCCAAAAAAAACTAAACTTAAACTCAATAATCATAACTAAAACTAACTAAAAATAAAAACTAATAAATAATAAATAATTAAAAAACAAAACTAATAAAAAAACCTAAATCCATAAATCTAAAAAATTAACTAA
Source organism: Cymbidium sinense (assembly GCA_021442155.1). NCBI lineage: Eukaryota > Viridiplantae > Streptophyta > Magnoliopsida > Asparagales > Orchidaceae > Cymbidium > Cymbidium sinense. The sequence continues at coordinate 582,564 of JAKCPB010000241.1, read as the reverse complement.
ACTAAACTAATAATTAAAAAATTCTAAACCCCTAAACCCATCTCGTGGCCCCTTCTCGTCCTGAGCTCTGGCAATTCTTGAATCCCTTTCCTTTTCATTTTCTTCCTCGGTGTTTCAAGTTGGTTTTCCAAAAATTTGTTCTTGTTTGGCTTCGGATCTTCTGCGTTATGCTGATTGTTGTTTGGTTCTTAAGTGGCGCCATTTGCCTATTGGTTTAATGAGCCTCATGTTCAATCCAATCAATTTTGATGCTAACAAACGAATGCTTGGATGTTCAAATGAATGTTTTTATGTGTTTAGATATATAGATAATTACATATCCAATACATCTCATAATATGTTTGAGGAAATTGCAAGAGTAGAAGAATGAAAGATAAAATTAGATAATGTTAGATAATACAAATTTAGGTTATATGCATTTATAACTATCTTAGAAATTCATATGAGTTCATTGGCATGAATCAATTTGCTTACAACTTAACATATTATTTTAATGAGGTTAATTTATATAAATCTCTATCTAATTAACATTTCATTATATGTTTCATACATAGCATTTGAATTGTCAAAGTAAAAATTGATAATAAATTATGACTATTAAGTGTAATTATTTTATTTACTTAATATAATTAAATATTTTAATTTAATTTGAAGGTTATATGATAACTAACATATGTATGATTATATATAAATTATATCATAATATCTAAATATCATATTTGAAAATTAAAAAATATGTGAAATATTGTATTTTAGCAAAAGTCATTTTATAATCAAGGAATTTATATCCGATTTTATCTCCAATGATTCCTTGGATTTCCTTTAATTTAATAGGTTACATAACCCAAGTTTTATTAAAATTGAATTTATTATGACTTTTCAAACATTAGTTTTAATAATAATGCATGCTATGCTTTGAATATATTAAGAGCCATATTTGATTATTTTTGACTTGCCCATTTGAATAAATAAATTTGGCTGCTTGAATTTAATATTTATTTAATATAAATTATATTTTATTGAATATTAAATTATTAGATGATAACATGATGTTAGAATAATATGTTATTTTGAAATAATTCAAAATGACCTCTGCCTATAAATAGCCCCATTCTCTTCATGAAAGCATTCCACATTCAAATTCAAAATCCCTCCAGCAAATCTAAGAGAAAATTTCTTAGATTTTCCTTCAAAGTGTTCTCCAAATATTGCAAGATCAAATCATTGGTGTGAAAGCTTCGACATCTTCAACTGAGCAAGCTTTCTCAAATTACTTGAGTTTTTTTTTCTTGATCTTAATCCATTTTAAGTTTTTCATGCTATTTTCACCATCTTTTTATTATTTCCAATTTATACTTTTTGGTGGATTTGTCTTTGGACATTATTTTTCACATTAAATTTCTCAATCATTTTTTTTGTGAAAAACTCTTGTGATAGTTTGTAAGATCTATTTCAACTTGTTGAAATTTTTAACTTCCTACAAATTCCTTTTGGTTTCTTCAAATATTCCTTCATTAGTCTTATTTTGAAAGATCATTTATTCTTAAATAAATTTTAGAAGTATATTTAAGCATTTCAAATTAAACTATTGAAATTAAAATGTTCATATTTGCTATATCTTTTTTTTAATTAAAAGCTTACTAACTACTTAATCTATCATATACTAACTTTATTTAAGTATTTTATGATCATTTGCATTAATTGAAAGAATATTTTTGTTTAAAATATAATAAATTATTCCTTGCTGAAATTTATTTTATTGTGCAAAAGAATATTATGAATTTATTTTGAAATCATTTTTATATTAGTCTCCAAATTGTAATAACATAAACATCTTAGTAAAATCACTTTGAGATATTTATTTTATTATTTCTTATCAATATTATGTGAGCATTTTAATTTGCCAAAATTTTAAGTTGTAAGTAATCATTTATAAGTTGTGAGATCATTTTTTGAATTGGATAGCTTGGTATATTTGTGAGAGATTTATTTTATCAAAATTTATTATTTTGTAATTTTATGTAAAATTTATATTGGGATTGTACTCACCTTAGGAGAGTACATATTGTTGTAGGGTTGTACTACACTTATAAGAGAGTACTTTTGTAAAGCTATATTTTTTAGTGGATTCTAGGGTGGCTAAAGTGACTAGCCTATTTTGGAGATCAAAACACATAAAAATTGTGTGTCAATTTCTCTTTACTTTATTGTATTTTTTGTTTTGTTGCATTAAGAATTGTATCTTATCATTATAAAATAAAAATTAATTTTCTATTAAAACTTAAAATTTAAGATTTAACTTTTAAAATTTTTAATATCACCCATCCCTCCCCTTGCTATAAATATACCATTTGGTTATTGGAAAAATTTAATTAGTACATTTTTAAGAGGTCAAGATGCATGCATGTGGTATATGTTGACCCGTCAATATCATACACCCATAGTAGAATTTAATGACATTAAAGTAGAAAAACCTTTTGAGGAATGGTCTGTAACTGAAAGAGAACTTGATGAATTAAATGCTATGGCTTGTAATACTTTACATTTTATTTTATAACCTAATGATTACATAAAAATTTCTATGTTAAGTACAACCAAAGAAATATGGGATAAACTCATTATAACTTATGAAGGAACTAAAGATGCTTACATAAATACTTGTTCATGAATATGAGTTATTTCATATTTCTCCTTAGAATCTATTTTGATATATATACAAGATTCATGAAAATAATTAACACATTGAATTCTCTTGGAAAACATATATGAATCAAAACTTAGTCTAATTCTAGATGTCTTAAAGAATGGGAAGCTAAAGTAAACCTATATGAAGCTAAGGATTTATCTACTTATCCAGTTGATAAGCTTTTGGGTTCTTTGATAGCACATGAATAGGTTATTTCTCAAAGGGATAAGATGGATAACTCAACAAAAAAGAAGAAGGAGAAAGGAAAACAAATTGCATTACAAGTTGATGATAGTATTGAGCATAACACCTCAAGCTCGGATAGTGATAGTGATGAGGTTGTCATGTTATCCAAAAGGCTTGGGAACTTTCTAAAGAAGAAAAATCAAAGGTAAAAAAAAATCTAAAAACTATAAATTTCAATCTAAGAAAGTTCCTACAAGTGAAGGGATCATTTGCTACCATTGTAAAAATCCTGGACACATAAGAGGTGATTGTCCAGAACTTGTTGAATCAAAGAAGAAATAGATGTGAAAAGAAGAAAAAATATGAAGGAAAAAGTACCATAAGAAGAAAAAGATGGCTTTATGGGACAATGATTCAAATCAAATTTGCTCATAAAGATCAACATATGTCTTATGGAAAATGGAGAATCACTTAGATTCTCAAGAGGTATGTAATGATATATCTTATTATGAATTAGATGATGCTTTTAATGATTTAGTTATAGAATATAAAAAATTAAAATTAAAATACAAAACCATAGAAAAATAACACAAAAGTTTAGATATGCATTTTTGTGATTTAAAAAAGATGAATGTGATAATTTAAAAAGTAAAAATATTTTTCTATTAAATTGTTCCTTACTTGTATGTAAACTTGGAAGAGAGAATATCTTGCTAAAAGTAAGATTAGAATTATATTTGAAATCATAAGTTCATTATAATTCTTCTTCAAGAAAAACATTTAATAAAAAATATTTGCCTCATACACATCCCACTCATAAACCCTATAATTATCGTGCTAAGTCATATGTAAACACTAATATTTTGTGCAACTATTGTAATAGAAAAGGGCATATTTAATTTGATTGCTATGCATGTAAATTATAAAACACTAAGTAATCATCTTTGTTTGGGTACCAAAAGGTACAAGCACTACACAAACCAAGCATGCTAGATATATTGCTTCAAATTTAGAATGTGGACCCAAAGATGTTTGGGTTCCAAAAGTTAACATGTGAGTTTCTTTTGTAGGAATGCCTTAAAAGAAAAATCAAAGAAGGAATATGGTACTTGGACAGCAGATGTTGAAGACATATGATGGGAGATAAAGATAAATTCACAACTTTATAATCAAGTGATGGAGGATTTGTTACATATGGAGATAATGCAAAGGGAAAGATCATTGGCATTGGTTCTATTTGTAAGAATACTATCACTTTAGATAAAGTTTTTCTAGTAGAAGGATTTAAATATAATTTAATTTCTATTAGTCAATTATGTGATAAAGGTTTGAATGTAGTATTCCATGCATCATATTACATTATAAAAAGTAATGAAAATGTTTTGTTAGTAGGACAAAGATATTCAAATATTTATGTCATTGATTTAGATAGCTTTCATGATGTGAATTTGAATTTACTTTATTTTAAAAGCACTCATGATGATATATTATGACATAGACTATGTCATATTAACATTCACACACTTAATAAAATTGCCAAACTTGATTTAGTAGTTGGATTACTTAAATTAAATTTTCATTCAAACTATGTTTGTGATGCATGTATTCATGGTAACCATTCTAGAAGCTCATTTAAAAGTAAAATTATTGTTTCTACTTGTAGACCTCTAGAATTATTACACATGGATTTATATGGTCCATTATACCAAAGGTGGAAACAATTTTGGTTTTATGATTGTTGATGATTTCTAAATATACTTGGGTTTTATTTGTAACTTAAAAGGATGATGTTTTTGTGAGTTTAGAAAGTTTTCAAAATATATTCATAGAGAACAAGGCCTTTTGATTAATAGGGTTCAAAGATCATGGTGGTAATTTGAAAATAAATTATTTGAAGATTATGATGAACATGGATTGGACATAATTTTTTGCAAAAACTCCACAACAAAAGGGAGTAGAGAGAAAAAAAATAAAATATTAATTGAATTAAGTAGATGTATTTAATGAGTATAAAATTGCCAAAATATTCTTAAATAGCATGTTATGTGATGAATTGGATTTATTTTACCAATTTTGAAGAAGACATATGAATTATTTTTTGGAAAGAAGCCAAGATTAAACACTTTCATGTATGTGGATAAATTTTATTTTGAATAATAGAAAGAATTTAGGTAAGTTTGATATCAACCGATGATGGTATTTTCTTAGGATACTTTTCTAGTAGAAATGATAGAGTTTTCAATAAGAGAAAAATGATTGCAGAAGAATCAATACATGAAACCGAAAAAAAACTAAACTTAAACTCAATAATAAAAACTAAAACTAACTAAAATTAAAAACTAATAAATAACTAAAAAACAAAACTAATAAAAAAAGCTAAATCCATAAATCTAAAAAATTAACTAAACTAAACTAATAATTAAAAAATCCTAAACCCCTAAACCATGGCCCTTCCTGGAGCTTTGGCAATTCTTGAATCCCTTTCCTTTCGTTTCTTCCTCGTGTTTCAAGTTGGTTTTCCAAATTTTGTTTTTTGGATCTTTTCGCCTATTAATCCTTGTTATTCTTGTTTGGCCATTTGGCTTAATGAGCCTCATGTTCAATCCAATATTTTGATGCTAATAAACAAATGCTTGGATGTTCAAAGGAATGTTTTTGTGTTTAGATATATCAATTGCTAATTACATATCCAATACATCTCACAATATATTTGAGGAAATTGCAAGAGTAGAAGAATGAAAGATAGAAAATGGATAATGTTAAGCTCAAGATACAATATTTAGGTTATATGCATTTATAACTATCTAGAAATTCATATGAGTTCATTGGCATGAATCAATTTGCTTACAACTTAACATATTATTTTAATGAGGTTAATTTATATAAATCTCTATCTAATTAACATTTCAATTATATGTTTCATACATAGCATTTGAATTGTCAAAATAAAAATTGATAATAAATTATGACTATTAAGTGTAATTATTTTATTTACTTAATATAATTAAATATTTTAATTTAATTTGAAGGTTATATGATAACTAACATATGTATGATTATATATAAATTATATCATAATATTTAAATATCATATTTCAAAATTAACAAAAATATGTGAAATTTTGTATTTTAGCGAAAGTCATTTTATAATCAAGGAATTTATATCTGATTTTATCTCCAATCGATTCCTTGGATTGTTTCCTTTAATTTGATAGGTTTCATAACCCACATTTTATTAAAATTGAATTTATTATGACTTTTCAAACATTAGCTGAGTTTATTAATGAATGCATGCTACATGCTTTGAATATATTAAGAGCCATATTTGATTATTTTTGACTTGCCCAATTGAATAGACGAATTTTGTTTGCTTGAATTTAATATTTATTTAACAAAAATTATATTTTTATTGAATATTAAATTATTAGATGATAACATGATGTTATAATAATATGTTGTTTTGAAATAATTCAAAATGACCTTCTTGCCTATAAATAGCCCCCATTCTCTTCATGAAAGAATTCCACATTCAAATTCAAAATCCCTCCAGAAAATCTAAGAGAAAATTTCTTATATTTTCCTTCCAAGTGTTCTCCAAATATTGCAAGATCAAATCATTGGTGGAAGCTTCAACATCTTCAACTATGCAGGCTTTCTCAAATTACTTGAGTTTTTTTTTCTTGATCTTAATCCATTTTAAGTTGTTCATGCTATTTTCACCATCTATTTATTATTTCCAATTTATAGTTTTTGGTGGATTTGTCTTTGGACATTATTTTTCACATCAAAGTTTCTCAATCATTTTTTTTTGTGAAAAACTCTTGTGATAGTTTGTAAAATCTATTTCAACTTGTTGAAATTTTTAACTTCCTACAAATTCCTTTTGGTTTCTTCAAATATTCCTTCATTAGTCTTATTTTGAAAGATCATTTATTCTTAAATAAATTTTAGAAGTATATTTAAGCATTTCAAATTAAATTATTGTGCTAAAATTATGTTCATATTTGCTACATATCTTTTTTTTAATTAAAAGCTTACTAGACTACTTAGATCTATCATATAATTACTTTATTTAAGTATTTTATGATCATTTGCATTAATTGAAAGAATATTTTTGTTTAAAATATAATAAATTATTCCTTGCTGAAATTTATTTTATTGTGCAAAAGAATATTGTGAATTTATTTTGAAATCATTTTTATATTAGTCTCCAAATTGTAATAACATAAACATCTTAGTAAGATCACTTTAAGATATTTATTTTATTATTTCTTATCAATATTATGTGAGCATTTTAATTGCCAAAATTTTAAGTTGTAAGTGATCATTTATAAGTTGTGAGATCATTTTTGAATTGGATAGGTATATTTGTGAGAGATTTATTTTATCAAAATTTATTATTTTGTATTTTTCTAAAATTTATATTGAATTGTACTTTGTAGAGAGTATATATTATAGGGGTTGTACTCTTATAGAGAGTACTATTTGTGTTGCATTTAGTGGATTCCTAGGGGTGGCTAGGCATGGACGAGGCCTATTTTAGATCTCGAACCACAAAAAAAATTGTGTGCCAATTGTCTCTCTTTACTTTATTGTATTTTGTTTTGTTGCATTAAGAATTATATCTTATCATTATAAAATCAAAACTAATTTTCTATTAAAACTTAAAATTTAAGATTTAACTTTTAAAATTTTTAATATCACCCAATTCACCCTCTCTATTGGGTGCTATAAGATACCATTTGGTTATTGGAAAAATATAATTAGTACATTTTAAAAAGATAAGCACGCATGTGGTATATGTACACATCAATATCATACACCCATAGAAGTAAATGGCATTAAAGTAGAAAACCTTTTGAGGAATGGTATAGAATCGAAAGAGAACTTGATGAATTAAATGCTATGGCTTGTAATACTTTACATTGTGTTTTATAACCTAATGATTACATGAAAATTTCTATGTTAAGTTCAACAAAAAAATATGGGATAAACTCATTATAACTTATGAAGGAACTAGTGAAGTTAGAGATGCTCACATAAATAGACTTGTTCATGAATATGAGTTATTTCATATGTCTCCTTTCAAATCTATTTTTGATATATATACAAGATTCATGAAAATAATTAACACATTTCATTCTCTTGGAAAAATATATATGAATCAAGACTTAGTCTATAAGATTCTTAGATGTCTTCCAAAAGAATGGGAAGCTAAAGTAATAGCTATTAATGAAGCTAAGGATTTATCTACTTATCCACTTGATTAGCTTTTGGGTTCTTTGATAGCACATGAATAGGTTATTACTCAAAGGGATAAGATGGATAACTCAGCAAAAAGGAAGAAGGAGAAAGGAAAAGCCATTGCATTACAAGTTGATGATAGTGAGCATAACACCTCAAGCTATGGTGATAGTGATGAGGTTGTCATGTTTTCCAAAAGGCTTGGGAACTTGCTGAGGAAGAAAAATCAAATGTAAAAAAAAAATCTAAAAACTATAAATTTCAATCTAAGAAAGTTCCTACAAGTGAAGGGATCATTTGCTACCATTGTAAAAATCCTGGACACATAAGAGGTGATTGTCCAGAACTTGTTGAATCAAAGAAGAAATAGGTTGATGTGAAAAGAAGAAAATATATGAAGGATAAAAAGTACCATAAGAAGAAAAAGATGGCTTTATGGGACAATCCAGATTCAAATGAATCAAGTACTTGCTCATCCGATGAAGAGGTCAACATATGTCTTATGGAAAATAGAGAATCAATTTAGATTCTCAAGAGGTATGTAATGATATATCTTATGATGAATTAGATGATGCTTTTAATGATTTAGTTATTGAATATAAAAAATTAAAAAGAAAATACAAAACCATAGAAAAAGAACATAAAAATTTAGATATGCATTTTTGTGATTTAAAAAATGAATGTGATAATTTAAAAGTAAAAATATTTTTATTAAATTGTTCCTTACTTGTATGTAAACTTGAGAGAATATCTTGTTAAAAGCAAGATTAGAATTATGTTTGAAATCACAAGTTCATTATAATACTTCATCAAGAAAACATTTAATAAAAAATTATTTGCATCATACACATCCCACTCATATACCTTATAATTATCGTAAGTCATATGTAAACACTAATGTTTGGTGCAACTATTGTAATAGAGGCATATTTCATTTGATTGCTATGCATAAATTATAAACACTAAGCAATCATCTTATGTATGGGTACCAAAAGGTACAAGCACTACACAAACCACATGCTATATTGCTTCAAATTTAGAATGTGGACCCAAACATGTTTGGGTTCCAAAAGTTAACATGTGAGTTTCTTTTGTAGGAATGCCTTCAAAGCAAAATCAAAGAAGGCATGTGGTACTTGTGGATGTTCAAGACATATGATGGGAGATAAAGATAAATTCACAACTTTAGAATCAAGTGATGGAGGATTTGTTACATATGGAGATAATGCAAAGGGAAAGATCATTGGCATTGGTTCTATTTGTAAGAATACTATCACTTTAGATAAAGTTTTTCTAGTAGAAGGATTAAAACATAATTTAATTTCTATTAGTCAATTATTGTGATAAAGGTTTGAATGTAGTATTCCATGCATCATATTATTATAAAAATAATGAAAATGTTTTGTTAGTAGGACAAAGATATAAATATTTATGTCATTGATTTAGATAGCTTTCATGATGAATTTGAATTTACTTTTGTTTTTTAAAAGCACTCATGATGATATATGGTTATGGCATAGGAGACTATGTCATATTAACACACTTAATAAAATTGCCAAACTTGATTTAGTAGTTGGATTGCTTAAATTAAATTTTCATTCAAACTATGTTTGTGATGCATGTATTCATGGTAACCATTCTAGAAGCTCATTTAAAAAGTAAAATATTGTTTCTACTTGTAGACCTCTAGAATTATTACACATGGATTTATTTGGTCCTATTAGCACCACTAGCTTAGGTGGAAAAATTATGGTTTTATGATTGTTGATGATTTCTCTAGATATATTTGGGTTTTATTTGTAACTTACAAGGATGATGTTTTGGTGAGTTTAGAAAGTTTTCAAAATATATTCAAAGAGCCTTTTGATTAATAGGTTCAAACTGATCATGGTGGAATTTGAAAATAAATTATTTGAGATTATTGTGATGAACATAGGATTAGACATAATTTTTTGTACCTAGAACTCCCAACAAAATGGAGTAGTAGAGAGAAAAATAGAATATTAATTGAATTAAGTAGATGTATGCTTAATGAGTATAAATTGCCAAAATATATTTGGGCGCGATAAATCTTGCACGTTATGTGATGAATAGGATTTATTTTAGACCAATTTTGAAGAAGACACTCTATGAATTATTTTTTGGAAAGAAGCCTAAGATTAAACACTTTCATGTATGTGGATGTAAATGCTTTATTTTGAATAATAGAAAAGAGCATTTAGGTAAGTTTGATAGCAAAATCAGATGATGGTATTTTCTTAGGATACCTCTTTCTAGTAGAGCTTATAGAGCTTTAGAAAAATGATTGTAGAAGAATCAATACATGTTATTTTTGATGAAATATTTAATTGATCCCATTAGAAATGAAGTGATTGATGAAGAGATTGATAATTTTAAGAAAATATCTTTAGAATAATATGGATGATTCATTGCCTAAAGAATGGAAATATAATAAAATCATCCAAAGGAACTAATTATAGGAGATCTTTCAAAAGGTTATGACTAGAAGACATAGTAGAGAGGTTGTAGATCATTCAACATTTTATCGAGGTTGAACCTAAAATTTAGAAGAAGCATTAAAATAATTTTTGGATTATTGCTATGGAAGAGGAGTTGAATCAATTTGTAAGAAATAATGTTTGGGAATTAGTCCCAAGACCCCAAGATCAAAATGTCATTGGAACAAAATGGGTCTTTAGGAATAAGCTAGATGATTCATTGTTAGAAATAAAGCTAGGTTAGTTGCACATTGGTACACACAAGTTGAAGGTATAGATTTTGAAGAATCTTTTGCACAGGAAGACTTAAAAATTAGGTTACTCTTTGCTTATGCTTGTTTTAGATTTTAAACTTTTTCAAATGGATGTCAAGTGCATTTTGAATGGATTTATTGACCAATATGTATTTTTAGAGCAACCACTTGGATTTGAGAGCCTTGATTTTCCAAATCATGTGTATAAATTAAAGAAAGCCTTATATGGTTTAAAATAGGCTCCTGTGCTTGGTATGATAGGTTAAGTAACTTTTGATAGATCATGGATTTAGAAAGGGGTAGAGTACCACCTTATTCCTTAGAGCATAGATGATGATTTGAGATTGGTACAAGTGTATGTAGATGATATATTATTTCGAAGTACAAATGAATCTTTGTGCCATGAGTTCTCATCTTTGATGTCTAAAGAGTTTGAAATGAGTATGATGGGAGAACTTAATTTTTCTTAGGTCTTCAAGTGAAGCAACAGAAAATGGCACATTCATCTATCAAACTAAGTACACAAATGAATTTCTTGAGAGGTTTGACATGAAAAGATTTAAATCTAGTAAAACTCTATGAGCCCATCTATAAAATTAGATTTAGATGAATTAGGAAAATCTATTGGTTAAAACTTTATAGAGTATGATAGGTTCACTTTTATACCTTATGGCTAGTAGGCGATATTATGTTTCTTGTTTTGTTTGCTGTTCATTTTAGGCCAACCCGAAAGAATCTCATATAAATGGTGCAGAATCTAAAACACTATTGACTACTAGCCTTGGATGTTTACTTGTACCAGGTATGTTGGCTATGATGGATGTTTTCTATTCTCTGGTTGGTAGCATTGCATGATTGTTACCCTTCTTTATGAAGTTTGGATGCTCATATGTATTGTTGCCCTTGATGATCTAGAGCATTCTCAACACTCTCCTTTTCCTCTCTTTATCCTTATCCTTTTTTGCTATGAATTTTGCCTTTGGTGTGTTGCTGATTTCTTTTATAGGTTGGATCTTCTGAGAGAATGGTAGTTACTCAGTGTTGTTACTATGGATCTTACTTATCTTGCTTCCTCAAAGAAATCTTGAACTGCTATTGACTCATTCTTTTACTATTTCAAGATTTATTTTAGTCTTACTCTGTTTCTTTTTCTCTTATGATTTTTTTTTTATTGTGTTTGCTCTTTTTTGATGTTTTCTTTTCTAATGTATAGATGGTAGTTTAGCTCTTTAGGTTTCTTGCATTTAAGGAGAATTTTAGAGCTTTAACCTTTCTAAGAACATTGTCTTTCCTTCATGGTAAAAATTCTAACATCCAACAACACAAAAAAAAATCTAAACTCTCTCAGATAAAATTAAAAAAAATAATAAATAAACAAACCCTAAACTTTAAACCACAAAGTTTAAATAAAATTAAATCCTAAACTTAATCTTGTAACAAAACTAAACCCTAAAAAGCTAAAAAACCCTAAATAAGGCTAACAAACAAATAACTGTAATTATAAAGCCTAAACACTAAAGCATAAAACCTAAAAAACCTAAATACAAAAACTAACCTAAACCCTAAATAAAACTAAACTTAATAAGTAAATAAATAATTAAAATTAACCTAAACCATAAAATAATAAACTACCTAAACCACAGGATTTAAGATAACATCATCATATTTTCTAATTTAGTATGAAGGTAGATAATTATGGTAATTTTAAATGTGGATATGGAGGTGGTGGTCATAAATGGTACATGGATAAGCAATGGAATTATTTTTTAGAGGCCATGTGATGGTTTCAACTAAAGACTAGGATGGTTCATACTAAAAGCGAAGAATGACCAATCGATCTAACATATGGAACTTTCTTTAATTAGATGGTTCTATCTAAGGTTTTTGATTTGCTCTATGTGCTCAATTTTGATCTATGTTTCTTCAGTCTAGAAAATTTGTGTGTTACTTTGAAATAAAAAAAAAATGTTGAATTTAATTTTATTCTCTTATACCCTAAACTTGAAAAACCAAAAACTTAAACCCTAAACCCTAAATAAACCCAAAATAAACCTAAAAAACCCTAACCCATCAAATCCTAAACAAACCCAAGCAAAACCTAAACCCAAAATCTAAAACTAAAAACAAACCCTAAATCATAAACCATAAATCCTAAACACAAAGTAACCAAATAAAGCTAAAGTTAAAACCTAAACTAAATAAAATGAAAAAATAAATAAATAAGAAAACTCCAAAATAAATTAAATAAACTAAATTAAAAAAACCTAACTAAAACTTAAACCAAACCTAAAACTTAAACTATAAAGACTAAATTAAATTAAATTAAAATAAGATAAAATTAAAACTTTAAAACTAAAATAAAATACCTAAATATAAAGAAACTAAAACCTAAAATATAAATAAAATAAAATAAAACTAAAACCGACCTAAAAAATAAACCTAAAAATAAAAAAATTGCAACTAAACCATAAACCAAAAAAAGAAATAAATAAATAAAATTTACTAAAATAATATAAAAGAAAATAAACTATGCAAACCTAAACTAAATAAATAAAACCAACATAAAAATAAAATAAAATCTAAACTAAACCTAAAATAAAAATTAAACCTAAACCTAAAAATAAAATAAAATAAAACTAAAGAAATTAAACCTAAAACCAAAAAAAAATAAAACTAAAATAAAAAAAAATAAAATAAATAAACTAAACTAAATAAAATAAAATAAACCTAAATCTGTTTGCTTAATTTAAAATAAAGAAGATAAAAAATAAATAAATACTAACCCTAAACACTAAACTCTAACCTAAACCCTCTACCTAAAACCCTAAAACTGAGCCACCCTAAACCCAAAATATAAAATAAAATAAAATAAGACTAAAAAAAATAAATAAAAAATAAACCTAAATAAAATGGTAAATAAACCCAAACTAAACCTAAACTTAAATAAAATAATAAAATAAAAACTAAACTAGTTAAATAATATAAATCTAAACTAAACTAAAATAAACCTAAACAACATAAAATAAAAAATAAAATTAAAACTAAATAAATATAAAATAAATAAAAAATGAATAATAAAATACCTAAAATTTTTTAACTAAAATAAACCTAAACCCTAAAACCAAACTAAACCCTAAAAACCAACCTTAAACCCTAAAAAAATAAAACCACCTTAAAAACTAAACCTTAAATAAACCCTAAACCCTAAAACCAAAAACCTACAACCTAAACCTAAACATAAACCTCAAACCTAAAATAAAAACCTAAACACTAAACAGGCCTTAATCCTAAAATCTTAAACTTATTTTCTTTTCTGGGTTATGTTGACATCTTTTTTGGGTTGGCTATGTACAACTTGGTGGTTCTGTCTTTCCACTTGGGTTGGCTTAGTAGACTTTCTTCTCTCTACTTGTTACTCAGGTTCTGGTGGATGAGATTGTTTTCTTATGTCTTTATTCTAAATTGCTTGGTTGGTTGGCTCTCCTCTTGAACTCAAATTACTTTTCTTGATGGTTTCATTTATGAGAGTCATTTGTGGTTGCTCACCCTATTTTTCAAGGTAATACTTGTTGGGACTTTGGCTTGGGATCTTATCTTTATTTTGTTGGTTGTTTCTATGTTAGATTGACCTAGTGCTTATTGATGGCTGGTTCTAGTTTTCCCTGGTTTATACCTTGGATGGGTATTTGGATAATGTCTGTTGTTGGTGTTATAACTCTGTTCTAGCCTCTCTCTAGGTTATTGTGATTAATATTGTAGTTTTTATTTGGTGGTTTAACTAGCTAGTTCTCCATTACTCGGTGCAAGATCTAGAAATGGACTCTGGATGTTTTTTTTATATTAGGTATGATGGCTATGATTTTGATTTTACCTCTTATCTCTAGTTGGTAGCATTACATATGATTGTAACCATTCTATGAAGTTGGATGTTCATATGTATTGTACCTGAGATAATCCCCAAAATCATGACTCTCTCCTTTTCCACTCATTTTCCTTATCCTAGCTATGACTTTTAACTTTGTAGTGAACTCTGGAACTTTATATCTTTACTCATCAACCCAAGTGTTCTTATTGTGGATCTTATCTTGCCTCAAGATATCATGAACTATGACTCATCTTTTACTATTTTAAATTTAGTCTTACTCCCTATGCTTTCTTCTACTATATTTGCTCTTTTGTTTTCTTTTACTTTTCTAATGTATAGATAGTTTAGCTCATGATAACTCTAAACATTAAATTTTAGAATTTACCCTTTTAAATACATTGTATCCTATGGTAATAAAATTCTTACTTTCCCAAAAAAAATCCTAAACCCAAAAACCCTAAACCATAAACCCTAAAGACTAAAAACTAAACCCTAAAACTAAAATAAAACCCTAACCATAAACCTAAATAAAAACTTTAAACTCTAAACCCAAAACCTAAAATCATAAACTCTAAAATAAAATAACCTAAAACTAAATAAAAAAACCCAAACCTAAACATACCAAAACCCTAACACTAAAAACCATAAACCTAAACTCTAAAGCATAAAACCTAAAACCTAAAACTAACCCAAACACTAATAAAATACCCAACCCTAAACTAAAAACATAAAGTAACTAAATAAATTAAAAATAAACCTAAACTAAAACCTAATCTAAACCTAAACCTAAACTCTAAATGGGCAAAATCTTGACAACATCACCATCAACTAAGCTTCTAGGCAAATGGTTATATAATAGTGGTGAATTTCATGGATGTTGGTCAGTAGTTATGGTTATGGAAACAACGAAGGTTATAGCGATACAGGATATGATGGTGGATCCCCTAAATAAATAACTAAAAGAAATTGAAACTGATCGATCTCCTTATGGAAGTGTGTCTATACAATAGAGAGGGTTCTATTTTAGGGTTTTAAATATATGTATGCTCATTTATTTTATCAATGTTGTTGCTTGTGTCTTAGAAAACATGGTGTATTACTTAGTTGATGAAATAAAAGAAGAAACATTGAATCATTTATCATTAAAAAAAACCTAAAAACCTAAAGTAAAACTCAAACCTAAAACCTAAACCTAAACAAACCCTAAAACCCTAAATCCAACCTAAACCCTAAATCTAAACCACTACCATAAACCCTAAACTCTAAAAAATCTAAATCCAACCTAAACTCTAAAACCTCAAACCCTGTGCTACCATCCCTAAACCAAACCTCAACTCGACCTGGTAATTAATAAAAACCCTACTAACCTCCCTACTGAGCCCAAACTGACCTACCACACCTAAACCTGCAAGCTAATCTTGACCCACCACTGAGCCTGATCACAGACCTGATACCTAAACCCTTTACTAAAACCTAAATCAACCTACTATTAACCCTGAAAATATAAACTATAGATAAAATAAAATAAGATAAAATAACCTTAAACCTACTAAACCAACTAAAAAATAAAAAACTAATAAATAAATAAATAATAAAACTAAACTAAAAAAAAAAAAACAACTAAAATAAATTAATGAATAAAATGACCTAAATAAAATAAAAATAAAAAAAAAATAAATAAATAAAAAATAAAACCTAAACCTTATAAATAAAACCTAAACTTAAAATAAATAAAATAAATAACCTAAACTAAATAAATACTTAAACCTAAACCTAAAAAATATAAACTAAATAAAAATGAAATAAAATTAAAATAAACCTAAATAACAAAATAAACATAAAAAATAAACCTAAATAAAAATAAAACCTAAACTACAAAAAAATAAAATACCTAAAATCTATAAAAAATAAAAAAAAATAAACATAACTAAACATAAATTAAAAATACTAAACTAAAAAAATCATAAACCCAAACTAAACCTAAATAGATAAAAAATAAATAATTAAATATAAAATAAAAATAACAAAATAAAAAATAAATAAACTAAAATAATAAAATAAGCTAAATTTAACCTTTCTTAATTTAAACAAAAATAATAAAAAACTAAACTACCACTAACCCTAAAAAAAACCACTACCACAGACCCTAAACCTTTTTACCTACCCTTCCTACTAAAACCTGCCCCTAAACCCTACTAATAAACCTAAACTATAACTTTATTAATAAATAAAATAAACTTTAAATAATAAATAAATAAATAAATAATTAAAATCTAAACCTCCTACCTAAAAACTATATAATTACCTACTACTAAATAAATAAACCTAAAAAATACTTTAATAATGAATATAAAATACTATGAAAAAAACCTGCACTAATATACCTCTAAACCTATAATAACTAAATAATTCCCACTCTCCCAAACCCTAAATCCTAAACCTAACCTACAAATCCTCTCCCTCAACACTCCTTCTCCCTAAACCCTGACCTCTCTCTCCTCTTCTATAAATAAATAAAATAAAACCTAAACCTTATAATGAAATAAAAATAAACCTCTAAACCTAAATCTAAAATAAACTAAAACCCTAAACTAAATATAAAATTAAAACTTACCTAAATAAATACCTAGAATAAACTATTAAAACCTACCTAAAATAAATAAAAACCTAAATGCAAAAAATATAACCTCTAAATAAAATAAAAATACGACTAAAAAATAAACTAAACCTAATCCTAAATACCTTAACATACTAAATAAAATATAAATTACTAAATAAATACCTAATAAAATAACTAATAATAATAAAATAAAATTATCTAATAAAAATAGTAAACACTTAAAACCCTAAACTGAGCCACTATACTATGTTAACCCTAAAAATAACTGATATCTCCCTCATGACCCTCCCTCTCTTTAAACCAATCAAATTATAAAAACAACCCTAAACCTAACCCAACCCAAAATACTCCCATTAATTATTCCACTATGACCACTAACCTAAATCCTCCCTAAACTAACTACCCCCAAAATATCCTACAAACCCTAAAACTTAAATAAATAACCCCTCTATCCCTAGGCTGACCTAATACTGACCCTAAATCTTACTAAAAATAAATTTATCCTAATAAATCTAACCCAAACCCTAAATAAACTTATACTAAAACTAACTTATCTAGATAAACCTAAATAAATAAAGCCTATAAATATAAAATATAAATAACATTATGACTAAATAAATCAATAAAATTATTTCCTACCCTACATTCCTTTCCCTGATTTCCATTCCCTCTATCTTATATTAAAACCCTAAAACTCTTTCCATACCCTAAAAATCCCCTCACTAAAACCCTCTTACCCCAATTTCTAAAAAACCTAAAACTCAACCCACAAATAAACCCTTTCTGGCTCTCTCATTTTGCATTCCCCTCGGTGGATTTCTGTTGGTCTTCTCTCTTCATCGTGTGCTCCCTATGTGGCGTCCTTGGATTCACAATGGAGGAGGCTGGTCTCTGATCCCCTTTCTCTCTGTGACTTTTGCTCGACTCTGGTTTTAGGATTGATGCACTTATTAATGCACCTGTTGTTAAATCATTCAAAGATGGTTTATCGGTAAGATCTCTAGCTTGAATGTGGTTAATCTCATTTTGACATCTTATCGGATTCGAATGTGTTGGTCGATGTTGAGAAACTTGCTAAGCCCTTGAGTTCACTTTGGTGGGTAAATTCTCCTTTCTATAATATTCGCTCTTTCATAGTTTAAAATTTTTTGGGTACTTTCTCTAACTTTCGATCCCTGACATTCTTATTCAACTCTCAAATGATTTATACTTGGGTTTTGCCGTCATTCTTATTTTGTGCATAATTGTCAAATCACTATTGAAATGGTTGCCCTCTTTGATGTCAAGAGGAATCTCCCATTATCCCTCTTTGGCTTGCTTTTTCCCTATGTCACTCATCAAGTTTTGTTTCTTTGGCCTTTTGGGCCTCTCCAAATAGACCAAGCAATGGCCACTAGATGCCATTTGTTGCTCATATTCTTGAGATAGACATCACAAAAAATATCCCAAAGAGGTTTGGATTGGCTCAAAAATTTGGATATAGTCAAAAGTTTTGAAAATTTTCGTCTTTTGCACTCACAGAGATTCACACGATCACTGAATGCTTTGTGCTTCATCTAATCTCAAAAAAATTTACCACAGAATATACCATTAATGGAACTAGGAAAACCACTTTCAGCATATGTGCTAAAATACTCAAAAGAACCTCTCCTCCCTACACCTCCCCGATCTCTAGTGGAAAACACTCGACCTTGATGAGGGGTGTGTCGATACCAATGAATTTACCTAACCTCACCCTAGTAATAATCGGTTTCCCATGATAGTTCTTTACCTCATTTAAATCCTAAAAATGGTAGCCTTATATTGGACACCCAATTAAACAATTTGAATGAGAATCATATAATGGACCAAAAATGATGACTATGTCTTGAACATTGAAAGATATTTGTAATGAATGGTGTCAAAACTTCCCCATCTATTTCTTGAGTGATAATCAATTGAACCCAATTTCTCACACTCTTATCCGATCGAAGAAGGTGAAATCCCTCTTCTAAAACATTGATAGATTCTTCTACTATTGGAACCCAAAAAAATCTTCGATGGAGATAATTTGGATTAAATAGACCCTTTCAAATTGTTAAAAAAACAAAAAACCCTACAAAGCAAAATTTTCTAATAATAACCTCACTAGAATCACTGCTCTTCTTCCACCCCACAAGTAATGTGTCATCATTTCTCTCTCTTTCCTTTCTTTTTTTTTCCTTTTCCCTTTTGGTTGTCCCCTTATGATTAATTTTTTTTTGGAATATCGGGGTTGTGGGTCTCTTCCGTCCAATGTGTTAGAGTCTTTATCGTGTTCATAATATTAAGTTACTTGTTCTTGAACCTTTCATTAATTCTTCTAAGATTCTTTGTCGCTAGATCACTTGGTTTTCATAATTTTCTTCAATCTTAATAATAAAATTTGGTGCTTTTGGCACAACTCCATCACCATTTCCATCATTGATGATCTTGACCAATTGGTTAATGTTAAAATCTCCTTAGGTGACTTATCGACTTTTGGCTCTTTTATCTATGTTTCTTGTAATAGAGCTGGTAGGAACATCCTTTGGAATCACTTACGCTCCTTTGCTTCCTCGTCTACCCTTCCCTGGTTGGTTGGATGTGATTTCAATACTATCATAGCTAGTTCGAAAAGAAGGGGAGGATGTTCTCCTAACCTTCATTCCATAGAGGACTTCTCAAATATGATCCTTGGACTGTGATCGACATTGGTTTCACTGGGTCTAACTTCACGTGGCACAACTCTAGACTTTGGCAATATAGGACCCTCTTTAATTCTCTTTGGATCAATCGGTGGCCTACTACCATTGTTGAGCATTTGAACTTTGTTCGACCATGCTCCTCTTTTGATTTCCTTCAAAATCCCCTAACCCGTCTACCCTCTCCTTTTGATTTCAAAATATGTGGACCCAACATAGTGACTTCACCAATGTCACTCTCACTTGGATATTTTGTTTTCGGATATAATTAAGGTATGACTCGTCTTTGGCTTAAGCTCAAAAGACTTAAATAAAATCTCAATTGGTGGAACAAACACATTTTAAAACCTTTTCACAAATCTTAAAGCTATGGAACAAAAAGGTTTGTTCCTTGAAGAGATTTATCTCCCGATCTAAACTTGAGGAGTTGAACATTGCCAATAACTTGGTTAATTATCAAAACATGGAAGAAACCTATTAGTCAAAAGCGCAAGCAAACATATTCGATGGTGATAAACACGGTATTTTCATGCCATTTGTAATAAATGGAAAGCCTTAAACTCGATTAAGAAAATTAAGAACTCTAATGGTGAATGGATAACTATAATGATATTAAGGATTCTCATAAATCATTTCCAAACTTTATTAAATTCTAATCCGTTCGGGAACTTTATCAAACACCCATCTTATCCCTTCTATGATTAACGGTGAGGATAATCATTTACTCACTATGTTTAGAAGAGGAGATTAGTAATACTCTTAAGAACATGAACATCTTTATTTTTGTATTATATGACCCACTTCTTTCAGCATTGTTGGCCATTTATTAAAACCGACTTAGTTGATGTTTGTTATTGATTTCTTTGATGGCAATATTCCCAAATACTTTTCAAGCACTTATTGTCCTATTTCCAAAACTAACAATCACAATCTTGGGGCAATTTTAGATAGATTAGTCTTTGCACCTTTTTCAAAACTCATTGCTAAATTAATAAATAATAGGCTTAGCCCTTTGCTTCCTAAAATCATCTCCCAAATCAAAGCTGGTTTTGTTAAACAGCAATATCGGATAATATTCTTCTTGCTCGAGCTGGTTCATGACTTGATGTCCCTCTAGAGGAGGCAACATCTTATTCAAAGCGGACATCGCTAAAGCCTTTGACAAACTCTCATGGGATTTTCTCTTTCAAATCCTAAATTTGTTTGGTTTTTCGATAGTTTTATCGGATTATAAAAGGTGTATCACGAATTACGGTTTTTTGGTTATCATGAATGAGTCCAGGTTTCTTTCCTTCTAGCCATGGTTTGAGGGTGACCCACTATCACCTTCTCTTTTATCATCGCTATTGAATACACAGTCACAGGAGCCTTAATCTTTTCGCTAATAATCCTAATATGTCTTTTAAAACTCATGGAGGTTTCTCATCTTAGCTTTGCGATGATTTCATTATCTTCACCAGCTCCCTTCAACATGTTAAAACCATTAAGAACCTTCTAAATGATTTTGGTAAAGTTAGTGGTCTTTTCTTAATGAAGGAAAATGTGGTTTTATTCCTTAAGATTCCTCTAATAGACTTAACCAAATATCCATTACTAATTTTAAGCAAAATCAACTCCCTCTTAATTACCTAGGGCTCCTTTTAAAGGCCAAAAGATCACACTTTTTTTTGATAATCTAGAAAATTTCTAACAAAATTTGGTTTGGGAATTTCATTTACTCTCTCTTTGGTGGTAGGCTTACCTTGATCAGAGCACTCTAAATTCCATGCCTATATACCTTCTTCAAACCATTGTGCCTACCAATTCTACCATCAATAGAATTGAGCATCTCTTAAACAAATTCTTGGGAACCAATACCTCCTCTAAAAGAATGCGGTCATCTTGGTCTAAAAGTTGTGGTACCCTTGAAGAGGGAGGTCAGGATGTAAATCCATCAAAGAAGTTATCAATGCCTTCTCCTACAAACTTTGGTGGAAGAAGCAAAAATAGTCTTTGGGCAATTTCATGACTTCTAAATATTGCCGGGTAAACATCCTCTCATTTGTCCCTTTAAATCGGTGATTCTCACGTGTGAAGACTTTGTTCATCAAATGGGATGCTAAATCCTTAATTTTTTGGGGCATAAACTCACAATTCCTTCTTTTGGCAAGACAAGGGGTGGTGGATCCATTGATGACTTACTCTACACTCACTCCACTTCCACTAGAGTTAATTCATTACGGCAAAACCACAAGTGGAACACTAGTAAGATTCTTGATTATTCCTTCCACTTTCTTAAATATGATTACTAATATTCCTATCACTCCTAACAATCATGATCAGTTATCTTTAAGCTATCTCATAATGGGGATTTCAACCTTAAAATGTGTGGCTTCACACTAAAGACACTCATTCTTCTATTGTGTTCTCCAAAATTTGGAATAACAATATCCCCTCTTCTTACTCGTTCTAACTTGGCATATCCTAAAAACTTTATTCTGTTGACTCTTTTGTTGTGGGGAAAGGGTTTTATTTACCCTCTAAATGTCATGATGTTGTTCCCATATTGAGAATGTTAACCATGTTTTTTTGTTAATGGGGCTATTGCATCTAAAATTTGGATTTGGTATGACGATCTATTCAACTTGTCAATTTTAATTGTTTTTACTATATATCAACTTCTTGAAGTTTACTTTGACAATGCCATTAAAGGTCATATTAAAATCATAATGCCATTACTCTTATTTGGTTCATATGGATGGACCAAAATGAAAACTAAACATCGTGGGATTATGAATCACATGAGGATTACTAGAACTAAAAATAAAATTTGTGACTTGTTTAAAGCCAATTTAATTCATCACATACATTTTAAAGGCTGTAAATCTGTTGCTAATAAACTTGGCCTCAACCTTGCAGACCAATCTTACTATCGAAATGATAGAATGGTTTTTTTGAAAAAACCTCTTGGTCATATTATTAAAATTAATTGATGGCTCGTCTCTCATAATGGCTCTGGTTGTGGAGGCATTTTGAGATTCTAAGGGTATAGTCCTATGTACATTTGCTTATCCCCTTATTTCCCCTCCCCTTATCTTGAGCTTATGGCGTCCACAAAGCTCTTGAAATTTGTCTTCAAAATGGGCTCAATATTTGGATAGAGGTGGGCTCTTCTTCTTGATTGACCTTTTGACTTCTACCAATATGAAGCTTGTTTGTTACCTCCTCAAACAAACTAGGGCTCTTCTCTCTCAAGCGAATTTTACCATCACTCATGTTTGGCATGAAGGTAACATGTCTTGATTACCTTGCTAATGGGTGTGAGATTAGACGTATCATCCTCTTTGATCAATTTACAATACCCAAATACTTGCTGGTGCGGTTAACTTGGACAATTCGGGCTTCCTCACCTCTAATTCTCCTCTTCATTTTCTTTTTTTCTAGTTTTCTGTTTTGTGTTCTTTATGGATACTCCTCATAGATATCATTACTGTCTTGTGCTCTTTACCATGACTTGCTGCCTTTACCCCTTCTCCTTTAGTTGGAAGATCTCTGTTTTTGGCATTTACAATATTATGGGGTAGATGTTGAACTATATGCACATCAATCTCTTGAATTGGAACCCAGTTGAGCTTTGTGTTACACACTTGGTTTTATAACGCAATCCCACTTGGGATCTTGATGATTCTTGTTAGGTTATTGGATCTAGCGATAATATTGTTTGGTTTTTTGATATCTTGATTGTCTCCCATATTCTCTTTGATTCTAGCTTGGAGTGATTTTTACGGGAATTATATTTTAATTTATTTTGCATGAAGAGGCTATTTGGCCTTTTCTTTGATACTTATCATCTTGGGCATTGTTTATCTTTATAACACGACCCCTGACAAGCTCTTTCACGGAATCCATTTTCTTTTTTTAGGGTCTCTTTGGTGGGATCTTCTTTGTGGGGTGCTTTCTTCTTTTCTTCCACCGCTATGGATGTTCTTTTCGAGCTTTCTCTAGGTTCTTTGCTGACCTCCTTACCATAATGGCGGTATCATTGTCTTGAGAACTTTGATAGTACTTCTTGGTTAACCTTTTATGTAACTCTTATTTATTATTTATTTTACTCATACGGATGGAGTTTCTTCAGATTGTTCTTGGTTGTTATATTCAAGAGAACCTTTATGTGCAGGAAGCTTATGAGATTGGGGCTTTGGTCTTATCTTGCTCCCTGCAGGAATGGCTTTCATGGCCTTTCTTTTGGTTTTCATGTTTCCATTTTTCTTTGTTTCTTTCTATCCTCCGCTAACTCGTTGTTGGTCTTCCTATCTTATCCTTGATCCGGATTAATGTGACTAATCATCCCGCTAATGCTTTGAATGTCCCTTATTGGATTGGCTTATGGTGGGAGTTTTTTCCCACCCTATCTTTATATATGCTTTTGGGTGGATTCCCTTGTTGATATTAATGCCTTATTTGTTGGTCGACCGATTAATACTCTACGCTATTTTGGGGTTTTGGTTTGTTTTGTTCAGCAAGATGTTGATGATTGCTTGGTTGGTTTTGTTTTGAACCCAAAACTTGTATCATGTATCATCCCGGATGGGTGGTTTTAAGCAAGCTAGGTTTTTGTTGTCTTGATTGTCTAAGGTTTTTTGTATGCTTCTGATTGTCGATTCAAGATACTTATTCCTATGTTATATCTTCTTGGCTATTAACTATGGCATTCTCTACTCTGATTGAGAGGCTTGGATGGTTTTGCCCTATTTGTTGCTATCCTGGCTGGTTTTTTCCTTGGTTACCTGTTATATTGTTTTGTCTGGATTCTAATGATGTTTTTCATTTGAATACAATTTTTGATCATTTTGCTGGTGGGTTCCAATTTGGCAATAACCTCTCTGCTGTTGGGATTGGCTCTCTTGATTTTGTTGCTCAACACTGTAGTTTTTCGTGTTCTGCTATGTCTGATATGATTAAGGGTTTCAAGTCAACTTGTCCAGATTATCCGTCTTGTTTTGGTCATTGTCATGTGGCTTTCAATTATGGTACTATGTTGTCCCTTGTCGCCTTGGTTGTATTTTGGCTACTCGCTTGGCTATTTTTTTATCTTGGTTATCTATTTTTCCGATTCTAATGTGGATCCTAATTTGTATTCTTTTACTATTTTGTTGTTGAATCTGAAAGTGCTTGCTATTTCTATCTATTGCTCATTATCTAATAACGGATCTACATTACCCTTGTTGTTTCTATTCCCAATTGGGACCTAAATGGTTTGCTCTCTTGCCTTTTGTCTTGGGATCTCTCTGAATGCAATCTTTATGTGGCCCATTCATGTCTTGGCTTTATGCCTTGGCCGCTAATGCATCGCTTTTACTGGTTATCTCGCTATCTTGTTTTTTCCTGATTCTCATATGGAAATTATTTGACTCCCGCTAATTGACCGGTCGTTAGTGCTTACTCCTTGGAATATAATCTCTATTATTAAGGGTGGTATTATGAACTGCTTCTTTTTCTGCTTATGGTTTAGTTCTAGGCTTTGCCGCCATGCTTATTGGCTATTTTCTTGGGTTTCTAGTTTTGCGCTTCCTTACTATTGTTTCTTGCCAACTATTGATTTGGATCTAATAAGGGGATTGTACCAATCAGATTCATTATATTGATTGGGCTCATTTTGACTTTACATCTACCCCTAAGTCATTGCTCACCGATTCATCTTTATACCTTATAATTGGGATGGTGTCATTTAAAGACTCATTTTGCTTGTATTTCAGAGCTACTTCTTAGATGTTTCCGGATGATTTCTATGTCGATTTTATTTCATATGCATAAATATGATTTTGTTTAGGTTTGCGTAATAAAGCTCACATGATTATCAACAACTGGTGCTTCCTTCTCACGTGTTTGTTGGCTATGATGGTCGTGATGTTCAAACTCCTTTTAGTTGGTAGTAGCTCATGTGATATAACCCTTCGTGAAGTTTGGATGCTCATACTTGCATCCCCAACATGGTGTGATTGAGCTGAGCCTTCTCTATCACATTTCCTTATCATACTCATATTATATTGTTTCCTTCTACCTTTTGCATTACCTTAACTCTCTAATCTCTCATTATAACTTTGCGTGTGTTTCTCTCTTTTATCTGGGTTTGCTCCATTTTACCAAGCACTCTTACAACCATCAGAGCATTGGCCTTAACCTTCCTTTAGCCTATTATGTTAATCATCTTGTATCTTTTGATTGCTTTAATGTTTTCTTTTGCTCTTGGATGTACTTAGATGGGGATTTACTCCTTAGTGATTGTAGCTCTTTGAGCGTAGTTTCGGAGTTTATCCCCTATAAGGACCTTGTAACCCTTTTTTGTGGCAATAAAATACCCCCGCATCATGGGGTTTCCCAAAAAAAAAAAAAATCATAATCCGTAAACCCTAAACCCTAAACCCTAAACCCTAAACCATAAAAACCTAACAACCGAAATCTAAACTAAATAAAACATAAAAATAAAATAAATAAATAAAACCTAAACCTAAATAAAATATAAAATAAAATAAAAAAAAACTTAAACTAAAACCTAAACCTAAACCTAAACCTAAACTTAAACTTAAACCTAAAAATAAAATAAAATATAATAAAAAATAAAAACTAAACTAAAATAAAATAAATAAAAACCTAAACTAAACTAAATAAAATAAACCTAAAACCTAAATAAAATAAAAAAATAACGAAATAAAAAATAAAATAAACTTAAAAAAAACTTTAAACCTAAACCTAAAAAAATATAACAAAAACCTAAACCTAAACCTAAACCTAAAAATAAAAAAAAACCTAAACCCAAAATGCAAAACCCTAAAATTATCCCTAAACCCAAAACCCAAACCTAACCTAAACCTAACTAAACCCTAAATTCCAAACCCTAAAAACTAAACCTATAAAAAACCTTAACCTAAATTAATTAAATCTTAAAAAAAAAATTAAACTTAAATAAAATAAAATAATATAATATAATATAAAAACTTAACCTAAAATATAAACCTAAACATAAACCTA
Source organism: Cymbidium sinense (assembly GCA_021442155.1). Classification (NCBI taxonomy): domain Eukaryota; kingdom Viridiplantae; phylum Streptophyta; class Magnoliopsida; order Asparagales; family Orchidaceae; genus Cymbidium; species Cymbidium sinense. The sequence goes on along the minus strand of JAKCPB010000241.1, from coordinate 555,501 downwards.
AACCTAAACCTAAAAGTTAAATAAATTAAAAAATAATAACTAAACTAAAATAAAATAAATAAAAAACCTAAAATAAACTAAAAAAAAATATAATAAACCAAAAAATAAAAATCCTAAATAAAATAAAACTAAATAAATTAAAATTACATAAACTTAAAAGAAAATAAAAAAACTAATTAAAATCTAAACCTAAAAAATAAACCTAAAAAGTAAACCTAAAAAATAAAATGAAATAAAAAAGCTAAACCTAATCTAAGATAAAATTACCTAAACCAAAATAAATAAATAAAATAAAATAAACCTAGACCTAAACTAAAATAAACTAAACTAAAATAAATAAAACCTAAATCTAAACCTAAAATAAACTAAACCTAAACCCAAAATTAAATAAAATAAAATAAACTAAAATAATAAACCTAAAATAAACCTAAAATAAAAACCTAAAACATAAACCTAATAAATAAATAAAAACCTGAACCTGAACATAAAAATAAAAATTTAAAATTAAACCTTAAAAAAATATAAATATAAATAAATTAAAAAAAATAAAAATAAACATAAACCTAAACCAAAAATAAATAAATTAATATAAAAAACTAAACAAAAATAAATAAACTAAACTAAATAAAAATAAAAAAATAAACCTAAAAAAAAAAATAAAATAAACAAAATAAACAAAATAGATTAAATAGTAAATAAACTAAAATGATTTTTTTAAAATAAACTAACTAAAACCAAAAACTTAAACCCTAATTATAAACCCTAAAACCCTAAAAATAACTAAACCTATAACTAAACCCTAACTAACTAACTATCCTAAATCTTAAACCCTAAACCTTAACCTAAACCTAAACCCAACCCTAAACCCTAAACCCAAATCACTAAACCTAAAACTTAAACCCTAAACATTAAAACTAACCCAAAATCCTACCTAACCTAAACCCTAACCCTAAACCAAAGTCTAAACCTAAACCCTAAACCATAACCTTAAACCCTAAACCTAAACCTAAATCCTAAAACTTTGAACCCTAAGCAAGTCTAAATAAAATTAAAACCCTAAACTAACCCTAAACTTTATGCTAACCCTAAACCTTAAACCCTAAACCCTAAACCCTAAATACCCTAAATGATAAACCCTAAACCCTAAACCTTAAAAATTGTAAACCCTAAAAACTTTAAACCTTAAACCCTAAACACTAAACCCTAAACCCTAAACCCTAAACTCTAAACCCTAAGCCTTAAATGCTAAACCTTAAACCCTAAACCCTAAATCCTAAAATGCTAAACTCTAAATTAACCCAAATTTATCTGTAAACTCTAACCCTAAACCCGAAACCCTAAACCTTGAATAAAGATGTCTTTAAGAGTAGATTTAAAGAATGACATAATCCTAACATAGTTATGGTAGCCAAAAAAAAAATGTCTTCAAGACTTTCCTTGTATTAGATTCAAATATTTTAAATAACCCTAAATCATCTAAATTAATTAAACCCATATTATAGTTTAATGTAGCATCATATATTTGAGCTTGTAGTGATGTGTTTCTGGATGTTATAAGATGTTTTGAATTATTTTAGCATATTATAGTATTGTTCCCTATAGTCTATATTAACAGAAATCATAAAAATATTGATTTAATAAATAAGATGATGAAATTTATTAAATTTGTAGTGGGAATTAGGTTGTAGTAATAAAGGTGTGCTATGCCACTTGTAGTCTAAAATGTAAGATTTTATGTTCAAAATAAATATTATATGTTGTAGCATAGTATAACATCATATATCATAATATATTATTTTGTGCATTTTAAACTCTTTTAGTATTTTACGATCATGTAGTTGAGCCTACACTAGCATTATTTATAAAAATGTTGATTTAGACTTTAAATGGTGGAATTTGGCCAAATTTATAATAGGTAGAGCATGACATCATAATATATTGTTTCTAAAATAAATAGTTTTTTTTATAATTTAAACAAATTTTATATTTTTTTATCTTAAGAAATCTCTTGTGATGTGATATGCAATATAATATAATATAATATGTTATAGTGTATTATAATATAGGATGCCATAAGTAGTAGCATCATGCATTATAGCATAATATTGTATTACTACTTATTATTTTAGCATATTTTAGTTTGTTATAGTAAAGTAGTAGAGTTTGTACGTATAATTCATAAAAAATACGATTTATAGGTTGAGGATGGGATTTGGCCAAATAAGCTTTAGGGAATATCATTGGGGTGTGCTATGGTGTGTCATTTAATCAAAAGAATGGAATTTTTTCAAAATAAATGTTCATTTTTTCAACCAAATTTTATAAATTTTTTGCTTAAAGTGATTCATTTTAAGGTAATGTAAGATAATATATTATATGAAAGCATATTAAAATAAAATATAGATAACAATATAACTTCACATATATATGAATGTGGGGGTGTGTTACTAAATGTTATTGTACATTTTAGTATGTTTTACTTTTATTATAATTCATTTGGTCAAAACTCACAAAAATGTTAATTTGAAGGTTGAGATGGAAGAATTTGGCTGAATTCAAGGCACACACCAAGAAGAAACACCAAAATTATGCTATTTTATACCATTTCTAATAGAAAAATAACAATTTTACATCCAAATTGAACATTATTCATATTTTGAAAAATTTTGTTATTTGTTCCTTTTAAGTGATTCTAATGAGGTGTAATGTTAGACAATATATTATATTATAGCAAATTATAATATAACATCATATATTATAATATAATATAGTGTTTTAATTCACACTATAATAACTGAGCTTGCACCATCACAAATCATAAAATGTTGATTGCAATATTAAGATGATGTAATTTGAAAAAGTACAATGTTAGGCTTTTGATTGAAGTATTAAAGGTGTGCATAAGAGAAGAAATAAGATTTGATGAGAATTCCATTTCAATGACATATAGGGAGATCCGCTAGGGATCACACATGCATTGACATGACATGTGAGGGTCTATGTCGAGGGCATAGAAGAAAAATCTAGGGGATAAGGTTTGAATTTGATTTGATTATATAATTTGTGGAAAGAAGATCCTCTAAAGATAAGAATCTATAATCCACCAGGGATTAAGATCGAATTGACTTTAATTTGATTTGTTTTAATTGATGAGGAGGCATATCTGCTAGAGATATGGGCTCGAGTCCACTGAGGATTGGGTATATGAACTTTCCATTAGGGAAGTAGCTTCAAGCTATTCTCTAAGAATTGGTATTTGAGTTTGATTTCATAGATTTGTTTGGGGATTTATCCACTAGGGATAAGAGTTTGGTTAGATTTCTTTGATTTAGACTCTATTAGGGGAGTTGGTTTAATTTGGCTCACTAGGAGGTTGGTTTTAAATTTTATTAATTTTCTTGACTTGTTTATACATGATTTGGGACTCCACTGGGAAAAATCAAATTGGGTTTAATTTAATCTAAGTTAATGTATGGACCATATCGGAGATGGACCACGAGAAGGGCTATATCGCCTTGACCTACCACTGTTTACAAAAAAGGGATAGTCTACTAGGGGGTAGAGCCAACCTAAGGGGTTTCCTTCTGTGTGTAATGATTATGCTAGGAAGAATGCGAAGAAGACTTGCATCTTCTAAAGCGAGGAACAATCACTGTAGTGGCCTGTTGGATGCATAACAAATTGAACCTGACCTAGGGTGACTACTGAGTGAATGCTGCTGGGGACTTCTATCAACTTAAATTCATGTGATTTTATGTGGTATTCTTGGTTTAGTTTGATTTTGAATTGAGGGAATATCGTGGGGATGTGAGCATCAAATTTGATAGATTTAATTTATGGACCATGTTAGTGTGTGATGAACCCATTGAGAAGGGGTTATATCAGACTTGTCTTATCTCAGATTTACAATTCCAAAGGGACAGTCTACTAGCCGTGGGGTAGAGCTAGCCAACCTAAGGGTTTACTTTCGATGTGCAACAACTGTGTTAGGAAGAAGGCGTAGTAGACATACATCTTCTAAAGTAGGGAACAACCACTGGGGTGACCTGTTGGTAGCATAAAAAAATATAACCCAACTTAGGGGAGACTATAGAGTCAATGTCGTTGGGGACTTATATCAACTCAAGAGTAGTTAGGAAATTTTTATGGGAGTTTTGCTGACACTGCCTTAAAGATAGGATGCCTGCTTAGGAAAAGGTACCATTAGGGGTACTCTCCTAATCCACACGTGTATATATATTTTTTTTATATGTTTGCATGAAACCTATTGGTGTGCTAGGGACCACATTGTGAAGGGGATATGTCAGCCTTGACCTATCTCGATTTAGACCAAGGGAGAAATATCCATAAGAATTATCCAACCACAAGGGTGGTGGTTACTAGAAAGGGAACCGTCCTATCCGAGCAAAGGTAGTCTAAATGGGTCACAAAGGATGTGATACAAATATAGTGCCGCTAGGGCATTATCCTGAGCCATGAAAAAGAAAGCCTATAAGTGTATGATGGCCAACTCAATGAGAAAGCATATAGACTTACATCTACCATGAGTAGTGTATTCTAAGGTACGAGAACTAACCAACCTAAAGTGTATCTATCAGCATAAGTGTTGTATCCGTTAGCATAGTTAGAACCAACCAACCTAAGGTGCCCGTCAATGTGCAATGATCAATCTAGAAAGAAAGCATGCAGGCTTACAACTTTCCAAGAGAACCCATCATCGATAGTCTCCATGGGACAAATGTTATCTAACCTAGAGCAACTACTAAGTGGGAGCTAGGAAGGACTGGACCCGCACTTGAAGCGAGGGAAGGAGCTAGGGACTTATCCTAAACCTCAAATAAATTCAACCTAGTAAGTGCATAAAGGCTAATCCAAGAAGAAAGCTTAGCATACTCACATCCTCTTAAATGAAGCCAACATACGGTAGCTTATTGGCCACACAGTAATTCCTACCAAACTAATAAGGCACTCATCGATGTGCAGTGTCCAAGTATGGAAGGAACGCATAGCAGACTTACTTACTCTAAAGTAAGAAAACCACTGGGGTGACACACTAATAGGGTATCACGTCAACCTAGAGTTCTATTGAGTGATTGTCATTGGTGCTATTATCTCAACTCAGAATAGCCTAAAATAAAAGATGTGTGTTTATTTTATAAGTTTGTGTGTAGTTTGTATTTATGTTGTATCGATGAAGGATAGGACAATGCTCGGGTTCCTTACACTTACCTCAAACACATCATGGCAGATTTGCAAATAAGAATACTTTCAACATGGAAGAGATTGAATTTGAAATGGTATTTTCATTGACGATAATTATTTTCAAACATGATTATAATATTACTTTAAGTAGAGCCAGTTGATTGGAAGTATGCTCTCCCTTATGATTAATAACCTAATAAGATCTTCCCTGTAGTCCTTCTCTATGAAAAAAAAGGGCCTTCCCAAGTGGGTTCAAACTTGCCTCCCATCTTATGATGGGCAACAATTGGTCTCCTTAAAACTAAAATAAGCTCTCATACTTGAAAAGCTCTAAGAAGAACCAACTTATTATGTGCTTGAATCATTTTAGCTTTGTATAACTCGAGGTTTTGGCATGCCGGTAGACATCTCTTTTCCAAACCTTTGAGCTCTTCTATGCGCAACTTGGCATTCCGCTATGTTGTGATCTTGCTACCCAAAGCTATCCTTAGTGATGGGAGTTGACTTAATGTAGAATGGCTTTAGACCAATATAGTAAGAGAAATGAGGACCGAGTTGGAGTTCTATATATGGTGTAGGCCAAGGCTTCAACTAACTATTCATGCCACTATCGCTGTTGTTGTTGAGTGTCTTCTTTAGTATTTGGATGAGAGTTTTATTGAAGGCTTATGCTAAGTCGCTTGCCTGTAGTTGATGGTAGAATATCTCTAATTTATGTTGTGTCTCTGAGCAAAGTTGTTAATCTAAGTGCTCTTGAATGTAGTACTATTATCAAATATAATTTGTCGAGGCACTCCTAACCTATATATGATATGGTTCTTAAAAACCTGGAGATCATGCTGAGCTATGACCTCTTTGAGTGGAATCACCTTCGCCCATTTGGAAAAGTAATCAGTAGCAGTTAAGATGAACCGATGACCCTTGGAAGAAAGAGGATCAATAACACACTATGCCTACAACACTCAATGGCCATGAGGCTAATGTAAGATGTAGTTGGGTTGGTGTAGACCATAATGTGTATTTGACATTGGTAGTATCTCCTAGACGTATCCATGTAACTTTTGATCATTGAAGGCCAGTAATATCCTAGTCTCTTGATCTTGGCTTTCATCTTTAAACTGGATTGGTTGACTCCATATAATCTTGAGCATACCTTAGTCTTGATCTTACGGGCTTCATGTTTGTATAAACAATGTAATGACATATGATCGAAAGATCACTGGTATAAGACACCATCGACAAGAGCATAGGAAAGTACTCTTTGCTTCATCTGATGGGCTTGGGACTTCTCTTGAGGTAGTCTGCCTTTATTTAGGTAATCCATGAATAGTTGCCTCCAATCTAACTGATCTTCCTTCTTAGCAATGGCCTCTTCAAAAGAGTACTTTGATGAGTTTTATATTGATGAGTTCAATATCAATAAGGGATAAGACTTGTCTATTTTGGACCTTATTAATATGGACTCATTCTGAGACATGCCAACTCCTTGGCAAGCTTGGCTAAAGCATATGCTACACATTCTCTCCTCAGGAATCTTATAAATGGTCTTTAGATTTGGGCCAACAACTCCATGGTGTCCTTATGGTAGTGATGGAGCTTGGGCTTTATAATCTTGTAGACCCAATGATTTGGTTGATAACAGTTAAGAATCTCAAGTTGTTGATGTTCTAGATGCTTAAGTAACTAACCTGACAGCAATTAGAGCCTCATATTCACTTGTTATTAAGGATTAAACAGATGATATGAGAATCTCATCACATCACAGTTGGGAGTTAAGAGAACTATCCTTATCCTTACCTTTTTTGGAATAGTAGATTTTGGTTATTCTCCTTTTTGAGAGGACGCCGCACCATCAAAGTACATCTCCCAATGGTGAATACTAGTATCCCCTAAATTCATGATTTGTTCATCGGGGAGATCATCACTAAGTGGAGAGTCACCAAGAAGTGAGTGTGTTTCTAAGATATTCGCTAACGCTTGTCCTTTCACTGCACGGAGGGGTAGGATGGTGATATCAAACTATGAGAGGATCATGGACCATCATGCCTACCATCTAGATAGCATCGATCAAATCATGAGATACTGTAGTGGATTGATCCTAGAGATTAAGTTCACCTTATGAGGAAGCATATAGTGGTGTAGCTTTTGTGATGCAAAGATTAAAGCTAGGCAATGCTTCTCAATGGGTAGATAATTATCCTTAGTAGGGACTAAATGGTGGCTGAGGTAGTAGAGTGCATTTTGTATCTCTTCATCATTAGCTTGGGCCAACAAAACACCAAGGGAGTCATCTAACACAGCAATGTAAAGTATGAGCGGCTTGCCTAGGATAGGGGCTACTAGAACTGGTGGTGACATCAAGTAATGCTTAATGTCTTCAAAGTCATGCTCACACTTATAATCGCACTTCAACTTGACATCCTTTTTGACAAGTGCTGAGAATGGCTAACATCTTATCGATATGTTGAATATAAAATGTTTTATATATGCCAACCGCCTTCAGAATGATCTGAGTTGAGTTAACTTTTAGGGTGGTATTTTATTGCCTTGATCTTCTTCGATCAATTTTGATTCTAGTGTCGAGAACAAACCCAAGGAATTTCCTGCTACTCAATGCACACTTAAAGGCTTCATTTTGAGGTTAAATTATCCTAACTGTTCGAAAACTACTCTCAAGTCAAAGAGATGGTCTTTCTTTTCTTTACTTTTGACCACGAGGTCATCGACATAGCACTCAACTTGATGTGAATGAGTTTGTCAAAGATTCGAGCCATATCCAGCTGGTATGTAACACCAAAATTTTTAAGGCTGAAAGGCCTGAACTTATAGCAATAGATTCTGATTGGGGTTCTAAAGTAGTGTTTCTTTCATCTTGAGGAACCATCTTTATTTGGTTATATTTATATGAGACATCCATGAAAGAGAAGACTGCATGAGATGAAGCAATGTCCACCATCAGCTCCAGGATTAGTAGTGAAAATTGATCTTTTGGACATATCTTATTTAAATCTCTAAAATCAATGCATATGTGAATTTGGTCATTCTTTTCTTAACTGGATGATGTACAACTGTGTAGGTATTTTTCTTTCTGGATGAAGCTATCATCAATTAGTTTCTTGACTTCATAAATGACCTATTATTCTATGTTTAAACACATGCCTCTAGGAGCTTGCTTGATAGGGTTAGCAATAGGCTTTATTGCTAGTTTATGGACTGCTGCATCAGGAGCCAATCCGAGCATCTCTTCATAACTCCATGCAATGAAATCCTTAAACTCATAATAGACTAACTAAGTCACTTTCATTCAACAAAGAACTGATGTATGTTGGGTGTGGATCTTCTTCAGTTCCTAAGTTGATTTCTTTGAGCTCATCGATGGTTGACTTGATCTCTTCTTCAAAACCTGGTAGTGCAACTTTGACTTCAAAATCATCTGGATCATTTGAAGTTTCTAAGCACAGCTCCTCATATGAGTTAATGTGATTTGAAAAGAACTTATTAGATTCTAAATAATTAGTGATGACTAAGCAGCAATCGTCATCATCGACTGGACCCACTATACAAAATCTTAGTCCCGGTCTTGATTGAGAGCTTTTGCATTTGTTCTTCCATATTCTCAAGTAGACTGTTTTGACTAAGTATGTGGGATTAACCCTTTCTTTGCTAAATTATGAACACAAGGTAAGTACCAATCAAAAGGGTAATTTATTAAATTTTATATGAATCATCCTCAAGTTCTACATCAACTTCTTGACTTGAGGATGTTGCTTCCAAAGAACCTAGTCTTCATACCTATGGATGACTTAGGGGCTTAACTACCAAACCCTCGCTTTTGAGAGGAAAGTGGGTTAGAGCTGCCAATTGATGCCACATATAGACTTGGATACTTATGCTTTGCTTTGGAACCCTGTTCATCGCTATCCGCTCAAGTGTCACCTCCAAGGAATCTACTACTTGAAGAGCGGTGTGCTAAACATATAAGACTCATCCTTTGAATTAGATTCTAAGTCTATATGGATAGTAGGTGTACTCCTAGTAGCTAAAACACATCTTCTATTGGGTGGCCAATAAGGAGGTTTTCCACCCCTAGGACTACCTCTGAACTGACCTCTTCCTCTGCCTGGTGGAGGTCAGGTCATCCTACCCATATATTCCAATGGAGTAATGAACTGTGGTTGGAATCTAATGTCTGGCTCCACTTCCTCCTCCAAGTCTATTTTCACTCCCTTTTATTTTTTTTTCATTTTCTCATTTCTTTTATTTTTCTTTTTCTTTTTCTTTTCTTTTTTCCTTTTGTTTTTCTTTTTCTTTTATTTTTAAACTTTGGCCAAGTTCATGAGAATAGACTTGTTAATTTTGAGGGAGGTAGTCACATTTTCATATATGCCACTGAACTGTAAATGGCTTGAGATCTATTTTGACACAGTAGATGATCCCACCTCTCACAAACTTCATACAGTGATGTAGAGAGGATGGAACTATGTTGTTCTCATGTATCCATGTTCTCCAAAGCAAAGCTATGAAAGATGTGTCTGAGTCTATAATGTGAAACTTGGCTTCGGTCTTCCAATCATCTTTTGAAGTACGGATTCAATCTTCCCCTCTTAGACTTAGGATTCTTCTAGTCACTAAGAATTCCCTAGTCATAAGACACTTCTAACAATTAGATCAACACTTAACCTAAGCATAAAAACTTAGAAGGGTTAACCATAGAATTAGGTTATACCTTAGGGATTCAGATAATCCACCTACCCTACAACCCAAATCCAATCGATGTTCACCATCTCAAACCAAACCTGAAGTTCAATTCGAACCTCAAATTCAAATCCAAATCTAAACCCAAATTTCAAAACTAAATGATTGAAGCCTATGATCAAATCTAAACTTAAAACCCTTCCTAAGCCATATGACCTATCCCATGGACTTAGCCAAATCTTAATCAAAATCAACCTAAATCAATTGATTTTCTCATAATCAATTTATATCTTCAATTTGCTTCCTAAATATAAATCAAATCTATATTTAAATTATCATAACTAAATCAAACTAAATCAAATTAAATCAAAACCCTTCCTATGCCATATGACATATCCCATAGATTTAGCCAAATCTTAATCCAAATCAAGTCAAACTCAATTGATTTTCTCACAAATCAATCATATTTTCAATCATCTTCTTCTACATTGAAATGAAATATACATTTAAATTATCCAAACTAAATTGAACCAACTCAAAATCCAAACCTAAGCCACATGACCCAACTCCATGGACTTAGCCAACTTCCTTCATTCCAAAACCAAAATTCAATTGATTTTCTCATGAATCAATCATACCTTCAATCATATTCACAAATATAAATGAAATTTACAATTATCAAGCCAAACTAAAATCAACCCAAGTCACTTTTGACTTGAAATATTCAAATGAACCAAAACCCATTTGAAACCAGGCCAATTGTAATTAAATTTATTTATTAATCCCAAATCCACATATAAACTCAACTAAATCAAAGTCAACCCAAAATAAAGCCAACTAAACCCAATTGGTCAACTTGATCAACTCCATATATCATGATGGAGGTTTTGATGGGCTTCTCAATCCAATTTAGGATTAGAACTTGGATCATTACAAATTGACCTACTTAGCCCAATTTGACCTAAAGGTTCAAGTTGGCCAAAATCAAAACCAAATCCTACAATCATCTTACAATGGTTAACTAAACCCAAACCAACACCAACCCAAGCCAATTTGGCTAATTTGGTCAAATTGGTCAACTTAACCCATTTGACCCAAAAGAATTTAAATGAGCTAAAATCAAATCTAAGCCAAACTGAACCAAACCAATTGAATCATAACATCCTAAATGATCATATGAACTTGACTGATCCCTTGGTTTGACCCAATTCGACCAATTGGTCAACTTGACCCAACCAAACCCAATTTGACCTAAATGAATCAAATTGAGCCAATCATAACCAAATCAACTCCAATTGACTTGAAATTTGGGCTAATCCACTTTTGGCTCATTTCAAATCTGCGAAATCAAATCCAATGCCAATTGATCATTTTATCTTTGGGTCAAGGGCTTCACATGAGACAAATCACCCATGTAAGTGGTCATTTCCATTCCTTGGCCACTTGGTACTCTGGCAATGGTCCACCTATGCACCTAGGACATTGCCTAACCTGACCCAAAGGGTGGTTGGGTCGGCCATGACCCATGAGAGATGAAATCACATCACCCTCCCCATTAGAGCATTTGAAACCCATAGGACACCCATGATTCCTCCTGTGACCACCTCCACACCTTCAACCAACCAAGTCGAGCCAACTCACCTCCTCCCCGCCACCCATGACTCCCTGAGATGGTCGGATGGCACTAGAAGCCAAACCCGATCCCACATCTGATCAAGATGAAGGGTGGTATTCACCCCCTCATTTCCACACAAACACACAAAAAGATCATTCCTCAAAACCCTAGTTACCCAAGATGAGCTGCTAGAGCCATTCCCTAAGCTCCCAAGCTTGTTCCTCGATCAAAAAATTCCATTCCCATCCATCTCGAAATAGACACTCCCATTTTGACTTAACCCCATTTCTCCAGCAAACTCAAATTAACTTTGCACGCACCTTCCCTAGGCCTCATCGAATAATGAATCATCTCCCAAGCTTCCCGAGCACCGGAGGTGGGACTTCGATCAAAGCTGAGCTCCAAATCATTGGATCATGGCCTTTTGAGCGAACAATGAGGAATTGATACAATTGATGCTCAATAGGGCTTCATCTTCACTAGATGATGCTTCCTCAATCATTCGAGCCACTGGTCTTGAGCTCTGGTGAGGCATGCTTCCAAAATTGATCCTAAGCCAAAAATAGGCTGGATATTTTTGAAGAAAACTTGCATCTCGTGTGACCTTGACCATTGAATCCCCTGCAATCGATGCTGTGAAGGTGTGTGATTTTTTTGGAGTCGGGTAAGCTCAGATCAGGTGAGAAATGATGAACAGACTCAATTCTCTCTCACTCGCATGACGTTAGATCAGACACCGTCCATTCTGTGTGATCAGAATGGACAGTCTTGATTAGATCCACTAGATCGATATGATTTAATCCTATAAAATTATGGGATTAATCGTAGCATCCACCGCTACCACGTAGGCGCTGAGTTGGATAAGTTTTAAGTAGTCATTTTATTCTCTAGGATCCTGCAAGTTTATTTTCCATGCATATCATGTTGGCTCATAATTATTTAATTAATTACTTTAAGGTGACATTGGTAAAGGTAATTAATTCATCTTATTAAGGGTTCAACTTAATTAACCAATAAAATCAACTTAATTAAAGTTCCTTAGATTAAATCAAATCACTAATGTGGGAATGGGTTTAAAATAGCAAGTGATGATTTCTCTTCACCTCTTTAAATCAAATCAAATCCAAAACTTAATTAATAAAGAAGCTTTGATTTGCTTTAAATAATCTTTTTTTTTTGATTTGATTATCCTTAAGAACTTGTTTGGTTGAATGAATCACGTTTTTATATTTTATTGTCCTCTTTCCAATCATGTTAAATTTGTTATGTCATTTGAATTCATGCATCCATCTTTTGAAAATCAAGTAAAATAAAATGGATTTCCTTTATGTAAGCTATGTGTTGATTCAATTTAATATATGCATGGCTATCACAATTAAATCTAACCTATTTTTCAAAAGCATATAAATGAATAATAATATGTTGAATTCTATGCTTATAAATACATAAGAAATGCATGTGCTTATAGAAAGTGTAAAAAATGTTGAGTTCTCTTCCTCTATTCATGTATTAATTTATATAAGATTGAATGGTAACGTATATAACCCGACATCCTAACACAAGGTTTAGCTAGCCCCAAGGATGTTATTTGATTACCTCCGGTTTGTTACTTGGTTGCTAAAATCGAAAAGAACAAATCATCAATCTAAATTTGTTCTTTGTTAAAAAAAAAAAATGAAAAATCCTTAAACCCTAAACTAAAACTTGAACCCTAAACCTAAACCCTAAACCCTAAATTATAAACCCTAAATCCTAAAACCCTAAAAACCCAAAACCCTAAACCCTAAAACCTACAACCTAAACCCTAAACCCTAAACCCTAAACCCCAAACTCTAAACCCTTAACCCAAAACCCTAAACCCAAAACCATAAACCCTAAAAACCTAAAAACCTAAACCTAAACTAAATAAAACTTAAAAATAAAATAAATAAAAAACCTAAACCTAAATTAAATAAAAAAAATAAAAGAAAAAGCTAAATTAAAACTTAAACCCAAACCAAAACTTAAAAATAAAATATATTAAAAATTAAAAATTAAACTATAAATAAAATAAATAACAAACTAAACTAAACTAAAAAAATCAAATAAACCTAAAAAATAAAAAAGCTAAATAAAATAAAACTAAACATAAAATAAAATAAATAAGCCTAAAATAAAATAAATTATAAACTAAATAAAAACATATAAAACCTAAAAATAAAACCTAAAAAATAAATAATATATTAAACCTAAACCCTAAACCCAAAAAAACTAAACCTAAAATAAACAAAAATAAAATAAACATAAACCAAAACTAAAACAAATAAAAAAACCTAAAATAAAAAACCTAAACCCTTAACTAAATAAAAAAATAAAACTAAAAATAAACCTACACATAAATTAAAGAAAACCTAAAAAAAACCTAAAATAAAAACCTAAAACCTGAAACTAAAAAAATAAAATTAAAACCTAAACCAAACCCTAAAAAAAACCTAAACCTAAAAAAACTAAACTAAAGATAAACATAAACCTAAACCTAAACCTAAAAATAAACTAAAAAAAAAACTTAAACTAAAATAAATAAACCTAAAATAAATTAAACTAAACTAAATAAAATAAACATAAACTTAAATAAAAAATAAAATAAAATAAACTAAAATAAATAAAAATAAAATAAATAAACTTAAACCTCTGGTCTAATTTTAAAGAATAATAAAAATTAAACCCTAATCCCTAAACTAAATAAACCCTAACCTAACCCTAACCCTATCCCTAAACCTAAACTAAACCCTAAACCCATAAATAAAACCCTAAACCCAAATAACCATAAATGCTAAACCCTAAACCCTAAAACATAAAGACATAACATTAACCTAACTAACCAAACCTAACAATAAAACCCTAAACCTAAACCCTAAAAAACCCTAAAGCTAAACACTAAACTCAAAACCCTAAACCCTAAACATTAACCTAAACTCTAAATAAAATCCTAAACCCTAAATATAAACCCTAAACCCTAAAACCAAACCCTAACCCTAAACCTAAAACCTAAACATAAACTAAATAAATCTAAAAATAAAATAAATAAAACCTAAACCTAAACCAAAACCTAAACCTAAACTAAACCTAAACCTAAACTTAAACTAAAATAAAATAAAATAAAATAATCTAATAAAATAAATAAATAAAACCTAAACTAAACTAAAAAATAAATTAAAAATAAAAAAACCTAACATAAAAAATAAAAATAAAAAATAAACCTAAAATAAAAAAAATAAACTAAATAAAAAGTTAAACCTAATAAATAAAAAAATAAAACATAATAAAATAAACAAAATAAAATAAACCTAAACCTAAACTAAAATAAACTAAACTAAAATAAATAAAACTAAACCTAAACCTAAACCAAACTAAATAAAAATTAAACTAAAAATAAACTTAAACCTAAAATAAAATAAACTAAAATAAACTAAAATAAAACCTAAACCTAAACCCAAAAAATAAAATAAAATAAACCTAAAATAAAAAAATAAAATCTAAACCTAAAAATAAAAAATAAAAATAAACTAAACTAAAAATAAACCTAAACCAAAACCTAAACCTAAAAGATAAAATAAAATAAAAAACCTAAACTAAAATAAATAAACTGAACTTATTAAAAGTTGAATAAACCTAAATAAAATAAAATAAAATAAACTAAAATAAAAAAGTAAACTAAATAAAAAACAAAAAGCTAAAATAAAATAAACTAAATAAAAACCTAAACTAAACTAAAAAATAAAATAAACCTAAAAAATAAAAACCTAAATAAAATAAAATAAAAACTAAGCATAAAATAAAAATAAAATATAATAAAAACCAAAAACAAAAAATAAGCCTAAAAATAAATATAAATAAAACCTAAACCCTAAATAAAAAAAAAACTAAACCTAAAAAAAACAAAATAAACCTAAACCTAAACTAAAATAAATAAAACCTAAACATAAACTTAAAATAAAGTAAACCTAACCCTAAACTAAATAAAATAAAATAAACTAAAAGTAAAAACCTAAACTAAAAAAAATTAAACCTAAAATAAACCTAAAATAAAATCCTAAACCTAAACCTAAAAAAAAATAAAATAAACCCTAAATAAAACCTAAAAATAAAAAAAAATAAACCTAAACCTATAAAATAAATTAAAATAAAACTAAACTTAAAATAAAAATAAACCTAAACTAAAAAAAAAAACTAAAATAATAAACTAAAAAATAAACTAAACTAAATAAAAAAATAAAAAAGCCTAAAAAAATTAAATAAATAAAATAAACTAATAAATAAATAATCTAAAATAAACTAATAAACCTAAATAAAACCTAAACACTAAAAAACCTAAACCCTAAAACTAATAATAATAAAATATAAACCCTAAACCTAAACCTAAATCCTAAACCTAAAAAATAAACCTAAAAACACTAAACTAATAAACCTAAACTAAACCCTAAAATAAAACCCTAAACTAGCCTAAAACCTAAATATCTAAAAATTAAAATAAACTAAATAAAACTTAAAAATTAATTTAATAAATAAAAACCTAAACCTAAATAAAATAAAAGAAATAAAATAAATCAAAACCTAAAATAAAACCTAAACATAAAAATAAAAATTAAATAAAATAAATTAATAAAATAAACTAAAATAAAATAAATAATAACCTAAACTAAACTAAAAAAATAAAAAAATCGTAAGAATAAAAACTTAAATAAAATAAAAAATAAATGTAAAATTAAAATAAAATAAACTTATAATAAAATAAAATACTAATCCTAAAAAATAAACCTAGAAATTAAACTTAAAAATAAATAAAAAAATAAACCTAAACTAAACTAAAAAAAACCTAAACCTAAAATAAAAATAAAATAAACAAAATAAAATAAACTAAAAAAACTAAAATAAACTAAACTAAAATAAATAAAATAAATCTAAACCCAAAATAAACTTAACCTAATCCTAAACCTAAACCTAAACTAAAAAAATAAAACCTAAAAATAACCCAAAAGTAAAAAACCTAAACTTAAAAAAATTAATACAAACCTAAACCTAAACCAAAAAAATAAAAAATAAAACCTAAATCTCCAAAATAAAATAAAATAAAATAAAACTCAACTAAAAAGTAAACATAAATCTAAACCTAAACCTAAAACATAAGCTAAAATAGATAACCTAAACTAAACTAAATAAACCTAAAATAAATAAATTAAACTAAATAAAAATAAAAAATAAACCTAAATAAAAAGTAAAAAATTAAAATAAACTAAAATATATAAAAAATAAATTAAATAAACTTAAACCTATCAGTTTACTTATTATTTTTTATTTTTAAAAAACCCATAAACCCTAAATCTTAAACCCTAAACCCTAAACCCTAAACCCAAACCCTAAACTGTAAAAGCATAAACCCAAAAACCTAAAACCTTGAATCCTAAACCCTAAATCCTAAACCCTAACCCTAAACTCTAAACCTTAAACTCAAAACCCTAAACCTAAGCTAACTATAAATTAAGAAATAAACTAAACCCTAAACCTAATAAACCTAAACCTAAACCCTAAAATTAACTATAAAATAAAACCTCAAATAAAATAAAATAAAATAAACAATAAATAAACTAAAAAAAGCAAACATAAAATAAAATCCACTAAACCTCCTAAACCTAAAATAAAATGATATAAAATAAACTATAAATAAAATAAACCTAAACTAAAAAAATAAAATAAACTAAAATGAACCTAAACCTAAACTAAAAAAACTACAAAATAAAATAAAATAAACAAAAAATTAGCCTAAAACAAAATTTAAAAATAAAACCTAAAAATAAACGAAAAATAAAACCCTAAACCTAAACCTAGAAAAATAAAATAAAATCCTAAACCTAAACCAAAATATAAAAATCAAAACCTAAACATAAAAAAATAAAATAAAATAAAACTAAACTAAAAGATAAACATAAACCTAAACCTAATGTAAATAATAAACTAAAATAAAAAACCTAAATTAAAAAAAAATAAAAATAAAATAAATAAACTAAACTAAATAAAAATAAAAAACCTAAATAAAAATATAAAAAAATAAACAAACTAAATAAACCTAAACCTACTATAAAATGTTTTAAAAAAAAATTTAAAACTAAACACTAAATCCTAAAACTAAATCCTAAAACTAACCCTAAACCCTAAATAACAAACCAAACCTAAACCCAAAACCCTAAAACCCTAAACTCCAAACCTAAACCTTAAACCCTAACCCTAAACCCTAAACCTAAAACTCAGATTAAAAAACTAACCCTATACCCAAAACCTTAATAGCCTTAAACCCTAAAGCCTAAACCCTAAACCCTATACCCTAATCTAACCCTAAACTTTAAACCCTAAACCCTAAACCTTAAACCCTAAACCTTAAAAACACTAAACCCTAAAGCCTAAACACCAAACCTAAACCCTAAACCCTAAATAAAACCCTAAACCATAAACCCTAAACCCTTAACCCTTACCCCTAACCATAAACCCTAAACCCTAAACCTAAACCCTAAACCCTAAACTAAATAAAACCTCAAAATAAAATAAATAAATAATCATAAACTTAAATAAAATAAATGATAAAATAAAATAACAACCTAAACTATAACCTAAACCTAAAACTAAAAATAAAATATAATAAAAAAATAAATAATAATTATAAAATAAATAAAAACCTAAACTAAAATTAAAAAAATAAAATAAACCTAAGAATAAAATACCTAAATAAATAAAAACTAAATGTAAAATAAAAATAAAATAAACCTAAAATAACATAAAATAAAATATAAACTAAAAAAAAACCTAAACCTAAAAAATAGAAATAAAAATAAAACCTAAACCCCAAACTAAAAAAAAAACCTAAAACTAAAATAAAAATAAAATAAATAAAATAAAATAAAACTGAACTAAAATAAATTAAACTAAAATAAATTAAACTAAAATAAATAAAACCTAAACCTAAACCTAAAATAACATAAACCTAAACCTAAACCTAAACCTAAACTAAATAAAACAAAATAAAGTAAAAATAAACCTAAACCTATACTAAAAAATAAAACCTAAAATAAATATAAAATAAAAAACCTAAAACCTAAACCAAAAAATAATAATATTAAAACCTAAACCTAAAATAAAAAATAAAAAAATAAAACCTAAACAAAAAAAAATAAAATAAATCAACTATAAAATAAACCTAAACCTAAAAAATAAACTAAAATAAAACCTAAACTAAAATAAATAAACTAAAATAAATAAACTAAACTAAATAAAAAAATAAAAAAATAAACCTAAATAAAATAAAGTAACTAAAATAATAAACCACCTAACTTAATTTTTTTCAAAAAAACTTTAAACCTAAATCCTAAAATAACCCTAAACCCTAAACCCTAAACACTTAACCCTAAACTGACAATCATAAACCCTAAACCCTAAAAAGCAAAAAATCTAAACCTAAACTAAATTAAACCTAAAAATAAAATAAAATAAATAAATAAAAAGCTAAACCAAAAAATAAAACAAAAACCTAAATTAAAACCTAAACATAAAAATAAACCTAAACCAACACCTAAAAAATAAAAAAATTAAAACTAAACTAAAATAAAATAAAATAAACCCTAAACTAAATTAAAAAATAAAAAACATAAATAAAATAAAAGGTAAAATATAAATAAAAATATAAAATAAAAACTAAATGAAAATATATATAAAATTAAAATGAAAATAAAAAATTGAATAAACTAAAATAAATGAAAAATAAATTAAATAAACCTAAACCTACCAATTTACTTAATATAAAAAAATAAAAAAAATAAAAAATAAAACCCTAACCCTAAACCCTAAACCCTAAAACTAACCCTAAACCTTGAACCCTAAACCCTAAACCCTAAGCCCAAAACCCTAAAGCCTAAACCCTTAACCATTAACCCTAAACCTAAACCTAAAACATAAACCCTAAACCCTAAACCCTAAACCTAAACCCTAAACCCAAAACCCTAAACCCCAAAACATATAACCCTAAACCATAAACCTTAAACCCCAAACCCTAAACCCTAAACTGTAAAAAGCTAAAAACCTTAACCAAAGCTAAATAAAACCTACAAATAAATTAAATAAAAAAACCTAAACCTAAATAAAATAAAATATTTGAAAACCTAAACATAAACCCAAAAATAAAATAGAATAAAAAAATAAATTAAAACCAAAATGAAATTATAAAATAAATAATTCTAAAAATAAAAAACCTAAATAAAATAAACCCAAACATAAATAAAATAAAATAAAATAAAACTAAATAAACTAAAACCTAAAACCTAAAATAAATAAAAATTAAAACCTAAACCCTAAACTAAAAAAAAACCCTAACCTAAACTAAAATAAATAAAACCTAAATGAAACGTAAAATAAAACAAACCTAAACCCTAAACTAAATAAAATAAAATAAACCTAAACAAAAAAATAAAACAAAAAATAAACCTAAAATAAAAACCTAAAATGAAAACCTGAAATAATAAAATAAAACATAAACATAAATCAAAACATAAACAATAAAATTTAAACCTAAAAAATAAAATAAAAATAATGCTAAACTAAAAAATAAACAAAAACCTAAACCTAAACCTAAAAATAAACTAAAATAAAAAATGTAAACTAAAATAAATAAACATAAAATAAATAAACTAAATAGATAAAAATAACAAATAAACCAAATTAAAAATAAAAAATAACCTAAATAAACAAAAACCTATCGGTTTACTTAATTTTTTTTTTTAAAATAACCCTAAATCCTAAACACTAAACTCTAATCCCTAAATCCTAAACCCTACACCCTAAGCCCTAAACCTTAAACTAACCCTAAACCCTAAACAAAAAACCCTAAACCCAAAACCCTAAACCCTAAACCCTAAAAAAGCCTAAACCCTAAGAAACCCTAAACCCTAAACTATAAACCCTAAACCCTAACCTTAATCCTAAACCTTAAACCCTAAACCCTAAAATCCTAAAACCGAAACTCTAAACCCCAAAGCCTAAACCCTAAAAACCCTAAAAACCTTAAAACCCTAAAGCCTAAACCTTGAACCCTAAACCCTAAACCCTAAACTAACCCTAAACTCTGAGCTAACCCTAAACCTTAAACTGTAATAACCTAAAAACCTAAACTAAATAAAACCTAAAAATAAAATAAATAAATAAAAACCTAAACCAAAATAAAATAAGAAAATATAAAATAAAACCTAAACCTAAACTAAAAATAAATAAAATAAAATAATAAAACTAAATAAAAATAAAACCTAAACTAAATAATAAAATAAAGTAAACCTAAAAATAAAAACATATAAAGTAAAACCCAAATGTAAAATAAAAATAAAATAAACTTAAAATAAAATAAAATAAAAACTAAGTAAAAACCTAAACCTAAAAATAAATAAAATTAAACCAAAACCCTAAACTATATAAAAAACCCCTAAACCTAAACTAAAATAAATAAAACAAAAACCAAAACCTAAAATAAAATAAACCTAAACCTAAACAAAATAAAATATAATAAAATAAAAATAAACCTAAACCTAAACTAAAAGAATAAAACCTAAAAATAAACCTAAAATAAAAACCTAAGACCAATAACCTAAAAAAATAAAATAAAAACCTAAACATAAACCTAAAAATAAAAAATAAAACCTAAACCTAAAAAATAAAATAAAACTAAAACTAAACTAAAAAATAAACATTAACCTAAACCTAAACCTAAAAAATAAACTAAAATTAAAAATGTAAAATAAAATAAATAAACTAAACTAAATAAAATTAAAAATAAACCTAAAAAAATTTTAAAAATAAAATAAACTAAAATAAATAAAAAATATACTAAATTAAATAAACCTAAACTAATAATAAATTAAATTATAAACCCTAAACCTAAACCTTAAATTAAACTTAATTCTAAAACCCTAAACCCTAACCTTAAAACTAAACCTAAACCTTAAACCCTAAACCTAAAACCCTAAACCCTAAACCTAAACTAAACCCTAAACCTAAACCCTAAATCTAAATTAAACCCTAAAACTATACCCTAAACCCTAAATTAAACTAAACCTAAAACTAAACCTAAATCTAAAACTAAACTAAACCTAAAACCATAAACCCTAAAACTTAAATCCTAAACCTAAAGTTTAAAACCTAAAACCCTAAACTAAACCTAACCCTAAACTAACCTAAACCTAAACCTTAAAATCATAAACACTGCTTAAACACTAAACTTAAACCTAAACCTAAACCCTAAACCTAAATCTAAACCCTAAACTAACCTAAACCTAAACCATAAAAAAAGTTAAAACCTAAACCTAAGCTAAATAAAACTTAAAAATAAAATAAATAAAAAAAACTATAGAAAATAAAATAAAATAAAAAAATTAAATAAAACATAAACTAAACCTAAACCTAAACTAAAAAAAAACTAAACCTAACCTAAACCCTAAACCCTAAAATCTAAACTATAAAGCCTAAACACTAAACCCTAAACCTTAAATCCTAAACCCCAAATCTTAAACCCTGAACACTAAACCCTAAACTTAAACTCTAAACTAACCCTAAACCTAAACCTAAAAGCTAAAACCTAAACCTAAGCTAAATAAACCTAAAATAAAATAAATAAAAACTAAACCAAAATAAATAAAATAAAATAAAATAAAATAAAACATAAATTAAAAAAATCTAAACCTAAACATAAAAATAATAAAATAAAACTAAACTAAAATAAAATAATAAAACTCAAACTAAATTAAAAAATAAAACTAATAAAATATAAACTTAACCTAAATAAAATATAAAATAAACTTATAAAAATTAAATAAAAACTAGATAAAAACCTAAACCAAAAAAATAAAACTAAAAATAAATAAAGAATAAAATCTAAACCCTAAATTCAAAAAAAAACCTAAACCTAAAATATAAATAAAATAAACCTAAAATTAATTAAAATAAATAGAACCAAAACCTAAACAAAAAAAAAAACTAAACCAAAACCTAAATCTAAACTAAATAAAATAATATAAACTAAAAATAAATTTAAACTTAAACTAAAAAATAAAACCTAAAAATAAACCTAAAATTAAAACTTAAAACCTAAAAAACTAAAATAAAAACCTAAACTTAAACCTAAAAATAAAATAAAACCTAAACCTAATAAAAAGATAAAATAAAACTAAAAAAAATAAACCTAAAAAAAACAAACTAAAATAAAACCTAAACTAAAATAAATAAACTAAACTAATAAAATAAAAAATAAACCTAAATAAAATAAAATAAAATAAACTAAATAAATAAATAAACTAAATAAACATAAAAACTAAAAAACCCTAAACCTATATCCCCAAACCCTAAACCCTAAACCCTAAACCCAAAACCTAAAACCTAAACCAGAACTAAATAAAACATAAAAAATAAAATAAATAAAAACATAAACCTAAATAAAATTAAATTAAATAAAATAAAATAAAAGGAAAACCTAAACTAAAACCAAAACCTAGACCTAAAAATAAACTAAAATTAAAAAATAAAAAAATAAACTAATAAATAAAACTTAAACTAAACTAAAAAAAAATAAAATAAACATAAAATAAAAAACTTAAGTAAAATTAAACCTAAACTTTAAATAAAAATAAAATAAAAACTAAATAAAAATCTAAACCTAAAAAAATAAACTTAAAAATAAATAAAAAATAAAATTAAAACCCTAAACTAAAAAAAACCTAAACTTAAAATAAACAAAATAAAATAAACCTAAACTTAAACTAAAATACACAAAACTAAAATAAATAAAAGATAAACCTAAACTTAAAATAATCTAAACCTAAATCATAAAGTAAATAAAATAAAATAAAATAAAAATAAACCTAAAATAAAAACCTAAAACCTAAACCCTAAAAAATAAAATAAAAACCTAAACCTAACCCTAAATAAAACTTATGCCCTAAACCTAATAATAAAAGATAAAACCTAAACCTAAAAAATAAAATAAAATAAAAATAAAAGTAAACTAAAAAATAATCTAAAATGAAAAACCTAAACTAAAATAAATAAACATAAAAAATAAACTAAACTAAATAAAAATAAAAATATTAAATAAACTAAATAAACCTAAACCTACAATTTTATTTAATTTAAAAAAACCCTAAACATTAAAGCCTAAACCCTAAACCCTAAATCCTAAACCCTAAACCCCCTAACTAAAAAAATAAAAACTAAAACTAATAAAATAAAATTAAACTAACCCCCCTCCCTAAACCCCTCTAACTAAAACTAAAAAACTAAAATCTAAAAATAATAAAACTAAAACTAAAACTAAACTAAAATACTAATAAAAACTAATAAAAACCTAAACCTTAAAAAAAACTAAACCTAAATGCAATAATAAAATTGAAACCACCCACCCAAAAAAAACTAAAAATAATAATAACTAAACTAAAAAAACAAAAAAATATAAAAAATATTTAATAAACTAATAAACTAACAAAACTAACCCCCCCCCCCATAAAACTAAAACTAAAAGTTAAATGCTAAAAAAACATAAAATTAATAAAACTAATAAAAAAAGAAAAAAACTAATAAAAACTAATAAAAAACTAAATAAAACAAAAACATAACTAATAAAACTAAAAAAAACTTATACCTTAAACCCCCCGCCCTGCAAAATAAATAAAAAACTAAAAAAATATAATAAAACCCCTAACTAAAATTAAAACTAATAAAAAACCAAAACCCTAAAATAAAACTAATAAAAAGACAAAACTAAAACCCTTAATAACTTAAAACTAAACTAAAAAAAAACCTAAAACAAATAAGTAAACCACACCCCACCCCCCCCCCCCCTAAAAAAACTAAACCTAAATAAAATAATAATAATAATAATAATAATAATAAACTAATAATAAAATAATAATAATAATAATAATAATAATAATAATAAATAATAAATAAAAAACTAATCCATAAAAACAAAAAATTAATAAAAAAACTAAAACAAAAGCCCGAACCCTAAACCTAAAAAATAACTAAACTAAACCAATAACTAAAAAAACTTAAACCCCTAAACCCTATAATAAACTAAAAACAAAATACAAAAACCAAGACCCATCCTGCGTCCCCTTCCCATCCTGAGCTATAGCAATTCTTGAATCCCTTTCTTTTTCATTTTCTTTCTCGGCATTTCTGGGCTGGTTTTCCAAAAATTTCTTCTAGTTCGCTGATCTTCGCCTTTGGCATCCTTGTTCGCTTCTTAAGTGGCACCATTTTCCATGTCATCGTTCTATGAATACTTGGGAAAACCAAATGCTCTATGCCCATCTCGCCGATTCTGGGTATAGCTAAACTTTTGCCTCTAAATTCTTCAAAGATGCATTATCCGTAAGGATTCTTCAACTTCTTCCGATCTTTCTTTAAACTTGTTCATACGACCTTCAAAGGTGTTCCAACTTATTATTTGACTTGATATTGAAAACTAGCCAGCCTTATGTGTTTGATTGGAAAAATTTTCTTTTGGCCCAACTATGGAGGAAATTTGGTTTTTCATTCATGACTTGAATCTTTCCAGGTTTTTTGATTGGATGGATGGTAGACATGTGTCGATTAAATTGTCTAATGACCTTGATTATAGTCATATGTTTACTCGATCTTATTATGTTAAACACTATCAAATGTGTATTCTTAAATGAACTTCATTTTTTTGACATTAAAGAGGAATCTCCTATATCTTTTGGTCTTTACCTAATCTTTAGGTTCACTTTATTAATTATCAATTATTGCATGATGTGGGTTCTATTTTTGGTAGACCCTTGCAAATCGATCAAGCAACCATAGCCAAATCCAGGCCATCGATTGCTAGGATCCTTGTTAAAATTAATGCAATAAAGAATTTCTTAAGGAGGTGTGGATTGGATTAGAGAAATATGGAAATTTCTAGCAGGTCGAGTTTAAAAACTTCCTTTCTTCCTGCAATCATTGCAAAACTCATGGCCATGATGTATCAAAAAGTTTCGTTACTCATCAACATCTTTGAAAGAAAGTGGTTAAAAATCCTAAGGTTGCTGAAAAAATTAGAGATTCAAAAAGTGATAAAAGAAATTCTCCTTTAAATGAAAAGTATAATGGCGTTGTGAATAAAATTATTGAGGTTTATAATGATGTTCCTAATGTTTTCTTCTAAAACGATTTTGGAGAGTAATCAGGTTTTGGCTGCTATTATTTCTCTTATTCCTAAAAATTTGCAAGTGGATGATTTTCCTATTTTAGTTTTTAATTCTAAGGAGATTTGTGATAAAGTTGCTAAAAATATTATAGAAAATGTTTTCATTATTTTTCCTCAAAAATCTTTAAAATAAAATCTTGTTTTATTTTCTTTGAATTTGGACAAGAATGATGGTATGGAGCTTGTTGATAATGTGCAGCCAAGTGTTTGTTTGCTTAATAAATCTATTTTTGCCCCTTCTTTAACTGTTATTCTGGATGGTATTTTGCTTAGTGATAATTCTCATTTAATGGAGAAAGAGGATTTATCTTCTTGTCAAATGGGATCTTCTCCTAAATCTATTATTAATAATGATGACAAAAATTTTTTTTTCTGATGATGAATCATGGAGAATGAGATCAGTTTTCAAACTATTTTGTGATTAGGAAAAATTTTAAAATTATCCTCCTAAAGTTTCTAGATCAACTAGATCTTCTACATCCTCTTTGCCTAATAAAAATTAATGTTTAACTTTCTTATTTGGAATGTGAGGGGCATTGGTAATCTTACTATTAGAAATAGAATTAGGAATCTTTGTAGAATTTATAATGTTGGTTTTTTGGTTATTCTTGAACCTCTTATTTTTTTTCTTCTAAAATATTGCATGCGGCCAAGAAGATTGGTTTTAATAACTTTTATTTCAATAAGAATAATAAGATTTGGTTATTTTAGAATAATTCTCTTTCTATTAATGATTTTCATCAAGTTATTAATGTGTATATTTCATTTGGTGATTATAATGCTTTTGGCTCTTTTGTTTATGCTGCTTGTAACATGTTAGAGAGGAGAATTCCTTGGGATCAATTATCTAATTTTGCTTCTGTTGTTAATGATTCTTGGATTATTGGTGGGGATTTTAATATGATCCTTTCTTTGAATGAAAGGAAAGGGGGTTCTTTACCAAATTTACATTCAATGGAAGATTTTGCATATATGATTTTGGATTGTAATCTTCAGGATGTTGGTTTCATTGGTTCTCAATTTACTTGGAATAATCATAGTGAAGTGGTTGGATCATGCTTTATTTAATAATTATTGGTTAAACTTTTGGCCTTTAACTTTGGTGGAGCATCTTAGTAGAACTTTCTGATCATGCTCCTCTTTGATTACTATTAAGGATGATATTCATAATAATAATGTCATTAAAAATTCTTATTTTCAAAATGTGGTTACAAGATAAAAGTTTTCTGATGTTATTGCTTATAATTGGTGTGCCTTCTTTCTCCTAATGATTTGCATTTAGTATGATGATTTTGGCTTAAGCTTAAAAGGCTTAAGCATAATATCACTTGGTGGGATAGAAACTACTTTAAAATACTTTATGATAATATCAACAATATGGGACAAAAGGTGAAAGATTTGAAAGAACTTGTTATTACTGATTCTTCTTTTGTTCTAATTTCAAGCTAAAGATAATCTCATTAAGTTTTAGGATATGGAGGAGACTTATTAGAGACAAAAAGTAGCGTCTAAGCATCTGCCTAAGGGGGGAAAGAAACACTAAATATTTTTATGCTTTGGTAATGAAAAGAAGAGTTCTTGGTCACATTCATAAAATTAAGAATTTGCATGGTTCTTGGCTTACCGACAAAGAGGATATATTTTCTTTTGCGCTTAATTATTTTAAAGATCTTTTAAATAAAAATTATCAACTTGAGCATTTATCCAATCCCTCTATCATCCCTTCTATTATGTCTACTGAGGATAATGAGTGTTTGGTTACTCCTCCTTATGATGAAGAAATTTTTTATATTCTTAATGGTATGAATGTTGATTCTCATGGTGTAGATGGTTACGATTTATTCTTTTAAAAGATTGGTTTATTATTAAAATTGACCTTGTTAATGCTATTAAGGATTTTTTCAAGAAAATTCAA
Organism: Cymbidium sinense; assembly: GCA_021442155.1. Classification (NCBI taxonomy): domain Eukaryota; kingdom Viridiplantae; phylum Streptophyta; class Magnoliopsida; order Asparagales; family Orchidaceae; genus Cymbidium; species Cymbidium sinense. The sequence goes on along the minus strand of JAKCPB010000241.1, from coordinate 527,802 downwards.
TTCCTAAATATTTTACTAGCACTTCTATTGTTCTTATTCCTAAGAAAGATAATCCTGACTTTTGGAATGACTTTAGACCTATTAGTCTTTGTACTTTTTTCAATAAATTGATTTTTAAAATTTTGAGTAATAAGCTTAGTAAGTTTCTTCCTAAGATTATCTCTCCTAATCAAACTAGCTTTGTGAAAGGTAGAACTATTTTAGATAACATATTGCTTGCTCAAGAATTGATTCATGATTTGAATGTTAAAACTATAGGTGACAATTTACATTTTAAGCTTGACATCACCAAAGCTTATGATAACATTTCTTGGGATTTTCTTAATAGCATTCTTACTTTATTTGGTTTTCTAATCATTTTGTTTCTTGACAATATAATTAGAAATGTTTGGTTTTCATTAATTATCAATGGTGAAAACTTTGGTTTCTTTATTTCCTCTCAAGGTATAAGACAAGCTAACTCTCTTTGTCCATCACTTTTTATTATTGTGGTTGAATATTTGTCTCGTTGGCTTAATCTTTTTTTGAGAAGAATTCTAGTATGTATTTCAGGAATCATGGTGGTTTGGCTATCTCTCACTTAAGCTTTGTTGTTGATTTCATAATTTTTTGTAATGGCTCATTACATTATGTTAAAAGCTTAAAGATTTTTAAATAAATTTGAAAAGGAAAGTGGCCTTTGATTAATACTCATAAAAGTTGTTTTATCACTTCTACTTCTATTTATGTTCATAGAATTAATAAGATAAATGATATCCGGTTTTTCTCATCAAAATCTTCCTATTAAATTTTTAGGCTCCCCTTTATTATTGTAGCCATAAGAGATCCCATCTCTTTGATGAGGTAACTCTAATATTCAAAATAAAATTTCTATCATTGAATTTCATTTTTATCTTTTGGTGGTAGTTTAATTGTTATTAAAATTATTCTTTATTCTCTTCCTTTTACTTGTTGCTTAATATTGTTCCTACTTCCCTCTTATCGATTGAAAGAGTTTTAATATGTTTTTTGGGGCTCTAGGAATTCGGCCAAAAGGCTTCATTGGAATTCTTGGTCTAATATATGTGGTAATTTATGAAAGTGGTATTGGCTGTAGATCATTGATGGTTTCCGCCAATGTTTTTTCTTATAAACTTTAGTCAAATTTTCAAAAAATGAAAGTCTTTGGGCTAAATTCATGAAATTTGAATATTACAAAGGTAAGCATCCTTTAATTTGCAATTATAAACATGGTGACTCTATTGTTTGGAAATCGCTTTGTGATATTAAATGGAAAGCGGAACCTCTCATTTTTTGGGGTATTAATAATGGATCTTCATTTTTTTTGGCAAGATAACTGGATGGTGGATTTTTCCATTGATTGATTTTGCTTAATACTCACTCTACTTCTTCTTGAAAGTTAGTCATTTTATTTATAATGTTGAATGGAATTCTCTCTTTAAATGATTTGATTCATGATTTCATTAGTAATAACATCATTAATATTCATATTGATGGTAATTTTCTAAATCAAATTCTTTTCAAATTTTCTAGTAATGGAGAATTTTCATTTAAAGATACTTGACACTATATTAGAGTTAAAAAATCCTCTTCTTCTATTTTCCTTAAATTTTTGAATAATATTATTCTTACTTTTTATTCTATTATTGGATGGAGAATTTTAAGGGATTATATTACTATTGATTCTTTACTTTTGGACAAAGGTTTTCCTACCCTCTAAATGCATGTGTTGCTTTATATTGAGAATATTAGTCATGTTTTTGTTAATGGTGCCATTCTCTAAAGTTTGGGGTTGGTATGAGGATTTATTTAAAATAAGTTGTTTTAATGGTAATTATACTTTAATGCAACTTCTGACTCTTATTTTCTTAATATTGTTAAAGCATATCAAAATTATGGTGGTTGTTACTTTGATTTGGTTTATTTGATAAAATGATGCTAAGCATCATAATGTGCCTATGAATCATAAGAGAATTATGCTATGACTAAAGATAAGATTTATTCTTTATATAAGGTCGCTTCTTAGTGGTACTCATTTTAAAGGTTGCAAGTTTGTTGCCTCTAAATTGGGTATCGCTTTTCCTTATTATGACTCATCTCCAGATTATAAAATTATTCATTGGATTAACCCTCTTAATTATTGTATTAAAATTAATCGATGGTTCTTTGGTACGTAACAAGTTCGGTTGTTGTGGTATTTTTAGAAATAATCTTGGGAATATTATCTTGGATTTTTCCACTCCTCTCTCTACTAATTCTATTATTTTTTGCTGAATTGATGGTGGTTTATCATGCTTATAAGCTTTGTTTGGATATAAATTTTCATACTATTTATTAAAATTTGATGCTGAGATGGTTATTGCTATGATCAATTCTAACCATAAGGGTACTGCTGAGCTTTTTTATTTAATTAAAAATATTAAAGCAATTATCTCTAAACATTCTTTTAAAATTACTCATATTTTAAGAGAAGGTAATGCTTGTGCAGATTTCTTAGCCAGTTTGGGGTGTAATCTCTATGATTTTACTTTGTTTACCAATGTGAATATTCCTAAGCAATTAAGAGGGTTGTCTAATTTAGATAAATCTGATTTGCCTTATGTTAGATTTTATTATTTTTTTCTTTCTTTTATGTTGGTGGTTTTCTCGGGGCTTCTGTTTGGGAGCTTCTGGTGGTTTTGGTTTGTTCGGTTGTTGTTTGCTCCTATTCTTTATGGGGGCTTTATGTTGTTATTTTTTTCCTATATTTTACAAGTTGGAATGCCTTCAACTATTTTGGTTGTCAAGCTATTGTCGATGTCTATTTTTATTATGGTATCTTATGGGTTTTTTTTTTTTTTTTTGGTTGGTTGGTTGATTTCTTTGTTGGCTTTGGTTGGTCTCTTTGAGATTCTTGGTTTTGGGTGCTTTCTAGAGGTGATGTTGGTTTGTGTTTCTTCCTTCTATTTTCTTTTACTGGTTTGGTTTGGTTTTGGGTGTGGTCGTTTTCCTTTGTGGTTTTGGTGGTTGTGTTGTTACTTATTTTGGTTGGTACCACTATTCTTTTATTACTTTAGTCTGTTGAGTTGGTGAGTTTGCTTCTTCTTCCCTCTTGCTTCTATTTCTAGTATTTCTTCCTTTGGTGACTGACTCTCTACTACTTTGGGTGGTTGATGGTTGTATTAAATTTTTTCTTTGTTTGCTCTATTTTTCATGTTGCCCCTTTGGCCTATGGTTTTATTATTGTTCTTTCTTTTTTGGTTGGTTCTAGATCTTGTATTATGTGTGCTCTGTCAGGTTTTTGTTGGTTATGATGGCTAAGATGTTTACACTTTTTGTTGGTTGGTAAGATTTTTGTGATCAGATCCTCCTTTCTGAGTTTTCGTCACAAATTTTGTTGCCTTCTAATGTTTGGACTAAGTGAGCCTTTTCTTTTCTTTCCTTTCTCTTTATCTCTATTTATTTTCTTTTAATTGTGTTTATCTCTTCTTAGTTTTTTCTTACAGTTTCCTTCATTTGCTCTTGGTCTGTGTGGTATGTCCTACTCAGGATTCTATGTTGCTATTCTTTTTAGTTTTCCTTTTCCTTTTCATTTTGTTTTGTATTAGTTAGGATTTTTCTCTAGGTCTTTCAGAGCTCTTAAGGTAGTCCTTGAGATTTATCCCCTGGATGTTGTATCCTTTTCTTTTGGTAATAAAAATTCTATTTTTTTACCAAAAAAAAAGACCCTAAACCCTAAACCTTGAACCCTAAAAAGCCTAAACACTAAACCATAAACCCTAAACCCTAAACCCTAACCCTAAACCCTAAACCCTAAAACCCTAAACCCTAAAACCCTAAACCCTAAACCCTAAACCCTAAACCCAAAACCAAAACCCTAAACCCTAAAACCTAAACCTAAACTAAATAAAACCTAAAAAATAAAATAAATAAAAAATAAATAAAATACAATAAAACCTAAACTTAAACCTAAAATAAAATAAAATAAAAAATAAAAAAAACTAAAATAAAATAAATAAAACCTAAACTAAACTAAAAAATAAAATAAACCTAAGAATAAAAAACCTAAATAAAATAAAAACTAGACTATAAAATAAAAATAAAACAAACTTAAAATTAAATAAAATAAAAACTAAATAAAAACCTAAACTTAAAAAATAAATCTAAAAATCAATAAAAAATAAAACCTAAATCCTAAACTAAAAAAAAAACCTAAACCTAAAATAAAAAAAAAAATAAACCAAATAAAATAAACCTAAACTTAAACTAAAATTAACTAAACTAAAATAAATAAAACCTAAACCTAAACCTAAAATAAACTAAACCTAAACCTAAACCTAAACTAAATAAAATAAAATAAACTAAAAATAAACCTAAACCCAAAGTAAAAAAATATAACCAAAAAATAAACCTAAAATAAAACCTAAAACCTAAACCTAAAAAAATAAAATAAAACCCTAAACCTAAACCTAAAAAATAAAAAATAAAACCTAAACCTAAAATAAAATAAAATAACTAAAAAATAAACCTAAACCTACCAATTTACTTAAATTTTTTTTAAAAAAAACCTTAAACCTTAAACCCTATACCCTAAACCCAAAAAAACCTTAAACCCTAAACCCTAAATGTAATCCATAAACCCTAAAAGAATAAACCCTAAAACCCTAAACCCTATAACCTAATAAACCCTATAACCAAAAGTAGCTAAATAAATTAAAAAAAAAGACCTAAACCCTAAAACCTAATAAACCAAAATCCAAACCTAAACCCTATGATTGGTCATAACCTTGATGGCAGGAACATCACCGTCAACTAGGCTCGGCCTAGATCTGCTGGTTGATATGGAGGTGGTGGTTGGAGCAGTGGTGGTTATGGAGGCAAGAGGAGCTGTTACAAAATGGTGGGGAGAGAGATCGGGATAGATGGTGATGGATTCACTAATCGAGAAGCCCGGTGGTTATGATGGGAACCAGAGAAACTAAAGAACGGTTGATCCGATTTACAATTTATGAAATTGTGTCTTTATTGTAGAGACGGTTCTAGATATCTAGTGTTTTTGATCTGTATTATGCATCCTCATTTTTGATCTATTTCATCACTTGTCTCTTGGAAAACTTGGTGCGTTACTTGGCTGATGAAATCAAAAAGAAGAAATGTTGAATTTGAATTTATTTTCTATTAAAAAGAAAAAACCAAAACCCTAAACCCTAAACCTAAATAAAACTAAATAAAAAATAAATAAACTAAATAAACCTAAAATAAAACTAAATAAATAAAATAAACTTAAACCTACCAGTTTACTTAATTTACTAAAATTAAAAAATTAAAAAAAATAAAAGCACAAACCCTAAATCATAAACCATAAAACTAACCCTGAACCCTAAACCCTAAACCTACAACCCTAAACCCTAAACCCAAAAAACCTAAACCCTAAACCCTAAACCCTAAACCTTAAACCATAAAAGCCTACACCCTAAACCCTAAATCCTAAACCCTAAACCTTAAACCCTAAACCCCAAACCCTAAACCCTTAAAACCTAAAACCTAAACCCTAAACTAAATAAAACTTGAAAATAAAATAAATAAATAAAACCTAAAACCTAAGTAAAATAAAAATAAACTAATATAAAACTCAATAAATTTAACCGGACCAATCTTCGACGACATGACAACATTGTTTATTGGAAAAACCTATTGACCATATTATTAAAATTAATCATGGATCTCTCTCATAATGGTTGTTGTGGTGGCATTTTCATGAAATCTAAGGGTATAGGTACTAAGCTTTTGCTTATCCCCTTATTTCTGACTATCCCATTCTGAGCTTATGGCTACAAAGCTCTTGAGATTTGCCTCCGGCTCAATATTTAGATTGAGGTGGATGCTCTTCTGATTGATCTTGACTTCCACCAAAATGAGCGACTAAATTGTACTACCTCCTCAAGCAAACTAGAGCCCTTCTTTCTCAACTAAATTTTAACATCATCATGTTTGGCATGGAAATGCTTGTGCCTACCTTGCCAATGGGTGCTAGATCCGATGGTATCATCTTCTTTGATCAACTCACCTTACCCAAACACTTGTGTGGGCTGGTTAACTTGGACAATTTTGGGTTTCCTTATCTCAAAATTTAATCTAACCTTTTGATGTATACTGTCCATTCATCTTTAAACTGTTGCCTCTTTATTTAATGGCTTTATGTTCCTTTTTGTGTCTTTTGTGGATGCTCTTCACACGGATATTATTTATTGTCTTGATCTCTATGCCATGATTTGGTGTTTTAATAGCTTCTCCTTTATTTGGAGGCTCTCGCTTGCATTTACAACGATAAAGGCTGCTGAGCTATGTGCATACTAATACCACGCATTGGAATTTTGTTGAGCTATGGGTCAGCTGCTATTAGTTTTATAACACCACTCTTATTTGGGATTTTAATATCAATGCTGCCTTCATTCCTAATCCTAGGGAGCTTAATCACTGCTGGATGGAGATATTTATTTTGATGGGTTAAGCTACTACCATTAATTTTTGCAACCAGCTATTTCTCAAAGATATTACTGCTTAGAGCATCTTAGTTACATATGTTGTTTCTACACATTGTATTAGTGTTCATTATGCTTGTTGCAATATTCACTTTGATGATTTACTGTTAGGTTATTGAGTTTTACCTGATAATGACTGGTGGCTGGCTTTTGACATGCTGTTTGTCTCCGCTATTAGATCTTGGGCTGTTGATATTCTCTTTGACTCTAGCTTTGGTGACATTTTCTTTTATTTAGGGAGTTATCTTTTATTTTATTTTTTTTTGCATGAAGAGGTTTTTGGCCATTTTGTTGATATTTATCTTCTTGGTATTATACTAATCTGGACCCCATTTAGCCTGCTCTCTTTGGAAACCATTTTCTAATTCAGTAGGGTCCCTTTGGTGGGATCTTGTTGTGGAGGCTTTCATCTTTTCTTCCACCTGCCAAGGTTATTTTTTGTAGGTTTTCTTTAGCTGTGACCTTTTACGGACTTATTGTGAACTTTGATTCTACTTCTTGGATATCTTTTTATGCTTCTTTTACTTTGCTTGGGTGGAATCTCTGGCATTCTATTATTTCTTTCTGCATTGTTTATTTTTTGAATTCAATGGAGTTTCTTCAGATTGATTTTGGTTGTTTTGTTCAATAGATCCTTTTTGTGCAGGATGTTTCTGAGATTGGGGCTTTGGTCAATCTCTTTTACTGTTCTTGTCTGGAGAGAATTTATTTTTTGCTGGCTATTTTCTCTTGCTCCCTGCAAGAACGGGTTTTCATGTTTGCCTCTCTATTTGGTTTTTACTTTGTTTTCCCTCTCTGTCTTCTTCTTGGCGTATTTTCGATGGAAAGGTCTTGTTACTCCTTTCAATGCTAGTCATTGGTTTTTTGGGACCTATTTCCAGATTGTTGTCTTTATGACTTATGGATGTTTTTTGTTTCTCGATTTTCCAATTATTTGTGTTATTATCAACTAGGCTATTTTTGATCACACATGTTGTTGCCCTTTTCATCCTGGTTCTGTTTGCCATAGTCAGAATTCTTCTTTTTTATTATGGCATCATTTTTATGCACTCTTTACTCTTAATGGCTTTTCCTATGGTCAACTTGTTGGTATCTACTTTCTTAGTTGTTGGCTGAATTGGACCCTTGAGGCTACTGTCAATCTTACTATTTCTAGACTTGTTTCCCATGCTCAGTAGGTTTGGAGTTACTTAATGGATTTTCATTGCCTTTCTTTGTGGGTTAAGATATTTACTCTGTGGAATTACTTGAACTCTTTCATTCTCTATTTTATATATTTATTCTTAAAGATTTCTTTTCTTAATGGGTGTAAAAACTGTAATAATGTCTTCACTGTTGTTTTTTTGAGTACCTTGACAAGTTTTCTTTGTTTTTCTTTTCGTCTTTCTTTTAAATCGCTATTGGTCTTCCTTCTTGGTTTCAGATGCTATGATGGGAACATGCAAATCTTGAAGATCATTCTTCGTTCGCTTGAACTTAATCAATGGTTTATTTTATATTCATAATTGGGTTCTTGGCCAACCTCACAGTTATTCTTGTCATTATCTTTGGTAAATTGGATTAATGTGTTTGCTACTAAGCAACCTACTCTTGAACTATTTGAATGTATCTTCTTGGATTGTGGTGGGAGCTTTTCATTACCTATCCCTTCATATCTGCTACTTTCTGCTCATTCCTACTATTTTCTGTAGCTGTAGACAGCTGAGTTGGGGTTTTGCTGACTTTCTTGCTTCTTGCATTACTTTTGTCCAAGGTAGGATAGTGAGCATCATGAAATGGTTGCAACCTTCTTTATTTTTTACTTTCTTATTTGTGAAATCTCATGTCTACTTTAATATCTCTTTCTGGTTTGGTTTTAGAGTACCTTTCGACAAGTGCTCTTTATTTTTCTTATTTTGCTACTAATATCGGGTTGTTGATCTTTCTGTTGTTACTTTCCCTCTCTTGACTATGATGAGAACATCTTGATGTGAGCACTCTTTTTTGCTTTACTGGTCTTACTCACTATTTTAACTTTTATATATAGTTGGGTTATTGGTCAAGGTTATTCTTGTTATTGCTTTTGGCGAGCGGATTCTTTCGCTACTAAACATTCTTGAACTTTTGCTTTGATTATCTCTTCTTGGATTTTTTTGTGGTGGGGAAAGCATCCAAATAAAGGAGAAGCTGCTCTCCTTATTTTACTATCACTACTTTCTTTCCAACCCGTTTGGCTGGGGTTTTCTTTCTTTCTTTACTTCCTTAATTCACGTTGGCAATATGGTGTTGCCTATTTGTTGTTTTCTTATGGTCTTTGTAGCCGAAAATAATTTTACTTTTTGCTTCTCTTACCTTTTGCCTAGCTTTGTTAGACTTATGCAGATCACTATTAAGATGATCTTAACTAATTCATGTTCAAACCTTATCATGCTCTATCTGAATGGGTGGACTTATAGTGAGCTTCACTTTTATCGAGTATGATGAACTACTTGTTGGTCTTTGAATTCATTGACATGATGTCTTATATCGTGTCCTATAACCAGGATGGGAACCCCTTTCTCATTTTGGCTTTTGCTGACTCTCTATCTAACCTATATATGGTTTTGATTGTATTTGCAGGTACTAAGGATATCAAGGCTTTTACCAATTAGATGCTATCTGAGTGCTTCTCTTGTCCTCTTGTAGGCTTATCATCATGCATTCTGTCTCTGCGAGCAATTAATCTTCCTTTGGCTTTTATGTTAATCTCATTGTATCTTTTGATTGCTTTAATGCCTTCTTTTGCTTTTGGATGTACTTGGATATTTACTCCTTAGGCTGATTTAAAACTTTGAGGTAGAGTTTATCCCCTTTAAGGACCTTGTAACCCTCTTTTTTGTGGCAAAATAGGGGTTTCCCAAAAAAAAAACTAAACCTAAACCTAAATAAATAAGTAAAAATAAAAAAAATAAAAAAAACCTAAAGAAAAATAGTAAAATAAAATAAAAAAATAAAATGAAGAAAAATAAATAAAATAAAAAATAAAAAAATAAAAACAAAAATAAAAAATAAAACCAAAATAAAATAAAAAACTAAAATAAAACTAAATAAAAAAATAAAATAAAAAATAATAAAACTAAAATTTAAAAGAAAGAAAAAGAAAAACTAAAACTAAAATAAAATAATAAAAGAAAATACTAAACCTAAAATAAAAATAAAATAAACAAAATAAAATAAACCTTAACCTAAACTAAAATAAACTAAACTTAAAAAAATAAAACCTATACTTAGACCAAAAATAAAGTAAACCTAATCCTAAACCTAAACTAAATAAAATGAAATAATCTAAAAATAAATCTAAACCTAAACTAAAAAATAAAACCTAAAAATAAATTGAAAATAAAAACTAAAACCTAATAAAAAAAGTAATACAAACCTAAACTAAAAAAAATAAAACCTAAACCTAAAATAAAAAAAATAAAACTCAAAAAAAATAAACCTAAACCTAAACCTAAACTTAAAAAATAAACTAAAATAAAAATAAAAAATAAACCAAAATAAAAATGAAAATAATTAAACTAAAATAAATAAAAATTAAACTAAATAAACCTAAACCTATCAATTTACTTAATTTAAAAATAAAAAAATAAATAAACCCTAAACCATAAACACTAAACCCTAAATCCTAAATCCTAAACCCTAAAGCCTAAACTCTAGACCCTAAAACTAAAAATAAATCCTAAATCCTAAACTTTCAACCCTAAAACTGCAACCCTAAACCCTAAATTATAAACTAACATTAAACCCTAAAAACCCTAAAGCCTAAAGCCTAACCTAAACCCTAAACTAACCCTAATGCCTAAATACTAAACACTAAATCCTAAACCCTAAACCCTCAAATCATAAACCCTAAAACTATAAACCCTAAACTCTAAACCCTAAAGCCTAATCACTAAACCCTAAATCCTAAAAATCTAAAAATTTAAACCTAAACTAAATAAAACCTAGAAATAAAATAATAAACATAAAAAAATTAAAATAAAAATAAAAATATAAAAACCTAAACTAAAACCTAAAGCTAAAATCAAAAATAAAACAAAATAAAAAATTTAAATAAGTTAAAATAAAATAAATAAAAACTAAAACTATACTAAAAAATAAAATAAACTTAAAAATAAAAACCTAAATAAAATATAAACTAAATGTAAAATAAAAATAAAATAAACCAAAAATAAAATAAAATAAAACTAAATAAACCTAAACCTAAAAAAATAAACCTAAAATAAAACCTAAAAATATAAAAAAAAAATTAAACCTAAACCCTAAAAAAAAAAAACTAAACCTAAATTAAAAATATAATAAACAAAATAAAATAAACTTAAACCTAAACTATAATAAATAAAACCTAAACCTAAACTAAAAAAAGTAAACCTAAACCTAAACTTAAATGAAATAAAATAAAATAAACTGAAAATAAACCTAAACTTAAACTAAAAATAAAACATAAAACATAAAAATAAACTTTAAATAAAAACCTAAATCCTAACCCTTAAAAAATAAAAAAAAAAAACCTAAATCTAAACCTGAAAAAACCTAAACCTAAAAGGTAAAATAAAATATAAAACTCAACTAAAAAAGAAACTTAAACCTAAAACATAAATTAAAATAATAAACTAAAACTAAAATAAATAAAACTAAGGTAAATAAATAAAATAAATTATGTAAATTGAAATAAATAAAAAATAAACTGAATATACCAAATAAACCTAAATGAGCTAGTTTACTTAATTTAAAAAAAACCTTGAAACCTAAATCCTAAATCCTAAACCCAAAACCCTAAACCCTAAACCTACAACCCTACACCTACGACCCTAAATCCTAAACCCTAAACCCTAAACCTTAAAAAACCCTAAACCCTAAACCTTAAACCTTAACCTTAAACACTAAACCCTAAAAGCATAAACCCTAAAACCCTAAATCCTAAACCCTAAACCCTAAACCTAAACCTAAAGTAACTAAATAAATTAAAAAATAAACCATATCCCTAAAACCTAATAAACCTAAACTTAACCCTAAATCCTAAGAATGGGCAGAACCTTGATAGCATGAACTTCACCATCTACGAGACTCATTTTAGATCCTGGAGGCAAAGGCTGAGAGGTATCGCAATGGTGGTGGGAGAGGTGCAGTGGATATGAGGTGGTAGTGGTCGCTATGGAGGCAAGAAGAGAGGTTAACCGTGATGGTGGCTGAGGGAGAGATCGGGGATATGATGGTGGATCCCGCTACTCGAGAGGCCAGGGTGGTTCTGATGGACACTAGAGAAATTGAAGAATGGCTGATACGATTTGATGCTTATGAAACTATGTCTTTAAAGTAGAGATGGTACTAGTTATCTAAGGTTTTTGATTTTCTCTATGTGTGCTCATTTTTTTATCTATGTCATCACTTGTGTCTTAGAAAACTTGGTGTGTTACTTGGTTGATGAAATCGAAAAGAAGAAATATTGAATCTGAATTTGTTCTCTATTTAAAAAAAATCAAAGACCCTAAACCATAAACTAAAAAAAACCTAAACCTTAAATAAAAATAAAATAAACGTAAACCTACACTAAAATAAACTAAACGAAAAATAAATAAAACCTAAACCTAAACATAAACTAGATAAAGTAAAATAAACTTAAAATAAACCTAAACCTAAACTAAAAAATAAAACCTTAAATAAACCTCAAATAAAAACCTAAAAGCTTAACCTAAAAAACTAAAATAAAAACTTAAACCTAAACCTAAAAATAAAAAATAAAATCTAATCCTACAAAAATAAAATTAAAATAATACAAAACTAAAAAAATTACATAAACCTAAACCTAAACCTAAAAAATAAACTAAAATAAAAAACCTAAAGTAAAAATAATAAACTTAAAATAAATAAAATAAACTAAATAAATAAAATAAAATAAACCTAAATAAAAATAAAAAATAAAACAAACTAAAATAAATAAAAATAAACTAAAAAACTTAAACCTACCGATTTACTTAATAATAAAAAACCCTAAACCAAAAATCCTAAACCCTAAACTCTAAACCCTAAACCCTAAACCCTAAACCAACAACCCGAAACCCCAAACCCTAAACCTTAAACCCTAAAAGACCTTAAACCCTAAATCCTAAGCCCTAAAGCCTAAACCATAAATAAAAAAATAAAAAAACCTTAATCCTAAAACCTAAAACTAACCCTAAACCCTAAAACCCTAACACCTCAATCCTAAAACCTAAACACTAAACCATAAACCCTAAACCTTAAACCCTAAAACCTACAAACCTAAACCCTAAACCCAAAACCCAAAACCCAAAACCCAAAACCCTAATAACCTAAAAATCTAAACCTAAATCAAATAAAACCTAAAAATAAAATAAATTAAAAAATCAAAACATAAATAAAATAAAAATATATAATAAAAACCTAAACTAAAACCTAAACCTAAACCAATAAATAAAATAAAATAAAAATAAAATTAAAACAAAATAAAATAAATAAAAACCAAAACTAAACTAAATAAAATAAACCTAAAAATAAAAAACCTAAATAAAATATAACGCAAACGTAAAATAAAAAGAAAATAAATTTAAAATAATATAAAATAAAAACTAAATAAAAATAAAACCTATAAAAAATAAAAATTAAAACCAAAAGCCTATACTAAAAAAAAATTAAAACTCAAAATTAACAAAATAAAATGAACCTAAACCTAAAGTAAAATAAACTAAACTAAAATAACTAAAACCTAAACCAAAAATAAATTAAACCTAAACCCTAAACTAAATATAATAAAATAAACTAAAAATAAACATAAACCTAAACTAAAAAATAAAACCTAAAAATAAACCTAAAAAAAACCTGAAACCTAAACCTAAAAAAACAAAATAAAATCCTAAACCTAAACCTAAAAATAAAAAAATAAAATAGAAAACTAAAAAATAAAAAAATAAAAAAATACTAATCTAAACTATAAACATAAACCTAAATCTAAACCTAAAAAAACTAAAATAAAAAACCTTAACTTAGATAAATAAACCAAAATTAAATAAAATAAACTATATAAAAATAAAAAATAAAATAAACTAAAATAAATAATAAATAAACTAAATAAACATAGACCAACAGGTTTACTTAAATTTTTTAAAAAAACCCTAAACCCTAAACACTAAACCCTAAACCTACAACCTTAAATCCTAAACCCTAAATCCTAAACCCTGAACCCTAAGCCCTAAACCCTAACCTTATACCCTAATAAAACCTAAAAATAAACCTCAAATAAATATCTAAAACTTAAACCTAAAAAAATAAAATAAAAACATAAACCTAAACTTAAAAATAAAAAAATAAAACCTAAACATATTAAATAAAGTAAAAATAAAACTAAACTCAAAAGTAAACATAAACCTAAACCTAAACCTAAAAATAAATTAAAATAAAAAACCTATACTAAAATAAATAAACCTAAAATGAATAAATTAAATTAAATAAAAATAAAAAATAAACCTAAATAAAAATAAAAATAAAATAAGCTAAATAAACCTAAACCTACCAATTTACATATTTTTTTTAAAAAAAAATCTTAAACACTAAACCCTAAACCCTAAAGACAAAATCCTAAACCCTAAACCCTAAAGTGTAAACCCTAAACCCTAAACCTTAACCCTAACCATAAACATGAAACCCTAAACCCAAAACCTTGAAACCTTAAACCCTAGGCTCTAAACTAACCCTAAACCCTAAACCCTAAACCTTAAAAACCCTAAACCCTAATGCCTAAAGACTAAACGCTAAGCCCTAAACCCTAAACCATAAACCCTAAACCCTCTTAACCTTAACCAAAAACCATAAACACTAAACCTAGAAACCCTAAACCATAAGCTCTAAACTAACCCTAAACTTTAAAAACCCCAAACCCTAAACCTTAAATCCTAAACCCTAACCCCTAAACTAACACAAAACCCTAAGCTAACTATAGACCTTAAACCCTAAACCATAAACACTAAACTCTAAACCCTAAACCCTAATAAAACTGAAAAATAAACCTCAAATTAAAACCTAAAAAAACTTAAAAAATAAACTAAAATAAAAACCTAAACTAAAATACATAAAAAAATAAATAAAAAAAATATAATAACCTAAAATAAATAAAAAATAAACTAAATAAATAAAATAAACCTAAACCAACCAGCTTACCTAATTAAAAAAAAACCCTAAACACTAAACCCTAAACCCTAAGCCCTAAACCCCAAATCTTAAGCCCTAAACCCGAAATGCTAGACCCTAAAAGCAACACTAAATCCTAAACTTTAAACTTACAACACTAAAACTACAACCCTAAATCCTAAACTCTAAACTAACCCAAAACCCTAAACTCTAAAGCTTACACCCTAAAAACCCTAAACCCTAAAGACTAAACCCTAAACCTGAAACCCTAAACCTAAACTCTAAACCCAAACCATAAACCCTAAATCGTAAAACCCTAAACCCTAAAAAATAAAATAAAAATGTAAATAAACTAAAATAAAATAAATGTAAAAAATAAAAATCCTAAATAAAATATAAACTAAACGTAAAATAAACCTAAAATAAAATAAAATAAAACATAAATAAAAACTTAAAGCTAAAATAAAACCTAAAAATAAATAAAAAATAAAACCTAAACTCTAAACTAAAAAAAAACTAAACCTAAAATTAAAATTCAATAAACAAAATAAAATAAACCTAAACCTACACTACTATAAATAAAACCTAAACCTAAACTAAAATAAATTAAACTTGAACCTAAACCTAAATGAAATAAAATAAAATAAATTAAAATAAACCTAAACCTAAAAATAAAAACCTAAAATAAACCTAAATAAAACCTAAAACATAAGCCTAAAATAAAATAAAATAAAACCTAAACCTAAAAAATAAAAAAATAAACCTAAACCTAAAAGATAAAATAAAAAACTCAACTAAAAAAATAAACTAAACCTAAAAAATAAAATAAAATAAAAAACCTAAACTAAAATAATTAGATAAAATAATATAAAAATAAAAAAATAAAGTAAACTAAATATACTAAATAAGGTTAAACCTATTGGTTTACTTAATTTTAAAAAAAAAACCCTTCAAACCTAAATCCTAAATTCTAAACCTTAAACCCTAAACCCTAAAATTACAACCCTAAACCTAAAACCCTAAACCCTAAACCCTAACCTTAAACCCTAAACCCTAAAAGCATAAACCCTAAAACCCTAAACCCTAAACCCTAATCCTAAACCCTAAACCCAAAACCCCAAACCCTAAACCTACATATAAAGTAACTAAATAAATTAAAAAATTAACCTAATCTATAAAACCTAATAAAACTAAACCAAATCCTAAACTCTAAGAATGGGCAGAACCTTGATGGCATGAACATCACTATCAACCCGACTCAGTTTATATCTAGTAGTGGAGGTGAAGACGGAGGCGGTGGTTATCGCAGTGGTGGTGGGGGATCTGTAGGTGCTGGTGGATATGAAGGTGGTTGTCGAAGTAGTGGTGGTTATGGTGGTAGGAGGAGGGATGGAGGTTACAGCCTTGGTGGTGGCGGAGAGAGAGATCGGGGATATGATGGTGGATCCGGCTACTCGAGAGACCTGAGTGGTTTTGAACGAAACTAGAGAAACTAAAGAATGATCGATCCGATTTGCTGCTTACAGAACTGTGTCTTTATAGTAAGGACGGTTCTAGTTATTTAGGGTTTTTCATTTGCTCTATGCATGATCATTTCTTATTTTTCTCATCACTTATGTCTTAGAAAACTTATTTTGTTACTTGGTTGATGAAATCAAAACTAAAAAATGTTGAATCTGAATTTGTTCTCTGTTAAAAAAAAACCAAAGACCCTAAACCCTAAACTAAAAAAACTTAAACCTAAAAAAAAGTAAAATAAAGCTAAACCTACACTAAAATAAACTAAACTAAAGTCAATAAAACTTAAACCTAAACCTAAAATAAACTAAACCAAAACATAAACAATATAAAATAAAATAAATCTAAACTGAAACTAAAAAATAAAACCTAAAAATAAACCTCAAATAAAAACCTAAAACTTAAACCTAAAAAATAAAATAAAAACCTAAACCTAAACCTAAAAATAAAAAAAATAAAACTTAAACCTACAAAAATAAAATAAAAATAAAACTAAACTAAAAAATTTACATAAACGTAAACCTAAAAAATAAACTAAAATAAAAAACATGAACTAAAATAAATAAACTAAAATAAATAAAAAACAAAATAAAACCTAAATAAATAAAATAGAATAAACAAAAATAAATAAAAAATAAACTAATAAACCAAAGCCTATAGGTTTACTTAATATAAAAAAACCCTGAACCCCAAATCCTAAACCCTAAACTCTAAACACTAAACCCTAAAAAACAATAAACCCTAAACTCTAAATTTTAAACCCTAAATAAAAAATAAAAAAAATATAAAAAACACCGAACCCTAAACCCTAAAACCTTAACCCCTAACCCCTAAACCATAAAACCTAAACGCTAAACCCTAAACCCTAAACCCTAAACCCTAAACCCCAAACCCTAAACCCCAAACCCTAAACCCTAAACCTTAAACCCTAAACCCTAAAAATCTAAAAACCTAAACCTAAATCAAATGAAACCTAAAAATAAAATAAATAAAAAACCTAAACATAAATAAAATAAAAAATAAAATAAAAAATGAAATAAAATAGAAATCTAAAGTAAAGCCTATACTTAAACCTAAACATAAAAATAAAATAAAATAAAATAAACTAAAATTAAATAAATAAAAACCTAAACTAAACTAAAGAAAAAGGTAAACTTAAGAATAAAAAACCTAAATAAAATATAACCCAAATGTAAAATACAAATAAAATAAAATAAAAATAATATAAAATGAAAACTAAATAAAAACATAAACCTAAAAAAAGAACATAAAAATAAAACCTAAAAAAAAAATAATACCAAAACCCTAAACTAAAAAAACCAAAACTTAAAATTAACAAAATAAAATAAACCTAAACCTAAACTAAAATAGACTAAACTAAAATAAACTAAACTAAAATAAATAAAACCTAAACCTAAAATAAACTAAACCTAAACCCTAAATTAAATAAAATAAAATGAACTCAAAATAAACATAAACCTAAACTAAAAAAAAGAAAACCTAAGAATAAACCTAAAATAAAAACCAAAACCTAAACCTAAAAAAATATAATAAAACCTAAAACTTAAACCTAAAAATTAAAAATAAAACTTAAAACTAAAAAAAATGAAATACTATTCTAAAAAATAAAGATAAACCAAAATCTAAACATAAAAAATAAACTAAAATATAAAGCCTTAACTAAAATAAATAAACCTAAAATAAATAAACTAAACTATATAAAAATAAAAAAACCTAAATAAAAATAAAAAATAAAATAAACTAAAATAAATAAAAAAATTAGCAAAATTAATTAAATAAACATAAATCTATAGGTTTACACTAAACTTTAAACCCTAAAACCCTAAACCCTAACCCTAAACCTACAACCCTAAATCCTAAACCTTAAACCCTAAACCCTAAACCCTAAACCCTAACCCTACCCCTAAACTCGAAACACTAAACTTTAAACCCTAAAACTCGAAACCCTAAACCCTAACAATGCTAACCCCTAAACTAACCCTATACCCTAAGCTAAACCTAAACCCTAAACCCTATACCTTAAACCGTGATAAACACTAAAAATAAACCTCAAATAAATACTTAAAACCTAAACCTAAAAAATAAAATAAAAACATAAACCTAAACCTATAAATAAAAAATAAAACCTAAACAAAAAAAATAAAATAAAAATAAAACTAAACTAAAAAATAAACATAAACCTAAACCTAAACCTAAAAAATAAATTAAAATAAAAAACTTAAACTAAAATAAATAAACCTAAAATTAATAAACTAAACTAAATAAAAATAAAAAATAAACCTAAATAAAAATAAAAAATAAAAGAAACTAAAATAAATAAAAAAATAAACTAATTAAACCTAAACCTACCAATTTACTTAATTTTAAAAAAACCTTAAAAACTAAACCCTAAACCTTAAACACTAAATCCCAAACCCTAAACCCTATACCCTAAACCCTAACCCCTAACTCAAACCCTAAACTCAAACCTAAACCTAAAGTTAAAACCCTAAACTAACACTAAACCCTAAACCCTAAATCCTAAACCCTAAAAACCCTAAACCCTAAAGAATAAACCTTAAACTAAACCCTAAAACTATAACTCTAAACTTAACCCTAAACCTAAAACTAAAATAAACCTAAACTAAACCCTAAAACCCCTAAACCCTAAAACCCTAAACTAACCCTAAATCCTAAACCCTAAACAAACACTAAACCCTAAACCCTAAACCCTAATAAACTTAAAATAAACTCAAATTAAAACCTAAACCTAAACATAAAAAAATAAAATAATAACTAAAACATAAATTTAAAAGGAAAAATAAACCTAATCTTAAAAAAAAAATAAAATAAAAATAAAACTAAACTAAAAAATAAACATAAATATAAACCTAAACCTAAACAAAAAAATAAACTAAAATAAAAAACATAAACTAAAATAAATAAACCTAAAATAAATAAACAAAACTAAATAAAAATAAAATAATAAACATAAATAAAAATAAAAAAAATGAAATAAACTAAAATAAATAAATAAATAAACTAAATAAATAAATTAAACCTAAACCTACCAGCTTACTTAATATTAAAAAAAAAACCTAAACACTAAACCATAAACCCTACACCCTAAATCCTAAATCCTAAACCCTAAACCCTAAACCCTAAACCTAAACCTAAATAAACCTAAATCTAAACCTAAAAAAATAAACAAAACCCTAAATAAATAAACCTAAAAAACCCCAAACCCTAAACTAAACCTAAAACTATAAACACTAAACCTAAACTAAATAAATAAATATAAAATAAAATAAATAAATCCTAATTAAACTAAACCTAAAAACCCTAAAACCTAAACCTAAACTAAAACCAAAATAAATAAACCAAATAAACTAAACTATTAAAACCTAAACCTAAATCCTAAACCCTAAACCCTAAACCCTAAACCTTAAACAATAAAAACCTAAAAACCTAAAAACCTAAACTTAAACTAAAAAAACTGAAACTAAAATAAATAAATAAAAATTAAACTTAAATAAAATTAAATAATAAAATAAAAAAAAACTCAACTAAAACCATAACCTAAACCTAAACATAAACCTAAAAATAAAAAAAACATAAAAAATACTAAACTAAAATAAAATAAATAAAAACCTAAAATAAATGAAAAATAAAATAAACCTAAAAATAAAAAACCTAAATAAAATAAAATCCAAACATAAAATATAAATAAAATAAACCTAAGATAAAATAAAATAAAAACTAAATAAAAATAAAAACCAAAAAAATAAACCTAAAAATAAACCTAAATAAATAAAAGTAAACCTAAACCCAAACTAAAAAAAACCTAAAGCAAATAAATAAAATAAAATAAACTAAAAAAAAAACCTAAACCTAAAATAATCAAATTAAAATAAACATAAATACTAACTAACAAAAATAAATAAAACCTAAACCTAAACTTAAACCCTAAACTAAAAAAATAAACAAAAAATAAACCTAAACCTAAACCAAAATAAAAAACCTAAAATAAAACCTAAACCTAAACCTAAAATAAAATAAAATCCTAAACCTAAAACAAAAATAAAAGATAAACTAACATAAAAAAAATACTAATCTAAAACTAAACATAAACCTAAAAATAAACTAAAATAAAACCTAAAATAAATAAACCTAAAATAAATAAACTAAACTAAAAAAATAAAAAAAAACCTAAATAAAAGTAAAAAAATAAAATAAACTAAAATAAATTAAAATAAACTAAATAAACCTAAATAAAGTTCTTTTGTTTTAAAAAAAGCTAAACCCTAAACCCTAAACCTACAACCCTAACCTAAACCATAAACCATAAACCTAAACCTAAACCCTAAACCCTAAACCCTAACCTAACCCTAAACTTAAACCTAAGCCCTAAACCCCAAACCCTAAACCCCGAAGCTCTAAACTAACCATAACCCCTAAAACCCTAAATCGAGCCTTAAACCCTACCCTAAACCTTAATAAACTAAAATAACTAAAAAAAAAACCTAAAAAAAAATAAAATAAAACCTAAACCTAAAACTAAAAAAGAAAAATAAAACCTAAACCTAAATAATAAAATAAAAATACTTATCTAAAAATAAACATAAACCTAATTCTAAATGAAAAAAATAACTAAAATAAAAAACCTAAACTAAAATAAATAAACTAAACTAAATAAAAATAAAAAAGAAACATAAATAAAAAATAAAATAAATAAAATAAACTAAAATAAATAATTAAATAATTAAATAATCTAAATCAACATAAACCTATAGGTTTACTTAAATTTTAAAAGAAAAAACCTTAAACCCTAAACCTACAACCCTAAACCCTAAACCCTAAACCCTAAAAACCTAAACCTAACCTAACCTAAACCTAAACTAAACCCTAAACACTAAAACCTAAAACCCTAAACTAACTAAACTAAACACTAAACCTAAACTAAACTACACTAAACCTAAACACTAACCCCTAAACCTAAACTAACCTAAACCCTAAAGTTTAAACCTAAAACTAAACCTAAAGCTAAACACTAAACCCTAAACCTAAACCCTAAATATAACCAAACTAAACTAAAAACCTAAACCCTAAAACCCTAAATCCTAAACCCTAAACCCTAAACCCTAAACCCTAAACCCTAAACCTTAAACCCTAATAACCTAAAACCTAATCCTAATCTATATAAAACCTAAAAATAAAATTAAATAAATAAATAAACCTAAACCAAAATAAAATAAAAAAGAAAATAAAAATAACCTAAATTAAAACCTAAACCTAAACCTAAAAATAAAATAAAAAAGTAAAAAAAAAACTAAACTAAAAAAATGAAATCAACTTAAGATTAAAAAACCCGCATAAACTAAAACTAAGCATAAAATAAAAATAAAATCAACACAAAATAAAATAAAATAAAAACTAAATAAAACCTAAACCTAAAAATAAAACCAAAAAATAAATAAAAAATAAAACCTAAACCCTAAACTAAAAAAAACTAAACGTAAAATAAATAAAATAAAATAAACTTGAACCTAAACTAAAATAAACTAAACTAAAATATATAAAACCTAAACCTAAATCTAAAATAAACTAAACCTAAACCAAAACCTAAACTAAGTAAAATAAAATAAACTAAACATAAACCTAAACCTAAACTAAAAAACAAAACCTCAAAATAAACCTAAAATAAAAACTTAAAACCTAAACCAAAAACTAAAATAAAAACCTAAACCTAAACCAAAAAATAGAGAATAAAACCTAAACCAAAAAATAGAGAATAAAACCTAAACCTCAGGAATAAAATAAAAATAAAGCTCAACTAAAAAATAAACTAAAGCATAAACCTAAATCTAAAAAAAATGAAAATAGAAAACTTAAACTAAAATAAATAAACAAAGTAAATAAGAATAAAAAATAAACCTAAGTAGAAATAAAAAATAAACTAAATATACTAAATAAACCTAAACCTACTGGTTTACTTAATTTAAAAAATAAAACCTTAAACCCTAAACCCTAAACTCTAACCCTAAGCCCTAAACCCTAAACCCTAAACCCTAACCTTTACCCCAAAACCCTAAACCCCAAACCCTAAACCTAAAACTAAAGTAACAAAATAAATTAAAAAATAAATCTTAACCATAAAACCTAAATCTAAACCTAAACCTTAAGAATGGGCGTAACCTTGATGAGAAACATCACCATCCGTGCTCGCCTAGATTTGGTGGAGGTTTAGGAGGAGGTGGCGCTATCACAATGGTGATGGGGTATCCGGAGGTGTTGGTGGATATGGATGTGGGTCAAGGCTGGAGGACAGTGAGGTTACGTGGTGGTGGTGGAGGGAGAGGTCACGGATATGAT
This sequence comes from Cymbidium sinense, assembly GCA_021442155.1. NCBI lineage: Eukaryota > Viridiplantae > Streptophyta > Magnoliopsida > Asparagales > Orchidaceae > Cymbidium > Cymbidium sinense. The sequence goes on along the minus strand of JAKCPB010000241.1, from coordinate 505,231 downwards.
GGTGGATCCAGCTACTCAAGAGGCCATGGTGGTTATGATGGGAATTGAGAAACCAAGAACTCCGATATGATCTTTGCTTATGGAATTGTATCTTTACAATAGAGAAGGTTCTAGTTATCTAGGTTTCGATTTGCTATGTGTCCATTTTTTATCTATGTCATCACTTATGTCTTAGAAAACTTAGTGTGTTACTTGGTTTATGAAATAAAAAAAAGAAATGAATTTATTTATTCTATTAAAAAAAAAAACCCTAAACCCTAAAGTAAAACCAAAAACCTAAACTAAAAGAAACCAAACCTAAAATAAAAATAAAATAAACTTAAATGTGCACTAAAATAAATAAAACCAAAACCTAAACCTAAAATAAACTAAACCTAAACTTATACCTAAACTAGATAAAATAAAATAAACTAAAAATAAACTTAAACCTAAACTAAAAATTAAACCTAAAAATAAACCTAAAGTAAAAACCTAAAACCAAAAAAATAAAAAAAATAAAATAAAAACCTAAACCTAAACCTAAAAATATAAAATTAAACCTAAACCAAAAAATTAAAATAAAAATATAATTAAACTAAAAAATAAACATAAACCAAAACCTAAACCTAAAAAATAAACTAAAATAAAAACATAAACTAAAATATATAAACCTAAAATAAATAAACTAAACTAAATAAAAATAAAAAATAAACCTAAATAAAAATAAAAAATAAAATAAACTATAATAAATAATAAATAAACTAAATAAGCTAAATAAACCTAAACTTACATATACTTAATTTTCTTTTTAGAAAAAAAATATTAAACCCTAAAACCCTAAAACCCTAAACCCTAAACCCAAAACCCAAAACCGTAAACCCTACACCCTAAACCCTAAACCCCTAAATCATAAAACCTAAAAATTCTAAACTGTAAAGCCTAAACACTAAACACTAAACCATAAACCCTAAAACTAAAACTAAACCTAAACCTAAAAATAAAATAAAACAAAATTTTAAAACTAAACTAAAATAAAATAATTAAAAACCTAAACTAAACTAAAAAATAAAATAAACCTAAAAATAAAAAACCTAAATAAAATTAAAACTATATGAAAAATAAAATAAAATAAACCTACAATAAAATAAAATAAAAAGTAAATACCTAAACCTAAAAAATAAATCTAAAACTAAAACCTAAAAATAAATTAAAAATAAAAACTAAACCTTACACTAAAAAAAAACCTAAACCTAAAATAAACAAAAAAAAATAAACCTAATCCTAAACTAAAATAAACTAAAATAAATAAAACCTAAACCTATACCCCAAACAAAATAAAATAAAATAAAATAAAAATAAACTAAACCTAAACTAAAAATTAAACCTAAAAATAAACATAAAATAAAAACCTAAAACCTAAACTAAAGAAAATAAAATAAAAATCTAAACCTAAACCTAAAAATATAAAATAAAATGTAAACCTAAAAAATAAAATAAAAATAAAACTCAATTAAAAAATAAACCTAAACCTAAAAAATAAATTGAAATAAAAAACCTAAACTAAAATAAATAAACATAAATAATTACACTAAACTAAATAAAAATAAAAAATAAACCTAAATAAACATAAAATAAAAAATAAACTATATAAATATAAATCTACCGGTTGATTTAGTTTAAAAATAGAAAAATCATAAACCCTAAATCCTAAACCCTAAACCTAAACCCCAAACCCTAAACCCAAAAACTAACCCTAAACCTTAAACCATAAACCCTAAACCATAAAAAATCCTAAACCCTAAACACTAAACCCTAAACACTAAACCCTAAACCTTAAAACCTAAACCATAATCCTAAACCCTAAACCCTAAAAACATAAACCCTAAAACCCTAAACCCTAAACCCTAAACCTTACACCCTAAACTCATAAACTTAAACCCTAAATCCTAAACCCTAACCTTAAACCCTAAACCCTAAACCCCAAACCCTAAAAATAAACATGAAGTAACAAAATAAATTAAAAAAAACCTAAACCCTAAAATTTAATAAACCTAAACCTAAATCTAAACCCTAAGAATGGGAAAATTTTGACACGTGAACAACACTATCAACCGTGGTCGCCTAGATATGGCGGTGGTGAAGGCATAAAGGCGTTATCACAAAGGGTGGTGGGGATCTAGAGGTGTTGGTTAATATGGAGGTGGTGGTCAGAGCAATGGTAGTTATGCAGGTGGAGGAGACACGGAGGTTACAACCGTGGTGGTGGTGAAGGGAGAGATTGTGGATATGATGGTAGATCCTGATACTCAAAAGCTCGGGGTGGTTATGATGGAAATTGGAGAAATTGAAGAATGGTTGATCCGATCTGCTCCTTATGGAACTATGTCTTTATACTAGAGACGGTTCTAGTTATCTAGGGTTTTGATTTCCTCATGTGTTCTCTCCATGTCCACTTGTGTCTTAGAAAACTTGGTGTGTTACTTGGTTGATGAAATCGAAAAGAAGAAATGTTGAATCTGAATTTATTCTCTGTTAAAAAAAAACTAAAAGCCCTAAACCCTAAATTAAAACCAAAACCCTAGACCTTAAACCTAATCCCCAAACCTTAAACCCTAAAACCTAAACCCTAAACCCTAAACCCTAAACCCTAAATCCTAAATCCTAAAAAGCTAAAAACCTAAACATAAACTAAATAAAACTTAAAAAATGAAATAAATAAAAAAACCTAAACTAAAATAAAATAAATAAATTTAAATAAAATAAAAACCTAAACTAAAACCTAAACCTAAGTCTAAACCTAAAAATAAATAAAAATAAATAAAAACTAAAATAAAATTAAATAAATAAAAACTTAAACAAAACTAAAAACTTATACCTAAACCTAAACCTACTAGTTTACTTAATTTAAAAAACAAAAACCCTAAACCATAAGTCCTAAACCTTAAACCCTAAACCTACAACCCTAAACCTACAACACTAAACCCTAAACACTAAAAAAACCCTAAACCATAAACCCTAATCCTAAACCCTAAACCCTAAAAGCATAAACCCCAAACCCTAAACCCTAACCCTAAACCCTAATCTTAACCTCTAAACGCTATTCCCCAAACCCTAAACTTAAACCTAAAGTAACAAAATTAATTAAAAAATAAACCTAAACCCTAAAGCCTAATGAACCTAAACTATAAGAATGGGTAGAACCTTGATGGAACATCACCATCAACCAGGCTTAGTCTAGATGCAAGGAGAAGGCAGGTGGCGCTATCGAAGTTATGGTGGGGGATTTGGAGGTGTTGGTGGATATGGAGGTGGTGGTTGGAGCAGTGGTAGTTATAGAAGTAGGAGGAGCATCAGAGGTTATAATCGTGGTGGTAGAAGAGGGAGAGATTGGGGACATGATGGTGTGTCCTGCTACTCGAGAGGTCAGGGTGGTTCTAATGGGAATTGGAGAAATCAAGAATGATCCGACCGCTACTTATGGAACTATGTCTTTACAACAAAGATGGTTCTAGTATCTAGGTTTTGATTTACTCTATGTGCTGATTTGATCTATGTCATCGCTGTCTTACCAAAAAAAGGTTGAATTTGAATTTGATCTCTATGAAAAATAAAATAAAACCCTAAACACTAAACTAAACCAAAACCATAGACCTAAAATCTAAACTTTAAAAATCCTAAACCCTAAACCCTAAATCTTAAACCCTAAAACCCTAAAACCTTAAACCCTAAAACTTAAACCCTTAAACTAAACCCAAAACCCTAAACCCTAAACCCTAAACCCTAAACCCTAAACACTAAACCCTAAGCCCTAAACCCTCAACTAACCCTAAACCCTAAACCCCAAAAAGCTAAAAACCTAAACCTAGACTAAATAAAACCTAAAAATAAAATAAATAAAAAATCTAAGCCAAAATAAAAGAAAAAAAACATAAACTATAACCCAAACCTAAACCTAAACCTAAACTCAAATCTAAACCTAAAAAATAAAATAAAAAATAAAAGAGAAATTAAAATAAAATAAATAAAAAAACCTAAACTAAACTAAAAAAATAAAAAGCTAAATAAAATAAAAAATAAAAAATAAAATAAAATAAAATAAACTTAAAATAAAAGTAAAACTAAATAAAACTTAAACTTAAAAATAAACCTAAAAAATAATAAAATAAAACTTAAACCCTAAACTAAAAACCTAAACCTAAAATAAAAATAAAATAAACCTAAACCTAAACTAATATAAATAAAACCTAAACCTAAACCTAAAATAAAGTAATCCTAAACCTAAACTAAAACCCTAAATAAAATAAAATAAAATAAAAATAAACCTACACTTAAACTAAAAAATTAAACCTAAAAATAAAAACCTAAAACCTAAACCTAAAAAAATAAAATAAAAACCTAAACCTAAATCTAAAAATGAAAAATAAAACCTAAACCAAAAACATAAAATAAAAATAAAACTAAACTAAAAAATAAGCCTAAACCTAAACCTAAACCCAAAAAATTAACTAAAATAAAAAACCTAAACTAAAATAAATAAACCTAAAATGAAAAAACTAAACTAAATAAAAATAAAAATAAACCTAAATAAAAATAAAAAATAAAATAAACTAAAATAAATAAAAAATAAACTAAAAAAACTTATACCTATAAGTTTACTTAATTTTAAAAATAATAAAAATTTTAAAAATTTTAAAAAAAAATTAAAAAAACACTAACCCTAAACCCTAAACCCTTAAACTAACCCTAAACCCTAAACCCAGAACCCTCAACCCTAAACCCTAAACCCTAAACCTTAAAACACTAGACCCTACAACCCTAACCCTAAACCCTAAACCCTAATCCATAAACCCTAAAGTCAACTACAACCTAAACTCTAAACCTAGAAACCCTAAACCTAAACACTAAACTAAACCCTAAATCTAAACCCCAAACCCTAAATCTAAATTAAACTTAAACTAAACATAAAACCTAAACCTTAAACCTTAAACCTAAACCTTAACCCTAACTCTAAAACACTAAACTCTAAACACTAAACCCTAAAACTCTAAACTCCTAAACTCTAAACTTAAACCCTAAACCTAAACCCTAAACCTAAACCTAAACTCCTAAAACTAAACTATAAACCCTAAACCCTAAATTTAAAACTTACAACCACAAACCCTAAACCCCAAAGCCTAAACCCTAAACCCTAAATTGAAAGCCTAAACCATAAACCCTAAACCCTAAACCTTGAATAAAGATGTCATTAGGAGTAGATCTAAAGAATTACTTAATCCTAACATAGTTATGGTAGCTAAAGAAAATGTCTTTAAGAGACTTTCCCTTTCCTATTAGAGATTTGAATACCCTGTACCCTAACCCTATATCATATTATAATAACATTTATTATAGTATAATATAGCAGCATATATTTGAGCAAGTATTGATGTGTTTTTGGATGTTATAAGATGTTTTGAAATTTTTTAGTATATTATGGTATTATGCACTATAGGCTGAAAGGCATGACCTTATAGTAATATATTTCAATCAAGGTTCTAAAAGTAGTGTTTCTTTCATCTTCAAGGGCCATCTTTATTTGGTTATATCTAGATGAGCCATCCATGAAAGAAAAGACCACATGAGATGAGGTAACGTCCACCATCAGTTTCGAGATTGGTAGTTGAAATTCATCTTTTGGACATGAATTATTTGAATCCCTAAAATTGACACATATATAAATTTGGCCATTCTTTTTTCTTAACTGGATGATGTACAACCAAGTAGGGTATTTTTCTTCGATGAAGCCAACATCGATCAATTTCTTGACTTTATAATTGACCTATTATTTTATGTCTAATCGTATGCATCTACTATTAGCAGTAAGCTCTATTGCTAGTTTATGGACCGCTACATCAAGAGCCAATCCAAACATCTCTTCATAACTCTATCTAAAGCAGTCCTGAAACACATTCAATAGCCTAACTAAGTCATTGGTTTCAATTTCATTCAACAAAGAACTGATGTATGTCAAACGTGGAACTTTTTAAATTCATAAGTCGATTTCCTTAAGCTCATCGATGGTTGACTTGATATTCTTTTGAACTCAGCATCTTTGACTTCAAAATCATCTAGATCATGAAGTTTCTAAGCATAGCCTCTATGAGTTAATGTTATTTGAAAAGAACCTATCATTCTTAAATGATTGGTAATGACTAGCGGTCGTCATCATCTGGACCCACTATCGAATCCTTGTCGGTCTTGATTGAGAGCTTTTGCATTTGTTCTTATATATTCTTTTGAAGTAGTCTGACTTTTGCTTTGACCAAGTTTGTCGGATAAACACTTTCTTTGCTAAATTATGAACACAAGGAAAGTACCAATCAAAAGGTAATTCTATTAAATCTTTATATGAATCATCTTCAAGTCTACATCAACTTCTTAACTTGAGGATGATGTTCCCAAAAAAACCTCGAGTCTTCACACGTGGATGACTTAGGGGCTTCTTAACTACCAAAACTTTTGAGAAGAAAGTGAGGTTAGAGCTACGGTTCCCAACTGATGGCTAACTATTTCACATCTAGACTTGGATACACTTATGCTTTGCTTTGGAGCCTGATCTTCATCGCTATTTATCTTAAGTGTCACTCTAAGAGAATCTACTACTGAGAAGAACTGGTTGGGGTGCTAACCATATAAAACTCATCCTTTGAACAGGATTATAAGTCTATATGGATAATAGGTGTACACTTGGTAGCTGGGACATATCTTCAATTGGGTGGCCAATAAGAAAGTTTTCCACCCCTGAGACTACCTTTGAACTGGCCTCTTCCTATGCCTGGTGGAGGTCAGGTCGTCCCACCCATTTATTCAAATGGAGTAACAAACTGTGGGTGGAATCTAATGTCAAGCTCCACTTCCTCCTCCAAGTCTATTTCCGCACCCTTTTATTTTCTTTTCCATTTTCTCTTTTCTTTTCTTTTTCTTTTCTTTTTCTTTTTCTCTTTTTTTCTATTTCTTTTTCTTTTTTCTTTTATTTTTAAACTTTGATCAAGTTCGTGAGAATAGACTTGCTGATTTTGAGGGAGGTAGTAAGCCACATCCTCATATATGCGAACCTCGTGAACTATAAATGGCTTGAGATCTCCTTTGACATAGTAGATGATCCCACCTCTCAAACTTTATACGATGTAGAGAGGATGAAACTATATTGTTCTCATGTATCCATGGTCTCCCAAAAGCGTTAAAGATGTATCCAAGTCGATAATGTGAAACTTGGCTTGGTCTTCAATCACTTATCTCCAAGGGCAACACTATGGAGTCTAAGGCCTGTTGACCTCACTTTTGGAGTGAAGATTTAATCTTCCCATTTTAAACTTAGGAGTATTATAGACACTAAGACTTCCCTAGTCATAAGTCACTTCTAAATACTTAGAAGGGTTAACCATAGGATTAGGTTATGCCTTTGGGATTAGGATAATCCATCTATCCTACAACCCAAATCCAATCCATGTTCACCTTCTCAAATAAAACCTCAAGTTCAATTCAAACATCAAATTTAAATCCAAATCCAAACTCAAATTCTAAAACCAAATGATTGAAGCCCGTGATCAATTCCAAACTTGAATCCCTTCCTAAGCCATATGACCTATCTCATGGACAGCTAAATCTTAATCCAAATCAATCCAAAATCAATTGATTTTCTCATAATAAATTTATATCTTCAATCAAAAAATCAAAACTAAATCAAACTAAATAAATTTGAATCAAAACCCTTCCTATGCCATATGACCTATCCATGGATTTAGCCAAATCCTAATCCAAATCAAGTCAAAGTCAATTGATTTTCTCACAAATCAATCATATTTTCAATCATCTTCACAAATTTAAATGAAATAAACATTTAAATCATCAAAACTAAATCAAACAAAATCAAAATCCAAACCCAAGCCACATGACCCAACTCCATGGACTTAGCCAAATTCTTTCATTCCAAAATCTAAATTCAATTGATTTACTCATGAATCAATCATACCTTCAATCATATTCACAAATATAAATTTAATCTACAATCATCAAGCCAAACCAAAATCAACCCAAGTCAAACATAAGTTATCCTTTTTGACTTGAAATGTTCAAATGAACCAAAACCCATTTGAACCCAAGCTAATTGCAATTGAATTTATATGTAAATCCCAAATCCATATATAAACTCAACCCAAAATTAAGCCAACTAAACCCAATTGGTTTGTTTGACCCAAAGTGGTCAATTTGACCTATTTGAGCCAAGTTCTAATCCTACCTAAATTGGACTAAACCAAGCCCATCAAATCCTCTCATCATGATTGTTGATCACCCTAGGTTGATCAATTTAACAAATTAGGTCAAACCAAGTCAACTTGGTCATTTGACCATGTCAACTTGGTCATTTGACCAAGTCAACCCCTTAACCCATATGAACCCAAACTAGCCAAATTACAACCTAAGCTAAATCCCTTCAAAAGCAATGATTCATACTAAATCAAAATCAATATTTGAATATGACTTGACCTTTAATTGAGTGAAACCAAACCCAATTGGCCCTCTTGACCTAAGTTGACCCAAATTGACCTAAACGATCAAATTGGGTCAAATTAAAATATAAACCAAATTGATTGCAACCAATGACTCAAGTTCATTCCAAATTGATTATTAAACTTGACCAAATCCATGATTGGACCCAATTGAACCCAATTGACATACGTAGCCCAAATTGAGCTAAAAGTTAAAATTTTCCTAAATCAAAACATAATCCAAATTAATTGAAACCAAAGCATACAATCATCTTCAATTTGTCAACTAAACCCAAACCAACACCCAACCCAAGCAAATTTGGCCAATTTGATCAAATTGGTCAACTTGACCCATTGACCCAAATGAATTCAAATGAGCCAAAATCAAATCTAAGCTAAACTTAACCAAACCAATTGAACCAAAACATCCCAAATGATCATATGAACTTGACCCAACCCTTGGTCTGACCCAATTTTACCAATTGGTCAACTTGATGTAAGCTAACCCAATTTTTCCTAAATTAGTCAAATTGAGCCAAACCAAACCTAATCAACTCCAATTGACTTGAAATTTGAGCTAACCTACATTTGGCTCAATCCAAATCTGCCTAAATTAAATCCAATGCCAAACGATCATTCTACCTTTAGGTCAAGGACATCAAATGAGATAAGTCACCCATGTATGTGGTCATTTCAATTCTTTGTCCACTTGGTACTCTCCCAATGGTCCACCTAAGCACCAAGGAAACTGCCCAACTTGACCTAAGGGGTGGATGGGTCAACCACGACCCATGGGAGGTGAAATCACCTCACCCTCCCCACTGGAGCATTTGAAACCCATAGGACACCCATGATTCCTTCTTGGTAGCCTTCTCCACACATTCAACGAACCAAGCCGAGCCAACTGACCTCCTCCCTGCCACCCATGACTCGCTGAGATGGTCGGACAGCCACTAGAAGCCAAACCCGATCAATATGAAGGGGGGTATACACCCCCTCATTTCCACTCAAACACACACAAAAATCATTTCTTAGATCTCTAGCTACCCAAGTCGTAAGCTCCCAAGCTCACTCCTTAATCAAAAAATGTCATTCCCGTCTGTCCCAAAATAGGACACTCCCATTTCTGACCTAACTTCCTCATTTCACCATCAAAATCAAATTAACTTTGCACGCACCTTCCATAGGCCTCATCGAGTAAGAGTGAATCATCTTCAAAGCTTCTCGAGCACTGGAGGTGGGACTTCGATCAAAGTTAAGCTCCAAATCATCGTTCCTTGGCCTTAGTGAACATAAAGGAATTGATCCAATTGCTGCTCAATATAGCTTCATCTCCACTAGATAAAGCTTCCTAAATCATTCTAGCTACCAATCTTGAGCTTCGATGAGGTATGCTTCCAAAACTGATCCTTAGGGAAAAATAGGTAGGAGATTTTTGAAGAAAACTTGCATCTTGTGTGATCTTGATCATTCGATCCCCTCTGATCAATGTCATAATGGTGTGGGATCCTTTTAAGCTTGAATCAAGTGAGCAATGGTAGAAGGACTCCATTCTCCCTCACTCGCATGATGTTAGATCACACATCGTCCAATCTACATGATTTAAATGGATGGTCATGATTAAAGATGCTAGATCAATCTAATTTAATTATATTAATCTATAGGATTAATTGCAGTCATTTAATCTTAGATTTGATGGCCGACAAGAAAGCACGTCCACCACCGCCACATAGGCACTAAGTCGGATAAGTTTTAAATAGCCAATCTCACGATGCCCTATGGAATGCGTGCCGTGTTAGTGCGCCACATGGCGCCAATAGGATTAAGCTTTAATTAGGCTTAATTAATCATTTTTAATGGCTAAAACTTCTAAAAATTATAAAAAATCATAGAGAAATAAAAAATGTAAAAAAATATTTATTTTAAATGTATTTTAGAGGAGAATTAATTAAAAATGATCTTAATTAATTTTGAATAGTAATTAAGGTTTAATTACAAAATTAATTAGCTTAATTATTCTTTAATTACTTAAGCAATTAATGCCAAATTATATGGGTTAATTTAATGGGATGACCTCTACCTCCCATGATTTTCTTGGGATTTATTGCACACTTAATTAAAAAATTCACTAATTAAACTTTAACTAGTCTTTTAAGTTAATTAATGATTAATTAATCCCATGAATAGTAACAAATTGGTTAATTTAGTTTATTAATCATTGTTCAATAGTAACTGAACTAAGGAATAGATTAAGATACCTTTCTCTAAGTTCATTTTGCCCTTTTTTAAAATAAAATTAATTTAGATTTAACTAATTAATTAAATCACTTAATCAAATTAAAATCATAATAACATCAGACCTTAATTAATTAAATCATGGGGTTGTTCTTTAAGTGTTTATAACCTAAAGGAGTTTAATGAAATTATGGTTAGTCCACATGTATTGGAAAACCATAAGAGTAATTAATTAAGTCCCTTAATCTAATTAACTATTAAACATGAGCTAATTACATTAAGCCTTTTGTATTTCCAAGGATCATTGCAAGTTTATTTTTCATGCATATCATGTTGTCTCATAATTATTTAGTTAATTACTTTAAGGTGACATAAGTAAGGGTGATTAATTCATCTAATTAAGGGTTCAACTTAATTAACCCATAAAATCAATTTAATTACATTTCCTTAAATTAAATCAAATCATTAATGTGGGAATGGGTTTAAAATAAATGATTTCTCTTCTCCTCTTTAAATCAAATTAATTCCAAACTTAATAAATAAAGAAGCTTTGATTTTTTTTAAATAATCTTATTTGATTTGATTGTCCTTAAGAACTAGTTTGGTTGAATGAATCACATGCTTATATGTGATTGTTCTCTTTCCAATCATGTTAAATTTGGTATGTCATTTGAATTCATGCATCCATATCTTCAAAATCAAGTAAAATAAAATGGATTTCATTTATGTAAGCTTGCATGTGTTGATTTAATTTAATATGGATATTATCACTATTAAATCTCAAATGTATTTTTCAAAAGCTTATAAATGAATAATAATATGTTTTATGATGCTAGTTATAAATACATGAGAAATGCATGTGCTTATAGCTTGAGTGTATGAATGTTAAGTTTTATTTCCTCTATTCATGTGTTGATTTATATAATATTAAATGTTAATGGGTATATAGTATGGAGACTTCGAGACATGAGGCTCTAGCTAGCCCCAAGGAGGTCATTTGATTACCTCACTTCCTTGGTTTAACAACGGCACGTACCCATTTGATTTCATTATTATGTACTTAAAAATTAGAATTTGGATAGAGCGTTAATTCAAATATATATAACTCAATAAAAAAAAAATTACAATCTTTGCAATTGTTTTCTTTCCCTCATTTATGTATACATCCATGTGTGTCCAAGAAAATAAAGCATATAGTCTAGACATCTCAGGAATACAAGGTTTTAGTTAGCCCTAAAGAGATTATATGATTACCTCACTTTCGTAGTTTAAGAATGACACATACTAGGCTTTATCTTTGTACATGTATATGTATATGTGATTAGTGAATGAAAATCCCATTTTATGTGAAAATTGCATGCATTTACAATTGACTAAGTGGTTGAATTAATTAGCCATATGATTTGGAGCTTAGTTCATATGCTTATGCATATGAATTTACATATATTTGAATGAAAATGGGTATATAGTCTGGACATCCTGAGAATATGAGGCTTTAGCTAGCTCCAAGGAGGTCATTTGATTACCTCATTTCCAAGGTTTAACAATGGCACATGTCTATTTAATTTTGATTCTTATGTCCCTTTTGTATAAGAATTTGGTTAAAGTTTTAAATAAATTTGTTTAAATAATTCAATCAAATAAAATATAAATTCTAAACATGCACATACATTTATCATTTAACTGTGTTAAAATATGTTATATGTATTGATACACTTAGGATTAAATCATATGCATGTTACATGTGATGGAAAGGAATTAATTTAATATATGTCATGAGGTAGTAATTAAATTAAATTAATCATAAGATGCATTTCATTTTGAATATGATTATTTAAAGTGAACCTAAACTTAGGATTAAATTAATCATTTAATAAGCCATTCACTAAAGAGAACTAAAACAAATTAATATACTTTTGAAAGTGACTTAAGGTAGGGTTGAAAGAGGGCAATCCTTTTCCTCTCTTTATAATACTTAGTTGCTAAGTGTAATCAAATGAAAAAGAAAACAAAAATTAAAATTCTCAAATCAATTAAACTACTTCAAGAGATCAACCTTTCATGTTAAATTGAATCCTTCTACACTTAGAAAATACAAACTAATGCCTAATAAGACTTACACATTCCTTAATACACATTAGATTTAAGTCACCACTTCTTAGCTCTAAGATGTTGTATGATTGATGTATATTTTATTTTATCATGTATTATTTTAGATTAGATGTTTGGGTGTATGCTTCGTAGACTTGATGATAGGCTAATATTAACCTAATCATATTTTCTACAAGGGATTATGCTTAAGGGATGCTTAAAATAAATGTGAATGCCCTCTTTATAGGTTGCTTAAATTGTTAAGCATAATCCAAGTAAAGACAGGTGGGCTTAGTTACCCATGTGTAGGGTGCTAAGTCCAAATTATAAATCTAGCTTGGGATTATATGTATATTTAGCTAACCTATTTTTTTATAGGTGTAGTTAGATTTAGTTTTCATATAAATGTAATTTTTTGTAATAGGAATTAGGATTAGTACTATTAGAGATTAGGATGAGCAAAAGGCTTTATCACTGCCCTATGATGCCTTTGAAGCACCATCCAAATCAAAGAAGGAACCAAATCAAAAATGGAGATATGAAGAATGAAGACCTACATAGTAGTTAATACAATTATAATTATTCTTTCATATTCTAGGTTGTATAAGGATGAGCTCCCCATCTTTTCTCTCTTGGGTTCTGGTAGTACCGCTGATCTTTTATTCTTTTATGATAGTTTATATAATTGTTTGATATTATGTTTACATTGTACATTAGGGTGACATCCTTTTCATAGTTTCTTAAATGATTAATGCTTTATTGTGTAGATTGGATATGATTAAGTTCTTAGGATAAAAATAACATTTCTACCTAACTAATCACTCATAACTAAATTTTAAATAACTCATAACCTCATCATATAATGACATGAATAAGATAATTAAAAGATTTAGCAACTTAGTTGTATGGTTGTATGTTTCATCATGCATGCATATTCTTTCTCTCTTCAACATGAAGGATCTTCATCCTTGCACGATAAAGAAATGCTTGACCCATGAGGGCGTCCCTTGTGGTGGAGAACACCTTCTTCTAGTGATTTGACCCATAAATTATTTCATCAAGCATTTAGGCACAAGAAATCCTAAAGCCTCTGTCAAAATAATGTGCTAAAATAGGTCATATGCTCATACCACTCATGCTCTAGTCTCTTAGGGGGTGTATTTAGGACTTTAATATCTTTCTAATTAAATAACTACCCTAGCTATCCTCCAATTCATAAGACTGAACAACTTGGTTTTAAAATCATAGGAGGAGTTAGTTTACGGCCACCCTAGGAAGTTATAAGTCCAGAAGTCGGACAATTTATTATCTCTTGTGGAGGTAAACCCTTATGTCCACCTATCGCTTAGATTTAAGTCATGCTTTAGCTCATACTAAAGCTCCCTAGATTTAGGATTTGAGGTATCTATTTCTTTCGAGCTACGAGCATAAATCCTCACCTCTTAGGCATTCCCACAATGTTGTGTTGGTGGATTATAAGCCCTAGTAATCTGATTAAATTTCAACTCAAAACATATAAATCTCCTCATCTTCAAACTTATAAAGTCCAACCATAGGATAGATTGGAATGCTCACTAAGCTTCCTAGTATCATGAGCATTTCCTACGTATTTCATTTGAATTCCAAAAATAAGTCTTCTCCTTGAACTTTCCCAATTGATTATTCAAATACAACCAATCCTTTGATAGTCTAACCTTGAAATCTTTAGAGATAATAATTGTCTACTCTAATGGAGAGTATTCTTAGAAAATTTCTTTTCCTAATATGTAATTAACTATGGAGGCTTACTTTTATAAGGAGCTTAAGAACCTAATTTAATATAAACTCTAATTTATTAATCCATATAAATTAGGGGAAAAATCTCTGGTACATGCGAAGTACCATATGCCTTAGGAGTCCTCATTATGTGATTAGATCCATTGTAAGGTGATGTCTCTATCTTTCGAGATAACACATCATATCTCAATGTTGTACTCGATCAACTCAAAAGTATAAGTATACCTATGACGTGGTGTTCCCTCCCCACCCACCCACATAATTCCAAAAATAAACACCACAAGGCCATCTCGCCTTATTCATTACATCCTTTCAACATCATCCTTTCTTTTTGGAGTTTGGAGATGTCGATCCTCAAGTAGGCAAGGGTTCTTTGACTCATAATGTTAATTGATACACTGGGTCAAATGGAACTCTAGATAGCCTGTATCTGCCAACATCCACTATAATGTAAAGAGGTGGTTGTGCTCGATCGTCCCTAGGAGTAAGTCTTCATCACTGAATGTAACTAAACAAAAACCTAAACCTAAACAATAAACCTAAAAATAAATAAAAATTAAAACCTAAACCCTAAACTAAATAAAAAAGTTAAATCTAAACTAAAAATTAAATAAACCTAAACCTACACTAAAATAAACTAAACTAAAATAAGTAAAACCTAAACCTAAACCTAAAATAAACTAAACCTAAACCTAAACCTAAACTAAATAAAATAAAATAAACTAAAATTAAACCTAAAGCTAAACTAGAAAATAAAACCTAAAAATAAACCCAAAAAAAACATAAAACTTAAACCTAAAAAAATAAAATAAAAACCTAAACTTAAACTTAAAAATAAAAAGTAAAACATAAACCTCAAAAATAAAATAAAAATAAAACTAAACTAAAAAATAAACCTAAACCTAAAAAGTAAACTAAAATAAAAAAACCTAAATGAAAATTAAAAAATTAAAATAAATAAACTAAACTAAATAAAATAAAAATAAACCTAACTCAAAATAACTAACACAAAACTATAAACTCTAAATCCTAAACCTACAACTCTAAACCCTAAAACCCAAAAACCTAAATCCTAACCCTAAACATTAAAAAACCCAAAACCCTGGACTAACCCTAAACCCTAAATCCTGACCCAAAAACTACCACTTCTACACTGACCCACCACTTAAACCCCAAACCTAAATCCTGTCTAAACCTAAACCAGGCCACTGACTAAACTCTAAACTGACCCTCCACTCCCTAAACTAAAATCCTGTCTAAAGCCTAAAGCTAAACACTAAACTATAAACTTAAACCCTCCAAACCTACCCACCCTAAATGTAAATCCTAAACTAAACCCTAAATCCTAAGATCCTAAACCCTAAACCCTAAACCCTAAACACTAAACACTAAACCCTAAAAACCTAAAAACTAAAACCTAAACTAAATAAAACTTAAAAAATAAAATAAATAGGTAAACTTAAACCTAAATAAAATAAAATAATAAAATAAAATAAAAACCTAAACTAAAGCCAAAACCTAAACCTAAAAATAAAATAAAATAAAATAAAAAATTAAAAAAATAAAATAAAATAAATAAAAACCTAAACTAAACTAAAATAAAAAATAAACATATGAGTAAATAGCCAAAATAACATAAAAACTAAATAAAAACCTAAACTTAAAAAATAAACCTAAAAATAAATAAAAATTAAAACCTAAACCCTAAATGAAAAAACCTAAACCTAAAATAAAAATAAAATAAACATAAACCTAAACTAAAATAAATAAAACCTAAACCTAAAATTAAATTAAATTAAATAAAATAAACTAAAAATAAACCTAAACCTAAACTCAAAAATAAAACATAAAAATAAACCTAAAATAAAAACCTAAAGCCTTAACCTCAACCTAAAAATAAAAAATAAAACCTAAACCTAAAAAATAAAATAAAATTAAAACTAAACTAAAAAATAAACATAAACCTAAACCTAAACCTAAAAAATAAACTAAAATAATTAAACCTAAAATAAATTAACTAAACTAAATAAAAATAAAAATAAAATAAACTAAAATAAATAAATAATAAACTAAATAAACCCTAAAAAAATTGAAACCCTAAACCCTAAAGAACCTTAAACCCTAATCCCGAAACAAACCCTAAACCATAAACCATAAATCCTAAACTCTTAACTCTAAACCCTATACCCTAACCCTAACTCTAAACCCTAAATTCTAAACTGTAACCCTAAAAACCTAAACCATAAACTCTAAACTAACTTTGAACCCCAAACCTAAATATAAAAATTAAATAAAATAATTAAATAAAATAATAAAATAAAAATAAAAATAAATAAATAAATAAAAAACCTAAATAAAATAAAATAGAAAATAATTAAACTTAAATTAAAAAATAAAAAAATAAAATAAATAAATAATATATATATATATATATATAATATATATATAAATAAATAATAAACTAAGAAATAAAAATTGTAATAAAAAAATAAATAAAATAAAATAAGTAAATAAATAAATAAAATAATAATAATTAAAAATAAAAAATAAAATACTTGAAAATAAATAAAATAATAAAATTAAATAGAAATGAAATAAAAAATAAATAAAATTAAAAATGAAATAAATAGTAAAAATAAATAAAAAATAAAATAAATAAAATTAAAATAAATAAATTAATTAAAATAAAAAAAATATATATAAATAAAATTAAAAATAAATAAAATAATAAAGAATAAAAATAAAATAAAAAACTAATAAATAAAAAAAATAAAAATAATCTAAATAATTAAAATAAAATAAAAAGTATATAAATAAATAAAACGAAAATAAATTAAAAATAAAAAAATAAAAATAAAAATATAAAGTAAAATAAAAAAAAATATAATAAATAAAATAAAATAAAATAATTAATAAATAAAAAATAAATTAAAATAAATAAACAAAATTAAAATTAAAAAATAAAATAATTAAAATAAAAAATAAAAGAAAAACTTAATAAATAAAAAAAAAAAATAATCTAAATAATAAAAAAATAAAATAAAAAAGTAAATAAATAAATAAACTAAAACAAAAATAAAAAATAAAATAAATAAATAAATATATAAATAAAATAAAATAAAATAAATTTAATTAAAAATAAATAAATAAATAAGAAATAAATATTTAATATATAAATAAATAAAAAATTAATTAAAAATAAATAAATAGGAAATAATAAATAAGAAATAAAATACAAATAAAAATAAATAAACCATAAATAAAATAAAATAAATAAAATAAATAAAATAAATAAAAAAATAAAATAAATTAAAATAAAAATAAAATAATTAAATAAATAAAAGATAAATAAAATAAAATAAATAAATAAATAAAATATATAAATATATAAATAAAATAAAATATAAATAAATGATTAAAAAATAAAATAAATAAATTATAATACAATATAATATAATTTAATATAATAAAAATAAAAATATATAAATAAAATAAACCATAAAAATAAGAATAAATAAATAAATAAATTAAAAATAAATAAAAAATAAAAATAAAAAAGTAAAAAATAAAAATAAATAAAAACCCAAACCCATCCTCTCTCTTCCCTCATGCGGCGCTCTCTAGCAATTGCATTTTCCCCTTTTTTGGATCTTCATGTCCTTGCAGTTTTGATGATCCTTCACCATTATTGATTGTTTTTTTGTTTCTTATCTCTTATATGGTACGCATACTCTTATAGTTTGGCGTCGTGGCCGTCGTTGATCGTTTCTTTTTCTAGGCACATTTGAAGGGGTTTCTGATTAAGCAGCTATATATGCCCGCATTAAATCCTTTAAGGATGCTCTCTAGTAGCCTTCCCCTACTTGATTTTTGACTTCTTTTCATGGCATCCCTGTGATCATGTGCTTGGATCTTGATGTTGAGAAGCTAGCTAAGTTGTGTGAATTTACTTTGGTTGGAAAATTTGCATTGCAGCATCCAAATTTGGATAATATTCATTTTGGTTCACAATCTAAAACTCTCTGGTGCTTTCTCTGTTGGTTTGATTGATCCTAGACATGTTTTGATTCAGTTTACAAACAATTTAGACTACTTGAGGGTTTTCTCTTGTCGTTCTTACTTTGTTTACAATTGTTAAATGTGTCTTTTAAAGTGGGCTCCTCTTTTTGATATAAAAAAGGAATCATTGATTGTTCCTGTTCGGTTGGATTTTTCGAATATTAGGACTCACTATGTTACTCACCAAGTTCTATTTGTTGTTGGGGCTCTTTTTGGTCAGCCTCTTCAAATTGATCAGGCCACTGCTATGAGATCCCATCCATCTGATCCTTGTATACTAGTTAAATTTAATATTTCTAAAAAACATCCTAAGGAAGTTTGATTGGTTTAGAAAAGTATGATTATTTTCAAAAAGTTGAATTTAAAAACTTTTCAGTTTTTTGTTCGCACTGTAAAATTCATGGGCATGATAACTCTGAGTGCTTGGTGCTTCACCCATAACATAAAAATAAAAACTAAAATGAACCAATTTCTACTAATATAAATGATAAAGTTAATAAACTTATTTATGTAGCTAAAGCAAATGGAAATACTATTACTTTGGAATTCAGCGATGTGCTTAATGTTGACACTCCCAATACTCAATCTAATGAGGTCAAAGATATCACTAATGTTGAAAATGATGGTTTGTCTATCAATCCTTCTCTCCATGATAACTTCCCTTCTCATGATAACTGTAATGTTCAAGAGGTTGACAAAAATGCAATTTCTCTCCCTAATCATTCTATTCAGGTCTCTTTACCTCTTCTTAATGCTGACCATGGAAATGAGCATGTGAATTTTACTGATAATTTGCATGAAAATTTGGAGATGGTTGAAAATTAGTAACAAAACTCTGAATCTGATCTTGGTATTTGTGCTCTTAATGGTATTACTACCTCTCCTCCTATTCCCATGATTGACATTCATTCTAATCCCACCCTTCAGCTTAATCTTGAGATTAAATAAGGGAAAGTTGTGATTAGAAATGTTTTTGCTGATTCTGATCCAATTCTTAACACCTCTAATCTCCATTTGGTAATACATTGAATAAAATAGAGCTTTTCAAACTATTCTAAAAAGAAATCTTTTAAAGCAAAATTGTTTCCTCATAACGAGATCTACTAGATCTGGATCTTCATCTCATAAATAATGACCTTTTGGCATTAGAGAGGTTTCTCTCTTTCTAATGATTTTACTTACTTATTTTCCTTTAGCTTATTTAATATTTCCTTTATGTTTAATTCTATTATTTGGAATGTTCGAGGGATTGGAACCCTTAATGTTTGTAATCGTGTTAGAAGTCTTTGCCGTATTAATAATATATCCTTACTTGTGGTCATTGAACCTCTCATAAATGCTTCTAAGATCAATCATGTTGCTAGAATGCTCAATTTTAATAATGGTTTCTCTAATACAGTAATAAAATTTTGTGCTTCTAGAATAATTTACTTAATATTTTCATTTTAGATTATCTCCATCAAGTTGTTTATGCTTCCTGTAATAGAGTTGGTAGGAACATCCTTTGGGACAACTTAAGAAGTTTTGCTTTAACTGTTAACAAACCTTGGTTGGTTGGGGGTGATTTCAACACTATCCTCTCTTCCTCAAATAAGGAAGGTTGCTCTCTAATATTCATTCTATGGAAGGATTCTAATATGATTCTTGATTGTAACCTTGACATTGGTTATTATGGTTCTAATTACACTTGGCATAACTCTAAACTTTGGCAACACCTTGATAGAATCCTTTTTAAGTCTCTTTGGATTAATCAATGGCCTCTTACCTCTGTTGAACATTTGAGTAGAACCTTGTCAAATCATGCTCCTCTTTTGATTTCTATTATTAATAACTCTAAAAGATTATCCTCCTCTTCCTCTTTCAGATTTCAAAATATGTGGATTTAGCACCTCGATTTTTTAAAAGTTATTACCACCAACTAGGTTTCCCCCTTACACCCTGATAATTTAGCTAGGGGTATGATTAGATTCTGGTTTAAACTTAAAAGGCTTAAGCAAAACCTTGTTTGGTGGAACAAGCATTGTTTTAAAAATCTCTTTGCTAATATCAAAAATATGGAGCTTTTGGTTTGTAGTCTAGAAAATGTAGTTTTGACTGACTCTTCTAAGCATAACGATTTGAATTTGCCAAAGATAATCTGGTTAACTATCAGAATATGGAAGGAACTTATTGGCAGTAAAAGGCTACTAGTAAGCATATTGCTGATGGGGACAAAAATACAAGATATTTTCATGCTTTATTCAATAAAAAGAAAGCTTTAAACTCCCTCCAAAAAATTCAAAGTGATATTGGAGATTAGATCACTGACACTAATTAGATTAAAGCATCTATTGTTAATCGCTTTAGAAATATTTTTAACAAGAACCACACTTTAGATGCTATTTGTAGATCTGATTTGATCCCCTCAACCATTACCAATGATGACAATCATTTTCTTACTAGGTTGCCTACGAAAAAGGAGATTGGTAAAATTCTTAATAACATGAATAATGATTACATTCTTTGGTCGAAGGTTATACAACATAATTTTTCCTAGCCTATTATTAAAATGATTTAGTTGATGTGTTATTGATTTCTTTTCTTGGTAATCCTCCAAGATATTTTACTAGTACTTCCATTATCCTTATACTTAAAATTGAGAATCATGAATCATGGATTGATTTCAAACATATTAGTCTTTGCACTTTATTTCATAAATTGATTGCTGAAATGCTTGCTAATATACTTAGTCCTCTCCTCTAAAAAATTATCTCCCTCAACCAAACTGGTTTCATTAGAGGTAGAATTTATACATTCTTCTTGCTCAAGAGCTGATTCATGATTTGGATGCTCCTAATAAGGGTGGTAACATCCTATTTAAGTTAGATATTTCTAAAGCATTTGATAACATTTCTTGGGATAACATTCTTCTTGCTTTGTTTTTTGTTATTATTAATGGTCTAGCCTTAGGTTCTTTCCCTTCTTCTCATGGTTTGAGGCAAGGTGATCCCTTGTCCCCATCCGTATTTATTATTATTGTGGAATATCTTTCTAGTAGTTTAAATGACCTTTCAACAATAATCCTTACATGTATTGTAGAACTCTTGGTGGTTTACCTATCTTCTATCTTAGTTTTGCTAATGATTTCAATTTTTTTTGTAATGCTTCCATCCATCACATTAAATGAATTAAGAATTTCTTAAATTATTTTGGTAAAAAAGTGGTCTTTCTATCAATGAGGGCAAAAGTTGTTTCATTACCTCTTCTAAAATCTCCAGTAACAAAATCAATCAAATATTAAGAATCACTAATTTTAAACAACAACAACTCCCTATTAAATATCTTGGTGCTCCTCTATGCAAAGGTAAAAAAAGATCACATCTCTTTGATCTAATCCAAATAATTGCTAATAAAATTTTTGTTTGGGAATTTCACTTGCTTTCATTGGGTGGAAGGCTTACTTTGCTCAAGAGTACCCTTAATTCCATGCCTCTTTATCTTATTCAAACCATCATCCCTACTAACTCTACCTTAAAAAGAATAGAATGTCTCCTTAATAAATTTTTCTGGGGCTTTAACAATTCTACTAAAAGGATGCATTGGACTTCTTGGTATAAAAGTTGTGGCACCCTTGCTGAGGGTGGGATTGGTTGTAAGTCTATTTGTGAAGCTATTACTGCTTTCTCTCATAAACTTTGGTGGAATTTTAGGAGTAATAATAGTCTTTGGGCAAATTTCATGACTGCCAAATATTGCCAGGATAAGCATCCTCTTATTTTCCCTTACAAAGTGAGTGACTCCCCTATATGGAAAAGACTTTTCTCCATCAAATGGGAAGTTGAATCCCTTATATCTTGGGGGCTTAACTCTTGATCTTCTTTCGTTTGGCAAGATAATTGGTTTAGCAGTGGTTCTATTGATGATTTCTTATCTACACATTATACTACTGTTCTTAAAGTGAACTCTTTTTGGATTAATAATAATTGGAATAATAGTAAACTCACTGATTATATTCCTATTTCTCTTTTATATAAATTCACTAACATTCCTATCATTTCTAATAATCCTGATAAGATTCTTTTTAAGATGTCTCATGTCGATGATTTTATCCTTGAAGAGGTTTGGAATCATATTAGAGAAGCCCATGGCTTCTCTAATGGGTTTTTTTTTAAATTTACA
This sequence comes from Cymbidium sinense, assembly GCA_021442155.1. Taxonomy (NCBI): domain Eukaryota; kingdom Viridiplantae; phylum Streptophyta; class Magnoliopsida; order Asparagales; family Orchidaceae; genus Cymbidium; species Cymbidium sinense. Next base: position 482,405 of record JAKCPB010000241.1, on the reverse strand, counting down.
ATAACATTATCCTTATTTCCTAATCTATCCTTATTTGGAGAATTCTGAAAACTTTCATTCTTGTTGATTCTTTGATGTGGGGAAAAGGCTTTCAGTTGCCTTCCAAATGCTATTGCTATTTTCACATTGAGAATGTGAATCATGTTTTTGTTAATGGAGCTATTGCCTCCAAATTGTGGTTTTGGTATGATAAACATTCCAATATTAACCATTTTCATGGTTCTTTATCCTTATATCAACTTCTTGATGTTTATTTTCATAAAACTATGAAAGGCCACATTAAAGTAAGTACTGTTATCACTCTTATATGGTTCATATGGATGGAGAAAAATGGTGCCAAACATCCTATTATTCCTATGAACCACAACAGGATTATGGATATAACTAAAGAAAAAATTAGTGTTTTATGTAATGCTAGCTTAATTACTAACAACCACTTTAAAGGGTGCAAATTTGTAGCCAACAAGTTGGATCAGATCCCCAAGAAAAAAGATAAGCTTATCTATTGGAGAAAGCCTCATAATAATATTATCAAAAAATTATCTTTTCTATCTCTCAAAATTCTTTTGGTATGGTGGCATTTTAAACTTTAAAGGTAGTGTCATTTGTGCTTCCTACCCCTTAAAGCTTGTTTTGTTATCTTTTCTTGAATTAATGGCTATTAACAAAGCTATAGAGATTTGTTTGCAAAAGGTTGGCTCAATATTGATGTGGATGCACTTTTTTATTGATATGTTGACTTCCACCAAGGTGGGAAACACAGATTTATACTACCTCCTTAATCATACTAGAGCTCTCCTCTCTCAAGTCTGTTTTAAAATCACTCACATTTGGCGTGAAGGAAATGATTGTGCTAACTATCTTGCTAATTTAGGTGCTAGATTAGAGGTGCTCAGCTTTTATGATCATTCTAGTCTTCCTAAACAATTTTGTGGTTTGGTTAATTTGGAAAACTCTAGTTTACTTTACCTCAGAAATTAAGTAACATTATGTTGTTGTCTGCTCGGTTAACTGTTTTCTTTGTCTGTATTTTCCTCTTTCTATTTTCCTTGATCTACACTATCCTCTTCTTAGTTTTCTGCACTTCTGATTTTTTATGGTTATCTGTCTTGGTGGTATTCTCTTCACTCATCTATTGCTTACCTACTATTTTTTTTTTAACATGTTGGCTTCTAATTTTATTTGCTGATAGCCCTCTTTCATGGGACTATCGCCTGTTTCACTGGATCTGTTGGGTTTTGCTGCTCCTTTTCTCAACCCTCAAGGATCAATTAGTTACTTTGCTAATTATGTTCATTATTTCCCTTTCTATTTTTAGTTTTGTGATTACTGCTATTTCCTACGGTTGGGATTTCTTTTGGTCACCCTTTCCTTTTGATATTGTTGTTGTTGTTTGCTTAGCAGTTCTATTTTCCCTACACATGATGGATTTTTAGGCTATATAATTTTTGATTCCTAACATGGCTCAATTCTATAATGACACTGCCTACATTCTCCTCTATTGGATACACTATTTGGCTTGTTGTATTGGCTATCGGCTGAATGGATTATAGGATTATTATGTTCAGCAAGCTATTTTTTTTGTTGGATTCCTGCCTGCCCTTTTATTCTATTTATTGTTGTTTGGTTATCCTCATTACCTGTGCTCTTACTGTATGGGTTTATCTATTGGCTGAGGTTACTCTTGGCTCTATTAGACTTGTATAATTATTGGTGTGATATAGCTATTAATAGGTGGATGTTAACACCTGGGCTGTTGCTCTTGATTGGCTTTCATCACTATGGGGGTGTTTTCCTTGCCATGATGAGTAATATGGGCATGGTTTGTGTTGGCAACTCTTTCACATGTTATATTAGAATACATAGGTGGTGTTGTTCTTTGAAGGGATTGGCTGCATCCCTTTGTCTAGTTGAATTGTGTTTCCTTTCCTTCTATAGTGTATTTTGCCATTGTTTGTTACACAAGAATTAAAGATCAAATGATTTTCATTCAGTGGCAGCTGCCTTCCCCCAGGTATGTAGGCTATGATGGTTGGGATGATTTCACTCATAATTTGGCTGGTAGTAGCATTTGTGATGTAACCCTTCCTTTGAAGTTTGAATGCACATGCTTGTGGCTGCCCCATTCTTGTGTGACTAAGCCTGAGCCTTCCTTCACACAATTCTCTAGTTTTCTCTCTCTAATTTATTTCTTCAGTTATTGTGTTTCTCTACCTGTGCTAATTTCTTTCTCAAAATGTTTGCATGTTCTATTTTGTTTCCTTACAGGTTCTTTCTCTGTATGTGGCATATGCTTCTCTCATCTTCACAACTTTTTTCAACGTCCTCCTTCTCCTTTTGGCTACTTTTTGTTTCTCTTACTATTTTCTTTTCTCTTTGCTTTTCTTTCTATTTTATGGTTGTACTTAGATAGGATTCACTCTAGGTGATTGTAGGTCTTTGAGCAGTAGATCTTGATTTTATCCCCTTTTAAGGACCTTGTAACCCCCTTTTAGTGGCAATAAAATTCCCCTACATGGGGTTCTCCCAAAAAAAAAACCCTAAACCATAAGCCTTAAGAACCTAAAACATAAACCTAAACTAAAGAAAACTTAAAAATAAAATAAATAAAAATACCTAAACCTAAGTAAAATAAAATAAATACCTAAATTAAAACCTAGACCTAAACCTAAAATAATAAAATAAAATAAATAAAAAAACTAAAATAAAATAAATAAAAACCTGAACTAAAGTATAAAATAAAATAAACCTAAGAATAAAAAAGCTAAATAAAATAAAAATAAATAAACCTAAAATTAAATAAAATAAAAACTAAATAAAAACCTAAACCTAAAAAAGCTAAAAAAAATTTAAAAAAAAACCTAAACCCTAAATGAAAATAAAACCTAAACCTAAAATAAAAATAAAACAAATCAAAACCTAAACTAAAATAAATAAAACCTAAATCTAAACCTAAAATTAACTAAACCTAAAAGAAAATAAAATAAACTAAAAATAAACCAAAACATAAACAAAAAAAAAGTAAAACCTAAAATAAACCTAAAATAAAACCGAAACCTAAACCTAAACCTAAAGAGCAATAAAACCTAAACCTAAAACCTAAAATAAAAATAAAACCTAAACCTTAAAAATAAAATATAGGATCCTTCAATTTTGCTCAAGGAATTATTAGAGATGATGCTAAGCCATGATGTCACTCTAAGGAAGAGATGAAATCGGCCAGTGGTCATCAATTCGAGAAGGATTCCAATGAGAATTGTTCAAAATAGCTTGGAAGCAACATCAAAAAAGCCAAAAATGAGAGGGGGAAAGGAAAATTGCCAGAATATGAGGAGAGGACTAGGGTAGCAGAGTTTCTTCCCTTTAATTTTTTAGTATTATTAGGGTTTAAGGTTTATGGTTTAGGTTTAGGGTTTAAGGTTTAGGGTTTAGGTTTTAGGGTTTAGGGTTTAGGGTTCATTGCTTAGGGTTTAGGGTTATGGTGTTTATTTTGGAGGTGGGACACCATGTAGATCTTAGGGGATATTTATTAAGGTGATCGAGTACTACAGTATGGTATGATGCACTATCTTGAAAGATATAATTCATCACCCTATAATGGATCTAATCACCTAATAAGGACTCATAAGGCATGATGGGTTTTCAAATGTACAAGAGATTTTTCCTCTGCTTTACATGAAAAAGTAAAGTAGGGTTTATATTAAGCCAAGTTTGTTAAGTTCCCTATGGAGGCAAGCCTCCATAGTTAATTACATCATAAGGAATGTGAATTCCTTAGGAATACTCTCGATTAAAGTAGAAATTGAGGTCTCCAAAGATTTCAAGTCTTGAATATCAAAAGATTATTTGTATTAAAAAATTAAATGGGATTGTTCAAGAAAAAGACTTATTATCGAAGCCAAAGAGAATGAGTAGGAAATGCTCATGATACTAGTAATCCTAGTGAGCAGTTTAATTTATCTTATGGTTTTTCTTTATATGTTTGAAGTTGAAGAGATTAATTTTATTGAAGTTGAGATTTTATTAGAAAGCTAGGACTTATAATCCAATAACATAATATTATGAAAATGCACAGAGGTGAGGATTTATGCTAGTAGCAGAAAAAACCTCATCCTAAATCTAGGGAGCTTTGGCATAAGCAAAGCATATGACCTAAGTCAGTGAAGATGGGTATATGGTTTACCTCCATAAGAGAGGATAAATCATCCCTGGCCAGCTTACAAGCTGTGGAGTGGTAGCCGTGTCCCCTACACTTTAAATTCATGTATGCAAGTCTTTTGAGTTACAAGATAGCTAGGGTAGTTATTATTTAGAAAGAAATTAGAGCTCTTAAATCCACTCCCTAAGAGACTAGAGCATGAGTGGTCTAAGTAATGACTTAATCTATAAATGCAAAATCCTTTCAAATTTTATTTCAATTTTGATACTTTATTTTGATAAAGGTTTTAGGATTTTGATGCTTATATGCATGATGAAAATAGGTTATGAACCAAATTAGCTAGAAGAAGGTGTTCTCCACCACAAGGGATGCCCTCATAGGTCAGGAATTCCCCTATCTTGCAAAGATGGTGAACCTTCATATTCAAGAGAGAAAGAATATGCATGCATGTTGTGTGACAATCAACCATTCAACTAAGGGATTACTAAATCTTTTAATTATCTTATTTAGAACCTAGGCTTTATGGTGAGCTTATGAGTTATAAATTTTAATTGTGAGTTAATTATGGTGAGAAATTAATTTTATCCTAAGAGCCTAATCATCCAAGCTACACATTAAAGCATCAAACATATAAGAAACTAAGAAAGGCATGTTGTTTCTAATGTGCAATCTAAATACAACATCAAACAATTTTATAGACTACCACTAAAGAATAAAAGGCCGGTCGTTGGGTTCCATCATACACAAGAGAAAATGGGTAGCTCAGAAAGGGTACAATTCGGTATATAAAAGAATAATTATAATTACAAATAATAAATGCTATGGGGGGTCTTCAAGTATTCATTATTCATGTCTCCTTCATTTCTTCATATCTTTGCTTCTTTTGATGTGGTAGGCTTCTAGGCATCACATTGCACCCTAAGAGTAACCCTTCTAGCCAATGCTCATCCTAAACCCCCATAGCACTAATCCTAATTCATAATGCAAAATTACATTAAAAAAAGGAAAAGTGAATCTAACTATACCTGCAAAACAAGTGTTAGCTAAACACACATATAACCCAAATAATTATATTTATAAATTGGACTTAGCACTCTGCACATGGGTAACCAAACCCACCAATCCTAACTTGGATTATGCTTAGGGTCTTAAGCAACCTGTAAAGAGAGCATTTATATTTATTTTTAAGCTACCTCTTAAGCACAATCCTTTGCAAAAAATAATGTTAGACTATCAACCGCTTAACAACTAGCCTATGATCCACATTCCTAACATCTAGTCTAAAAATATTACATCACAAAATAAGACACAACATCAATCATACAATCAACACATCTACCAAACCTAATTCTAGGGTCGGTGACCTAATATTCTAATGTATGAAGAAAGGGATTGTGTGAAAAGACATTACTAGACTTCTTTTGTTTAAGTTTCAATTTGGAGATTGAATTTGTTTAAAATTTTCCTTTGGGTGGTTTCAATTTATATGATTTAATGATCTATTTTCCATTTTTATCTCACTTTTATTTGGTTAAAGTGATATTTAGGTTTTCAAGAATGAAGACTAGAATGAATACCATTTTTGGATGGAACTCACCTTATTCTACATCCTAACTCTTAAAGAGTTTAACTAAAGTCTTTAAGTATCTTAATTAACCCATTTGAATTTATGTGATTTTGATTTAAATTAGATTTTTAAAATTTTAGTTTATTAGTTTTTATTTTAATTTCATTATTGATTAGATATTTTGATTTAATTAAATTTTGATAATTTAATATCTTAATATCTAATGAAGTTTAAGTTTATTTAATTTCATATATTATTGATTAATTTTTAAATTAGATGTTTTGATTTGAATTAAATTTTGATAATTAATTTCTTTAATTTAATGCTTTCTTTTGTTTTAATTTATATGATTTATTTCTATGTTTGTTTAAATTTGATTTTATATTTTATTTGAGTTTGATTTGATTGGTGAAATTTTTATATTTTAATATGATTTATTTAATTTTATGTATTTTATTTGATTATATGTTATTTTAATATTGAATTTTATCCTCAAAATTTTATATGAATAACTAATCTTTTAGCCAATGATTATTCTCTTATCTTCACAATATTTTTTTTTGATTTTAATTTTGATTAACTTATTTTGAAATTATGTTCAAACAACTTTATTTGATTATATTTATAATACTATTGGTTTAGTTAATTTTTTTCTTTTATACTAAGTTTTACTTAGATTTTATGATATTTTAATTTGCACTTTTTTATTTTGTTTGATCACATATTATATCTTTTTTTTTTGTTTTGTTTGGAATTCTAAAGATTAATTAACTCCTTTTCTTAAATTCGATAGAATTTTGTAATATATAAAATAAGATGGATTAATCATGATGATTCGATCGAAAATCAAATGGCCCATGAGTTAATCATGGATTGATAGGTGGAATAAAATCACTATGCCATTCGACCTAATAAAAACTATTCATTTCAAACACATAAAATAAATAGTTTTGCTTTTGTCTCTAATCTCTCGCCAAAAGGACTAAAAAGTAAAGTGCACGGTGCTAAAGGTTGGATCCTAATGATGCTTGCATTCAACACATCAAACATAAGATCCCTAAGGCTTTCTAAGCATTTAAGAATTATACCTCACCAGAGCTAATGTCTGGTGGATTCCGATGAAGAGGTGGCTTCATTTAGAAGAAATGAAGCCCTATTGAGATGCTTGTTGGGTTGGATCAATACTTTGGCTAGCATACCTTTTCTTTACTCATATGGTTCTCTTTAAATGCCTCCTCACTGATTGAAGATAGTGTTCTCTAAATTGGTCAATTTGAACATCTTTCTTGAGGCACGAGGGAGCTTTATGTTTCTAGGCTTGCCTCCTCACCAAGTATCCCATAAGCTCACTCATGGCCACTGCTTGCCAGAGCTTCATCATTCTCATGGACAGAATAGTTAGAAGCAAGCTGGAGGAAATATCTTCCTTACATGTGCTTGGGTTGTGTAGAGAAGAGTTGTTCAAATGCAGGCTAGATGGAGAATAGGAGGTAGTGGAATGCAAGCTAGAAGAAGGAAAGGAGGTTCAACTTATAAGGAGATTAAAGTTGCAGCATCATTTTTGTAAGGAAATGTGGAGAAGATCAAGTGTTGGCTGTCTAGTAGAGGAAGAGGGCAAGAGGAGAGAGGCTCGATGCTATAGCATGATACTTTTAAACTGAAAATGAGAGGGATGAGAAGAATGACTATAGCCTAAAAGAGTTTAAAGAGGATTGGATTTTGCATTGAGTTGGAGCAACGAATATTCTTGTAGGTTATAGTGCCTCTCAACCTATGGGCTCAAGAATGAAGCTTGCCTGTGGATAAGAGTGTCGAACATGAGTCTCCTTGGTCCTCGCACAAGGAAAAGAGAGGGAGGTGCGGCTAGCCTTTGATTTGATTGGAGGGGAGGAAGTACCGAACCACAAGAGAATGACGCACATAGACTAATATGGAGAGTGAAGACGGACAACAAAGGGACTCCAATCCTGAGGCTAGCCTGATCATAATGAGATGAGGATGGGTTCAATTGCTCTTGCATGAAGGAAGAGAGAGGTCAAGCTTCTCTTAAAAAAATGGCAAGGATGAGAGGGTATGCAAGGGAGAAAAGGTCTATTTTCTATTGTTTTGTCTGAAAGAGATGGATATATATAATAGAGATATATATCTCTATATATATTTTTTTATAGGAATATACATATATATATATATATATATATATATATAGAGAGAGAGAGAGAGAGAGAGAGAGAGAGAGAGAGAGAGAGAGAGAGATGGCTGTGCTCCAAGTAAGATAAGATATTTTATTTTATTTTATTTTTTTTAAAGGAGAAGAGGTTTTCATTTGAATAGAAAATAAAAATTTATTAGAGATTCACGTGAAATAAAAAAAAAGACTTGATGCTTTTGCTAGCTTTAATAAAAGAGTGATGTCCAAATTTATTATTATTTATTATTTTTAGGATAAATGTGGCATGAGAATAGCATAGCATATATATATATATATATATATATATATATATATATATATATATATATATATATATATATATATATATATACATTATAATATGTGTCAACTAAGGATGGAATTTTTTTTGTTATTTTTTTTAGACTTGTCTTTTTATTTATAAATCTTCACAATTTTAATAATTTTGATATTATAGTTTTAATTTAACTGAAGTTTTAAATTATATATACTATAATTAATGATTATTCAAATTATATTTATTATTTATTTAGTAGTTAATTATTTTGATTTAATTTTAATCAAATTTATATTTGATGTTCAAATTTAATTATATTTCTATTTCAATTATACAATGACAATGTTGATTGTTTCTTTTTTGTTATATGATTGATTTTCTAATTATTATAATTTGATTTGCTAATTATATTTTGTTTCAATTGGGCTTAATTGATTCAAATGATCAATTTGGCTCAATTATGGTGTGTTTGGGTTACACTCATGTTCAATTAAGTGTTTAAGATGATTTGGAGTAATTGATCTCACTTGATTTGATGTAGATTTAGATTTAAGCCCATTTTAACCAAAATTGGGCTTAATGGGCTGCATTGGACTTATTTGAGTTAAATGACCAAATTTATTAAATTAAACCCAATGGTTGGCTAAATTTTATCTAATTATAAATTTAAAATGATTTTGGATGTTTGATTTGAATTAATTTTCAATTTAATTTGAATTTAGATTTAATAAGGTGGCTAAATCAACCCATTTAGATCTTCATTCATTTAATGATTTTTAGTCTTTGGAGTGACTCAATTTGATAAAATTTTAATTTGTTGACTTTTGTCTTAGTGGAGCCCATGGGTCAACTCTAGGTCAAATGACCTTTTGTTATTTTGTGTCCCATCTTGATTATTTTTAGTTTGTTTGTGTTGCATTGATTTCATGTTTTGATTCAATTTAATTTAGTTTAATTTTGATTTAATTTGATTTATATTGGACGTGATTCTTATTTGAATATTTTGGGTCAAATGGGTTGGGGTTTGACCTTTGATTGATTTGATTGTAGATTTTGGTATGGCTTGAAGTGATGATTGAAGGATTGATTAATTTATGAGAAAATCAATTGAGTTAGGTTTGATTTGGATGAGATTTGGCTAAGTCCAAGAAATTTGCTTAAGGGCTTGGATTTGGATTTTATTTGATTTGGATTTAAGTTTGGATCATGATTTGAAGTTGAGTTTGAGTTTGAGTTTGATACATTGATTGAAGGGTTGAATTGATCTTTGAGAAAATCAATTGAATTTGGATTGATTTGGATTTGGCTAAGGCTAAGTCCATAAGATAAATCATAGGGCTTAAGAAGGATTTTGATTTTGGATTCAATCATGGGCTTCAATCAGTTGATTTGGATTTGAATTTGGATTTTGATGTTTGAATTGAATTTGAGGTTTGGTTTGAGAAGGTGAACATAGGTCAGTTGGCTATAGAGTAGGTGAGTCTCTTTAATCTCCAAGGCATAGCTTAATCCTATGGTAAACCCTCTAAGTCTTTAGGCTTAGGTTAAGTGTTCAATTAATTGCTAGAAGTGTCTTATGACTAAGGAAATCTTAGTGTCTAGATGGCTTATAGGTCTAAGAAGAAGAGGTTGAGAATTCACTCCAAAAGTTAGGGACCCCAATAGTGTGGTGTAACCGACAAGGCACACCGCACATATTGGCATTGATTGAGATGATCAACAACATCCAAAGGATTGCATGTACTAATGAAAATGATCTATGCTTAAGTCTAAAGATAGATATAATCACGATCTTAGTGCAATGTAACTCAACTTATGCCAAGGGCATAAGAGAGCAAAGTAGATTTGGTTGGAATTTCATGTTAAGGACTTGAAGGAAGATCCGCTAAGGGATCACACATGCATTGGGCATGACATGTGAGAGGTTTATGCTAAGGGCATAAAAGGAGAAATCCACTATTGAGTATATGAACTAAAAAGGTTTCCTATCCATGGGGATATGGATTTGAGTTTGATTGTGAATATGATAAGTTTTGGTGTGTCTCCACTGGAGATTAGAATCTATAACCCATTGGGGATCAAGATTGAATTAATTTTAATTTATCTTATTTTAATTGATATGGAGGCATATCTGCTAGGGATATGGATTTGAATCCTCTAGGGATTGAGAATGTGAACCTTCCACTAAAGAAGGTTCGCTATCCCCAGGGATAAGAGTTTGATCGATTTCTTATGGCTCCACTGGGCAGAATGATTTTGAATTGAGGGTACATCCACTAGGGACATAAGCCTAGTTGAATTTGTTAGATTTATATTTTTATTTAGGCTCCACTAGGGAGACTAATCTGATTTGCGCCTCACTGGGGTGAAGTTTTGTTTGTTCGATATTTTAGTTTGACTCCCCTTGGAAGGTTGGTTTTAAATTTGGTTGCATAAAGGAAGATGTGAGAGAGGTCGGCCTTCTCTTAAAAAATGGAGCAAGAGGCTCATGCAAAGGGAGAAAGATCTCCACTTTCTCTCTTGTTTCCATCCAGTGTGGGATGAAAATGGAGGAGGAGATGGTATTTGATAGTAAAACATGGAAAGGAATCTCGACATGATTGTTATTTTTTCTTAGTGTGGGGATGGGAGGCTCGTGTGGAGAGAGAGAGAGAGAGAGAGAGAGATGGCGTGCTAAAGTGGGTAAGATAAGATATTTTATTTTATTTTATTTTAAAGAAGAGGTTTTCATTTGAATAGAAAATAAAAAAATTATTTGAGATTCATGAAATAAAAAAAAGACTTGATTTTTGCTAGCTTTAATAAAAGAGTGATGTCCAAATTTATTATTATTTTATTTTATTTTTAGATAAATGTTGCATGAGAATGATAGCATATACTTGATATATATATATATATATATATATATATATATATATATATATATATATATATATATATATATATATATATATATATATATATATATATATATATATATATATATTTTTTTTCTTTTGGTGTCACGTCACTAAGGATGGAATTTTTTTTTGTTTTTGTTTTTTTAGACTTATCTTTTTTCTATTTATAAATCTTCATAATTTCTAATAATTTTGATATTATAGTTTTAATTTAACTGAAGTTTATAATTTCAATATAATATAATTAATGATTATTCAAATTGTATATTTATTATTTATTTAGTAGTTATTTATTTTGATTTAATTTTAATCAAATTTATATTTGATGTTCAAATTTAATTATATTTCTATTTTAATTATACAATGACAATGTTGATAGTTTTTTTTTTTGTTATATGATTGATTTTCTAATTTTTATAGTTTGATTAGCTTGCTAATTATATATATTTTTTAGTTGGGCTTCATTGATTCAAATGATCAATTTGGCTCAATTATCGTGTGTTTGGGTTACACTCATGTTCGATTAAGTGTTTAAGATGATTTGGAGTAATTGATCTCACTTGATTTGATGTAGATTTAGATTTAAGCCCATTTTGACCAAAATTGGGCTTAATGGGCCACATTGGACTTATTTGAGTTAAATGATCAAATTTATTAAATTAAACCCATTGGTTGGCTAAATTTTATCTAATTAAAATTTAAAATGATTTTGGATGTTTGATTTGAATTAATTTTCAATTTAATTTGAATTTAGATTTAATGATCCATTTGGGTCTTCTTGGGTTAGGTGGCCAAATCAACCCATTTGGATTTAAATTTAGATTTGTTTAGTTTTAGACTCAAACATGTTCATTTGATGAATTTGACTCTTTGGAGTGACTCAATTTGATCAAATTTTAAGTTGTTGACTTTTGTCTTAGTGGAGCTCACGGATCAACTCTAGGTGAAATGACCTTTGCTATTTTGTGTCCCATCTTGATTTCTTTTTGTGTTTGTGTTTATGCATTGATTTCATGTTTTGATTCAATTTAATTTAGTTTAATTTTGATTTAATTTGATTTTAATTGGACTTAGGTGATTTGGAGCTTATTTGAATATTTTGGGTCAAATGGGTTAGGTTAGGTTTGACTTTGGCTTGATTGATTTGATTATAAATTTTGGTATGGCTTGAAGTGATGATTGAAGGATTGAATTTATGAAAAAATCAATTGAGTTAGGTTTGATTTGGATGAGATTTGGCTAAGTCCATGAAATTGGCTTAAGGGTTTAGATTTGGATTTTGGTTTGGATCATGATTTGAAGTTGAGTTCGAGTTTCAATTTGATAAATTGATTGAAGGGTTGAATTGATCTTTGAGAAAATCAATTGAATTTGGATTGATTTGGATTTGGCTAAGGCTAAGTCCATAAGATAAATCATAGGAAGGATTTTGATTTTGGATTGATCATGGGCTTCAATCATTTGATTTGGATTTTAATATTTGAATTGAATTTGAGGTTTGGTTTGAGAAGGTAAACATAGGTCATTTAAGCTATAGAGTAGGTGAGTCTCCTTACTCCCCAATAACCTAATCCTATGGTTAACCCTCTAAGTCTTTAGGCTTAAGTTAAGTGTTCTCCCTAACTAAGAAGTGTCTTATCACCAAAGGTCTAAAAAGAAGAGGTTGAGAACTCACTCCAAAAGTGAGGTCAACAAAAGGACCCCCAATAGGTGTGGTGTAACTGACAAGGCACACCACACATATTGGTGTTAACCGAGATGATCAACAACATCCAAAGGATAAGTACAAATGAAAATGATCTATGCCTAAGTCTGAAAGGTAGATAAAATCATGATCTTAGTGCAATACAACTCAACTTATGCCAAGGGCATAAGAGAGCAGAGTAGATTTGGTTGGAATTTCATGTTAAGGACATGAAGGAAGATTAGTTAAGGGATCACACATGCATTGGGCATGACATGTGAGAGGTTTATGCTAAGGGCATAAAAGGAGAAATCAATTGAGGAATAAGTATATGAACCTTCCATTAGGGAAGCAGGTTCAAGTTATCCATTGGGGATATGGATTTGAGTTTGATTGTGAATATGATTAGTTTTGGTGTGTCTCCAGAGGATAAGAATCTATAGCCCACTTGGGGATCAAGATCAATTAATTTTAATTTATTTTATTTTAATTGATGTGGAGGCATATCGCTGGGATATGGATTTGAATCTAGGGATTGAGAATGTGAACCTTCCAAGGGAAGCAAGTTCGGGCTATCCACTGGGGATAATATTTTAATTGGATTTCTTATGGCTCCACTAGAATAATTTTGAATTGAGGGTACATCCGGGGTCATAAGGGTTGAATTTGTTAGATTTAGATTTTGATTTAGGGAGAATGATTTGGCCTCAGGGGTGAAGTTTGGTTTGTTGATATGTTTAATTTGACTTAGGAAGGTTGGTTTTGAATTTGGTTTGTTATGGACATTTGTGTGGATGGACCCATAAGAAGGAGCTATGGAGGCCTTGGCCTATCTTAGATTTACAAATCCAATGTAGTCCACCGCCATAGGGTAGGCTTAGACCTAAAGGTTGCCTTTCTATGCATTGTACTTGGAAGAAAGCATGAGACTTATATCTTCCAAAGTAGGGATCAATCATTGGGGAGATCTATCGATGGTATAAGAAATCAAGCCTGACCTAAGGTGACTATTGACAGAGTGTCATTGGGGATCTTACCTCAACTCAAGTGTAGATGATTAATTTGATTTATATTGATTTGATTTAATTTAATTTAATTTGGTGTTATGTTGTGGACCTATTGGTGATGGACCCAATGAGAAGGAGCTATGTTGGCCTTATCTATCTCAGATTTATAAGTCCAAAGGGTAGTAGCCAACCACAGGTAGGACTATCTAACCTAAGGGTTGCCTTTCAGTGTGCAATGATTCCAAAGTGGGGAACAATCACTGGGGTGACTAGTTGATGGTGTAACAAATCAAACCTGACCTAAGGTTACTACTGAGTGAATGCCACTGAGGACTTATGTCAGCTCAAGAGTAGTCAGGATTAATTTAATTTGATGGATCCCATCGATGTGCAATGGACGTGAGAGAAGGGGCTATGTCGCCTTAGCCTATCTCAAATTTATCGATCCAAAGGGGTAGTCTACCACTTGGTAAGACTATCCGACCTAAGGGTGCCTTCGCAGCAATGGTTGTACCATGAAGAAAGCATAGTAGACTTACATCTTCATAAGTAGGGACCAGCCGCTAGGGTGACCTATTGATGTATAATAGATCGAACCCAACCTAGGGCTGCCCATCGTGCAAATGTCGGAAAGAATGCATGTACTTACATCTTCCAAAGAGAATGACCATAGGGTAACCTATCGGCAAAATAGATTGAACGACCTAAGTGACCATGAGAGAGTGTGGGGACTTATCTCAACTCAAGAGTAGTCGATTCTATAGGGAGTTTTGCGACACCGCCTTATCTTTTTTGGAGTGAGTTCTCAACTTCCTCATCATAGATCTAGAACTCTTGTAGACACTAAGAGTGCCTTAGTCTTAAGACACTTCTAGTGATTAGGTGAACACTTAACCTAAGCCTAGAGACTTAGAAGGGTTAGCCATAAGAATATGTTATGCCTTAGGGACTTAAGAAGACTTACCTACCCTATAGCCTAAACCCAATATATGCTTTCCTCCTCAAACCGAACCTCAAATCCAACTCAAATACCATTTCTAAATCCAAATTCCAAACTAAATGATTGAAACCCATAATCAAATCCAAAAATCAAAACCCTTCCTAAGCGCTTTGATTTCATCTTATGGACTTAACCTTAACCAAATTCAATTGATTTTATCCAAGATCAATTCAATCCATCAATCATTTATCAAATCCAAATCCAAATTTTAAACCAAATGATTAGAACCCATAATCAAATCCAAAATCAAAATCCCCCTCAAATCCTTATGGTGGAATACCATAAACCTAGCCAAATCTCCTCCCAATTTAACCCAAATTTGATTGATCTCTTCATGAATCATTTATATCTTCATTTATACTCATAAACATAAATGAGATATAAAATCAAATAGCCAAAACTAAATCAAACTAAATCCAAGCAAGCCAAATCCCCTCTTAAGCCCTATGGACCTATCTCCACAAGCTTAGCCAAACCCAAAATCAATTGGTTTCTTTATAAACCTATTACCCCATCATTTATACTCATAAATATAAATGAATCCCACCTTCCAATGACCAAAATTAAATCAAACTAAATGAATTCCCTACTTAAGCCCTTTTGACCTACATCCTTAAGCTTGGTCAAATTTGCTTCCAAACCACTCCAAACTCAAATGATTTTCTCATGAATCATTTATATCTTCATTTATATTCCTAAATATAAATGAAATATAAATTCAAATAGGCAAAACCAAATCCAAAATCAAATTAAAATCCAATTTATACCCTTTAATCCAATTTCTTGGACTTAACCAAATCCTATCCAAATCAAGCCAAAACAAATGGATTTTCTCTTGAATCAATCATTTCTTCAAACATCTATCCAAATATAAATGAAAACTACAATCATCAAGCCAAATCAAAATCAACTCAAGTCAAATCCAACCTAGCCCATTTGACTTGAAATATTTAAATGAACAAAACTCATTTGAACCCAAACCTTGCAATTGAATTTATATGTCAATCTCAAATCCATATATAAACTCACCTAAATCAAACTCAACTCAAAATCAAGCCAACTAAACCCAATTAGCTCACTTGACCCAAAGTGGCCAATTTGACCTACATGAAGAAAAATCCAATTCAATTCAAATCAAAGTGAATTATGCCAATCCAAACTTCATGTCATGATTGTTGATCATCCTAGGTTAATCAATTTTCATGAATTGGGTCAAACCAAGTCAACCTAGCCCATTGACCAAGTCAACCCTTTAACCCATATGAACCCAAACTAGCCAAATTACAACCTAAACCAAATTGATTGCAACCAATGACTCAAGTTCATTCAAAATTCATTATTGAACTTGACCAAAGCCATAATTGAGCATAACCAGTTGGTCAACCTAGCAACTTAGCCCAAATTGACCTAAAGGATCAAATTGGCCAAAATCAAATTAAATTAAATCCAAATTGATTAAACCAAAGCCTATAATCATTTTCAATTAACCAATTGAACTTGAACCAACACCCAACCCAAGCCAATTTAGTTAATTTGGTCAAATTAGTCAACTTGACCCATTTGACCTATATGAATCCAAAAGAGCCAAAATCAAATCCAAAGCAAATTGAACCAAACCAATGACACCAATACACTCCAAATGGTCATGTGAACTTGACCCAATCATTAGTTTGACCCAATTTGACCAATTGTTCACCCAACCTAACCCAATTTGACCCAAATAGGTCAAACTAAGCCAAATCAAACCAAATGAACTCCAAATCACTCAAAATTTGGGCTAACCTACTTTTGAGTCATCTTAAATCTATCCAAATCAAATACATTGCTAAATGACCAAGACACCCTTGGGCTAGAGCATCACATGAGGCAAATCACTTGGGGAATGGTCATTTCTCTTCCTTGGAAACTTGGTACCCATCCATTGGTCCACTTAGGAACCAAGGACACTGGTTAACCTCACCCAAGGTGGTTTCCATGACTCATGGGGAAGTTAAATCACCTCCCTATTCCTATTGGAACACTTGGAAAGCCATAAGACACCAACTACTCCCATGGCAACCACTCTCACACCCTCCTCCACTCAATCCAAGCCAGCTAAGGTGATTCCCTACCCAAATTGTGCTCCCCATGATAGCCATTTGATCAAAACAACCAAATAAGGCTAGTCATCCAATCCAAAGAATGAGGGGTATACCTCCTCATTCTCTCACCAACAGACACTCGATTCAACCCTAGCATCCAGAAATGCATGCCCTAGAGTAATTTCCAAGGTTTCTCGAGCTCCCCAACTCTTCCTCTATCAATTTTAAAAAAATTAAAATAGGGGAGCCCCAATCCAATTTCCATTTCCTCAAACCTCCATCAAAGTGCAATTAACTTTGTACACACCATCCTTGGCCTAGAAGAGCAAGAACGAATCATCCCCCAAGCTTCTCGATGATCGGAGGGTAGAGTTCAATCAAAGCTGACCACTTCCATCCTGCCTTGGATTTTTAAGCAATCCACCTCAAATTAAAGCTCACGCTACTGGTGAAAAATTTCTACAAGGAGTCACCCTTTCAAATTTGTGGGAGAAATGAAAGAGGAGCCCTTACAAAAAATTCATCTTGGTATGATGCCAGATCCATAGATGTACTTATTCGGTGATGGATATGTCATCAAGGTATAGTGTACTCTCTCAAAGATAGAAGTCACTACCCTTTAATGGAACCAATCACCTCAATAAAGACTCTAAGGATGATGGGTGTATATGTGAGATTCTTCCCCACTTTACATGGAAAGTAGAATTTATTTTAAATTGAGTTCATTAAGTTCCCTACAGGGGCAAGCCCCATAGTTAATTACATCCTAAGGGATGGGATCCCTTAGGAAAACTCTCGATTAAGGTAAATGATCATTGTCTCTAAAGATTTCAATAGAGAAGGACTATCAATCAATTGGTTTATATTTTGAAGATCAAATGGGATTGACTAAAATAGGGAGTTATTATCAAGCCAAAATGAGAAATAAGTAAGAGATGCTCATGATGCTAGGAAACCTAGTGAGCATCTCAAACTATTCTATAGTTGGGCTTTACATTTTAGAAATTGATTTAGTTTATTTGAGTTGCATTTTTCATTAGAAATTTAGGACTTAAGATTCCTTAACACAAGATTAAGGAAATGCCTAGAGGTGAGAAATTATGCTTATGGCCCACAAAGGGGAGAAGCAACCTCAGAATCTAAATCTAGGGAGCTTGACATGGGCAAGATTAATAATGGGTGTGGTTTGCCTCCACAGAGAGGACAAACCACCGACGACTTGGACTTACAACTTTGGTGGCTACCAACTAACTCTTTCTACAATTTTAAATACATGTAGGCAAGTCTTTATGCTTATGCAAGATAGCTAGGCTATTATTACTTAAAAAGAAGCTAAGTACTTAAAACTCACTCCCTAAAGAGACTAGATCATGTAAAGGGACATGCTTCAACTGACCTAAACCTAATATGATTCAAATTTCATTTTCATTTTTATTTTTGGAAAATTATTTTTGACTCAGGCTTATAGGATCTTTATGACTAATGCATGAAAAATCAGATTATTGGCCAAAATCGGGAGAAGGGAGGTGAGTTTCCACCATGGCCCTCAAGGTCAAGGTGGGTTCTCTTGCAAGGTGGAAGCCCTCCAATCAAGTGTAAAATAAGATGCATTTGTGCATGATATTATAAAGAAATGCTCATCCAAGGGGTTGCTAATTCTTTTATCTTGATTTTAATCCTAAGTTTTAGGTGAGGATGAGTTGTTTAATTTTAATTTGAGTCATTAAGTTGGGTAAAAAAATATTTATTTTTTCTAAAGAGCCTAATCCACATCCAGGCCATACATAAAGCAAGAAAGAAACTAGGAAAAGCATGCCACTTAATGCAACAACTAAACAAATCATCAAACAATTTATAAAGCTAATCACAAAAAGAATAAGTGGTCATTTGTGGTCGGGCACCATTGTACAAACCCAAAATTATCAAATGTGGTAGCGGAGCTCTATCCTTATACAACCCAGATTACAAATGAATTAAATTACAATTTAAGCAAAGGAATTCAATGTTGTGGGGGTCTTCAAGCTTTATTCTTCTTTCTTCTTTCTTCTTTCTTCTTTCTTTCTTCTTCTTTTCTTCTTTGGATCCTCCTTTGGAAGGTTGGATGGTAGATGCTCCAAGGTTTCACATGGTGCATAAGATAGGATCTTATGACCAATGCTCATCCTAATCCCCCATAACAAATCATTCCAAAATCCTACTTATACAAATTTTTACATGAAAAGGAAAAGTATAAATCTAACTAACACAAAAATAAAGGTTAGTTAAATCACACCACACACATTGCAAGATGTATATTGGACTTATCACCCCACACATGGGTGACTAAGTCCACTATGGATTATGCAAAGGGTTATAAGCACCAAGTAAAAGCATTTATATTTTTATTTATGATAGCCCTTAAGCACAATCTCTAGAAAGAATAGTTAGGCGAGAATGTCCTATCATTCATTCTATGAGCATACACTAACATCCGTCTAAAAAATCATCACAAAACAAACATCAAACCAATGACCTAACCTAAAGCTAGATGACTTAGGCTAATGTGTGTGCTTTGAAGATTTGTGTGGTATGCTTAGCTATAGCTTTAGGTTTAAATTCTCTTAGTGTGAAGAACATGTTCAACTTAGAGGATGGTTTCATTTAAGTTGTTTAAGTGTTTTGGGTTATTTTATTTCATGTTTTAATTTTGTTTAAGTGAAACCTACAATTAATTACTAAGTTATGAAGAGAGGGAAAGAGAGAACTTCTCTTCCTTCCCTAACCTTAAGTAATTTTCTAAAGTAAGTTCATGTTTTAATTTCATTTAGATGAATATTTTGATTACATCTTTTAATCAATCCTAAGTTTAGACAAACTCTAAACAAACCTATTCAAAAGAAATGCATTTTAAGATTAAGTAAAATGAATCAAAATCCATATAACACACATTACTTCATTTCTTTCCCAACATATATGACATGCATACTGAGATGGACCCTAAGCATATCTATACATGAAAATGAGAGTAGTTAACACACTTTATGATGCATGCTAAGTAAGAAAATTTAGATGTTGAATATGCATGATTTTTCTTAAGTAGAAAAGGTTTTTCTTATCCAAAATTTCACATACCTACATGGAAGTAAGAAAGGCATAAGTGAGTACAGGGCCATTATTAACTAGAGGTGCAAGGTAGAACACCTACTTAGGGCTACTTAAATCCTCAACCTCAGGGTGTCCAAACTAATATACCACTTTCCTTAAGTATTAACATGCATATAAAAGAAATGAAATAGAAAATGAAGATGCAAAAGTTGTTTAATAGATTTGTTTTATTTATGCAATTTATGTATGTAAGTGTAAGTAACCCTTCTTAAATGGTAGCATAGGGATGAATAGGATATGAAATTAGGTGAGCATTAGGTCCCTTTCAAATGAACCTTATGTCTCACCAAAATCTATTCAAAACTATACCAACATGGGAAAGAAAGGAAACCTATACTAAGCATACCTTTATAATATTTCACATGCAAGCTTATAATTAAAGTATAAGTAGCATACTTTCAGATTTGATATTTCATTTATAAGTTTTAAAAATATTTTGGATTTAATAGTGATAATAGCCACTCATATTTTACTTTAGCCAACACATGCACATTCAACATAAAGTAAACAATTTCATTTTAAAATTTGAAACATGAAATTATGAATGCATGAATCACATGACATACAACTTACTTAAATCCTAAAGACATTCTTAAGGAATAAGAAAATTTTAGAATAAATCAAAGTGAATTTCAAAAATGATTTTTGTTTAGTTTGAAGTTTGATTTAATTTTGAAAAGGTGAGATGAGTTTGTTGTTCCTAACCCATTCCCACATGTGTTTTGTAGTTTTGTTTAATTTTTAGATAATCAAATCCATTTTAAGCATTGATTAGGTTAAGGTATAAATTAAGTGGCTTAATTAACCCTTACCTACACCACCTTAGAAAAATTAACTAAGTAATTATGAGCCAATGAGATGACATAAAACCCACAAGGTATTTAAATTTGTAATGCACCTAATAATGAAAAGGCCTAATGCAATTTGGCTCACAATTAAAAGGGGTTTAGCTTAAGGGGTTTACCTTAATCAAACCTAATTATAGGGTACTCCACTAATCATACCTTAATTACCCTTAATTACATGAAAGATGTAATTAGGGAATGAAATACCAATTTCTCCAATTGAGCCCTCAATAAATCTCAAGAAAAATAGGTGAGGCAGAGGTCATCCCTTAAAATAAACCCTAAAATTTGAGATCAATTGAACCTAATTAAAGGATAATTAGCTAAATTAAGATTAAATTTTAGAAAAGAGTAATTCAAAATCCATTGAAAACATTGTTTAAATATTCTACATGAAGTTATCTTTCCATAGCATTTTTCCTTTTATTTTTCTGATTTTTGTATGAAGAATTATGAATTTTTAAAGATCCATGGATTAATTAAGAATTAAGTAATTTCTTAACTAATCCATGCTTAATACTTAGCTCATGATGCGATGCGTGGTGGTGGTGGTCAGCACGCTTTACACGTGTCATGCTGTGAGGGTGTGACTTAAATGTCACATCCCAAATGGTGGTGGTGATGTATGTGCTAATATCCTCGGTCATCCGATCAAAGATCAAATAGCTAAGGATTCACCCATGATTTTAAAAGTGAAATTCATTTCTAAAATGTGTTAAATAATCTCAGCCATCCATCTAAAATATGTGGATGGATGGCTGAGATGAGCTAAATTCTTCCCTAAGGATCAATGGAGATTGTCCATGATCTAAGGGGAGATCCGAGCTCGATCTAGCATGGAATTATATAAAAATCAACCCTCACCATCTAAGCATAATTACAAACCCATCCAACATTGGATTTCACATGCCATAAATATTTCTTTCACAAAGCTCCAACACCTCCTATGCTAAGTGGTCAAAAATTCCATACCTCATTGGGTGATCCATGGTGCTTTCGAGATCGGAGGTAGCTTAATGGAGAAAGCCCTATTGAAATTCTAGGCCTTGGGATTGAGTGGATCAATGGGTAGACAACACCACTTGGGCTTTTGGCTTTGATCCAATTGAGCTCTTCCTCATGGGAACTTAAATCGAGCTTGGGCAAGTTTGACTTGACCCTCGATGGAGTGTGCAAGAGTAATGGGATGAAGTTGGATTGAGCTCTCCCTATTTTGACTGCAAAAAAATGAAATAGGGAATTCAAATCCTTCCTAGAAGCTTGGGAATGCTGAGGTGGTTTTGGGTTCCTAGGCTTCAATCAACAGTGAGTGAGTTGAAATTTCATTGAATTAGGGGGAGTATATCTCCCCGTATGGCAACTAGATAACTGACACCTCCTTTGCCATTTTGATCCAATTATTGAGATTGGGAGGGTTGTTTTGGCTATTAGATCTTTGTACATGGTCAATTTGAGGTGTTGAGTGGATTGGCAAACTCTCATGTGCATCAAATTGAGCTTAGGAGGGAATTTGAAAACTCAATTTCAAGCTATGTGGTTGGGTTTGGTCTATGGGCCAAATGGGCTGACCCAAACTATTGGGTTGGGAGCACCACTCATCACTAAGTCCACTTGAGCTTTTAGGAAAGCCTCAAGTGATTGTGAAGAGGGTATGACCAAAATACCCATGGGCTAGGCCAACATTTGTTCTATGGACTAGGGTAAAATGGTCATTTTGCTATTTTTTCAATTTGGATATGTTAGGTATGTGGAGAAACTAGGTTTGGCCAAGTTTCATTGGATTTGGAATCCATTTGATAGGGTTTCACTCATGTTGACCCATTTAGGTCAAAATGGGTCAAGTTGACCAATTGGTCAAATTGGGTCAAACCAAGGGTTGGGTCAAGTTCATATGACCATTTGAAATGTTTTGGTGGCTTTGGTTTGGTTCAATTTGGTATATATTTAGTTTTGGCTCATATGACTTCATTTAGGTCAAATGGGTCAAGTTGACCTATTTTACCCATTTGACCTATTTGAGGTAGGTCAAAGGGTAGGTAGGTTAGGTTAGTCATATTAGTGGATTGGTATCTTTGTTTCCAATCAATTTGGGTTAAGTTCAATTTTGGCTCAACATGACCCCTTTGGTCATGTTGGGTCTAAGGTCAATTGGGCTAGGTTGGGTCTAGTTGGCCAATTGAGGCTTTGGTCAAGTTCCACAAGTGATTTGGGATGGACTTGACCCATTAGTTTCAATCAATTTGGCTTAGATCAAGTTTTGACACATTTTGACCCTTTAGGTCAAAATGGGTCAACTTAGGTCAAGTGGGCCAATTGGGCTAGGTTAGGCTCAAATGTTGGCTTGGTCAAGTTCAAACATAGGTTATGAGTGAACTTAGATCAATGGTTTCAATCAATTTGGCCTATGGTGGATTTTAGCTATGTAAGGTTTCATTTTAGGTTAAGTGTTGACTTGGTCAACCCTTAGTTTGACTTGGTTTGACCCAATTTGATTGATTGATCATCCCATGATGATTGTTGATCATGATGAGAGGGATATATGAGTTTGGTTCAATCCAATTTGGTTAGGATCAAAAGTTGGCTCATAAGGGTACTTTAGGTCACTTTGGGTCAAGTGAGCTTAAGTGGGTCAAATGGCTTGGTCAAAGCTTGATTTGAAGTTGATTGATCTTGTATATGGACTCATGATTGAAATATAAATCCATTTACAAGTGATTTGAAGTCAAATGGGTTTTGATCCATTTGAAAATTTCATATTCAAAGGAAGAATATGAAAGGGTTTTGGGTTTGATTTTTGATTTTGGTTTTGATTGTTTGATTGAGGTTTGGATTTATATATGAGCTCATGATTGTAGGATTGATTGTACCATGAGAGAAAATCAAGAGTTTGGCTTAATTTGAAAGTGATTTGGCTAAGTTCAAGATTTTGACTTGAAAGGCTTAGATTTTACTTTGAATGGATTTGAGTTTGATTTTTTGAATTGGTTTTGATTTTTAAATATATATTTCATTTATATATGTGAATATAAATGAGAATATAAATGGATCATGTGAAAATTTCAAGAATTTGAAGTGGTTTAATCATGATTTGGGAAAGCCATTAAAGGAATTTAAAGGATTTAAGGAAATTTTAAATTGAAATTTAATTTTTTAATTGGATTTGATTGATTTATATTTATATTTCATTTATATATGAGAATATAAATGAGAATACAAATAAGTTTTGAGAAAATTCCATGAGTTTGAATAGGTTTGATCAACATTTAGGTTAAATCCATTAATGGGAAATTAAGGGATTTAAGGGAATTTCAAGGATTTTAAATTTGGAATTTAATTTGAGGGTTTGATTTGATTGATTTATATTTATATTTCATTTATATATGAGAATATAAATAAGTTTTGAAAAATCCATGGGTTTGAATAGGTTTGATCAAGATTTAGAGTTGATTTTGGCTAAGTCCTTTAATGGAAAATTAAAGGGACTTAAGGAAATTTGAATTGATTTGATGGGTTTGAATTTACATTTCATTTATAAATGTGAATATAAATGAGAATATAAATGGATCATGAGAAAATCTCAAAGATTTGAATAGGTTTTGATCATAGTTTTGGCTAAGTCCTTAAGGGAGGCTTGGGACTTAGGAAATTTGAACTTAGAATTTTTGATAAATTTTGATCATGGGTTTCAAATCATATTTGATTTGAGTTTGGAAAAATCAAATAGAATTGATTTGGGAGTTTGACTTGAAAGAAGGAAAGTGAGGAAAGGTTTAAGCTAAGGGGAGGTTTTCCTAACACCCCAAGGCATAACTTATTCCTATGGCTAACTCTTCTAAGTCTTCTTAGGGGAGTGTCTACTAATCACTAGATGTGTCTTAAGACTAAGGAACTCTTAAAGTCTAAGAGAAGTCCTATGTCTAAGATGGAGGTGTTGAGAGCTCATTCTAAAAATGAGGTCAAGCTCAATAGGCTTCATTTCTACTAACGAAGCTTCCTCAATCATTGGAACCCCGGTCTAAGCTCCAGTGAGGTATGCCATTGACCTAGCTTAAAATAGTTTGGAGCTTTTTGAAGAAAATTTGCATGTCATGAGATTTCCACCTTTAAATATGTTTGTTTTGCTTCCCTGATGGTGTGGAACGGATTTGATCTCCATTTGAGCTCGAGTGAGCTTAGATCAAGCAACAAACGATGGATGGTCTCCGTCTCTTGCCGCTCGAGAGGAGACAGATCATAGACCATCTATTCCATATGATCGAAATGGACGGTCTTGATCAAACCATGCTAGATCAACTGAATTAATCCTACTTAACCACAGGTTTGATTGTGGCCATCCAATCTTTGATCGGACGGCTCACTAGAAAGGCATCCGCCTCCGGCTGACTCAACTATGTGATGTGACAACTTAAATAACCAATCTCGTGGCACCATGTGGAAAGCACACGTCATGTCGATCTGTGCGACGGGATTAGGGCTTCAATTAGGGTTAATTAATCCATTTTAATGTTGAAACTTCCAAAATTCATAACTAATTGTAAAAAAATCTAAAAAAATGAGAGCTCATTCTAAAGGTATTTAGAGGCATCCATTAAAATTATCCTTAATTAATTTTAAGTTCTAATTTTGGCTTAATTAAGGTTTAATTAAAACTTAATTAGCTTACTCCTTAATTAATCATAAAATTAATTTCAAACTTTTTGAGGATGTTTAGGGAGATGATCTCTACCTCTCCTATTTTCTTGGAATTTATTGGTTGTTTAATTAGGAAAATTTATTGATTAAGCCCTAATTACCTTCTTAACTTAATTAAGTGATAATTAAGTATATGAATAGTAATTTATTAATTATTTATACTCCTTAATTATTGTTGAATAGTAAGGAGGCTTCAGGAATGAGGTTGGGGCTTCTCCCTTAATACTTTCCCTAATTTTTACTCTCTTTTCAACCAAAATAAATACTAATTAATGATTAATTAATTAATCAATGACTTAATTGGCTAAATTAAACTCAAATTATATGAATTCATGCTTGATTAAATGGATAACTTATGGAATTAGGTTGGGGCCTCTTTTCCAACCTTTTCCCCTTAAGTCCATCTCATTTTAAAAAGATAATCAAAAGTTGATAATTAAAAAAAAAGAAAAATGAATTAATGGATTAATCCTTTGATCGATTAATTTAAAATTTTAATTAACTCTAATTTCCCTAATTAATCCTTGGGTAGTTCTTTTGGGTGTTCAATAACCTAAAGAGAGTCAATGAAATTATGGTTAGCTCACATGTGTGAGAAAACCATAAAAGTAATTAAGTGAGTTCCTTAAGCTTAATTAATTAATGACTGTGAGCTAATTGCATTAGGCCCCTTTCATTTCATTAGAGCATTGCTATTTACTTTTCAATTTATTTGCATATCATATTAGCTCATAATTGTTTAATTAATTACCTTAAGGTAACATAGGTAAGGGTTTAATTAATTGATTTAATCCATGCTTAACTTAACCAATTCATAAAATCAACCTAATTGCTTTTCATTAAGTTAAATTAATTCACATATGGGGAATGGGATTAGGATTAATCTTTTTCACATTTCTTAAATAAAATAAAACATGAAAATGGCATTAAGGAACTTTGGTTTGTTTTAAATGATCTTATTTAATATGATTGTCCTTAAGAATTAATTAGATTGAATGAAATTATGTGCTTATGTTCTTTTATTTCTCTTCAATTATATTAAATGTTGTATGCCACTTGTAATCATGCATTCATCCTTTTCAAAAATTAATTAAATAAAATGACTTATTTTATGTCAAGTTGCATGTGTTGGCTTAAATTAAAAATATGTGTGGCTATTATCACTATTAAATAGAAAATTAATTTTTAAAGTATATAAATCAACTATAACACATAGAGTAATGATAATTATGAGTATTTATAAGCTTGTATGTGCTTACAACTTAGAACATGTTATATGAAGTTCTCTTTTCTTTAATCTTCATGAATTCACATAAGGATATGAATATTAACAAGTGTATAGTTCATTTGAAAAGGACACAACACTTGCTTGGTTTTATTCTTATGTATATCCATGTCAAAATTTAGATAGAATTTTAGCTCACATGTATAAATAAATCAAAATATAATTCTTGCATGGTTTACATTCTTATAGTTGTTTGTACACTCATGAGTATTTAAGAATAGTAGGTATATTTAGTCACGGATGCCGAGATGCGCTTTAAGTAGCCCCAAGGAGGTTCCTACCTCATTCTCCTAGTCAAACAATGGCAAAGTACTTGCTTATAACTTTTATACACTTGTGTGTCCATTTGGCTAATGAGTAAAAACCTCACCTTATTCCATATGCATAATTCAAAATAAAAAATATAATTTTGGCATGATTTCCATTCTTATAGTTGTTTATACATCCACATGTATTTGAGAATAGGGGGTATATCTAATCTGGACACTCGGGGAGGCACAACTTTAAGTAGCCCCAAAGAGGTTCCTACCTCATTCTCCTGGTCAAACAATGGTGAGGTACTTGCTTAGAAATTTCATACATTTGAATGTGTATTTATCTAATGAATGAGAATCCTTTTTTTTATTAAAATCATTCATGCATCCTGTATTTAAGTGTGCCAAAAACATATTGTATGCATAGATATTTTTTGGACTTAATCATATGCATGCTACATACAATGCAAAGAAATTAACAAACATGTGTTGTGTGATAGTAATTAACTCAATTAATCTTAAGATGCCTTTCTTATTGAATACGATTATTTAAAGTGAACTTAAACTTAGGAATAATTAAAATATATAATAACGGATTCATTAACGAGAATTGATTAATTAATATGCTTTAGATATGGCTTAAGGTAGGGATAAAGGAGGGTGATCCTCTCTCTTTTTTTCTCTTTATAACACTTACCTGTTAAGTGTAAACCAAGTGAAACAAAAGAAAACATTAAGTAAAACTTACAAATCAATTAAGCCACTTAAAGTGAAATCATCCTTTCTCACTCAGAAAATTATAACAAAGCCTAGTTAAGACATACCAAATAAGCCTTAATACACACCTTAGATTAAGTCACCACTTAGCCTTATGTTAGGTGGCATTGTTTGATGTATGTTTGGTTTTATGATGTATTGTTGTAGAATGAATGTTAGGGTATATGCTTAGACTAGATGTTAGGCGTGATTAGCCTAATTATATGTTTTCTATAAGATTGTGCTTAAGGGATGCTTATAATAAATATAAATGCTCTCTTTTATTGGTTGCTTAACCCTGGCATAATCTAAATTAGACAGTGACTTGGATACCATGCGGTGCTAAGTCCAAATTATACATATAATTGCTTGGGTTGTATGGTGTGTTTAGCTAACACTTGTCTTTTGCAGTGTAGTTAGATTTACATTTTCAACTTTTAATGTAATGTTTTGCATTAGGAATTAGGATTAGTGTTATGGGGATTAGGATGAGTGGAGGCTAGAAGGCTTTATCACGGGAGGCCCCATGATGCCTTTGAAGTAAGAAAATCCAATGGAGAAATGAAGGAGATATGAAGAATGAAGAAATGAAGACCTCTCATAGCATTTATTTATTTGTAATTATAATTATTCTTTCATATACCGGGTTGTATAAGGGTAGAGCTCAGCAACCCATTTCTCTTTTCGGGTTGTACGGTGGTACCCGACTGCACCAGCCTGTTATTCTTTTACATTGGGTTTATAAATTGTTTGATATTTTATTTACAATTGCAAAATAGAAATGACATGTCTCTTTCTAGTTTCTTCATGTATGGTGATTTAATGTGTGGTCCGATCTGCTCTTAGGAAAATTAATTTTTCTACCCTAACTACAACTCATAACTAAATCTTCTAAACAACTCATAACCTCCTTTAAAGCCTAGGTATTAAATCAAGATAACTAAAAAAATTTAGCATCCCCTTAGCTGGATGTTGTATACTTAATATCATGCATGTCATCTTATTTCACTTTTGCTAAGAGAAGGTTTCCATCCTTGCACGATAGGGGAAGGCTTGGCCTTTGAGGGTCTCCCCAGTGGTGGAGAACACCTCTTTCTCTCTGATTTAGCCAATAACCTCATTTTATCATGCATTTAGACATATAAAAATCTTATAGCATTTGTCAAAATGAAGAGTCCAAAATTAAATAAAAATTGAAAAAATTTACATTAGACTAAGTCATTATTCATACCACTCTTGCTCTAGTCTCTTAGGGAGTGGGTTTAAGAACTTTAGTTTTTTTTCTTATAATAATATCCTAACCATCTTGCAAAACATATGACTTGATCACATGGTTTTAAAGCATAAGAGGAGTTAGTTGGCTGCCACTCCAAGTAGTTATAAGTCTAGCAGTCAGGTGGTTTACCCTCTCTTGTGGAGGTAAACCATATACCCATCTTTGCTTAGATTTAGGATGTGCTTCAACCCTTGCTAAAGCTCCTTAGATTTATGATTTGAGGTTTATGTTTCCCCTCAGGCTACAAGCATAAGTCCTCACCTCTTAGGCTTTTCCATAATCTTGTATTATGAGATTATAAGTCTTAGCTTTCTAATAAATTTCAACTCAAACATGTAATCCTCTTCAATTTCAAACATATAAAGAATAACAATAGGATAGGTTGGAATGCTCACTAGGTGTCCTAGTATTATGTGCATTCCCTACTCATCTCCTTTGGCTTGTAATAATCTCTCTTTTTTATCTATCCCATTTGATTTTCTAGTATAGCTAATTTATTGATAGTCTTATCTTTGAAATCTTTGGAAAATAATAATTATACTTTAATCAAAAGTATTCTAAAGAATTCACTTTCCTTAAGATGTAATTAACTATGGGGCTTGCCCTATAGGGGCTTTAGAACCTTAAATAAACC
Source organism: Cymbidium sinense (assembly GCA_021442155.1). Taxonomy (NCBI): domain Eukaryota; kingdom Viridiplantae; phylum Streptophyta; class Magnoliopsida; order Asparagales; family Orchidaceae; genus Cymbidium; species Cymbidium sinense. The sequence goes on along the minus strand of JAKCPB010000241.1, from coordinate 452,656 downwards.
CTGGTTTATTCATACATGTAAAGTAGAGAAAAAATCTTTATTATATTGGAAGACCCATCATGCCTTAAGTGTCTTTATTAGGTGATTAGGTCCATTGTATGATAGTAATTTTTACCTTTTGAAATTGTGCACTATTCCTTGATGTCATACTCGATGGCCTCAATAAGTACACCCTCAGATCTATGTGGTGTCCCCCATACACATAATCAAAAATAAACACCACAACCCTAAAGATAGGATGCCTGCTTGTGAAAGGTGTTACTGGGGGCATTAATTCCTAATCCAAAAGTGAAAATATATTTTGTTTGTTTATTATCATGGACCCTGTTGGTATGCGAGGGACTACATTGAGAAGGGGCTATGTCAGCCTTGACTATCTCAAATTTATTGGACCAAGGGAGAATCTATGCATTCGCTGAACATAATCTCCAACCATAGGGGTGGTTACTAGGAAAGGGGACTGTCCAATCCGAAAGTAACCTGGGTAGTGTCTAAATGGGGTCGCAAAGGACATGAGCCAAGTAGAGTTCTTGTAGGGGAGGTGTCACTAGGGCGTTATCCTAATCCTTGAGGAAAATAATGCCTTTAGGTATTCGGTGGCCAACTCAAGGAGAAAGCGTAGTAGTCATACATCTTCCAAGAGTGGTGTATCCACTGGGTGGGTCACTGTTAGCATAGAGAACACCAACCAACCTAAGGTGCCTATCAATGTGTGATAATCAGTCTAGAAAGAAGGCGTGTAGACTTTCATCTCCCTAAAGCAAAATTAATTTTTGAAATAGTCTATCATTGGCTCAATAGGTGCTATCTGGCCTAGGGCTGCTCGTTGGTGTGCAACAGCTGTACTTAGGAAGAAAGCATAGTAGACTTTCATCTTCCAAAGTAGGGACCAACCACTGGGGCGACTTGTTGATGGTGCAATATATATCAAACCTAACCTAAGGGTGACTACTAAGTAGGGAGTCATAAAGAAGAACTAAACCCAGACTTGAAGTAGATAGGAGGATAGGAGCCACCAAGGCACTTACCCTAATCCTCTACTCAACTAATTCAATTCACAATGGCTAGTTTAAGAAGAAGGTGTAGCAGACTTACATCCTCTTAAATGAAGTCAATGTAGAGGTTGCTTACCAACCACGCAGTAAGGTCTACCAGGCTAACAAGGTGCTCGTTAGTGTGCATGATCAAATTATGAAAGAAAGCATAGTAGACTTACATCTTCTTGAATAAAGGACCACTAGGGTGACACACTAACAGGGTAACACATCGACCTATAGCGACTAATGAGTGAGAGTACAGGCGTTATCCCACATCAAAATAGCAGAAAAAATATGTGTATGTGTGTGTTATGGAAAAAGGAATAGGATGTCACTTGAGTTCTCTTACACCTATCCTAAAACACATCAAGAATAGATGAAATGGTGCCATAGGGCAATGTGACTCCACCAAGAAAGGATGCCACTGGGTTCTCTTACACTTAACTTAGTTGTGTGCTAGTCAAAATAGGATGCCTCTTGGGTTCTCTTACACTATCCTAATAGCAAGAATTATGTGTAGTTGTGTTTGTGTTGATGAAGGATAGGATGTCACTTGGGTTCTCTTACACTATCCTAAATGCATCATGCGATTCATAGATGAAAATGCTTTTAGTTTGAAGAGATTGAATTTGAAATGAAATTTTCATTGATGATAATGACTTTCAAACATAATTTTATGGGTAATATTTCTTTAAGAAGAGCTCGTTGATTGGAAGCATCTGGTGCTCTCTTTTATGGTTGATGAGTTGATAAGATCCTCCTTGGTAGGCCTTCTCTATGGCAAAGGGCCTTCCCAAGTGGGTTCAAACTTGCCTCTCATCTTGCAATGGGCAACAATTGGTATCGTTAGAACTAAAATAAGATTTTCTACTTGAAAAGCTCACAGGCAAACCAACCTATTATGAGCTTGAATCATTTTAACTTTGTACAACTCGAGATTCTGGCATGCTCGTAAGCATCTCTCCTCCAAACCTTCGAGCTCTTCTAACTATAATTTGGCATTATGTTGTATCATGATCTTGCTACCCACAACTATCCTTAGTGAAGGGAGTTGGACTTCTAATGGTAGAATGGCTTCTGGCTCAAATACTAAGGAGAAAGGAGTTGATTGGGTTGGAATTTTGTAGGTGGTGCGATAAGCCCACAAAGCCTCAGCTAATTACTCATGCCATTGTTGCTTGTTATCATTGATTGTCTTCTTGAGTATTTGAATGATAGTTTTGTTGAAAGCTTCTATTAGACCATTCACTTAAGGGTAATAGATAGTAGAGTATCGCCAATCTATGTTGTGTCACTGAGTGAAGTTATTGATCTTGGTGCTCTTGAATGCAGTACCATTATCAAATATAATTCATTGAGGCACCTCAAACCTATATACAATATGGTTCCTAAAAACTAGAGCACATGCTGGGCTTTGACCTCTCTGAGAGGAATCACCTTTGCCCACTTGGAAAAGTAATCAATAGTGGCAAGGATGAATCGATGACCTTTGGAAGAAGAATGATCAATCAGACCCATAATATTAGTACCCCAACACTCGAATGGCTAAGAGGCAAATGTTGGATGTAGAATGTTGGGTGGTTCGTGTAGGCCCATGCACCCATTAGTGACAACGCTACATCAATTTAATTATCGCTAATGGTATCTTAATCTTGGCCTTCATCTTCAAGATTTGAGCTCCACCATAATCCTGAGTGTACCTCGGTCATGATTTTATGGGCTTCGTGCTTGTCTAAATAATGTAACCACATATGATTGAATGACTATCGATATAAGGTGCCATTGATGAGAGTGTAGGAAAGGGCTCTCTGCTTCATCTGATGGGCTTATGACTTCTCTTGAGGTAGTTTGCCTTTAGTTAGATAGTCCATGAATGGTTACCTCCAATCCAGCTACTCATCCTTTTTGGCAACATCAACCTCCCCTTCAAGTTAGAATCTCTTGATGAATTCAGTATCAATAAGAGATTGGACTTGTCTATTTTAAATCTTTATTGATATGGACTCATCTTCAAGACATGCCAACTCTTTGGCAAGCTTCGCTAGTGCTATTCGTTCTCTCCACATGAGATCTTGTATATGGTAACCTCTGGATTTAGGCTAATAGCTCCATGATGTATTTGTGAAAATGATGGAGTTTAGGCTTAAGAACCTTATATGACCCAGCAATTTGGTTGATGACTAGAATCCCCAAAGATGTCAATGTTCGATGCATAGCATGACTAACTCGGACCGATAGCTCATACCTACTTCATTGTTGATTGGATAGATGGTATGAGAATCTCATCACAGCGATCTAGAGTTAGAAGGACTATTCCTACCTTTGACTTTTCTAGAAGAGTAGATTGTGGTTCTTCTCCTTTTTGAGAGAAAGACACACCATCAAAATACAACTCCCATCGGTGATTGCTAGTGTCCCCCAAGTTCATGATTTGTTGTTCATGGGGATGTCATTAAGTGGAGTCGGGAAGTGGGTATGCCACTAAGAAGTTTTCCAATGCTTGTCCTTTCCTTTGCATAGAGGGGTATGAAAGTAATGTCAAACTATGAGAGAATCATGGATCATCATGTCAACCGTCCGGATAGCATCGACTATGTCATGTGATATTATAGTGGATTGACTCTAGAGATCAAGTTGACTTTATGAGAAAGCATATAATGCCATAGCTTTTAGGATGCAAAGATTAAAGCTAGCAATGTTTCTCAATGGGTGGATAATTTGCTTTAGCAAGGATTGGATGAGGCGAGATAGTAGAGAGCATTCTCTTTCCCTTCATCATTGGCTTGGGCCAACAAAGTGCCAAGGGAGTCATCCAATGCAGTAGTGTAGAAGATGAATGGCTTGCCTGGGACAAGGGATACTAGAACTAGCGGCATCATCAGGTAGTGATTGATGTCTTCAAAGGCATGCTAACACTTGCCATCCCACTTGAACTTGACATCCTTTTTGATAAATGCTAAAAATGGCTGGCACCTTCTTGATAGGTTGGATATGAAGCATCTTAGATATGCCTTGAAATGATCAGTTGAGTTAGACTTTTAGGGGTGGCATTTCTAGTATCACTTTGATCTTCTTGGTTGATCTTGATTCCGATGTGGACAACAACAAACCCAAGGAACTTCCTTGAGTTACTCACAGGTGGTTCATTTTGAGGTTAAATTATCTTGACCATTCAAAAACTACTCTTAAGCCAAAGAGGTGGTCTTCCTTTTCTTTACTTTTGACTATGAGATCATCAACAGAACACTCAACTTAATGATGAATGAGTTCACCAAAGATTCAAGTCATAGCCCACTGGTATGTAGCACCGACATTTTTAAGGATGAAAGTCATAACCATATAGCAATAAATTCTGATCGGGGTTTGAAAAGTAGTATTTTTTCATCTTCATGGGTCAACTTAATTTGGTTATAGCCAGATGAGCCATCCATGAAAGATAAGACTGCATTAAATGAGGGAATGCCACCATCAGCTCTGGGATTGGTAGTGGAAATTTATCTTTTGGAAATGCCTTATTTAAGTCCCTAAAGTTGACACATATGCAAATTTGGCCATTCTTCTTCCTAACTGAGATGACATTGGCCAACCAAGTAAGGTATTTTTCTTCCCTGATGAAGCCAACGTCAATCAATTTTTTGACCTTAGAAATGATCTATTGTTCGATGTCTAATTATATGCGTCTAGGGGTTTGCTTGATAGGGTTAGCACTAGGCTCTATCGCTAGTTTGTGGAATACTACATTAGGAGATTAACTGGGAATCTCTTCATAAATCCATATGAAGTAGTACTTAAACTTAGTCAATAGCCTAACTAAGCCATTGGTTTCAGTTTAGTTCAACAAGGAACTGATGTAAGTTGGTGTGGATCTTCTTGATCCAAGTTGATTTCTTTAAGTTCATCAATGGTTGATTTGATTTCTTCTTCAAACTTTGGTAGTGCATCCTTGACTTGGAAATCATGTAGGTCATCTAAAGTTTCTAAGCATTCCTCCTCATAAGAGTTAGTGTGATTTGAAAAGAACCTATTAGATTCCAAATGTTTGGTGATAATTAGGCAGCAATTGTCATCATCGACTGGACCCACTGTACCGAATCCTAGTCCTGGTCTTGATTGAGAATGTCTACATTTATTATCCAATAACCTCTTGAAGTAATATGACCTATGTTTAGACCAAATATGTGGGATTAATCCCTTTTGCTAGATTAAGAACATAAGTGAGTACTATCAAATATAATTATATTAAATCTTTATATGAATCATCCTCAAGTTTTACATCAACTTCTTGACTTGAGGATGATGCTCCCAGAAAGAATCTCTGAGTCTTCACATCTGTGGATGACTTAGGGGCTTCCTTAACTACCAAACCCTAAACTTCTTATGAGAAAAGTGGGGTTAGAGCTAAGGTTCCCAATCGATGCCTAATTGTTTAACATATAGACTTGGATACACTCATGCTTTGCTTTGGAGCCCGATCTTCATCACTGTTTGGCTCAAGTGTCACCTCGAAAGGAATCTACCACTAAGAAGAGTTGGCTGGTGTGCTAACCATGTAAAACTCATCCTCTGAACTAGATTCTAAGTCTATATGGATAGCAGGTGTACACCTAGTAGCTGGGACATATCTCCTTTTGGGTGGCAATAAGGAGGTCTTCCATCCCTAGGGCTGCCTCTGGATCTACCACTTCCTTTGATTGGTGGAGGTCAGGTCATCCTAGCCATATGTTCTAATGGAGTAATGAACTGTGGGTGGAATATAATCTCAATCTCTAGTTCCTCCTCCAAGTCTATTTCGCTCCCTTTTATTTTCAATCTTATTTTCTTTTTTCTTTTCTTTTTTATTTTCATAATTTTCTTTTTCTTTCTCTTTTTATTTTTCTTTTATTTTTGTGCTTTGGCCAAGTTCACAAGAATAGACTTGTTGATTTTGAGAGAGGTAGTAGGTCGCATCCTCATATATGCTGACCTCATGAACTATAAATAGGTTGAGATCACCTTTGATATAGTACTCTATCCCACCTCTCATGAACTTGATACATTGGTGCAAAGAGGATGTGACCATGTTGTTCTCATGTATCCATGTTCTCCTTAGAAAAGGATTGAAAGATGTATATGAATCTATAATGTGAAACTTGGCCTCAATCTTCCACTCATCAATTAATAACATTGGCTTCTCTTGTAGCAACCTTGTTGATTAACTTCTCATGACATCATGCTTAAAATTCTCTCTCTAGTAGGATTTCAATGCTTTCTGCATCTTCAAATTAGACTTATGTCAATCTCATCATAAAGTTTATTGAATCCTTTCAACATCATCTCTGAATTTGGAGATGTCAATCCTCAAGTAGGCAAGGGTCTTTAGACACATAATATTGACTGATGCACCTGGGTCAACCAATACTATGGATAGCGTGAATCTATCCATGTCCATTGTGATGTAGAGGGGACGGTTGTGTCTGATTGTCCCTAAAAGCAAGTCTACATTATTGAAAGTGACTCTTGGGACATCCTCAATCATGCCACCTCTCCAATAGTATTCAGAGCTAAGCTAATCTCATCAAGAAGAGCCTTGATTAGAATCCTCAACTCTTTGGATAAGATAAGGGCATCATATATGATAACTTAGCAAGACAACTTTCTAAGGTGAGCTAAAACATTGTAATCAACTCAAGCTAGTCCTCCACAAGCATATCCATAAGTGAGCATCCTGTGGAGGGGCTATCACTCACGAACCAATGACTTGCTCACCCTTATCTGAGGTGCTACCTTAGAGGTAGAACTTTACCGCTTAGGTTAACTTTAGTGACTTCATGTGGTAGGTTGGTGAAAAGTTCAATCGCTCAGCATACCTACGCTTCTCTATGGGACCCTCAGTTGACTCTAAGTCAATCTCAATGGGTGAACCTAATTAATTTAGAAAAGGAAAGTCTGATTCTAAATTGGATGAAAAAGGATTGAAATTATTAAAGCTATTATTATTTTTTAGACTTGGAGAGCTTTCAATAGGAATAAAATTAAGAGCATCAGAAATGGATAAGATGTAAGTTGAATATGTTTTCTTTATTGATTTATTTTTAGGTGGAGGTACATGATAGAAATCAAATAAAGTAAGTGGGGTAAGGGTTTTATTGCCCTTGTCCGTTGATACAACACTCTTCAAGAAGAACTAGATGAAGTAGCTTGCAGTGGAGAGAATGTTAGACTTGGTGGTTTGCTTGAACTCGTGTGGACTATTGGTTCTATTGCTAAGCTCCACTTTCCCCAAGTTGTCTTTGGACTTGCAAACCTTCCTTGATGTTGAAGGTTTGATGCCTAGCACTTGTAGAGTTTCTTGATCTTAGAAATAATCTTTTAGAGGTTTAGGATAAGAAATATTCCAACCTTTTTGTCTTGAGAGGATCACTTGTTTTCCCAAAATTACCCTAACAGAACTAGATGGTTGTTCTAATAAGTAATCCTTGAGATAATTACAACACACATACGCTCAGCAACCCTTGAAGGTGATGCCTCAAGACATGACTAAAAGAAAAAGTTAGGATCATGCTTGCCCACTCTGGTAGAAATAGCATCTTTAAAGTTCTTAAAGATTTTCTTAACATTCTCTTGAAAGAATATGGCATATTTAGTTTTATAGAAGAGTAGTGGGTAATATACCTAGTGGGGATAGAGTACCATTGTTGGGTATACTATTGAGGAGGTGGTGGTAATGGTATTGAGGTCTGTGGTGGCATTATAATGGTAGTGGTGGTAGAGGTGGTGGATGTGGAAGCTACTAAGCTCTAGGTCACTCAAATGAACTCTAGTTGGCTGCTTCCCACTGTTGACTAATGCCACTGCCACTGACTTATTTTCAAAAACTTTCTATAGTTTAGGCTTGGATGACTGGTTTTGGAAAGGTAACTATTTGGCTTCTCTTGTAGACTAGCCACCTTGTTGATTAACCCTAAACTTCTCAAAGGTTTTATTATGATTCACATATGTGCTTTAAAAATCTCTCTCTATTAGATTTCAATGCTTTTTGTGAGATCTTGGCAAATTAGGGAGACTTAATGCAAAAGTATTAAATTTAGATTTTACAATATTGATCATATTTGACAAAATTTCTTGATAAGTAGTGTGTAATAAGAATAATCCAAACTCAATATCTGATTTCCAAAACTATAGCTCTCACTTTGAGACTCAATGCCAACATAATGTAACAAATAATTTGCATCAATACAAAGCAAGAAAGCTCAAGTAAAAAATCTTAAGTAAATGCTTTGAAATATGGCATAGTGTTAAATTTAACAATAGATTTTTTTCATCTAAAATATGATTTAAGAGATTTGGATCCCAACATATTATCTATCATCTTTTCTATTTTCTATTGGTAGTAATGTTACTTCATTTAGATGTATTCATTTGAATTTGATTTAATGGTGGAAAGAATAATTCCTACTGAAGAAATTCTTTTAAAAAATATTATTTGAAAATAAGTTTGTTGAAATGCCATAAAATTAATTTTATGTACCCTAAGTTTACTCAATCTAAACCTAAACATTAGTTTAATCTCATAAAAGACAATACTAAAATACTCATTTATAATTTAAACTAATAAACTCTAAACATTGATCTTAAATGATAAATACAAATAAACAACAATTCCATCAACCTAAATAACTTGTCTAAAAATCTTCCCTAAATCTCCTAAAATAAATTCAAATCTTCTACTCATTAAAACCCTAAACCCTACTAACCCTAAAATAACCCTAAACCCTAAATAAAACTCTATCTAAACCCTAACCTCTAAAAACCCTACTGAAAACTAAAAACTAAACCCTAAAAAAACTTAAACCTAAACTAAATAAAACCTAAAAATAAAATATCTAAAAAAAACCAAATAAAATAAAATAAAAATAAAATAAAAAAATAAACTAAAACCAAAACCTAAATAAAATAAAATAAATAAATAAAATAAAATAAAATAAAATAAATAAAAACTAAAATAAAATAAATAAAATCTAAATGAAACTAAAAATAAAATAAATAAAATAAAACTAAATATAATAAAAACTAAACAAAAAATAAAAATCAAATAAACTTAAAATAAAATAAAATAAAAACTAAATAAAAACCTAAACCTAAAATAAACTAAAATAAATAAAACTCAAACTAAAAAAAATCTAAACTAAAGATAAAATAAAATAAATAAAATAAAACTAAACCTAAACTAAAATAAACCAAATTAAAATAATAAAACCTAAACCTAAAAAATAAAATAAAAATAAAACTAAACTAAAAAATAAACATCAACCTAAACTTAAACCTAAAAAATAAACTAAAATAAAAACCTAAACTAAAATAAGAAAGCCTATAATAAATAAACTAAACTAAATAAAAAATAAACCTAAATAAAATAAAATAAGATAAACTAAAATAAACAAAAAAAACAAACTAAATAAAACTAAACTTACTATTTAAATTAAATAAACCTACATAACCTAAACCCCACTAAACTGACCCTCTAACTCTAAACCCCCAACTAATCTGCATGACCCTCCTCCCTCTCTAACCCTCCCTCCACTCTCCCAACCTGACCTCTTCTCTCCCTCCTGATTTACCCTACCTACAACCTACCTCCCTACTCCACTACTGACTCCCCACTATAACCCTCCATATCCTCCATACTCTTGTTAAATCCTCCTAACTAACCACTAACCCCACTAACCTCCCCTACTAACCTAAACTAAAAATAAATATAAATAAAATAAATAAAATAAAAAAATAAAAAAATAAAAATAATAAATAAAAAATAATAAAAATAAAAAAAAATAAAAAAAAAAAATAAAAAAAAAATAAAAAAAAATTTAAAAAATTTAAAAATAAACTAAAATAAAAAAAATAAAAAATATAAAAATAAATAAACTAAACCCAAAACCCTCTAAAACTCTCTGATTGTTTTCCCTTTCATTAAATTCCTTGTGGCTTGATTTTGATCATTGTCGATGTATTTTTAGATAATTTCTCTGATTGGCCACTAATGTGAGTTACCCTTTGCTCTTTCAATGAGAACTTTCTGTATAGGCTTTTCAACTTGGAGGCGGCTAAGATTTACATGGAATTTTGGATCCAAAATCATCCTACTCACTGCGGTTAAGTCCTTCAAGGATGCATTATCGGTAAGAACTTTCCCTAAAGCTTTTAGTGAATTTGATCTCGACCTCATTTTGGGATGCTCTTATGTGTTCGATCTTGATGTGGAAAAGTTGGTGCCTTTGAATTCTCTTTAGTTGGTAAATTTTCCTTATGTTGGCCAACTCTCGATAACATCGATCCTTTTCCATAGCCTTAAACTTACAAGCATTTTCAAATCGGATTGATTGATCCTAGGCATATTTTAATTCACTCTCTAATGACTTAGATTCTAGAGTTTTGCTCTCTCTTACTTTGTTTAATTGTCAAATGTGACTTGAAATGGTCTCCTCTTTTGATATAAAGAGAATCCTCCTTCCTATGGCTAGCTCTTCCTAATATGAGAATACATTATGTACACATCAAGTTCTCTTTGCGGTTGGGCTCTCTTTGGTAGGCCTCTTCAAATTGATCACCACCGTGAGATCGACCTTGCTTTATATTTTGGTTGAGATTGATATTACTAAAAAGCATCCTAAATAAGTTTGGATTGGCTAGAAATTTGGTTATAATCAAAAGTGGAATTTGAGAATTTTCTTTTTTTGCACACATTGTAAGATTCATGGCCATGATCATTAGAATATTTTGTGTTGCATCCTCATCTTAAAAAAATAAATTCGGATCTAATCCTATCAAATGAAAAATCAATAAATTTTCTTATGCCTAAAGTCACTCAAAATGGGCATCCCCTACACCTACTCCTTTTTTTATCTCGATTTGCCTATTGGAGCAATCGAGCATGTTAAAAATAATGCTTATGAGGTTGTGAGGCTAATGATAACTTATTAACATTGCTTCTAATTGTAATATTTGGCTCCTCAAGACAATACCTTGACTCTAATTACCTCTTTTGGCTAGTGAACCTGAGGAGACTCATATGAACCCTAGTGGTGATTTGAATGGAAACTTCAGGTTAGATCAAAATCTGAACAAAAATTTTGGAATTGATCCTTTGATGAAAGAATAAAATCTAAAAATTGTTGATCCTTTGATGATGAAACAAAATCTGAAAAGTAATTGAGCATGAAATTGCTATTAATGGCTTCACAACTCTCCTTCTACCCTTCTGATACACATGCTAACCCTCTTTCTCACTTAATTGACATTGAAGAAGGAAATTACCATTAGAATGCTTTGATTGATCGGTCTATTCTAAATATCACAAATCACTCTCTGTCGGATGGAGATACTTTGGACAAAGATAGACCTTTTCAAACTATTTTAAAAAAAAATCCCTTAAAGCTAGAATGTTCATTAATAGCTCCACTAGAACTATTAGATCTTCTCTAACTTCCCATAAATAATTTCTTCTTGTTTTCTTTTCTTCTTGCTTTTTATTTCTTTTGTTATCTCTTTTTCCTTTCTTATTTTATTATGATCAATTTTCTAATTTGGAATGTTAGGGTATTGGGACTCTCATTGTCTGCAACCATATTAGAAGTCTTTGCCATATTCATAACATAGCCTTACTTGTTGTTATTGAACCATTCATACACTCTTCTAAGATCAACCATGTTGCTAGAATGCTTGGCTTTCAAAATTTCTTTTATAATATTAGCAATAAAATTTGGTGTTTTTGGAATAATTTAGTCAACATCTCTATCCTTGATGATCTTCAACAATTGGTTAATATCCACATCTCTTTGCATGAATTTTTTTCACTTAGTTCCTTTATTTATGCTTCTTGTAATAGAGCTGGTAGGAACATCCTTTGGGATAACTTAAGAACCTTTGCCTCCTCGGTCAACAAACCATGGTTGGTTGGGGGTGATTTCAACACTATTCTCTCTTCCTCGAAAAGAAGGAGGTTGCTCTCTAACATTCATTCCATGGAAGATTTTTTAATATGATTCTTGATTGCAATCGATTGATATTGCTTTTAGAGCTCAACTATACATTGGCATAACTCTAGACTAGCGTGACTTGATAGGACTCTTTTAATTCTCTTTGGATCAATCAATGGCCCTTACTTTGAACATTTGAGCGAACTTTGTCGATCATGCTCACTTTTGATTTCTGTCAAAATCCTCCAGTAGATTATCCTCCCCAACTTCTTTTAGATTCCAAAATATGTGGATCCAACACATTGATTTCATCAATGTTGTATCCATTAATTGGATGACTCCTTTTCATCTAGATAATTCCATTAAGGGCATGATTCACCTCTGGCTTAAGCTTAAAAGGCTTAAATAAAACTTAAATTGGTGGAACAAGCATCATTTTAAAAATCTCTTTGCCAATCTCAAAAATATGGAACAATTAGTTTGTTCTCTTGAAGATGCTATTTTGACTAATTCTACTAAACTTGAGGAGTTGAATGAAGCTAAAGATAACTTGGTTAATTATCAGAATATGGAGGAAACCTATTGGCGACAAAAGGCTACTAGCAAACATATTGATGATGTTGACAGAAATACCAGGTACTTTCATGCTCTTTTCAAAAAAAAAAAAAAGAAAGCCTTAACCTCTATTAAAAAATTAAAAATGATAACGATAGCTGGATCACTCGATAATAATGATATTAAAGATTCTATCATACATCATTTTAAAACTTATTAAACAACAACCCTTCCTTAGAAGCTCTCTCCAACTCACACGATTCTCGATTACTAATGATGACAACCACTTGCTTAGTTTATCCTAAGAGATTGGTAGTATTTCAATAGCATGAACAACGATTGTTGCACGAAGGCTACATTACTCAATTTTTCATTGTTGGCCTATTATTAAGTTTGACCTTGTTGATCTGTGATTTTTTTTGATGGAAATCCTTTACCTAGATATTTTCTAGCACTTCCATTGTTCTCATTCCCAAAATTAATAATCCAAATCTTGGGGAGATTTTAGACTATCGACCCACCTTCTTTCATAAACTCATTGCTAAATTAATTGCTAATAGAATTAGTCCTCTGCCTAAAATTATTTCCCCAACCAAGCGGCTTCATTAAAGGTAGAGCTATTCGACAACATTCTTCTTAGAGTTGATTCATGACATTGATGCTTCTACGTGGTAACATCCTTTTCAAATGGACATCTCTAAAGCTTTTGACAACCTCTCTTGGAATTTCTCTTCCAAATTCTTCATTTGTTTGGTTTTTTGACTATTTTATCGCCTCATTAAAATTGTATTACCAATGTTTGGTTCTCTTATCATGAATGGTGAGTCCCTAGGTTTTTCCCTTCAATGCATGGTTTGAAGGAGATCCCTTATCTCCCTCTCTTTTATTATTTTATTGAATATCTTTTCGAGGAGCCTTAATGATCTTTTCAACAATAATCCATATTTTTTAGAACTCAAGGTGGTCTTCCTATCTCTCATCTTAGTTTTGCTGATGACTTCATAATATTTTGCAATGCCTCTATTCATCACATTAAAACTATTAAGAATCTTTTAAATAAATTTGGTAACAAAAGTGGTCTCTTTCTTAATGAAGGTAAAAGTTGTTTCATTCCTTCCTCTAAAATCCCTAGTAATAGGATCAACCAAATCTTGAGAATTACTAATTTTTAGCAACAACAACTTCCTATTAAATATCTTGGTGCTCCGCTTTTTAAAGGTCAAAAAAGATCACATCTCTTTGATGAGCTAATCCAAAAAATCTCTAATAAAATTTTTGTTTGGGAATCCCATTTACTCTCATTTGGTGGTAGGCTCACTTTGTTTAAGAGCACCCTTAACTTCATGCCTTTATATCTCATTTGTGTCAACCAATTCTACCTTTAACAGAATTGAGCACCTCCTTAATAAATTCTTTAAGGGTTCTAACAATTCTTCTAAAAGAATGCATTGGACCTCTTGGTATAAAAGTTGTGGCACTCTTGCTGAAGGTGGTCTTGGATGTAAGCCAATCAAGGAAGCTATCACTTTTTCTATAAACTTTGGTGGAATTTTAGGAGCAACAATAGTCTTTGGGCTAATTTCATGATTCAATATTAGGGTAAACACCCTCTCATTTGCCCTTATAAAGCTGGAGACTCTCCTGGAAAAGACTTTGTTCCATCAAATGGGATGAATCATTAATATCTTGGGGATTAACTCGGAACCTCTTTCTTTTGGCAAGATAAGCTGGGTGGAGGTGGGTCAATTGATGATTTACTTTCTACCCACTCCACTGCTGCTATTAAAGTGAACTCTTTCGGAGAATAATATGTGGAACAATAGTAAGCTTCTTGATTATATTCCTTTCTCTCTCTTTTAAATAAACTACTACTATTCCTATCACTCTAGCAATCATGATCAGATCCTTTTTAAGCTTTCTCAAAATGGTGATTTCAACCTTAAAATGTTTGGATTCATATTAAAGAAGCTCATGATTTCTCCAATGTGTTTTTCAAACTTTGGAATAACACTATTCCTATTCTTATTCTGTTCTTGGCATATTTTGAAAAACTTCATCCTGTTGACTCCTTGATGTGGGGTAAAGGTTTTACTTACCTTCAAAATGCTTTCGCTTTCACATTGAGAATGTGAATCATGTTTTTTAATGAGCCATTGCTTCCAAACTTTGGATTTGGTATGATGATCTCTTTAACATTGTCAAATTCAATGGCTCCTTAACTTTATACCAACTTCTTGAAGTTTATTTTGAAAACACTATTAAAGGCCACATTAAAGTCATAACTACTATCACTCTTATTTGGTTCATATGGATGGACAATGATGCAAAACATCATGGGATTCTATGAACCACATGAGGATAATTGCTAGAATTAAAATAAAATTTGACTTGTTTAATGCCAATTTAATTAACTACAATCAATTCAAAGGTTGTAAATTTGTGGCCAATAAAATTGGGTTTTAACTTGCGGATCAACCCAACTATAAAGATGATGACAAGATTATTTATTGGGTAAAACCTCATGCTAACACTATTAAAATTAACACTGATGGCTTTGTGTCTCAAAATGCTTCTGGCTGTGGTGGCATTTTTAGAAACCTTAATGGTAAAGTCTTATGTGCTTTTGCTTACCCCTTAATACTTGCTCTGTTCCTTTTGCTGAGCTAATGGTAGTTTACAAAGCTATTGAGATTTGCCTTCAAAAAGGTTGGCTCAATATTTGGATTGAGGTGGATGCCCTATTGTTGATTGATCTTTGACTTCCACCAAAATGGGCAATACATTGTACTATCTTCTCAAGTGACTAGAGCTCTCCTTTCTCAACTCTATTTTAAAATCACTCATGTATGGCATGAGGGTAATGCATGTCTGATTACCTTGCCAATGGGTGCTAGATTAGATGGCATAAAATTCTTTGATCAATCTTACACTTCCTAAACATTTGCGTGGTTTGGTTAATTTGGACAATACTGGACTCCCTTACCTCAGAAATTAATCCATCCTATTAGATTGGCCTATTATATTACCTGTTTAACTGCATGATCAACTTTTATTTTGTGTTGTTATTTCTCTGGACTTTGCTTATGCATCTTCCTGATACCCTTTTCTAGTTATTTGCTGATCTCTGTGGCATCTGCTGTTGGTTTAATTACCCTGACCTTATTTAGGGTCTTACTACTTATTGTTTCCTTTAATAATGGTCGATTGGAATTACCTATTGATTTCTTATTATTTTTTGATCTTTGTGGATTACTCTTGCTTTTATGTGTCTTGATGGATTTCAAAGATGGATTTCTTTTGAACCATTGACTCTATGTTGTTCTTCTTTTCTTGGATTTTCCTATGGTGGGTGCAATATATATTTGCTATTTTAATTGTTATGCTTTTGGGTCTTATGTCTGCTACTTTTTTGGTTTTCTTTTTTTTACTAACCTCACCTCCCAACTGTAAGGAGAAAGCGCAATACCCTTGTTATTAATATTGTCTCTTTCGGATTAGACTAACTTAATGATTTCCTTCAGTCTATTTTACGAGGATGTTAGTTAGCTTTATTTGCTCTCCTTTGTCTTGAAGGATTTCAATGATGGCTTCCTTTTGAACCCCTTTTGTGTCTATGTTGCATCTATTTTTATTGGCTTCTTATGGTGGGCGCAATAATTGTATTCTTGTTTTATTTGTTGGCTATTGGAATTTTGGATCTTATGTCCAACTTCCTCACGATTTGTTTGTTGGCTTTGTTTTTTTGCTTGATTTTGCTATTTATCCGGATGTGATCATCACATGTTTGGGGTCTATCTACTATACTTTTTTTTCCATTTTGTTGTTAGACTTATCCGGATCAATGTGATTATGCTATTACATGGAAATTAACTTATGCCTTATTCAATGGGTGGTTTTATGGAACTGTTATTTGCTATCTTGGCTATTGGATTTTGGTCCTTTGTCCCTTAGCTTCCTTTATTTGTTAGCTATTTGTTGCTTTTATGATTGTTTTTTTGATGTTTGCAATAAATTTTGATCATTTGATGTTTGAGGTCTATTTAATCTGCTGCTATTTTTTCCATCTTCGTTCAGCTAGAATTTTGCAGATCATTATGATTATGCTATTGCCTACTTGGATATTACCTTATGCTCTGTTTATTCTGAATGGGTGGTTTTATGGTCGGCTTGTTGTTTTTTGCTGTCTTGGTTGTTGGCTAAACTGGATTATCGGGTTTTATGCCCAACAAGCTGCTTTTGGGGTTTTGTCTTAATTTGGGTTTTTTGGTAGCTTACTACCTGTGCCTTATGGTCCACCTAATCTGCTGCTGCATTCCCATCATGCCTCTGTTAAACTTCTACATTTACTGTTGTAATTTGAGTTTGGGTTATGCTATCTTGTTATACATTTGTTGGTTATTATCTTTTGTAATGATTATTAACAAGGAGGTTGTTAACATCTGCATTGCTTATTCTCATTGGGTTTTCTTTTCTTATATTGGTTTATTATTTGTAAGTTTCATATATGTCCCAAATGTTTGGGTTGGTTATTTACATGATTGTTTATTTGCCTTGCTGATTTTGAGCTTTTCAACTAGTTGTGTATTGCTTCTTTCTCCCTCTTTCATTTTCCTTGGTGGGTTTTTTATCTTTGGTCTAATTAAACCCTTGCCTCTTTAAATAAGGTGGATCTTATTTAGTTCATTTTCATATGTAGGGTTTCTCATGCCATGGTGACTATATTGATATTTTTGCATGGGATCCCCTTACCCATTCTCTTTTGTTGTATCTTTTTATTGTGTATGCTTTGCTTAGGTTTTGTAAGGCTCAAAGACTTTCAACAAATGGTTGCTATCTTTTGAGTTTGTTGGCTATGATGGCTGTGATGATTTCACTCCTTTTTGGTTTGGTATTAGCTCTTATGTTGTAACCTTTCCATTGAAGTTTGGATGCTCATATTTGCTCACAATATGATGTGGTATTTGAGCCTTCTTTGTCACACTACTTTAATCTTTTTAGTTTATCTTTACTTTCAATTTTCATTTTGTCAGATTACTTTAGCTCTAATTTCTATCTTTCTACAATTTTGCAGGTGCACTTCTCTTGTTGTCTTGTCGGTTTGCTCCCTAGTGTCATGCATTCTCTCATCCTGATGAGCATTGGCCCTAATCTATCCATTGGCTTATCTATTTAATCAATTTGTATCTTTTGCTTTCCTTTACTCTTTTAATTTGCTTTTGGTTGTACTTAGATAGGGGATTTACTCTTTAGGTTGATTGTAGCTCTTTGGGTAGTTGTGAGTTTATCCTTTAAGGACCTTGTAACCCTCTTTTTTGTGGAAATAAAATTCTCCTATTGGGGTTTTCCAAAAAAAAAAAAAAACCCCAAACCCTACTTAAATCCTAAACCCCAAATCAAAACCCTAAACCCTAAACCCAGCCTAAACCCTCAATCCTAAACCTAATCCTAAAAACCAAAAAACCTAATCCAAAACTAAATAAAACCTAAACCTAAATAAAATAATAAAAAATTAAAAAAAATAAAAACCTAAACTAAAACATAAACTTAAACTAAAGCTAAAATAAAATAAAATAAACTAATAGAAAAACTAAAATAAAATAAATAAATGCCTAAACAAACTAAAAAAAATAAAATAAACCTAAGAATTCAAAAACCTAAAATAAAATGAAACCTAAAATAAAATAAAATATAAATAAAAGCTAAACATAAAAAATATAAACTTAAAAAAAATAAAACCTAAAAATAAATAAAATAATAACCTAGCTAAAAAAACCTAAACATAAAATAAAATAAACTACCTAAACTAAACTAAAATAAACTAAACTAAAAATAAATAAAATATAAAACCTAAAAAATAAAATAAACTAAATAAAATAGAATAAAAGTAAAATAAACCTAAAATCTAAAATAAAAATAAAAAAACAAACCTAAATGAAAAACCTAAAACTAAACCTAAAAAAAAAATAAAATAAAAACCTAAACTTAAACCTAAATAAAAAATAAACTAAAATAAAACAAATAATAAAAAAATAAACATAAATAAAATAAAATAAATAAACTAAATAAAAAAAAATATAAATAAACCTAAAACCTATTGGTTTGCTTATTTATTTTGAAAAAAAACCCTAAATTAAAGAATAACCCTACATACTAATGAAACCCTAAACCTAAATCCTAAACACTAAACCCTAAACACTAAACCCTAAACCCTAAACCCTAAACCCTAAACCCTAAAACCCTAAACCCTAAACCTTAAAACCTAAACCCTAAAAACATAAAAACTTAAACCCAAACTATACAAAACCTAAAAATAAAATATCTAAAAAACCTAAAACTAAATAAAAAATAAAATAAAAACATAAACTAAAACCAAAACCTAAACCTAAAAATAAAATAAAATAAAATAAAATAATACAAATAAACTAAAATAAAATGAATAAAAACCTAAATGAAACTAAAAAATATATAATAAACCTAAGAATAAAAAAACTTAAATACAATAAAAACAAAACAAAAAATAAAAATCAAATAAACCTAAAATAAAATAAAATAAAATAAAATAAAAACCTAAACCTAAAAAATAAAGCTAAAAATAAAACCAAACCTCAAACTAAAAAAAAAATCTAAACCTAAAATAAAAATAAAATAAACAAAATAAAATAAACCTAAACCTAAACTAAAATAAACTAAATTAAAATAAATAAAACCTAAACCTAAACATAAAATAAATTAAACCTAAACCTAAACCTAAATTAAATAAAATTAAATTAATTAAATATGAACCTAAATCTAAACTAAAAAATAAAACATAAAAAAAACCTAAAACCTAAACCTAAAAAAATAAAATAAAATTTAAAACTAAACCTAAAAATAAAAAATAAAACCTAAACCTAAAAAATGAAATAAAAATAAAACTTAACTAAAAAATAAACATAAACATTAACCTATACCAAAAACGTAAACTAAATTGAATTAACCTAAAATAAATAATCTAAACTAAATAAAAATAAAATAAATACTAAATAAAAATAAATAATAAAATAAACTAAATAAACCTAAACATACCAGTTTACTTAATTTAAAGAAAAATAAAATTATAAAAAAATAAAAATAAATAAAAAATCTTAAACCCTAAACCCTAAACCCTAAACCTACAACCCTAAACACTAAGCCCTAAACCCCAAAATCCTAAACCTTAAACCCTAAACCCTAAACCTTAAAACTCTAAACTCTAAACCCTAAACTCTAAACCCTAAATAACTAAACCCTAAAACCTACAACCCTAAACCCAAAACTTTAAATCCCATACTCCAAACCTTAAATCGTATACCCTAAAACCTAAACCTTAAACCCAAAACCTTAAATCATAAGCCTAAAAACCTTCAACTTTAAACCCTAAACCATATACCCTAATCCCTAAACCCTGAAAACGTGAACCTAAACTAAATAAAACCTAAAATTAAAATAAATAAAAAACCTAAACCAAAATAAACCAAAAAAATAAAATAAAACTAAAACCTAAACCTAAAAATGAAATAAATTAAAAAAATAAAAACTAAACTAAAATAAAATTAATAACAACCTAAACTAAATAAAAAAATAAAATAAACCTAAAAATAGAAAACCTAAATAAAATAAAAAACAAATCATAAAATAAAAATAAAATAATTTTAAAATATAATAAAATAAAAACTTAAATTTAAAAATTAATAAAAATAGAACATAAATTAAATTTAAAAAATCTAAATGCAAAATAAAAAAATAAAATAAATCAAAACCTAAACTAAAATAAACTAAACTAAAATAAATATGCCCAAACTTAAACTTAAAATAAACTAAACCTAAACCCTAAACTAAATAAATTAAAATAAATTGAAAATAATCCTAAACCTAAACTAAAATATAAAAACCTAAAAATAAACCTAAAATAAAAACCTAAAATTTTTTAAAAAAACTTAAAAAATAAATCTAAAAATATAAAAATAAAACCTAAACTTGATAAAATAAAATAAATAAAACTTAGCAAAAAAATAAACATAAACCAATAAAACCAAAACCTAAAAATAAACTAAAATAAAAAACCTAAACTAAAATAAATAAACCAAACTATATAAAAATAAAAATAAACAAAAAAAATAAAAAATAAAATAACGTAAAAGAATAAAAAGTATACTAAATAAACCTAAACCTACCAATTTACTTAATTTTTTTTAAAAAAACTCGAAACCCTTAACCCTAATTCCTAAACCCTAAAATAAGCCCTAAACCCTAAACCTTAAACGTTAAACTTTAAAACCCTAAATTATAAACCCTAAACCCTAAACCCTAAACCCTAAGCACTAAATTAACCCAAACCCTAAACGCTAAACTTATAATGTTAAACCCTAATGCCTATCAAATCCTAAACCCTAAACCCTAAACGCTAACCATAAACCCTAAACCCTAAAATCATAAACCCTAAAACCCTAAACCCTAAACCCTAAACCATAAATCCTTAACCTAAACTAAACTTAAACCCTAAACCCTAAACCTAAACCTAAACTTAAACCTAAACCTAAAACCTAAACCCTAAACCTAAAACCTAAACCCTACAAAAAGCTAAACCCTAATCCTAAACCTAAACTCTAAAGCCTAAGCATAAAACTAAACCCTAAACGCTAAACCCCAATGCATAAACCCTAAACCTTAAACCCTTAAAAACATAAAAACCTAAACCTAAACCTAAACTAAATAAAACCTAAAAATATAATAAATAAATAACATAAACCTAAATAAAATAATATAATAAAATAAAAAAAAAATCTAGACTAAGATCTAAACCTAAACCTAAAATAAAATAAAATAAAAACATAAACTAAAACCAAAACCTAAACCTAAATATAAAATAAAATAAAATAATACAAATAAACTAAAATAAAATAAATAAAAACCTAAATGAAACTAAAAAATATAATAAACCTAAGAATAAAAAACCTAAATACAATAAAAACTAAACAAAAAATAAAAATCAAATAAACCTAAAATAAAATATAATAAAAACTAAATAAAACCTAAACCTAAAAAATAAAACTAAAAATAAAACCTAAACCTCAAACTAAAAAAAATCTATACCCAAACCCTGAGCCCTGAACCTACCTAAACTTAAACCTACCTAAACCTGAGCCCTAAAAGGCCCTAAACCTAAACCTCTAAACCCTAAACATAAACTTAAACCCACTAAAATATAACCTAAACTAAACTAAATAAAGACCTAAATATAATAAATAAATAACATAAACATAAATAATATATGAATATAAAATCTAGACTAAGATCTAAACCTAAACCTAAAATAAAATAAAATAAAACATAAACTAAAACCAAAACTTAAACCTAAAAATAAAATAAAATAAAATAATAATAAACTAAAATAAAATAAATAAAAAACCTAAATGAAACTAAAATATAATAAACCTAACCTAAATATAAAACTAAACAAAATAAAAATCAAGTAAAAAAAATAAAATATAATAAAACTAAATAAAACCTAAACCAAATAAAGCTAAAATAAACCTAAACCTCAAACTAAAAAAAAAAAATCTATACCTAAAATAAAAATAAAATAAATAAATTAAAATAAACCTAAACCTAAACTAAAATAAACTAAACTAAACTAAATAAAACTTAAACCTAAACATAAATTAAATTAAACCATAACCTAAACCTAAATTAAATAATTAAATTAATTAACTAAATCTAAACTAAAATAAAAAACACCTAAAATAAAATTTAAAACTAAACCTAAAATAAAAAATAAAACCTAAACCTATAAAAAAATAAAATAAAACTCAACTAAAATAAAACATAAACCTATAAAAAATAAACTAAAATAAAAACTAAACTAAATTGAATTAACCTAAAAAATAAATAAACTAACTAAATAAAAAAATAAAATCCTAAAATGAAAATAAATAATAAGATAAACTAAATAAACCTAAACCTACAGTTTACTTAATTTAAAACAAAATAAAATTATAAAATAAAATAAATAAAAAAATCTTAAACCCTAAACCCTAAACTCTAAACTGCAACTGAAACCCTAAAGATCCTCTTAAACCCTAAATCCTAAACCCAATGCTAAACTCTGAGCCCTAACTCTAAAACAAACCTACCCTAACTGCTAAAACCCAAACTCTAAACCCCAGCCTAAACCATAAACCACAAACCACAACTAAACCCAACTCAGACCAAACCTAAACCTCTACCTTAAACCCTAAACTCAGCCCTGCTAATACCCAAAACCTAAGCCTAAAATAAACCTAAACTAAATAAAACTAAAATAAATAAAAAACCTAAACCAAATAAACTAAAACTAAAATATTAACCTAAACTAAACTGAAAAAAAACCTAAAACTAAACAAACTAAATAATAAACTTAAACCTAGGCTAAAACCCTAAACATAAACCTCCCAAACCCAAAAAAAACCTAACCCACCTTAAAAAAAACATAAACCTAAACTTACTAAATAAAACCTAAAATAAAATAAATAAATAACCTAAACCTAAATAAAATAAATATAATAAAATAAAATAAAAACCTAAACCTAAACCTAAACCTAAAAATAAAATAATATAAAAAATACTAAACTAAAATAAAATAAAGAAAAACCTAAAATAAATTAAAAATTAAAATAAACATAAAAATAAAAACAAAAATAAAATAAATTAAATGTAAAATGAAAATAAAATAAACTTAAAATAAAATAAAATAAAACTAAAAAAAAAAAAATAAACCTATTAAACCTAAAATTAAAATAAATAAACAAACCCTAAACTAAAAGAACCTAAACCTAAAATAAACAAAATAAAATAAACCTAAACTTAAATTAAAAATAACTAAAACTAAAATAAATAAATCTAAACCTAAACCTAAAAAAACTAAACCTTAACCCTAAACTAAATAAAATAAAATAAACTAAAAATAAACCTAAACCTAAACTAAAAAAATAAAACCTACAAATAAACCTAAAATTAAAACCTAAAACCTAAACCCTAAACCCTAAAAAGCTAAAAGCCTAAAATTATGCATAATAAACCCTAAAAATAAGATAAATAAAAAAACTAAACCAAAATAAAATAAAATAAAAACATTAACTAAAACTTAAATATTAAAATAAAATAAAATATAAAATAAAGAAAAGAATAAAATAAATAAATAAAACCTAAAATTAAACTAAAAAAATAGAAAACCTAAATAAAATAAAAAATAAAAATAAAATAAATAAAATAAAATAAAATAATAAAAAAATAAAAAACGATTAAAACATAAAACTAAAAAATAAACTTAAAAAATAAATTTAAAATAAATAAATAAAAGTAAACCCTAAACTAAAAAAAAAACCTAAACATAAAATAAAAATAAAATAAACCTGAACCTAAACTAAAATAAATAATACCTAAAATAAACTAAACCTAAACCTAAACCTAAACCTAAGCCTAAACTAAAAATAAAATAAAAACTTAAATCTAAACCTAAAAATAAAATATAAAACTTAAACCTAAAAAATTAAATAAAATGAAATCAAAATAAAAAGTAAACCTAAACGTTAGCCTAAACCTAAAAAAATAAAATAAAATAAATAAACCTAAAATAAATAAACTAATTGAAATAAATATAAAAATAAACTTAAAAAAATAAAAAATAAAATAAATTGAAATAAATAAAATAATAAACTAAATAAACCTAAATGTACCAATTTATTTAATTTTAGAAAACTAAAAAAAATAAAAAAACCATAAACCTTAAACCTAAAACCCTATGGTGACTATTGTGTTTTGGGCATGGAAGATTTTTCCAATATGATCCTTGATTGTAATTTGCTTGATATTATCTTTAAGTGTTCTAATTATACTTTGCAAAACTCTAGACTTTGGCAAGGTTTGAGTGGAACCTTTTAATACTCATTGGATTACTTAGTGGCCTATTACTTCTATTTTCATTTGAACCTTGTTTGATCATGCCCCTCTTCTAGTTTCTATTAAAGACAATTCTAATAGATTGAAAAGCTCCTCTCCTTTTAGATTTAGAATATGTGGATTTATTGATTTTTTTGATGTTGTGGCTATTAATTTGAAAGCTCCTTTGCATCCACGATAATTGATTATGGGGATGAATAGACTTTGGTTTAAACTTGAAAGACTTAAACAAAATTTGCATTGGTGGAACAAGCATTATTTTAAAAACCTTTTTGTTAATATTAAAGTTATGGAAAAATTAGTTTGTGATCTTGAAGTCTTTGTTATATATGGTCCTTCTAAGATTAAGGACCTAGTTGAGGAGAAAGATAAACTTGTTTACTTCCAAAATATGGAAGAGACCTATAAAGCTAGTAAAAATATTACAGATGGTGATAGAATACTAGCTATTTCCATGCTTTAATTAATAAATAGAGAGCTTTAAATAATATTTAAAAATTAAATATAATAATGTAGATTGGATTACATAGAATAATGATATCAAGGAATATGTTATTAATTACTTTAGAAATATGCTTAATAAGAATTGCTCTTATGAAGCTATTTTGAAACCACATTTGATTCCTTCTATTATTACTAATGATAATGATTTGCTTACCATTTTAACTAATGAAGATGAAATTTTAAAGTTCTTAATAGCATGAACATAGAATTTTTTGCTGTCAGAGGTTTTACTACTCAATTTTTCAAAATGTTGGTTTATCACTAAAAATGATTTGATTTAGGCTGTGATCGATTTTTTTAATGGCAATCCTTTTTACTAAATATTTTTCTAGTACCTATATTATTCTCATACCTAAGAAAGATAATCCACACTATTAGAGTGATTTTAGACCTATTAGTCTTTACACCTTCTTTAATAAGTTGATTTCCAAAATTCTTACCAACAAGCTTAGTCCTTTACTTAATAGATCTATCTCTCTCAACCAAATAAGTTTTGTTAGAAGTAAATCTATTTATGATAATATTTTACTTGCCCAAGAATTAATTCATGATCTTAATGCCAAGAATAGAGGTGGCAACATTTTTTTCAAATTAGATATTACCAAAGCATTTAATAACATCTCTTGGGATTTTCTTTTCCATATTCTAAATTTATTTGGTTTTTCAAAAAAATTTATTTATTTTATTAAAAATTATTTTAATAATGCCTAGATATTTATTTTTCTTAATGGGAAGCCTTGGGTTTCTTTCCCTCTTCCCATGGCTTAAGACAAGGGGATCCTTTATCTCCTACTTTATTTATGATCAGTTGAGTACTTATCTATGAGCATTGATGATTTATTCTTAAACAATCCTTGTATGTACTACAGAACTCTTGGTGGTCTTCTATTTCCCACTTGATCTTTGCAGATGATTTCATTATTTTTTGCAATGCTTCTATCATATCAAGAATCTCAAGAATTTTATAAATAAATTTGGTAGAGAAAGTGGTTTTTCTATCAATGATAACAAAAGCTATTTTATCACTTCCTCTTGTATCTCCAATAATAAAATCAATCAAATCTTGCATATCACTAATTTTAAACATCAACACTTACTTCTAAAGTACTTGGGTGCTCCTCTCTTTAAAGGCCTAGAATGATCCTATCTTTTGATAAGTTAATTCAAAAAAATTAAATAAAATTTCTACTTAGAATTCCATTTTTTCTTTCCTTTGGTGGTAGGCTCACTATTTTTAAAAGCACTCCCAATTCAATGCCTTTTTATTTCATTCAAATTTTATTTTAGTTTATTTTTTAGGTTTAGGTTTTTTTAGTTGAGTTTTATTTTTATTTTATTTTAGGTTTATTTTTTATTTTTTTAGTTTAGGTTTTATTTTTTTTATTTTTATCCTAAGAGCCTAATCATATCCAAGCCACACATTAAAGCATTAATTATTTAAGAAACTATGAAAAGCACACAGTCCTAATGCACAATGTAAACATAACATCAAACAATTATATAAAATATCATAAAATAATAAAAAGACGGTGCAGTCAGGTACCGCCGCACAACCCGAAGAGAGAAAAGATGGGTAGCTAAGCTCTACCTTTATACAACCTAGAATATGAAAGAATAATTATAATTGTATTAAATACTATGATGGCCTTTTTTCTTCATATCTTTATTTTTGATTTGGTTCCTTCTTTGATTTGGATGGTGCTTTCTTCAAAGGCATCAGGGCACCCCAAGATAAACCGCCACTATTCATCCAAATTACCCATAGCACTAATCCTAATTCCTATTGTAAAATTACATTTATGTGGGAAAAGTAAATCTAACTATACTTGCAAAAATGAGGTTAGCTAAATATACATATAATCCCAAATAGTTGTATTTATAATTTGAACTTAGCACCCTACACATAGGTAACTATGCCCAAATGTCCTAACTTGGATTATGCTTCAAGATTTAAGCAACTTACAAAAAGAGCATTCATATTTATTTTTAATCATCCCTTAAGCATAATCCCCTGCATAAAACATGATTAGGCCAATATTGGCCTAACTTCTAGTCTATGAAGAATACAACCTAACATCTAATCTAAAAAAATACATCGTAAAATAAAATATACATCACATCATACTATCCTAACTTAGTGCTAGAAGTGACGTAATTCTAATGTGTATTAAGGCTTTTGTGGTAAGTCTTGTTAGGCATTAGTGTTGTATTTTCTAAGTGTAGAAGGATTCAATTTAATATGAAAGGTTGATTTCACTTGAAGTAGTTTAATTGATTTGAGAATTTTAATTTGTGTTTTCTTTTGTTTCATTTGATTACTCTTAGGAACTAAGTGTTATAAAGAGTGGAAAAGAGGATTGCCCTCTTTCATCCCTACCTTAAGTCACTTTCTAAAGTTTTTAATTTGATTTAGTTCTCTTTAGTAAATGGCTTATTAAATGGTTTAACTAATCCTAAGTTTAGGTTCACTTTAAATAATCCTATAAAAAATGAAAGGCATCTTAAGATTAATTTAATTTAATTACTACCACATGACATATATTAAATCATTCCATTCCTTCACATGTAACATGCATATGATTTTATCCTATGTTTATCCATACATGCAACATATTTTAGCACACTTAAATGATGAATGTATGTTTAGAATTTATATTTTGTTTGATTGAATTATTCAAACATATTAATTTAAAACTTTATCCAAATTCTAATACAAAAAGGACATAAGAATCAAATTAAATAGGCATGTGCCATTGTTAAACCAAATAAGTGAGGTAATGAAATGAACTCCTAAAAGCCTCATATATTCTGGATGTCCAAACTATATACTCATTTGCATTCAAACATATGTAAATTCGTATACATGAACATAGGAAGTAAGCTCCAAATCATATGGCTAATTAATTGAACCACTTAGTCAATTATGAATGCATGCAATTTTAATGTAAAATGCGATTTTCATTCACAAATCACATATACATATACATGTACAAAGATATAGGAAAGTACATGTCATTGTTAAACCAGTGATGTAATCAAATGACCTCCTTAGGGCTAACTAAAGCCTTGTATTCTCGAGATGTCCAGACTATATACTTTCTTTTCTTGGACACACATGGATGTATACATAAATGAGAGAAAGAAAACCATGCAAAGAATGAATTTTTTTATTGAATCATATATATATATATATATATATATATATATATATATATATATATATATATATAAAATATGTTAACCATATTAAATAAGAAATCATTATTAAATGCTAAAACCTCGTGTTCCCGGGATGTAAATATACCCATTACCATTCAATCTTATATAAGTCAATACATAAATAGAGGATAGAGAACACAATGTTCATACACTTAAGCTATAAGCACATGCATTTCTTATGTACTTATAATTAGCATCATAACACATATTATTATTCATTTATAAGCTTTTCAAAAATATATTTGGATTTAATAGTGATAATAGCCATGCATATTATAAGTTATATCAATACATGCAAGCTTACATAAATGAAATCTATTTTGTTTTACTTGATTTTAAAAAGATGGATGCATGAAGTCAAATGACATACCAGATTTAACATGATTGCAAAGAGGACAATAAAATATAAGCATGTGATTCATTCAACCAAAGTAGTTCTTGAAGATAATCAAATCAAATAAGATTATTTAAAGCAAACCAAAGCTTCTTTATTAATTAAGTTTTGGATTTGATTTGAATTAAAGAGGAGAAGAAAAATCATTACTTTTGTTTTAAACCCATTCCACATTATTGATTTGATTTAATTTAAAGAAATGTAATTAAGTTGATTTTATGGGTTACTTAAGTTGAACCCTTAATTAGATGAATTAATTACCCTTACCTATGTCTCCTTAAAGTAATTAACTAAATAATTATGAGCCAACATGATATGCATGGAAAATAAACTTTGCAATGATCTTAGGAAATAAAAGGGCCTAATGCAATTGGTTCATGATTAATAGTTAATTAGATTTAATTAATTAATACTCTTATGGTTTTCCCACATGTGGACTAACCATAATTTCATTAAACTCCTTTAGGTTATTGAACACCTAAAGATCTACCCCATGATTTAATTAATTAAGGTCAAATGTGATTATGATTTCAATTTGATTAAGTGATTTAATTAATAAGTTAAATCTTAATTAATTTCATTTTAAAAAAATGGTGAAATGAACTTAGTGAAAGGGGTCCCAACCCTATTCTTTAGTTCACATACTATTGAACAATAATTAATATACTTAATTAACCAATTTATTATTTTTCATGGCATTAATTAATCATTAATTAACTTTAAAGAGTAGTTAAGGTTTAGTTACTCAATTTTCTTAATTAAGTTAGCAATAAATCCCAAGAAAATCATGGGAGGCATAGGTCATCCCATTAAATTAACCCATAAAATTTGGGATTAATTGCTCAAATAATAAGTAGTAATTAATCAAATTAATTTTGTAATTAAACTTTAATTACTGTTCAAAATTAGTAAAGATCATTTTTAATTAATTCTCCTCTAAAATACTTTTAAAATGAGTATTTATCTATATTTTTTATTTCTCTATGATTAATTTATGATTTTTATAAGTTTTAGCCATTAAAAATGATTAATTTTGCCTAATTAAAACCAAATCCTGTTGGCGCCACATGGCGCGCTGACATAGTATGCTTTCCATGTGGTATCGTGGGATTGGCTACTTAAAACTTATCTGACATAACACCTACGTGGCGGCAGCGGTCATGATTTCTCATCCACCGTCCAATCTAAGATCAGACGATAACTATTAATCCCATAACTTAATAAGATTAAATCAGATCGATCTAATAGATCTAATCACAACCATCCACTTTGATCAGGAGAAATAGATGGTGCATGATCTAATGTCACGCGAGTGAGGGAGAATGGAGTTTGTCCTCCATTGCTCACTTGATCCGAGCTTACCCGAGGTTGGATCAACTCAAAGGATCCCCGCACCTTCAGATTGATTGAAGGGGATCCAACCATTAAGATCACGAGATGCAAGTTTTCTTCAAAAGCTCCAACCCATTTTTCTTAAGGATCATTTTGGAAGCATACCTCACTGGAGCTCAAGATCAATAGCTCAAATGATTGAGGAAGCTTCATCTAGTGGAGATGAAGCCTGAGTAAATTGGATCAATTCCTTGATGTTCACTCGAAGGCCAAGAATCGATGATTTGGAGGTCTTTGATCAGTCCCACCGATGCTCAGAAGCTTGGGAGATGACTCATTCTTACTCGGAGGCTTAGGGAAGTTACGTGCAAAGTTAATTTGAGTTTGATGGATAAATGGAAGTTAGGTCAAAATGGGAGTGTCCTATTTTAGGATGGATGGGAATGGCATTTTTGATTGAGGAATGAGCTTGGGAGCTTAGTAGCTCTAGCGGCTCATCTTAGTAGCTAGGGTTCTATTTGAAATGATTTTATGTGTGTGTTTGAGTGGAAATGAGAGCATACCTTCATCTTGATCGAATGGTGGGATCGAGTTTGGCTTCTAGTGGTCATCAACCATCTCGAGTCATGGGTGGTGAGGAGGTGAGTTGGCTCGACTTGGTTGGTTGAAGGTGTGGAGGTGCCAAGGAAGGATCATGGGTGTCCTATGGGTTTTAAATGCTCCAATGGAAGGGTGAGGTGATTTCACCTCCCATGGGTCATGGCCTACCAACCACCCCTCGGGTTGGCCATTGAGTGCCTAGGTGGACCATTGGGAGAGTACCAAGTGGCCATGGAATGGAAATGACAACTTACATGGGTGATTTATCTCATGTGATGCCCTTGACCCAAGGGTAGAATGATCATTTAGCATTAATTGATTTGGGAAGATTTGAAATAAGCCAAAAGTTGGTTAGCCCAAATTTCAAGTCTATTGGAGTTAATTTGGTTAGGTTTGGCTCAATTTTACTCATTTAGGTAACATTCGATTAAGTTGTGTCAAGTTGACCAACTGGTCAAATTGGGTCAAAAAAAGGGTTGAGTCAAATTCATATGATCATTTGGGATATTTTGGTTCAATTGGTTTGGTTTAGTTTGGCTTAGATTTGATTTTGGCTCATTTGAATTCATTTGGGTCAAATGTGTAAAATTGACCAGTTTGACCAAATTGGCCAAATTGTCTTGGGTTGGGTGTTGGTTTGGGTTTAGTTAACCAATTGAAGATGATTGTAGGCTTTGATTTTAATTATTTTGGATTTAATTTTAATTTAAGAGAACTTGAACCTTTAGGTCACTTTGGGCTAGGTAGGTCAATTGGGTTCAATTGGGTCTAATCATGTCTTTGGTCTAAGTTCAATAATCAATTTGGAATGAATGTGCGCTATTGGTCACAATCAATTTGGCTTTTATTTTGATTTGACCCAATTTTGTCTTTTAGGTCAATTTGGGTCAACTTGGATCAAGAGGGCCAATTAGGTTATGCTTGAATCAATTGAAGGTCAAGTCATATTCAAATATTGATTTTGATTTGGTATGGATCATTGGTTTCAAGGGATTTGGCTTAAGTTGCAATTTGGCTAGTTTGGGTTAATATGAGTTAAGGGGTTGACTTGGTTTGACCCAATTTGTGGTAATTGATCAACCCAGGGTGATCAACAATCATGATGGGAGGTTTTGATGGACTTGGTTCAATCTAATTTGGGTAGGATTAGAACTTTGCTCAAATAGGTCAAATTGGCCACTTTGGGTCAAGTGGACCAATTGAGTTTAATTGGCTTTATATTGGGTTGAGTTTGATTTAGTTGAGTTTATATATATGGATTTGGGATTGATATATAAATTCAATTTTTGGCTTGGGTTCAAATGTTTTGGTTCATTTGAACATTTCAATTAAAAGGTTAAGTTGGGTTTGACTTGGGTTAATTTTGGTTTTGATGATTGATTAGATTTCATTTATATTTGTGAATATGATTGAAGGAATGATTGATTCATGAGAAAATCAATTGAATTTGGGTTTTGGAATAATGGAATTTGGCTAATCCATGAGTTGGGTCATGTGGCTTAGGTTTGGATTGTGATTTGGTTTTGATTTAGTTTTGATGATTTAAATATATTTCATTTAAATTTATGAAGATGATTGAAAATTTGATTGATTTGTGAGAAAATCAATTGAGTTTGACTTGATTTGGATTAAGATCTAGCTAAGTCCATGGGATTGGTCATATGGCTTAGAAAGGGTTTTGATTTAATTTGATTTAGTTGGATTTAGTTTTGATCATTTGAATGTAGATTTGATTTATATTTAGGAAGATGATTGGAATATAAATTGATTATGAAAATCAATTTATTTTGGATGATTTGGATTAAGATTTGGAGTCCTTGGGATAGGTCATATGGCTTAGGAAGGGTTTCAAGTTTGGGATTGATCATGGCTTCAATCATTTGGTTTTGGAATTTGGGTTTGGATTTGAATTTCATGTTTGAATTGAACTTGAGGTTTGGATTGAGAAGGTGAACATGGATTGGATTTGGGTTGAAGGGTAAGTGTTTTAATTGTTAGAAGTGTCTGTCTTCTAGGAAGTCTTAGTGTCTAGAAGACTCTAAGTCTAAGATGGAAAGATTGAATTCACTCCAAAGTGAGGTCAGCAGGCCTTAGGCTCCATAGTGTTGCCTTTGGAGATAGATGATTGGAAGACCAAAGCCAAGTTTCACATTATAGACTCAAATACATCTTTCAATATTTTGCTTGGGCGTGGATACTTGAGGACAACATAGTTCTATCCTCTCTACATGTATATGAAGTTCGTGAGAGGTGGGATCTTCTGTCAAAGGAGATCTCAAGCCATTTATAGTTCAGGTCAGCATATATGAGGATGTAACTTACTACCTCCCTCAAAATCAACAAGTCTATTTTTATAAACTTGGCCAAAGTATAAAAATATGATCCCGCTGTCACGGTTCTACCCATTCTTAGGGTTTAGGTTTAGGTTTAGGTCTATTAGGTTTTAGGGTTTAAGGTTTAGGTTTATAAGTTTTTAGGGTTTAGGTTTATTTTTTAATTTATTTAGTTACTTTAGTTTTAGGTTTAGGGTTTGGGTTTATAGTTAAGGTTTAGGGCTTTTATTTTATTTTAATTTTAACTCAAATGATTCCATAACAAACAAGAAATTACTAATTCAAACAAGACATTATCCTATAATAATAAATAAAATAGGATAAATTAAAATTCAATTAAAAATTCACAAAAAAATATTTCACAAAATGATTTAACTCCTAGATACAATAAAATTTTATTTTATAGAAGGCCAACAAAGCTTAGTCGAACAAGCTAAAACCCATATCATCATCAGATTCCTCAGTAGGCTCTTCCTTCTTCTCTTTCGCTATAGTAGCCAAAGAAGCAGTAGTAGTAAGAGTAGTAGAAGCACTAGGCACAACAACCACATTAAATTTACTAGGACCCTTCAAATACTTCTTAAACTTCTCTGGGTATGTGTAATCATTGGCAATCATGATGGAGAGGACATTCTTGTAAGGGTTGATGAACATGTGGGGCGCTATAGTAAGGGTGGGATAAGAGAGAGGGCTAGTGAGAGAGAAGTGATCATTGAAAGGCATGCTGAAAATTTTTTGATGAGATCATCTTTAGTGAGGTCAAACACCTCAGGACTAAACATCTAACCATCATCATACACAGATTAGATCACAAGGCCATAAATGAATGGCCTAATCCCAAGCTTAGCGAGGAGAGCATCCTCTAAGGATCCCACCTTATCACCTTTTCTAATCTGCTCAACTCGAGGGATAATTTAAACAACACCCTTGTTCATCTTAGTTGGGATGTTGAGATTCTAGAAGAAAGAAGTCTATGAAGGATCCATACCAATGTTGCCTGGAGAACCACAACATCAATAGGTGCAACAAGACCAACACAGGTAGGAGCACCAACTTTGTTTTTCACAACCTCTTCGCTGACTTCTTTAAGATCACCTTACATAAAAATCAGCTCAACCGAGGTTTAGGGTTTAGGGTTTTAGTGTTTATGCTTTTGTCATTAAGGGTTTAGGGTTTTGGATTTTGTGTTTAGGGTTTAGGTTTAGGGTTAGGGTTGTAGGTTTAGGGTTTAGGGTTAGGTTTTTTATATATATATATATTAGGGTTTAGGTTTAGGTTTTAGGTTTTAAGTTTAAGGTTTAGTTTAGTTTGGGTTTAGGATTTTAATAGAGAATAAATCAAATTCAACATTTCTTCTTTTTTATTTCATCAACCAAGTAACACACCATGTTTTCTAAGACACAAGGGGTGACATAGATAAAAAATGAGCATGCATTGAGCAAATCAAAAATAATAGAAAACTTGAACCGTCTATACTATAAAGACAGTTCCATAAGCGCAATCGGATCGACCGTTCTTAAGTTTCTCCAGTTCCCATCAGAACCACCCTGGCCTCTCGAGTAGTGGGATCCACCATCATATCTCTGATCTCTCCCTCCGCCACCACCACGGTTGTAAGCTCCGTCGCTCCTCCTACCTCCATAACCACCACTTCTCCGACAAGCACCTCCATATCCACCAGCACCTCCAAATCCCTCACCACCACCGCGATAACTGCCACCTCCGCCTTTCCCTCCATCACTAGATCTAGACTAAGCCTACTTGACGGTGATGTTCCTACCATTAAGGTTTTACACATTTTTAGGGTTTCGATTGAGGTTTAGGTTTATTAGGGATTTAGGTTTATTTTTAAATTTATTTAGTTACTTTAGGTTAAGGTTTAGAGTTTGGGGATTAGGCTTTAAGGGTTTTTATTTTATTTTATTTTAAACTCAATTAATTCCATAACAAATAAGAAATTACTAAATCAAATAAGACATTATCCTCTAATAACTAAGAGAATATGAAAAACTAAAATGCAATTAAAAAATTCACAAAAATAGTATTTCACAAATTGATTAAACTTCGAGAGATAATAAAATTTGATTTTATAAAAGGCCAACAAAGCTTAGTCGAATAAGCTAAAACCCATATCATCATCAGATTCCTTAGTAGGCTCTTATTCTCTTCCACTATAGCAGACCTTGAGGCGGTAGCGAAGCATCGGTGTAACAACCACATCAAAATTACTAGGATCATTCAAATACTCATCCCTTCTTGCAGGTATGTGTAATCAATGGAAATTATGATAGTGAGAATATTCTTGTACGCATTGATGAACATGTGGGGTGCTGCAGTAAGGGTGGGATAAGAGAGGGCCAGTGAGAGAGAAGTGATCATTGAAATTCCAATAAAAAACTTTTTCATGAGATCATCTTCAGTGAGGTCAAGCACCTCGAGGACACCAACCATCATCATACATAGACTGGATGATAATGCCATAAGAGGATGGCCTAATCCCAAGCTTAGCAAGGAGAGTGGGCTTTGAGGATCCCACCTTATCACCTTTTTTAATCATCTTAACTAGGGTGATAATTTTAATAGAACCCTTATTGAGCTTAGTTGGGATGTTGAGATCCTGGAAGAAAGAAGTCTGTTAAGGATCCATACCAGTATTTCTTGGAGGAACTACAACATCAATAGCAGCAACAAGACCAACACGGCCAAGAGCACCAGGTTTGTATTTCACAACCTCTTTGCTGACTTCTTTAAGATCAGCTTTCATAAAAATTAGATCAACTTGGGTTTAGGGTTTATGGTTTTAATTGTTCATGCTTTTAGGGTTTAGGGTTTAGGGTTTAGGGTTTAGGGTTTAAGGCTTAGGGTTTAGGGTTTAAGGTTTAAGGTTTTTTAGGGCTCAGGGTTTAGGGTTATAGGTTTTATATTTTAGATTTAGGGTTTAGGGTTTAGTGTTAGTTTTATTGTTTATGGTTTAGGTTTTATAGTTTAGGATTTAGGGTTTAGGGCTTAGGATTTTTTATTATTTTAAATTAAGTAAACCGATAGGTTTAGACTTATTTGGTTTATTTTATTTTTTTATTTTTATTTAGGTTTTCTTATTTAGTTTAGTTTATTTATTTTATGTTTATTTATTTTTAGATTAGGGTTTTTATTTTAATTTATTTTTTAGGTTTAGGTTTAAGTTTAGGTTTAGGTTCAGGTTTATTTTTTAGTTGAGTTTTTTTTATTTTATTTTTTAGGTTTAGGTTTAGGTTTAGGTTTTTATTTTATTTTCTTAGGTTTAGATTTTAAGTTTATTTTTAGGTTTTATTTTTTAGTTTAGGTTTAGGTTTATTTTAGTTTACTTTATTTAGTTTAATAGGTTTAGTTTATTTTTTTGGTTTAGGTTTAATTATTTTAGTTTAGTTTATTTTAGTTTATGTTTAGGTTTATTTTATTTTGCTTATTTTAATTTTATTTTAGGTTTAGTTTTTTTTAGTTTTGGGTTTAGGTTTTCTTTTTTATTTATTTGTCAGTTTAATTTTTAGATTTAGGATTTTATTTAGTTTTACTTAATTTTATTTTATATTATGTTTAGTTTTATTTTATTATTATTCTTAGGTTTATTTTATTTTTTAGTTTAGTTTATTTATTTATTATAATTAATTTTATTTTTTTATTTTATTTTATTTTTATGTTTACATTTAGGTTTTAGTTTAGGTTTTTATTTTATTTTATTTTATTTTTTTATTTAGGTTTTGGTTTTTTTTATTAATTTTATTTTTTAATTTTATTTAATTTAAGTTTAAATTTTTATATTTTTAGGGTTTAGGGTTTAAGATTTAGGGTTTAGGGTTTAGGATTTATGGTTTTAGGGTTTAGGGTTTAGGTTAGGATTTAGGGTTTAGGGTTTAGGATTTAGCATTTAATTTGGGGTTTAGGTTTATTTAGCATTTTATAGTTTAGGGTTTTAGGGTATTTTTTAGTTTAGGGTTTAGGGTTTAGGTTCAAGGTTTAGGGTTTAGGGTTTAGGGTTTAGGGTTGTAGGTTTAGTATTGTAGATTTAGGGTTTAGGGTTAGTTTTATTATTCAGGGTTTAGGGTTTAGGCTTTAGGATTTAGGATTTAGGATTTTTTTTCTTATTTTTTATTTTAAATTAAGTAAACTAGTATGTTTTGGTTTATTTAGTTTATTTTATTTTTCCTTTCTATTTAGGTTTTTTTTATTTAGTTTAGTTTATTCATTTTTAGTTTAGGGTTTTTATTTTAGTTTATTTTTTACATTTAGGTATAGGTTTAGGTTTATTTTTTTAGTTGAGTTTTAATTTTATTTTATTTTTTAGGTTTAGGTTTTATTTTATTTTTAGATTTAGGTTTAGGTTTTGGTTTTTATTTTATTTTATAGTGTTTAGGTTTTAGGTATTTATTTTAGGTTTATTTTTAAGTTTTATTTTTTAGTTTAGGTTTAGGTTTTCTTTTTAGTTTATTTTATTTTATTTAGTTTTGGTTTAGGTTTAGGTTTAGTTTATTTTAGGTTTAGGTTTATTTATTTCAGTTTAGTTTATTTTAGTTTATGTTTAGCTTTATTTTGCTTTGTATATTTTATTTTTATTTTAGGTTTAGTTATTTTAGGTTAGGGTTTAGGTTTTATTTTTTATTTATTTTTAGGTTTTTTTTTAAGTTTAGGTTTTTATTTAATTTTTATTTAATTTTATTTTAGATTTATTTTATTTTTATTTTATGTTTACTTTTTATTTTATTTATGTTTTTTATTCTTAAGTTTATTTTAATTTTTTTAGTTTAGTTTAGGTTTTTATTTATTTTATTTTTATTTATTTTTATATTTTTATTTTATTTTATTTTAAGGTTTTGGTTTAAGTTTTAGTTTAGGTTTTTATTTAATTTTATTTAGGTTTAGGTTTTTTTATTTATTTATTTTTTAGCTTTATTTTGTTTAGGTTTAGGTTTTTAGTGTTTAAGGTTTAGGGCTTAGGGATTAGGGTTTAGGGATTTAGGGTTTAGGGTTTTAGGGTCTCAGGTTTATGTTAGGGTTTATGGTTTAGGGTTTAGATTTACTGTTTAGGCTTTAGGGTTTAGGGCTTTTAGGGTTTAGGGTTTAGGGTTTAGGGTTTAGGGTTTTAAAGTTTAGGGTTAGTGTTATTTTTTATTTTTTTAGTTTTTAGAGTTTAGGGTTTAGGGTTCAGGTTTTAGGTATAGGCTTCAACTTTTAGCTTAGGGTTTAGGGTTTTTGGTTTTTTTTTTAATAGAGAAAAATTTAGATTCAACATTTCTTCATTTTTATTTCATCAACAAACACGTTCCAGACATAATGACATAGATAAAAATGTACACCCATAGAGCAAACCAAAAATCCTAGATAATAGAACCATCTCTAATGTATAGACACAGTTCCATAAGTAGCAAATCGGTTCGACCGTTGTTCAATTTTGCCAGTTTCCATCAGAACCACCCTAGCCTCTCGAGTAGTGGGATCCACCACCATATCCCCAATCTCTCCCTCCATCACCACCATGACTGTAACCTCCATCACTCCTCCTGCCTCCATAACCACTACTCGATCACCACCTCCATCCTTTAGATCACCACCATTGATAATTGCCACCTCTCACCTCCAAATCTAGAATGGTTGGTTGATGATGTTCTTGTCAAGGTTTTGCCCTTCTTAGGGATTAGGTTTAGGTTTATTTTTATAATTTATTTAGATACTTTAAGTTTAGGTTTTGGGTTTAGGGTTTGGGTTTAGGGTTTTTTAGGTTTAAGGTTTTGGGTTTTGGGTTTTGGGTTTTTAGGGGTTTAGGGTTTAGGGTTGTAGCTTTAGAGTTTAGGGTTTAGGGTTAGTTTTAGGGTTTAGGGTTTAAGGTTTAGGATTTAAGGTTTAAGGTTTTTATTATTATTATTTTTTAAATTAACTAAACTTGTAGGTTTAAGCTTATTTAGTTTACTTAGTTTATTTCTTATTTATTTTAGTTTATTTTTTTATTTGGGTTTATTTATTATTTTAATTTAGTTTAGTTTATTTATTTTAGTTTAGGTTTTTTATTTTAGTTTATTTTTTAGGTTTAAGTTTAAGTTAAGGTTTATTTTATAGTTGAGTTTTATTTTATTTTGTTTTTTAGGTTAAGGTTTTACTTTTTATTTCTAGGTTTAGGTTTTTATTTTATTTTTTTAGGTTTAGGTTTTAGGTTTTTATTTCAGGTTTATTTTTAGGTTTTATTTTTTCAGTTTAGGTTTAGGTTTATTTTTAGTTTATATAATTTTATTTAGTTGAGGTTTATGTTTAGGTTTAGGTTTAGTTTATTTTTTAGTTTAGGTTTAGGTTTTAATTATTTTAATTTAGTTTATTTTAGTTTAGATTTAGGTTTATTTTATTTTGTTTAAATTTTTATTATTTTAGGTTTAGTTTATTATTTTAGTTTATTATTTAGGTTTAATTTTTTATTTATTTTTAAGTTTATTTTTTTGGTTTAGGTTTTATTTAGTTTTTGGTTTATTTTATTTTTGGTTTATTTTATTTTTATTTTAGGTTTAGATTTTAGTTTATTTTGGTTTTTTATTATTAGGTTTATTTTACTTTGTAGTTTATTTTCGGTTTTTATTTTATTTTTTTGGTTTCATTTTTTTTTAATTTATTTATGTTTAAGTTTTTTAATTTATTTTATTTTTATGTTTTATTTAGTTTAGGTTTAGGTTTTTTGGGTTTTAGGGTTTAAGGTTTAGGGTTTAGTGTTTGGAATTTTAGGGTTTAGGGTTTTATGGTTTAGGGATTAGGGTTAGGGTTTAGGGTTTGATTTAGTGATTAGCTTTAGGGTTTTGGGTTTTTTAGGCTTTTAGGGTTTTAGGGTTTAGGGTTTTAGGTTAAGATTTTTTGTTTGGGGTTTAGTATTTTAGGGTTTAGGCTACAGGTTTAAGGTTTAGGGTTAGGGTTTTTTTATTTTTTAATTTCTTTTTATTTTTAGGGATTAGGGTTTAGGGTTTAAGGTTTAGGATTTAGGTTTTAGGTTCAAGTTTTAGTTTAGGGTTTTTGATTTTTTTTTAACGGGGAACAATTCAGATTCAACATTTCTTCATTTCAATTTCATCAACCAAGTAACACACCAAGTTTTCTAAGATACAAATGATGACATAGATAAAAAATGAACACACATAGAGAAAATCATAAACCTTAGATAACTAGAACCATCTCTACTGTAAATACATAGTTCCATAAGCAGCAGATTGGATTGCCCATTCTTTAATTTCTCCAATTCCCATCAGAATCACCATGATTTCTCGAGAAGCAGGATCCACCATCATATCCTCGATCTCTCCCTCTGCACATAACCTCGTAGCTCCTCCACTCCATAACCACCTGCTCCAACCACCACCTTCATATACACCTCAGATCCACCACTATTGATATTGCCCTCTGCCCGCCTTTGCCTTTGTCCCACTGAGCTAGTTGGGTGATGTTCCTGCCGTCAAGGTTATGCCCATTCTTAGAGTTTAGGTTAATTAGGTTTTAGGGTTTATCTTTATTTTGAAATTTATTTTATTATTTTAAGTTTAGGTTTAGGGTTTGAGGTTTAGCGTTTAGGGCTTTTTTTAACTCAAATGATTCCATAACAAATAAGAAATTACCAAATCAACCAAGACATTATCCTTTAATAACTTATAAAATAAGATAAAATAAAATGCAATTTGAAAATGTACAAAAATAGTATTTCACAAAATGATTTAATTCCTAGTGACAATAAAATTTTAATTTACAGGAGGCAAAAAAAGGTTTGTGAACAAGCTAAAATCCATATCATCATCAGACTTCTCAGCCTCTTCTTCTTTTCCCTTTCTCTTCCACGGCAAAATAATAGCATAGTAGCATTAGCATAATACATCAAATTTACTAGGATCTTTCAAATACTCCTTAACCTTCTCGGCCTATGGGTATGTGTAATCAGTGGAAATCATAATGACGAGGTCATTCTTATAAGAGTTGATGAACATGTGGGGCGTTGTAGCAAGGGTGGGATAAGAGAGGGCTAGTGAGAGAGAAGTGATCATTGAAAGGCCCATTGAAAACTTCTCAATGAGCTCAT
This sequence comes from Cymbidium sinense, assembly GCA_021442155.1. Taxonomy (NCBI): domain Eukaryota; kingdom Viridiplantae; phylum Streptophyta; class Magnoliopsida; order Asparagales; family Orchidaceae; genus Cymbidium; species Cymbidium sinense. The sequence continues at coordinate 411,704 of JAKCPB010000241.1, read as the reverse complement.
CATCAGTGAGGTCAAGCACCTCATAACTAAACACTGAATCATCATCATACATAGACTGGACAACAATGCCATAAGAGAATGGCCTAATCCCCACCTTAACGAGGAGGGCATCCTCTAAGGATCCCACTTTATTGCCTTTTTTAAATAGCTCAATCGGGGTGATAATTTCAACAGTACCATTTTTTACCTTAGTAGGGATGTTGAGAACCTAGAAGAAAAAAGTCTATGAAGGATCCAGACTAGTGTTGCATGGAGGAACCACAACATCAATAGGTGCAATAGGACCAACATGAGCTTCAACACCAACTTTGTATTTCGTAACCTCTTCGCAAACATCTTTAAGATCACCTTTCATAAAAATTAGCTCAACTGAGGTTTAGGGTTTAGGGTTTAGGCTTTTAGGATTTATGCTTTTAGGGCATAGGGTTTAGGGTTAAGGTTTAGGGTTTAGGGTTTAGGGTTTGGAGTTTAGGGTTTAAGGTTTAGGGTTTAGGGTTTAGGATTTTTTAGAGTTTAGGGTTTAGGGTTTAAGGTTTAGAGTTGTGAGTTTAGTGTTGTAGGTTTAGGGTTTAGGGTTTAGGGCTTAGGTTTTAGGGTTTAAGTTTTCTTTTTTTAAAGTTTTTAGTTTAGGTTTATTTAGTTTATTTTATTTATTTTAGTTTATTTTGTATTTTATTTTACTTAGGTTTATTTTTTATTTTTATTTAGTATAGTTTATTTATTTTTAGTTTAGGATTTTTATTTTACTTTATTTTTTTAGGTTTAGGTTTATATTTTAGTTGAATTTTATTTTTATTTTATTTTTTAGGTTTGGGTTTTATTTTTTATTTTTAGGTTTAGGTTTAGGTTTTTATTTTCTTTTTTTACATTTAGGTTTTAGTTTATTTTTATTTTAGGTTTATTTTTATGTTTTAATTTTTAGTTTAGATTTAGGTTTATTTTTAGTTTATTTTATGTTATTTCGTTTAGGTTTAGGTTTAGGTTTAATTTATTTTAGGTTTAGGATTAGGTTTTATTTATTTTATTTTATTTTGTTTAGGTTTAGGTTTAGGTTTAGTTTATTTTAGGTTTAGGTTTATGTTTTATTTATTTTAGTTTAGTTTTTTTTTAGTTTAGGTTTCGATTTGTTTTATTTTCTTTATTTTTTTTAGGTTTAGTTTTTTTAATTTAGGTTTTGGTTTTATTTATTATTTATTTTTAGGTATATTTTTTGGTTTAGGTTTTTATTTATTTTTTATTTTATATTAATTTAGGTTTATTTTATTTTTTATTTTACATTTAGTTTTTATTTCGTTTAGGTTTTTTATTCTTTGGTTTATTTTAATTTTTAGTTTAGTTTAGGTTTTTACTTATTTTATTTTAGTCTATTTTTATTTTTTATTTTATTGTTACTTTAGGTTAAGGTTTAGGTTTTAATTTAGGTTTTAATTTAATTTTAATTTTTTATTTACATTTAAGTTTTATTTATTTATTTTTTATTTAGGTTTTATTTAGGTTAGGTTTAGGTTTTTAGGTTTTTAGTGTTAAGTTTTAAGGTTTAGGGTTTAGAGTTTAGGGCTTAGAGTTTAGAGCTTAGGGTTTAGGGTTTAGGGTTTTAGGGTTTTAGAGTTTAGGGTTTTAGGGTTTAGGGTTAGGGTTTATGGTTTAGGGATTAGGGTTTAGTGTTTAGGCTTTAGGGTTTAGTGTTTTTAGAGTTGTGGTATAGGGTTCAAGGTTTAGGGTTTAGGGTTAGGGTTTTTATTTTTATTTTGATTTTTTATTTTTATTTTTTGGTTTAGTGTTTAGGGTTTAGGTTTTTTTTAATTAAGTAAACTAGTAGGTTTAGGTTTATTATTTATTTCTTTTAGTTTATTTTATATTTTATTTTTAATTATGTTTATTTTTTATTTTTATTTAGTTTAGCTTATTTATTTTGGTGTCTTTATTTTTAATTTAGGGTAATTATGTTACTTTATTTTTTAGATTTAGGTTTAGGTTTTATTTGTGTTTTATTTTTATTTCATTTTTTAGTTTTAGGTTTTATTTTTTATTTTTAGGTTTAGGTTTAGGTTTTTATTTTATTTTTTTAAGTTTATGTTTTAGGTGTTTATTTTAGGTTTATTTTTAGGTTTAGGTTTATTTTTAGTTTATTTTATTTTATTTAGTTTAGGTTTAGGTTTAGGTTTAGTTATTTTTAGGTTTAGATTTATTTATTTTAGTTTAGTTTATTTTAGTTTAGGTTTAGGTTTAATTTATTTTTTATGTCAGGTTTAATTTTTTCTTTGTTTAGGGTTTAGGTTTTATTTGTTATTTATTTATAGGTTTATTTTTTGGGTTTAGGTTTTTATTTAGATTTTATTTTATTTTAAGTTTATTTTATTTTTATTTTATGTTTAGTTTTTATTTTATTTAGGTTTTTTATGCTTAGGTTTATTTTATTTTATTAGTTTAATTTAGGTTTTTAGTTATTTTATTTTAGTTTATTTTTATTTTTTATTTTATTTTATTTTTACTTTTAGCTTTAGGTTTTAGTTTAGGTTTTTATTTTACTTTATTTTTTTTATTTTTTTTAGCTTTAGATTTTTATTTATTTTATTTATAGGTTTTATTTAGTTTAGGTTTAGGTTTTTATGTTTTTATGGTTTAGGGTTTAGGGTTTAGGGTTTAGGGTTTTAGGATTTAGTGTTTAGGGATTAGCATTTAGGGTTTGGGGTTTAGGGTTTTAGGGTTTAAGGTTTAGGTTTTATGGTTGTAGGTTTAGGGTTTATGTTTAGTGTTTGGGGTTAGGATTTTTTTTTATTATTTTTATTTCTTTTTAGGATTTAGGGTTTTGGGTTTAGGTTTTAGGTTTAGGGTTCAACTTTTAATTTAGGGTTTAGGGTTTTTGGATTTTTATTAATAGAACAAATTGATTCAACATTTCTTATTTTGATTTCATCAAAGTAACACCAAGTTCTCAGACACAAGTGGCGACATAGATAAAAAATGAGCACGAATAGAAAATCAAAACCCTATATAACTTGTCATCTCTTGTAAAGACATAGTTCCATAAGCGATCGGATAAGGTTCTTTTCTCAGTTCCCATCAGAACCACCCCTGCCTCTCGAGTAGCGGGATCCACCATCATATCCTCAATCTCTCTCTCCATCACCACCACGGCTGTAACCTCCGTCACTCCTCCCACGTCCATAACCACCACTGCTCCGACCACCACCTCCATATCCACCAGCACCTCTAGATCCCCCACAACCACAATGATAAATGCTACCTCCTCCTTTGTCTCCACCACCAGATATAGACAGAGCCTAGTTGATGGTGATGTTCTTGCCGTCGAGGTTCTACCCATTCTTAGGGTTTAGGTTTATTAAGTTTTAGGGTTTACATATATTTTAAATTTATTTAGTTACTTTAGGTTAAGGTTTAGAGTTTAGTATTTATGATTTAGGGTTTAGGGTTTTTTTTAGAAAAACTCAAATGATTTCATAATAAACAAGAAATTACAAAATCAAATAAGTCGTTATCCTCTAACAACTAATAAAACATGATAAAATAAAATGCAATTCAAAAATTCACAAAAATATTATTCACAAAATGATTTAACTCCCAAAGACAATTAAATTTGATTTTATAAAAGACCAACAAAGCTTAGTCGAACAAGTTGAAAACCATATCATCATCAGACTCCTCAGTAGGCTCTTCCTTTTTCTCTTCCACTGCAGCCGTCGGAGAAACAGTAGTAGCAGCAGGAGCAGCAGAAGGATCAGGTGCATTAGCCTCTACAAATTTACTAAGATCCTTCAAATACTCCTTAAACTTCTCGGCCAATGCGTATGTGTAATTAGTGGCAATCATGATGGTGAGGACATTCTTGTAAGTGTTGATGAGCACGTGGGGCACTGTAGAAAGGAAGGGATAAGAGAGGGCCAGTGAGAGAGAAGTGAACATTGAAAGGATTGCAGAAAACTTCTAGATGAGATCATCTTCAGTGAGGTCAAGCACCTGAAGACTGAAAATGGAACCATCATCAAACACAAAGCGAATGACAAGGCCATAAGAGAATGGCATAATGCCCAACAATGAGCTCGAAGATCCCACCTTATCACCTTTTTTAATCTGCACAACTGGGGTGATAATTTTAACTGTACCCTTATTGATCTTAGTTGGGATGTTGAGAACCTGGAAGAAAGAAGTTTGTGAAGGATCTAGACCAATGTTTCTTGGAGGAACCACAACATCAATAGGTGTAATAAGACTAACATGGACAACAACACCAACTTCATATTTCATAACCACTTCACTAACTTCTTTAAGATCACCTTTGATAAAAATCAGCTTAACTGGGGTTTAGGGTTTAGGGTTTTATAGTTTATGATTTTAGGGTTTAGGGTTTAGGGTTGTAGGTTTAGTGTTGTAGGTATAGAGTTTAGGGTTTAAGGTTAATTTTAGAGTTTAGGGTTTAGGGTTTAGAATAAGGATTTAGATTTGGGATTTTTTTTGAAAATTAAATGGTAGGTTTAGGTTTATTTAGTTTATTTTTTCTTTATTTTAGCTTATTTTATTTTTTATTTTTATTTAGGTTTACTTTTTATTTAGTTTAGTTTATTTATTTTAGGTTTTTTATTTTAGTTTATTTTTTTAGGTTTAGGTTTTTGGTTTAGTTTAGTTTTTATTTTTATTTTATTTTAGGTCTTATTTTTTTTATTTTTAGGTTTAGGTTTAGGCTTTTTATTTAATTTTTTTTAGGTTTAGGATTTAGGTTTTCTTTTAGGTTAATTTTTTAGTGTAGGTTTAGGTTTATTTTTTAGTTTACTTTATTTTATTTAGGTTTAGGTTTAGGTTTAGTTTATTTTAAGTTTAGATTTAGGTTTTATTTATTTTAGTTTAGGTTTAGGTTTATTTTATTTTATTTTAGGTTTAGGTTTTTTTTAGTTTAGGGTTTAGGTTTTAATTTTTATTTATTTTTAGGTTTATTTTTTAGGTTTATTTTTTAGGTTTAGGATTTTATTTAGTTTTTATTATATCAAATTTTAGGTTTATTTTAATTTTATTTTACATTTAGTTTTTATTTTATTTAGGTTTTTTATTCTTAGGTTTAATTTATTTTTTTAGTTTAGTTTAGGTTTATATTTATTTTATTTTAGTTTATATTTATTTATTTTAGTTTATTTTCATTTTTATAATTTATTTTATTTTTAGGTTTTATTTAGTTTAGGTTTAGGTTTTTAGGTTTTTGGGGTTTAGGGTTTTGGGTTTTGGGTTAGTTTTTAGATTTACGGTTTAGGCTTAGGGTTTTTTTTTTTAATTATTTATTATTTATTTTTATTTAAGATTTATGGTTTTTTAGGGTTTATGGTTTAGGGCTTAGGGTTTAGTGTTTAGGTTAGTTTTAGCGTTTAGGGTGCAGGGTTTAGGGTTTAGGATTTTGTGTTTACGGTTTTTTTAATTAAGTAGACTAGTAGGTTTAGGTTAATTTAGTTTATTTTTTATTTATTTTAGTTCATTTTATTTTGTTTAGTTTCTTTATTTAGATTTCTTTGTTATCTTTATTTTATTTAGTTAATTTATTTTAGGTTTATTTATTTTATTTTAGGTTTCTTATTATATTTTTTTAGGTATAAGTTTAGGTTTATGTTTATTTTTTATTTTAGTTTTATTTTAAAGCTATTTTTTAGGTTTGGGTTTTAATTTTTAATTTTAGGTTTAGGTTTAGGATTTTTTTTAAATTTTTTTAAGTTTAGATTTTGGGTTTTTATTTTAGGTTTATTTTTAAATTTTATTTTTTAGTTTATGTTTATTTTTATTTTTAGTTTCTTTTATTTTATTTAGTTTAGGGTTAAGTTTTGTATTTTAGGTTTTGGTTTAGGTTTTATTTATTTTAGTTTAGTTTATTTTAGTTTAGGTTAATGTTTATTTTATTTTAGGTTTAGCATTTTTTTTTAGTTTAGGGTTTAGGTTTTATTTTTTATTTATTTTTAGGTTTATTTTTTAGATTTAGGTTTTTATTTAGTTTTGATTTTATTTTTATTTTACATTTAGTTTTTATTTTTTTTTAGTTTTTTTATTTTTAGGTTTATTTCATAGTTTAGTATAGGATTTTATTTTATTTTTTTATTTTTTTATTTTTATTATATTTTATTTTTAAGATTAGGTTTAGGTTTTAGTTTAGGTTTTTATTTCATTTTATTTTTTTTATTTAATTTAAGTTTAGGTTTTTTTATTTATTATATATTTAGGTTTTATTTAGCTTAGTTTTTTGCTTTTTTATTAGGGTTTAGATTTAGGGATTTAGGGTTTGGGTTTTAGGGTTTAGGGTTTATGGTTATAGGTTTTATGGTTTAGAGTTTAGGGTTTTGGCTTAGGGTTTTAGGGTTTTGGTATAGGGTTTAGGGATTAGGGTTTAGGGTTTTAGGGTTTAGGGTTCAAGGTTTAGGATTATAGGTTTAGGGTTTAGGGTTTATGGTTAGTTTTAGGGTTTAGGGTTTAAGATATAGGGTTTAGGGTTCAGGGTTTAGGGTTTAGGGTTAGTTTTAGGGTTTCTTGGGGTTTATTTTTCCTTATTATTATAATTTTTATTTAGGGTTTAGGGTTTAGGGTTAGTTTTAGGGTTTAGAGTTTAGGATTTAGGGTTTGGGGTTTAGAATTTTTTTTAAATGAAGTAAACCAGTATGTTAATGTTTACTTAGTTTATTTAGTTTAATTTTTTTTATTATTGTTTATTATAATTTTTTAATTTTTATTTAGGTTTATTTTCCTTTTTATATAGTTTAGTTTATTTATTTTAGTTTAATTTTTTTATTTTAGTTTATTTTTTAAGTTTAAGTTTATGTTTATGTTTATTTTTTAGTTTAGTTTTATTGTTATTTTATTTTTTAGGTTTATGTTTTATTTTTATTTTAGGTTTAGGTTTTAGGTTTATCTTTTAGGTTTGTTTTTAGGTTTAGTTTTTTAGTTTAAGTTTAGGTTTATTTTTAGTTTATTTTATTTTATTTAGTTTAGGTTAAGGTTTAGCTATAGTTTATTTTAGGTTTATGTTTACATTTAATTTATATTAGTTTAGGTTTAGGTTTTTTTTTTAGTTAAGGGTTTAGGTTTTATTTATTTTTTAATTCTACCGTAAATTTTTAGGTTTAGGTTTTTATATAGTTTTTATTTTATTTTTTTAAGGTTTATTTTATTTTGATTTTAAATTAAGTTTTTATTTTTAGGTTTATTTTTTTAGTTAAGTTTAGGTTTTATTTATTTTATTTTGGTTTAGTTTTTATTTTTATTTTATTTTATTTTTAGGTTTAGGTTTAGGTTTTAGTTTAGGATTTTATTTTATTATTTTATTTAGGATTGTAGGTTTAAGGTATCAAATTTTTAGAGTTTAGGGTTTAGGGTTGTAGGTTTAGGGTTTAGGCTTTAGAGTTTAGGGTATCGGATTTAGGGTTTAAGGTTTTTTTTAAATTAAGTAGGGTTTAGGTTTATTTAGTATATTTAGTTTATTTTGTATTTATTTTAGTTTACTATATTTTGTATTTTTATTTAGGATTATTTTTTATTTGTATTTAGTTTAGTTTATTTATTTTAGGTTTATTTATTTTAGTTTATGTATTTTATTTTATTTTATTTTTTAGGTTTAGGCTTAGGTTTAGGTTTATTTTTTATTTGAGTTTTATTTTTATTTTATTTTTAAGGTATAGATTTTATTTTTTATTTTGGTTTTAGGTTTAAGTTTTTATTTTAGTTTTTTACATTTAGGTTTTAGGTTTTTATTTTTAAGTTTATTTATAGGTTTTATTTTTTAGTATAGGGTTAGGTTTATTTTTAGTTTATTTTATTTTATTTAATTGGATTCATGTCATGATTATTTCGATAAATTTTACAAACTATACACTTTTGCATGGGACTGAATGGTAGTGTTGATACTAAGATTATCAATGTTATAAGTGTCTATGCTCCTCAAGTAGGTTTGGAGGTAAGCTCAAAAGAAAAATTTTGGAATGAATTAGGGATTAATAGAAAAGATACCTCTTGAAGAAAAATATTTATTGGAGATTTAAATGGACATGTTGGTAGAGTGGTAGAAGATTTTAAAAGTATTCATGGTGGTAATGGTTTTGGAGTGACTAATGAAGAAGGTAGGACTATATTAGATTTTTCCTTAGCTTATGATTTTGTAGTTGCTAATACTTTATTTAAGAAAAGAGATGAACATATTATTACTTATAAAATGGATCTAGTAAAACACAGTTGATTATTTTCTGATAAGAAAAATAGATCGTTTAGATTGTAAAATTGTAAGGTCATTCCAAGTGAAATTTTAAGTACCCAACATCGACTATTAGTTTTAGATTTTAAGATGAAAGGTTGTAAGAGAAAAAATAAACTAAATTATTGTCCTAGGATTAGATGGGGACACTTAAAGAATACAAATAAAAATATTTTTAAGAGCAAGCTACAAGAAATTAGAATTTGGGATGTTCATAAGGAAGCTAACGTTATGTGGGAAAAAATATCGAGTGAAATTAAGCAAGTTGCTAAAGATGTGCTTGGAGAATCAAAAGGAAAAGCTTCTTTTAATAAGAATAGTTGGTGGTGGAGTCAGAGTGTGCAAGAAAAGATAAGAAATAAGAAACATTATTATAAAACTTGGTTTAGATGTAAAAATTCAAGGAATTGGGAAAGATATAAAGTGGCCTGTAGAGATTCTAAGAAAGCAATATGTGATGCAAAAAATTTAGCTTTTAGTGATTTATACAATATATTAGATACCAAAGAAGGTGAAAGATGTATGTATAAGTTAGCCAAACAAAGAGATAGGAGAAGTAAAGACATAGTTCAAGTGAGGGGTATTAAGGATGAAAATAATAAAGTGCTTTTCTTAGAAAAAGATATTGAAAATAGGTGGATGAGGTATTTTGATAAACTTTTCAATGAAGGATCTGAAAGTACGATTGATTTTAGCAACCTTAATACCCTAAACAAAAATAGAGAATTTCATTTCTATCATCGTATTAGTAAATCTGAAGTTAGTGAAGCTTTAAAGAAAATGAAATGTGGAAAAGCAGTAGGACCGAATAATATTCCAATAGATGTGTGGAAATGTTTAGGAGATCAAGGAATTTCTTGGCTTACAAATCTTTTTAATGTTATTTTAAAGACTAAAAAGATGCCAGATGAGTGGAGAAAGAGTTTGTTGGTTCCTTTATTTAAGAATAAAGGTGATGCACAAGAGTGTGCAAATTATAGAGGAATTAAGTTAATGTGCCATACATTAAAATTATGGGAGAGAGTAATTGAGCATAGGTTACGATGTGATACAGAAGTTTCTCACAATCAGCTTGGTTTCATGCCAGGTAGATCTACTATGGATGCTATACATTTGTTAAGAGGTTTGATGGAGAAGCATAGAGAAAGTAAGAAGGATCTACATATGATATTTATTGATTTAGAGAAAGCTTTTGATAAAGTCTCAAGAGATGTTCTTTGGAGAGTTCTAGAATAGAAAGGAGTTAATATTGGTTATATTCAAGTCATTAAGGATATGTATACTAGAGCTGTTACTTGTGTCCAAACATAAGGAGGATTGACAAAATATTTTCCTATTTTAGTTGGATTACACCAAGGATCAACATTAAGTCCTTATCTTTTTTACTTTAGTTATGAATGTTCTTACGAGGCATTTACAAGAAGATGTACCTTGGTGTATGCTTTTGTCGATGACATTCTTCTTGTTGATAAGACTAGAGAGGGAGTCCAACGTAAACTTGAATTATGGAGGTCAACTTTAGAGTCTAAAGGTTTTAAGTATCTAAAATTGAATATATGGAGTGTAATTTTAGTTGTAGAAGTTTTGTTCAAAATGATGGTGAAATAGATGGAGATGTTATTAGTAGAATTCAAGTTGGATGGTTGAAGTGGAGGAATGCATCTGCCTATTATGTGATAGAAAAGTTCCACTTAAACTTAAGGAAAATTTTATAAGATGGTGGTAAGACCTGAATGACTTATGGTGCGTAATGTTGGCCAATAAAAGAGAAGCATAAGACTAAGTTAAGTGTTACAGAGATGAGGATGCTGTGGATGAGTGGCTTTACTCTTAGAGATAGAATGCAAAATGAGTATGTTCGGGAAAAAGTTGGAGTAGCTCCAAAGTGGTAGATAAGATTAGGAGAGTCACCTTAGATGGTTTGGCCACATAAAGTGTTCGTCCGACCGATTAGAGAGTAGATGCATTAGATTTGCCTTATGTTAAGAAAGGTAGAGGTAGACCTAAAAAGACTTGGTTAAGATGTATAAAAAATGATCTTAGTATACTTGAATTAAATGAGAATTTGACACATAATAGGACAAAATGGAGATGAAGGATTCATGTAGCCGACCCCATCTAGTGGGATTAAGGCTTGTTGTTGTTGTTGTTGTTGTTGTTGTTGTTATTTTATTCAATTTAGGGTTTAGGTTTAAGTTTAGGTTTAGGTTTTGTTTATTTTTGGTTTAAGGTTAGATTTTATTTATTTTAGTTTAGTTTATTTTAGTTTAGGTATGGTTTTTATTTATTTTAGGTTTAATTTTTTATAGTTTAGGCTTCAGTTATATTTTAGCAATACGTAACCGAACGAAGCAATGTTAGGTTTATTTTTTAGGTTTAGGTTTTAGGTTAGTTTTTATTTTATTTTATTTTAAGTTATTTTTATTTTTATTTTATGTTTAGTTTTTATTTTTTTAGGTTCTCTATTCTTAGGTTCATTTTATTTTATTTAGTTTAGTTTAGGTTTTTAATTACTTTATTTTAGTTTATTTTTATTTATTTATTTTAGTTTACATTTAGGTTTAGGTTTATATTTATATTTTATTTTTTTATTTAATTTAGCTTTAGGTGTGTTTTTAATTTTTTTATTTATAGGTTTTATTTAGTTTAGGTTTAGGTTATTAGGTTTTAGGGTTTATGGTTTGGGGTTTAGGGTTTATGGTTTAGGATTTTAAGGTTTAGAGTTTTACGGTTTAGGGTTAGGGTTAAAGGTTTTTGGTTTAGGATTTAGTATTTAGGGTTTACGGGTTAGGGTTTATAGGTTAGGTTTAGGGTTTAGTGTTTAGGGTTAGCTTAGGGTTTAGGGTTAGTTTAGGGTTTAGGATTTAGGGTTTAAAGTTTAGGCTTTCAGGTTTAGGGTTTTAAGGTTTTAGGGTTTAAGGTATAGCGTTAGTTTAAAGATTAGGGTTTAGGGTTTTAGGGTGTAGGTTTTAGGGTTTAGGGTTTTAGGTTTAGGGTTAGGGTTAGGGTTCAAGGTTTAGAGTTTAGGGTTTAGGGTTTAGGGTTTAGCATTTAGGACTTAGCTTTTAAGGTTTTGGGTTTAGGGTTTAGAGTTTAGGGTTATCATTTAAGGGTTTTGAGTTTAGGGTTAGTTTTAGGGTTTCTTTTTAGATTAAGTACACATATAGGTTTAGGTTTATTTAGTTTATTTTTATTTATTTTTATTTTTTATTTAGGTTTATTTTTTATTTTTATTAAGGTTTATTTAGTTTTATTTTTATTTTATTTTTTAAGTTTAGGTTTTATTGTTTATTTTTAAGTTTATGTTTAGGTTTTTGTTTTATTTTTTTAGGTTTAGGTTTTAGGTTTTTATTTTAGGTTTATTTCTAAGTTTATCTTTTAGTTTAGGATGTTTATTTTAGTTTATTTTATTTTAGTTTAGGGTTTAGGTTTAATTTATTTTAGGTTTAGGTTTTATTTATTTTAGTTTAGGTTTAAGTTTATTTGATTTTGTTTATTTTAGGTTTAAGTTTTTTTTTTAATTTTAGGGTTTAAGTTTTATTTTTTTATTTCTTTTTAGGTTTTATTTTTATGTTTATTTTTTTAGGTTTAGTTTTTTATTTAGTTTAGTTTTTATTTTATTTTAGATTTATCTTTTTTGTTTATGTTTGGGTTTTATTTTATTTAGGTTTTTTATTTTTAGTTTTATTTATTTATTTTTCGTTTACTTTAGGTTTTTATTTATTTATTTTCATGTAATTTTTAATTTATTTTATTTTATTTTATTTTTAGGTTTAGGTTTATGTTTATGTTTAGGTTTAGGTTTTAGTTTATGTTTTTGTTTTATTTTATTTTATTTAGGTTTGGGTTTTAAAATTTTATTTTTAGATTTTATTTAGTTTAGGTTTAGGCTTTTTGATTTTTAGGTTTTAGGGTTTACGGTTTAAGGTTTAGGGTTTTGGGTTTAAGGATTAGGGTTTAGGGTTTAGGGTTTAGGGTTTTGGGGTTTAGGGTTTAGGGTTTAGGGTTTAATGTTTAGGGTTTATGGTTTCAGGATTTATGGTTTAGGATTTAGGGTTTAGGGTTAGTTTTAGGATTTAGGGTTTAGGGTTAGAGTTTTTTTTTATTTTTTATTTTATTTTTTAATTTAAGGTTTAGGGTTTAGGTTTTAGTGGATAAGGTTTTTTAGTGATTAGGGTTTAGGGTTGTAAATTCAAAGTTTAGGGTTTTGGCTTAGTTTTAGGGTTTAGTTTGTTTAGTTTAGTTTAGGTTTAGGTTTAGTGCTTAAATATTTTTATAAAAATTAAATAAACTGTAGGTTTAGGTTTATTTAGTTTTTAATTTATTTTTTCATTTATTTTATTTTATTATTTTTATTAAGGTTTATTTTTTATTTTTATTTGGTTTAGTTTATTTATTTTATGTTTATTTAATTTGTTTTTATTTTTCATTTTAGTTTATTTTTTATGTTTAGGTTTAGGTTTATGTTTAATTTTTAGTTTAGTTTTATTTTTATTTTATTTTGTAGGTTTAGGTTTTATTTTTTATTTTTAGGTTTAGGTTTATGTTTTTATTTTATTTGTTTAGGTTTAGGTTTTAGGTTTTTATTTTAGGTTTATTTTTAAGTTTTTTTTAGTTTAGGTTTAGGTTTATTTTTAGTATATTTTATTTTATCTAGTTTTGGTTTAGGTTTAAGTTTAAGTTTTATTTATTTTAGTGTAGGTTTAGGTTTATTTTATTTTTATTTTAGGTTTAGGTAATTTTTGGTTTAGGGTTTAGGTTTTAGTTTAGTGTCTAGGTTTTTTGGTTTTTTTTTTAAGAGAGAACAAATTCATATTCAACATTTCTTCTTTTTGAATTCATCAACCAAGTAACACACCATGTTTTCTATAACATAAGTGATGACATAGATAAAAAATTAGCATGCATAGAGCAAATCAAAAACCCTAGATAACTAGAAGTCTTATAAAGACAGTTGTTAGTAAGATGGATCATTTGTTCTTGATTTCTCTAGTTATTAGAACCACCACGGCATCTCGGTTGGGATCCACCATCATATCCAGTCTCCCTCACCACGCGGTTGTAACCTCCTTAGCTCCTCCCACATAACCATTGGTTCAACCGCCACCTTCATATCCACCTCAGATCCCCACCTTATGATAATCGCCTCGCCTTCTTTAGATCTACACTGAGCCTAGTTCACGGTGATGTTCCTGTCATCAAGGTTCTGCCCATTCTTAGGAATTAGGTTTAGGTTTAGGTTTATTTTTCAATTTATTTAGTTACTTTAGGTTTAGGTTTATGATTTGGGGTTTAGTGTTTAGGGTTTAGGTTTATGGTTTAGGGTTTAGGGATTTAGGATTTAGGGTTTTAGGGTTTATGCTTTTAGGGTTTAGGGTTTAGGGTTAGGGTTTAGTGTTTAGGGTTTAGGGTTGTAGGTTTAGGGTTTTTTATTTTTATTTTTATTTTATTTTATTATTTTTTTAGGGAAACCCCATGTAGTATTTTATTTAGGGTTACAAGGTCCTTAAAGGGGATAAACTCGAGCTCAAAAGGACAATCACTAAGGGTAAATCCTATCTAAGTGCCAAAAGCAAAGAAGACATTAAAGCAATCAAAAGATACAAATAGATTAACATAATAAGCCAAAGGAAGATTAGGGCCAATGCTTTTAGGACTTCAGAATGCATGACACTATGGAGCAAACCTGCAAACCTAAACAAAACTATATGTAATATAGAGAGGAAATTGCCAAGGGTAGAAAGATAAGTGGTCCCGTGCAGGAAAAGTATCATCAATTTAGTCACCCTGACATGAGGGTACTTGTACATATGAGAAAGGCCAGCATAAAAACCATCTGCAAGAAAGCAGTAGAAGAGACAGCTTGCTGAAATCCTTTATAGCATCCATTTGGTAAAAGTCTTGATATCTTAGTACCTGCAAATATAATCAAAACCATATACAAGGTAGATAGAGAGTCGAAAAGCGAGAATGAAAGGGGTTCCCATCTAGTTATAGGACCGATATAAGACACCATGTCAATGAATTCCCGGCAATACAAGTAGTTCATCATATTTAGCATTACAAGCTCACTATAAGTCCACCCATTCGGATAGAGCATGATAAGGTTTGAATATGAATTAGTTAAGATCAACTTAACGGTGATGCATAAGTCTAACAAAGCTAGGCAAAAGATAAGAGAAGCAAAAAAGTAAAATGGTTTTAAATTTGCAGACCATAGCGACAACAACAAATTTACACTAGGTGAATTAAGTAATTTGGAAGAAACCGGAGAAAGTCAGAAACCCCAATTGACCTTACAAAAGTCGATGGGTTGGAAAGAAAATATGATAGTAAAAATAGGGTAGAGAGTAGCTCACACATTCGTAGAGATAATCATAGCAAAAGTTCGATAGAGGTTGCTTAGTAGCGAAGCGATAATCCGTTATGCCAAAAGCAATGACAGTAATAACCAGCTGGGTGACCAATAACCCAACTATCTATAAAAGGTAAAATAGTGATTAAGACTAGGTAAAGTAGAAGAGTACTCCTCATGACCTGCATGTTTCATCATAGCCAAGAGAGGGAAAATATCAATAGAAAAGATCAGCAATAGCCCAGATATTAGCAACAAAATAAGAAAAAAAAACAAAGAGCACTTGGTGAGCAAAGTACTCTGAAAACCAAAAACTAACAATGGAGGTAATGATACAATTCCTGCAAAGAGATATTAAAGTAGACATGGGATTTCACAAACAATAAAGTAACAACAATAAGGAAGGTTTCAACCATTTGATGCTCAATAGCTATCCTACCTTGGACAAAAGTAATTAAGCTGCAAGAAGCAAGAATGTCAACAAAACCCCAACTCAGCTGTCTACAGATATAGAAATTAGAAGGAATGAGTAGAAAGTAGCAGATAGGGAGGGATAGGTAATGAATAGCTCCCCACCACAAGCCAATCCAGTAAGAGACATTCAGTGCAATTGATCGGGTTGCTTAGTAGCGACACATTAATCCTTACAAGATAATGGCAGAATAACGGAGGTTGGCCAATAACCCAATTATGCATATAAGATAAACCATTGATTAAGTTCAAGCGACAAAGAATGATCTTCAAGATTTGCATGTTCCCATCGTACATCTGAGAGAGAATAGTAGGGAAGACCAATGACCATATGTTAGCGGCAGAAACAGAAAGAAAAAACAAAGAAAACTTCGCAAGGTACTCAAAATTCAAACCAAGGAGACATTGTTAGTTTTACACCCATTAAGAAAAGCAATCTTTAAGAACAAAGATATAAAATAGAGAATGAATGAGTTAAAGTAATTCCCACTAGAGTAAATGTAGTACCCACAACCTCGAATGAAAATCCATTAAGTAACTCAAACCTGGGCATGGGAAACAAGTCCAAAAATAGCAAGATTGACAGTAGCCTCAAGGGTCCATTTTAGCCAACAACTAAGAAAGGAGATACCAACAAGTTGACCATAGGAAAAGCCATTAAGAGTGAGATTACATAAAATAGATTCCATAATAAAGAAGAATTCGACTATGGCAAATAGAACCGGATGAAAGAGCAACAACATGTGTGATCAAAACAACCGTGATAATAACACAAGCTTGGAAATCAAGAATCAAAAACATCCATAAGTCACAAAGACAATAATTTGGAAATAGGTCCCAAAACCAATGACTAGCATTGAAAGGAATAACAAGACCTTTCAGGATAAAAAATCTGATCTAGTAAGGCGAATGAGATGGAAAACAAAGTAAAACCAAAAGAGGCAAACATGAAAACCCATTCTAGGAGCAAGAGACAATGACCAACAAAACAAATTCTCTCAAACAAAAGAAAAGAGATTGACCAAAGCCCCAATCTCGAGAAACATCCGCACAAAAGGATCTGGCAACAAAATAGCACGAAATAATCAAGAAACTCCATCCAGTTCAAAATAAATAGTCTGAGAAAGAAACATGAATAGATTCCACCCAGGCAAAGTGAAAGAAGCATAAAAAGATAACCAAGAAGGAATATCAAAGTTTTGCACAATAATAAGTTTTCCATAAGGGGGAAGGAGGTCGATGCGACACAGAAAACACGCAAAACAACCTTGGCAGGTGGAAGAAAAGGAGAAAGCCTCCCACATTAAGATCCCACCAAAGGGACCCTGTTGAATCAGAAAATGGTTTCCAAAGAGAGCATGTTGAATGGGGTCCAGATTCTAGTATAGACAATAGCCAAGAAGATAAATATCAGCAAAAGGCCAAAACCTCTTCATGCGAGAAGAATAAAATAAAATATAACTCCACAAATAAAAGGAAAAGTCGACTCAAAGCTAGAGTCAAAGAGAATATCAACGACAAGATCTAATAGGGAGACAAGCGACATGTCAAAGCCATCCACCATTATCACTAAAATCAACAACCTAATAGTAAATCATCAAAATAAATATTGCAAGCATAATGAACACTAATACAATGCATAGAAACAACATAGGTAACTAAGATGCTCCAAGAAATAATATCTTTGAAAAACAGCAGGTTGCAAAAATTAATGGCAGTAGCTAAACACATCAAAATAAATATCTCCATCCAGTAATGATTAAGCCCCCTAGGATTAGGAATGAAGGCATCATTGATATTAAAATCCCAAATAGGATTGGTGTTATAAAACCAATAGCAGCTGACACATAGCTCAACAAAATTCTAATGCAGAGTATTAGTATGCACATAGCTCAACAGCAGCCCTTTATCAATGTAAATGCTAAAAGTAGAGAGCCTCCAAATAAAGGAGAAGCTATTAAAACACCAAATCATGGCACAGAGATCAAGATAGCAAGTAATATTCATGTGAAGCATCCACAAAAGACACAAAAAAAATAGAAAGCCATAAAATAAAGAGGCATACAGTTAAAAGATGAATGGGAAGTATACATTAAAAGGTTAGATTAAGTTTTGAGATAAGGAAACCCAGAATTGTCCAAGTTAACCAGCCCACGCAAGTGTTTGGGTAAGGTGAGTTGATCAAAGAAGATGATACCATCTAATCTAGCACCTAGATTGCCAAATATGAGTGATGTTAAAATTCAGTTGTGAAAGAAGAGCTCTAGTATGCTTGAGGAGGTAGTACAATTCAATGCTGCTCATTTTGGTGGAAGTTAAAAGATCAATCAGCAGAAGAGCATCCACCTCAATCCAAATATTGAGCCAGCCATTTTGGAGGCAAATCTCAAGAGCTTTGTAGACTGCCATAAGCTCAGTAAATGGGATAGTGCAGGAAATAAGGGGATAAGCAAATGCACATAGTGCTATACCTTTAGAGTTTCTAAAAATGCCACCACAACTAGAGCCATTATGAGAGACAGAGCCATCAGTATTAATTTTAATAATATGGTCAAGAGGTTTTCTCCAATAAACAATCTTATCATTTTGACAGTAAGGTTGGTCCGGCAGGCTAAAGCCTAGTTTATTGACCACAAATTTACAGCCTTTGAATTGTCTATAATGAATGAGATTGGCTTTAAATAAGTCACAAATTTTGTTTTTAGTTCTAGTAATAATCCTCACGTGGTTCATAGGGATCCCATGATGTTTTGCATCATTTCGGTCCATCCATATGAACCAGATAAGAGTGATAGCAGTGATGACTTTAATGTGACCTTTAATAGTATTATCAAAATAGACTTCAAGAAGTTGATATAAAATAAGAGAGCCATTGAAATTGACATGTTAAAAGATCATCATACCAAATCCAAAGTTTAGAAGCAATGGCCCCATTAACAAAACATGATTAACATTCTTAATATGGAAACAACATTGACATTTAGAGGGTAAATGGAACCCTTTACCCCACAACAAGGAATCAATAGGGATAAAATTTTTTAGAATGCCAAGTAAGAGCAGAATAAGAAGTAGGGATATTGTTATTCGAAAGTTTGGAGAACACATAGGAGGAATCATGAGTATCTTTAATGTGGAGCGACACATTTTTGAGGTTGAAATCACCATTATGTGAGAGCTTAAAGAGAATCTGTTCTTGATTTTTTGGAGTGATAGGAATAGTAGAAACCATATTCAAGAAAGTAAAAGGGATAAAATCAGCAAGCTTACTATTGTTCCACTTGTTATTATGCCAGAAAGAGTTTACTCTAATGCGGTAGTGGAATGGGTGGAGAGTAAATCATCAATGGATCCACATCCACTCCAGTTATCTTGCCAAAAGAAAGAAGTGCCAGAGTTAATGCCATAAAAAATTAAGGATTTTTACATCCAAAACAAAGTCTTTTCCACACGGAGAATCACCGAATTTAAAGAGACAAATGAGGGGGTGCTTACCCTGACAATATTTAGCAGTCATGAAATTAGCCCAAAGACTATGATTACTCCTAAAATTCCACCAGAGTTTATAGAAGATGGCATTGAGAGCTTCTTTTATGGATTTACAACCAAGACCACCTTCATCAAAAGTGCCATAACTTTTAAACCAAGAGGTCAGTGCATTCTTTTAGATGAGGTATTGGAGCCCCAGAAAAATTTATTTAGGAGATGCTCAATTCTGTTGATGATAGAAATGGTCGGGACAATGGTTTGGATGAGATATAAAGGCGTGGAATTAAGAGTGCTCTTAATCAAGGTGAGCCTACCACTGAAAGAGAGTAAATAAAATTTTATTAGATATTTTCTGAATAAGGTCATCAAAAAGATGAGATCTTTTCTATCCTTTAAAAAGCGGAGCCCCGAGATAATTAATGGGAAGTTGATTTTGCTTAAAATTAGTAATTCTGTAGATTTGATTTAGTCTATTGGTAGTAATCTTAGCTGAGGGAATAAAACAACATTTTCCTTCATTGAGAAAGAGACCACTAACTTTGCCAAAATCATTTAAGAGATTCTTAATAGTTTTAACATGTTGAAGAGTGGCATTGCAGAAGATTACAAAATCATAAGTAAAGCTAAGATGAGAAATAGGGAAACCACCATGAGTTTTAAAAAACATGTTAGGATTTTTAATGAAAAGATCATTGAGGCTCCTCGAAAGATATTCTACAGCAATGATAAAAAGAGAAGGAGAAAGAGGGTCACCTTGCCACAAACCATGGCTCTAAGTAAAGAAACCAAGGGACTCACCATTCATGATAACAGAAAACTAGACATTAGTGATACAACTTTTATAAGCCAGATAAAATTATCAAAGAAACCAAACAAATGTAAGATTTGAAAGAGGAAATCCCATGACAGGTTGTCAAAGGATTTAGAGATGTCCAGTTTGAAGAGGATATTACCTCCTCTGGAAGGAACATCAATGTCATGAACCGACTCTTGGCGAGAAGAATATTAGATATGGCTCTATTTTTTTAACGAAGTTAGTTTGGTTAGGGGAGATGATTTTAGGGCTAATCTATTATTAATTAATTTAGCAATGAGTTTTGGGAAAAGGTGCAAAGACTAATAGGTTTAAAATTAGATTTAGGATTGTTGGTTTTGGGAATAAGGACAATAGAAGTACTTGAAAAATATAAGAATAGAGAGCTCATCAAAGAAATCTAACGCATCAACAAGATGATTTAATAAAAGGCCAACAATCTTTGAAAGAAATGAGTCATATAGCCGACGAATAGAATCAGTGTTCATGCTATTGAGAGTATGACTAATCTCTGCTTCCGAGGGACGCATAGTGAGCAAATGGTTATCCTCATTGTTAATCATAGAAGGGATTAGATTGGTGTTGGAGGGGGTTTCTAACGAAGGATTAGAATTTAATAAATTTTGAAAGTGATGTATGACAGATTCCTTAATTTCAATGTTATCAGTTATCCAGCCACCATTAGAGTTCTTAATTTTCTTAATCAAGTTTAATGCTTTCCATTTATTGCAAATAACATGGAAATACCTTGTGTTTCTGTCACCATCAGCAATATGTTTGCTAGCAGCTTTTTGATGCCAATGGGTTTCCTTCATATTTTGGTAATTAATCAAGTTATCTTTGGCAATGCTCAACTCATAAAGCTTACTGGGATCAATTAAGACAACCTCTTCAAGAGAACAAACCACTTGTTCCATAGCTTTAAGATTGGTAAAAAGATTTTTAAATATATGCTTGTTCCACCAATTGAGGTTTTGTTTAAGACTTTTGAGCTTAAGCCAAAGCCGAATCATTCCTTTAATGGAATTATTTGGGTGAACAAGAGCCATCCAATTAGTGAAAACAACATTAGTGAAATCACCATGTTGGGTCCACATATTTTGGAATCTAAAAGGTGAGAGAGTAGAAGGGTTAAAGGGGGGAGTTTTGATAGAGATCAAAAGAGCAGATGAGACAAAGTTCTACTCAAATGCTCAGCAGTAAGAGGCCATTGATTGATCCAAAGAGAATTAAAGAGGGTCCTGTCAAGGCGCCAAAGTCTAGAGTTATGCCACGTGTAATGGAGACCAGAAAAGGCAATGTCAGTGCAATCTAGGATCATATTAGAGAAGTCTTCCATGGAATGGAGGTTAGGAGAACATCCTCCCCTCCTTTGAAGAAGCAATGATAGTGTTGAAATCACCCCAACCAACCGGAAGGTTAGCGAGGCGAAGGTTCTTAAGTGATTCCAAAGGATGTTCCTACGGCTCTATTACAAGAAGCATAGATAAAAGAACCAAAAACTGAAAATTCACCTAATGAGATTTTGACATTAACCAATTGATCAAGATCATCAATGATGGAAATGGTGATGGAATTATTCCAAAAAAAACAAATTTTATTATTAAGATTGAAGAAGAAATTTTGAAATCCAAGCGATCTAGCAACATGGGCAATCTTGGAAGAATTAATGAAAGGCTCAATAATAACAAGTAATTTGATGTTATGAGCGCGATAGAGGCTCCTAACACGGTTGCGGACAGGGAGAGTCCCACAACCCCGGATATTCCAAATAAGAAAATTAATCATAATAAAAAATCCAAAAAGGAAAAGGTAAAAAAAGAAATGGAAAAAGGAAGAGAGGAGGACATAATTATTTGTGAGGTGTTAGAGAAGAACGTGTGGTTCTAGTGAAGTTATTATTAGTCATTTTGGCTTTATAAGATTTTTTTTAATAACAGTTTGGAAGGGTCTATCAATATCCAAAGTATCTCCATCAGAAAGGGATTGGTTTTTGGTATCCAAAATAGGAGCAGTATCAGTCAATATTTTAGTAGTGGTGATTTCTCCTTCTTCAGTATCAGAGTAAGAATGAGAAATTGGGATTGCACAGTATCACTCTATAGAAATAGAAGGAGGTTCTTGCACCATTAATAGTACAAATATCATTCTCATTTCCATGATGCATATTCAAATTTTGGTCTGACACCAAAGGATCAACATTATTTTGATCCAATATAAGATTCCCATTCAAATTGTCATTAAGATTCAAATGAAGCAAAGGATTGTCATGAGAAGCCAAATTATTACAAGTAGGAGTAGTGCTAGGTAAGTTATCATTAGTTTCTTCACACACCTCAATAATAGTATTTATACCAAGCTAAGAATATTTTTCATTAGACAAATTAGTAGGTAATAAAGGGTAGGAGGATGAGTTCCATTATGAGTAACTTTAGGCACATAAGCTAACTTATTGGTTTTCCCAGTTCCAAGAGAGGTATTAGTATCCTGTGATATATTCTTTTTGAGGTTAGGGTGTAACACAAAACATTCAGAGTGATCATGACCATGGATTTTACAGTGAGTGCAAAAGATAGAGAAATTTTGAAATTCTACTTTCTAGTTATATCCGAATTTTTTCGAACCGATCCAAACGTCTTTAGGGTATTTTTTGGTAATGTCAATCTCAACCAAGATACGTGCAACAGATGGCCAAGATCTAGCGGCAGTGGCTTGATCAATTTAAAGGGGTCTACCAAATAGAGCCCCAATGTAAAACAAGAACTTGGTGAGTAACATAGTGAATTCTCATGTTGGGAAAAGCGCCATAAAGGAACAATAGGGATTCCTCTTTGACATCAAAAGGGTGACCATTTCAAGAGCCATTTGACAATTATACACAAAATAGGAGGCGAGCAAAGACTCGAGAATAATCTAAATCATTTGATAACGAATAAGGATATGAGGATCAATCAAATAGTGAAGACTCACAGCTTTAAGCTATGGAAGAAAGATCGGATATATTATCTAGAGTAGGGCAGTAGAGAATTTACCAACCAAAGAGAACTCAAAGGCTTAGCTAATTTCTCCACATCTAGTGGAACACATGATGAACAATCCACATAATGAGGTTGAAATTAAGTTAACCGAGGCATTAGAGCAAGGGTTCTTACCAGAAAGAGCGTCCTTAAAGGACTTGACAGCATGCGCATTAATGGATGCAATCGGATCCAAAATACCTTTAGGATCAGAGGGCAAAGCCTGCGCATCCAGGAGCAATGAGCTCAATTACGCAGAGAGCGATGCCTCCTCCATTGAATGATCGGTGAGATCACACAACCAAGAGAGGAAAGCAAAACAATAAAATAGTAATCATGATCAGGCACGAAATGCAAACATAGAAAATTGCGAGAACACAAAATTCTTTGAGAGGAGCGAGGGGTTTGAAGGTTTTCGGTTGTAGGATTTAGGGTTTTTTTTATTTTATTTTATTTAGGTTTAGTTAATTTTAGTTCAGGTTTAGGTTTATTTTATTTTTATTTTAGGTTTATGTTTTTTTTAGTTTAGGGTTTAGGTTTTAATTTTTATTTATTTTTAAGTTTATTTATTTGGTTTAGGTTTTATTTAATTTTTATTTGTTTTATTTTAGTTTTATTTTATTTTAATTTACATTTAGTTTTTATTTTATCATGGTTTATAATTCTCAAGTTTATTATATTTTTTAGTTTAGATTAGGTTTTTATTTATTTTATTTTAGTATTTTCATTTTTTTTAAATTTAATTTTTAGGTTTAGGCTTATGTTTTAGTTTAGATTTTTATTTTATTTAATTTTTTTTATTTATGTTTAGGTTATTTTATTCATTTTATTTTTAGGTTTTATTTAGTTTAGGATAAAGTTTTTAGGTTTTTAGGGTTTAGGGTTTAGGGTTTAGGGTTTAGTGTTTAGGGTTTAGGGTTTTAGAGTTTTCGGGTTTTGTGTTTTAGGGTTTAGGGTTTAGCGTTAGGTTTAGTTTAGTTTTTTAGTTTTCTTTAGGTTTGGGATTTTAGGGTTTAGGTTAGGTTGAGTTTAGGTTTATTTATGGTTTTAGGTTTAGTTAGTTTAGAGTTTGAGTTTAAGTTTAGGTTTAGTTTAGGTTTAGGGTTTAGGATTTAGGGTTATAGATTTAGGATTGTAGGTTTAGGGTTTAGTGTTTAGTCTTTAGGGTTTAGGGTTTAGGATTTAATGTTTAGGGTTTAGGGTTTATGGTTTAGGATTTAGGGTTTATGCTTTTTGAGTTTTATGGTTTAGGGTTAGTTTATAGTTTAGGGTTTACGATTTTAGTGTTCAGGGTTTAGGGTTTAAGGGTTGTGGTTGGGTTTAGGGTTTAGGGTTTATGGTTTAGGGTTTAGATTTAAGGTTGTAGGTTTAGTTTTAGGGTTTAGGGTTTGTTTTAGGGTTTAGGGTTTAGGCTATAGGGTTTAGGGTTTTTGTCTAATTAAGTAAACTGGTAGGTTTAGGTTTATTTAGTTTATTTTTTAATTTAGGTTAAGTTTTTTAATTTTGTTTTATTTGGTTTATTTTTTGTTAGTTTAGGTTTTTTTATTATAGCTTATTTTTTAGGTTATGATTTAGGTTTATGTTTATTTTTTAGTTTTGTTTTATTTTTATTTTATTTTTTAGGTTTAGGTTTTATTTTTTATTTTTAGGTTTAACTTTAGGTTTTTATTTTATTTTTTTAGATTTAGGTTTTAGGTTTTATTTTAGATTTATTTTTAAGTTTTATTTTTTAGTTTAGGTTTAGGTTTATTTTTAGTTAATTTTATTTTATTTTGTTTAGGGTTAAAGTTCTATTTATTTTTGGTTTAATTTTAGGTTTTATTTATTTTATTTTAAGTTTAGGTTTATTTTATTTATTTTAGGTTTAGGTTTTTCTTTTAGTTTAGGGTTTACGTTTTATATTTTTCATTTATTTTTAAGTTTAATTTTTAAGTTTATTGTTTGGTTTAAGTTTTTATTTAGTTTTCATTCTATTTTTTTGGTTTATTTTGTTTTATTTTTCATTTGGGTTTTATTTTATTTATGTTTTTTATTTTTAGGATTATTTTATTTTTTTCGTTTAGTTTTGGTTTTTATTAATTTTATTTTAGTTTAGTTTTTATTTTTTATTTTATTTTATATTTAGGTTTCAGTTTAGGCTTAGGTTTTAGTTTAGGTTTTTATTTTATTTTATTTATTTAAGTTTAGGTTTTTATTTATTTATTTATTTTTTTAGGTTTAGGTTTTTAAGTTTTTAGGGTTTTGGGTTTAGGGTTTAGGGTTTTAGGGTTTAGGGTTTAGGGTTATAGTTTAGGGTTTAGGGTTAGGGTTTAGGGTTTAGGGTTTAGGGTTTAGGGTTTAGGGTTTAGGGTTTATGTTTTAGGGTTTATGGTTTTTAGGATTTAGGGTTTAGGATTTAGGGTTTTAGTTTTAAGGTTTAAGGTTTTGTGTTTGGGATTTAGGGTTTACGATTTAGGATTTAGGGTTTAAGATTTAGGGTTTATGGTTTAAGATTTTAGTGTTCTGGGTTTTAGGGTTTAGGATTTTGTTTAGGTTTTTATTAATTTTATTTTAGTTTAGTTTTTATTTTCATTTAATTTATATTTAGGTTTAGGTTTTATTTATGTTTTTCTTCTATTTTATTATTTTATTTTATTTATGTTTAGGTTCTTTTATTTATTTTATTTTTAAGTTTTATTTAGTTTATGTTTAGGTTTTTAGGGTTTAGGGTTTGGGGTTCATTATTTAGATTTTTGGGTTTTTGGTTTTAGGGTTTAAGGTTTAAGGTTTAGGGTTTACAGTTTTTGTGTTTAGGGCTTAGGGTATAGGGTTTAGGTTTTAGGGTTTAGGGTTTAAGGGTTTAGGGTTTTTAGTTTAGGGTTTAGAGTTTAACATTTAGGGTTAATTTTAGGGTTTAGGGTTTAGGGTTGTCGGTTTAGGGTTGTAGGTTTAGGGTTATAGGTGTAGTGTTTCGGGTTGAGGGTTTAGGGTTTAAGGTTAAGAAGTTTTTTTTTAATTAAGTAAACCGGTAGGTTTAGGTTTAGGGTTTAGTGTTTAGGGTTAGTTTTAGGGTTTAGGGTTAGGTTTTTTTTAAATAATTTTTTTATATAAGATTTAGGGTTTAAGTTTAGGGTTATAGGTTTAGGGTTGTAGGTTTTGGGTTTAGGGTTTAGGGTTTAAGGTTTAGGATTTAGGGTTTTAAGATTTTTTTTTAAAATTAAGTAAACTGATAGGCTTAGATTTATTTAGTATATTCAATTTACCTTTTAGTTATTATAGTTTACTCTATTTATTATTTTTATTTAGGTTTATTTTTTTATTTTGATTTAGTTTAGTTTATTTATTTTAGGTTTATTTATTTTAGTTAATGTTTTTTATTTTTATTTATTTTTTAGGTTTAGATTTATTTTTTAGTTGTGTTTTATTTTTATTTTATTTTTCAATTTAGGTTTTATTTTTTTCATGTTAGGTTTAAGTTTAGGGTTTTATTTTATTTTTTTTAGGTTTAAGTTTTAGGTTTTTATTTTAGCTTTATTTTTAGGTTTTATTATTTTTGTTTAAGTTTAGGTTTATTCTTAATTTATTTCATTTTATTTAGTTTAGGTTTAGGTTTAGTTTATTTTAGGTTTAGGTTTGAGTTTTATTATTTTAGTTTAGTTTATTTTAATTTAGGTTTATATTTATTTAATTTTATTTATTATATTTTTATTTTAGGTAAATGTTTTTTTAGTGTAGGGTTTAGGTTTTATTATTTTTATATTTTTTTAGGTTTATTTTTTAGATATAAGTTTATTATTTAGTTTTTATTTTATTTCATTTTAGGTTTATTTTTTTATTTAATGTTTAATGTTTATTTTATTTAGGTTTTTTATTCTTAAGATTAGGTTTAGGTTTTAATTTAGGTTTTTATTTTATTTTATTTAAGTATTTAGGTTTTTAGGGTTTAAGGTTTAGGGTTTAAGGTTTAGGGTTTTAGGGTTTGGGTTTTAGGGTCTAGGGTTTAGGGTTAGGGTTTAGGATTTATTATTTAGGGTTTAGGGTTTTTTTATTTCATTTTAGGTTTATTTTTATTTATTTTATGTTTAATGTTTATTTTATTTAGGTTTTTTATTCTTAGGATTAGGTTTAAGTTTTAGTTTAGGTTTTTATTTTATTTTATTATTTTATTTTATTTAAGTATTTAGGTTTTTAGGGTTTAAGTTTTAGGGTTTAAGGTTTAGGGTTTTAGGGTTTGGGTTTTAGGGTTTAGGGTTTAGGGTTAGGGTTTAGGATTTATTATTTAGGGTTTAGGGTTAGGGTTTAGGATTTATTATTTAGGGTTTAGGGATTAGGTTTAGGTATTAGTTTAGGTTTTTATTTTATTTTATTATTTTATTTTATTTATGTATTTTTTTATTCTTAGGATTAGGTTTAAGTTTTAGTTTAGGTTTTATTTTATTTTATTATTTTATTTTATTTAAGTATTTGGGTTTTAGGGTTTAAGTTTAGGGTTTAGGTTTAGGTTTTAGGGTTTGGTTTTAGGGTTTAGGTTTAGGGTTAGTTTATTTATTTTAGGGTTTAGTTAGGGTTTAGGATTTATTATTTAGTTTAGGGATTAGGTTTAGGTATTTTTAGGTTTTATTTTATTTTATTATTTTATTTTATTTATTTTATTTAGGGTTTAGGGTTTAGGGTTTTAAGGTTTAGGGTTTTAGGGTTTGGGTTTTAGTTATGTTTATTAAGTTTAGAATTTATTATTTAGGGTTTAGTTTTTTAACCAAGGATTTAGTTTAGTTAGTTTTTTTATTATGTTTAGTTTATTATGTTTATTTTAGTTATTAGCTTTTAGGTTTAGGTTTTTTTAGTTTATTATTATTTTATTATTTAGTTATTCATTTTATTTTTGGGGTTTATTTGGTTTTAGGTTAAGTGTTTATTTGGGTTTATTTTTTAGAGTTTTTTAGTTTTAGTTTAGTTTATGGGGTATTATTTAATTAGTTTAATTTTTAATTTATAGTTTTGGTTTAGTTTTTTATATTTGGGTTTTTATTTTAGTTAGTTTAATAGTTTAGGGGTTTTAGGTTTTTAGTTTTGTTTAATTTTAGTTTGTAGTTTAGTTATTATTTGGTTTAATAGTTTAGCATTTAGTTTTATTATTTATTAGTTTATTGTTATTATTATTATTATTATTACTATTATTATTATTAGTTTTAATTAGTTTTTATTAGTTTATTAGTTTATTATTATTATTTTATTAGTTAGTTTAGTTCATTTATTAGGGTTTAATGGTTTTAGTTAGTTTATTAGGTTTTAGTTATTATTAGCTTTAGTTATTTTTATTAATTTTAGTTTTTAGGTCTATTATTAATTTTATAATTATTTATTTAGTTAATTTTATTAGTTTTAGTTAGGTATTACTATTAGTTATTAGTTTATTATTAGTTTTATTATCATTATTAGTCTAGTTTTGTTTTATTTGGTTTGGGTTTAGGGTTAGCTTAGGTAGTGTGTCAATTAGTTAGGTTGGTTTTACGACCAATTTATTTATGGTTAAACTTCATTTATTAAAGTCAAAACTTAACTAAATTACTTGAATTTTATAAATGATCTATTTATATATATTTTAAAGTCAAAATCATGTCAAAATGTTTTGTGCAAAATTTTCAATTGTTGTCAATTTGTGTCAAATTGAGTTGGCAGGTCAAAATCGAGTCAATTTTGAGTTGGTGGGTCAACTCGAACCCAACTCAAAAAATAAAATGGGTGAATTTCTTCAACCCAACTTGAATTATCAAGAACCAGACTTTTGATTTTAGTAGAGTTATTAGTCAACCGATTAGGGTTTAGGGTTAGATTGGGGTTTAGTTTTAGGGTTTTAGGGTTTAGTTTTTAGTTTAGGGTTTAATGTTTAGGGTTTTAGGATTTAAGGTTTAGGGTTAGGGTTAAGGTTTAGGGTTTAGGGTTTAGGGTTTAGGGTTGTAGGTTTAGGTTTCTAAGTTTAGGGTTTAGGGTTTAAGGTTTAGGATTTGGTGTATAAAGTCTAGGGTTTAGGGTTTTTTTTTTAAAACTAAGTAAATGGTAGGTTTAGGTTTATTTTATATTTTTATTTAGGTTTATTTTTTATTTTTATTTAATTTAATTTATTTATTTTAGTTTAGGTTCATTATTTTAATTTATTTTCTAGGTTTAGTTTAGGTTTATATTTCTTTTTTAGTTAGTTTTATTTTTATTTTATTTTTTAGGCTTAGGTTTTATTATTTATTATTAGTTTAGGGTTTAGGTTTTATTTAGGTTTAGGTTTATGTTTTTATTTTATTTTTTTAGGTTTAGATTTTAGGTTTTTATTTAAGGTTTATTTTTAGGTTATATTTTTTAGCTTAGGTTTAAGTTTATTTTTAGTTTATTTTATTTTATTTAGTTTAGGGTTTAGGTTTTGTATATTTGAGGTTTAGGCTTAGGTTTTATTTATTTTAGTTGAGGTTTAGGTTTAGGTTTATTTTATTTATTTTAGGTTTAGGTTTTTTTTTTTGTTTAGGTTATAGGTTTTATTTTTTTTATTTTTAGGTTTATTTTTCAACTTTAGGTTTTAATTTAGTTTTTATTTTATGTTATTTCATTTTTTTTACATTTAGGTTTGATTTTAGTTAAGTTTTTTATTTTTATGTTTATTTTATTTTTTAGTTTAGTTTAGGTTTTATTTATTTTTGTTTGAGTTTAATTTTTATTTTTTCTTTCATTTTATTTTTAGGTTTAGGTTTTAGTTATAGTTTTTATTTTATTATATTTTTATTATTTTTAGGTTAGGGATTTTTATTTATTTTATTTTTAGTTTTTATTTAGTTTAGGTATAGGTATTTAGGTTTTTAGGGTTTAGGATTTAGGGTTGTAGGTTTTAGGGTTTAGGGTTTAGGGTTTAGGCTTTAGAGTTTAAGGTTAGGGTTTTATTTATTTATTAAATTAAGTAAATCAGTAGGTTTATGTATTTTTTAGTTTATTTTTATCTGTTTTAGTTTATTTTATTTTTATTTTTATTTAGGTTTATTTTTATTTCTATTTAATTTAGTTTATTTATTTAGGTTTATTATTTTAGTTTAGTCTTTTTATTTTTGTTTATTTTTTAGTTTTAGGTTTAGGTTTAGGTTTAGGTTTACTCTCTAGTTTAGTTTTATTTTTATTATATTTTTTAGGTTTAGGTTTTATTTTTTATTTTTAGATTTATGTTTTTATTTTATTTTTTAGGTTTAGGTTTTAGGATTTTATTTTAGGTTTATTTTTCAGTTTTATTTTTTAGTTTTAGTTTAGGTTTAGGTTTTATTTATTTTAGTTTAGTTTATTTTAGTTTAGGTTTAGGGCTATTTTATTTTGTTTTTTTATTTAGGTTTAGGTTTTTTTTTTAGTTTAAGGTTTATGTTTTATTCTTTATTAATTTTTAGGTTATATTTTTAGGTTTATATTTTAGGTTTAGGTTTTTATTTAGTTTTTATTTTATTTTATTTTATTTAGTTTATATTTTAGGTTTAGGTTTTTATTTTTATTTTTCATTTAATTTTTATTTTATTTAGGTTTTTTATTTTAAGTTTATTTTATTTTTTAGTTTTGGTTTTTATTTATTTTATTTTAGTTTAATTTTTATTTTTTATTTTATTTTATTTTATTTTAGGTTTAGGGTTATGTTTAGGTTTTAGTTTTGGTTTTAGTTTATGTTCTTATTTTATTTTATTTAGGTTTAGATTTTTTATTTATTTGATTTTTAGGTTTTATTTAGTTTAGGTTTAGGTTTTTGGGGTTTAGGATTATTTTAGGATTTGGGTTTAGTTTGGGTTTAGGGTTTATGGTTTATGATTTAGGGTTTAGGTTTTAGGGTTTAGGGTTTTAAGGTTTATGCTCTTAGGGTTTAGGGTTTAGGTTTACCATTTAGGGTTTAGGATTTTTTAGGGTTTAATGTTTAGGGTTTAGGGTTTAGGTTTTGAGGTTGTAGGTTTAGTATTATAGGTTTAGGCTTTATGGTTTTGGGTTACTTTTAAAGTTTAGGGTTTAGTGTTTAGGGTTTAGGATTTAGGGTTTGGGGTTTTTTTTAAGAAAAAAATTAAGCAAACCGATAAGTTTAGGTTTATTTAGTTTACTAAATTTATTTTTTATTTATTTTAGTTTATTTTATTTTATTTTTTTACTTTGGTTTATTTTTCAAATTTATTTAGTATAGCTTATTTATTTTAGGTTAATTTATTTTAGTTTAGGTTTTTTATTTTAGTTTATTTTTTAATCAAGTTTTATTTTTATTTTATTATTTAGGTTTATGATTTTAGGCTTTTAGGGTTTAGGTTTTAGGGCTTATGGTTTATAGTTTAGGGTTTAAATTTTAGAATTAAGGGTTTCTGGGGTTATGGTTTAGCATTAGGGTTTAGAGTTTAGGGTTTAGGGTTTAGTGTTTAGGCTTTAGGGTTTTGGGTGTTTAGGATTTTATGTTTAAGGTTTAGGGTTTTGGGTTTTGGGTTTAGGGTTTAAGGTTTAGGATTTAGGTTTTAGGTATAATGTTTAGGTTTTTGTTTAGGGTTTTTAGGTTTTAGGGTTTAGGGTTTAAGATTTAGGGTTTAGGGTTTAAGGTTTAGAGTTTAGGATTTAGGATTTATTGTTTAAGGGTTATTTTTTTAAATTAGGTAAAGTTTAGTTTAGTTTAGGGTTAGTTAGGGTTTAGTTTATGGTTTTAAATTAAGTAAACCAGTAGGTTTATTTAGATTATTTTTTTATTTATTTTATTTATTTTTAATTTTTAGGTTTATTTTATTTTATTATTTAGTTTATTTCTTTTTTAGGTTTATTTTAGTTTATATTTTAGGTTTAGGTTTAGGTTTTGGTTTTTTAGTTGAGTTTATTTTATTTTATTATTAAGTTTTAGATTTTTAGGGACTAGGATTTTGGGTTTTGGGTTTAGGGTTAGGGTTTAGGGTTTTTAGGGTTTAGGGTTTCAAGTTTAGGGTTTAGGATTTATGGTTTAGGGTTTAGAGTTAGTTTTGGGTTTGTGGTTTAGCTTTTTAGGGTTTCGTTTAGGGTTTAGGGTTTACGATTTAGGGTTTCATGGTTTAGGTTTTTAGGGTTTAGGGTTTATTTTTTATGGTTTAGGTTTTTGGGTTGTAGGTTTACGGTTCAGAGTTTAGTGTTTAGGGTTTAGCATTTAGGGTTTTTTTTTGAAAAAAAAATTATGTAAAATAGTAGGTTTTGGTTTATTTAATTTACATAGTTTATTTCTTATTTATTTTAATTTATAGTATTTTTAATTTTTATTAGGTTTGTTTTTTCATTTTAATTAGTTTAATTTATTTATTTTAGTTTAGTTTATTTTATTTTAGTTAATTTTTTAGGTTTAAGTTTATTTTTAAGTTGAGTTTTATTTTTATTTTATTTTTATGTTTAAGGTTTAAGGTTTTTAGGGTTTAGGGTTTGTGGTTTAGAGTTTTAGGGTTTAGGGTTTTAGGGGTTATGGTTTAGTGTTAGGGTTTAGGATTTAGGGTTTAGGGTTTAGGGTTTAGGTTCATAGTTCAAGTTTTAGTTTAGGGTTTTTTACATTTTAGGGTTTAGAGTTTAGGGTTTAGGGCTTAGGGTTTAGGGTTTAGGATTAGGATTTAGGGTTTAGGGTTTTTTTTAATTAAGTAACTTGGTAGGTTTAGGGTTAGCTTAGGGCTTAGGGTTTTGGGTTTAGGGTTTAGGTTTTTTTAAAAATTAGAAACTTAGTTTAGATTTATTATTATTATTTATTTTTAGTTTATTTTATTTTTATTTTTCTTTAGTTTTATTTATTTTTTAGTTAGTTTAGTTTATATGTATGTTTATTTATTTTAGTTTAGGTTTTTTTTTAGTTTATTTTTTTAGGTTTAGGTTTAGGTTTATTTTTTAGTTGAGTTTTATTTTTATTTATTTTTAGGTTTTAGGTTTTAGGTTTAGGGTTTAGGGTTGGATTAGGATTTAGGGTTAGTAGTATTTAGGTTTAGGGGATTTTTTAGGGTTTAGGGTTTAGGGTTTAGGGTTTAGGGTTTAGGGTTTAAGGTTTAAGGTTTTGGGTTTGGGTTTTAGGGTTTGAGGGTTTAGGGTTTAGGATTTAGGGTTTAGGGTTTAGGGTTTACGGTTTAGGCTTTAGAGTTTTTTTTTAAAATTAAGTAAACCAATAGGTTTAGATTTATTTATTTTATTTTTTATTTCTTTTAGTTTATTTTATTTTATATTCTTATTTAGGCTTATTTTTTAATTTTATTTAGTTTAGTTTATTTATTTTAGGATTATTAATTTTATTTAAGTTTTTTTATTTTAGTTTAGTTTTTAGGTTTAGGTTTAGGTTTATATCTTTTTTAGTTTAGTTTTATTTTTATTTTATTTTTTTGATTTAGGTTTTATTTATTTTTTTAAGTTTAGGTTTAGGTTTAGGTTTGTATTTTATTTTTTTAGGTTTCGATTTTAGGCTTTTATTTTAGGTTTATTTTTAGGTTTTATATTTTTATTTAGGTTTAGGTTTATTTTTAGTTTATTTTATTTTATTTATTTTAGGGTTTAGGTTTAGATTTTATTTATTTTATTTTAGTTTATTTTAGTTTATGTTTAGATTTATTTTATTTTGTTTAATTTAGGTTTAATTTTTTTAGTTTAATGTTTATGTTTTTTATTTATTTATTTATTTTAGGTTATATTTTATGTTTATTTTTTAGGTTTAGGTTTTTATTTAGTTTTTATTTTATTTTTATTTTACATTTAGTTTTTTATTTTATTTAGGTTTGTTATTTTTAGGTTTATTTTATTTTATTTTAGTTTAGTTTAGGTTTTTTTTTTCTTTTTGTTTAGTTTTTATTTTTTATTTTTTTTATTTTTTGGTTTAGGTTTAGGTTTAGGTTTTACTTTATGTTTTTTTATTATATATTTATTTTATTTTATTAGTTTAGGTTTTTATTTATTTTGTTTTTAGGTTTATAGTTTAGGTTTAGGTTTTAAGTTTTATGTTTAGTTTAGGATTAGGGTTTGATTTAGTTTAGGGTTTAGTTTAGTTTGGTTAGGGTTTAGGTTTAGTTAGTTAGTTTATTTAGGTTAGTTTAGGTTTGGTTTAGGGTTTTTTTAGTATTTAGGTTTAGGTTGGGTTTAGGTTATTAAGGTTTAGGTAGATTTAGTGTTTGCTTTAGGTTTAGGGTTTAGTGTTTAGGTTATATGTTTAGTGTTTAGGTTTTAGGTTTATGGTTTAGATTAGGTTATTTAGGGTTTAAATTTAGTTTATTTTAGTGGTTAGTAGTTTAGGTTTAGGGAGGTTTAGTTTAGTTTTGGATTAGTTTAGGGTTTTTTAGGTTTAGGGTTTAGGGTTTCTTAGTTTTTAGGGTTTATTTTATTTTGTTTATTTTGGCTTTAGGTTATTTATTTTGAGGTTTTATTTTTAAGTTTACTTTATAGGTTTAGGTTTTAATTTAGTTTTTATTTTATTTAGGGTTTTGTGCCACCATCCTTCAAGATCATTGATGGTAGTAACCCAATAACACATATACTTTAGAGTTTTGCAACATGATAGGATAATGGACTCCTCTTTCTCCTTTTGGTTAGCTCATCGGTGTTGCATTTGATTAGTATGTCGAGCCTTATTGGTGAAGACTTTGTTGAGTTGGAGCACCTCTTCATCAAGAGGTTTGCTGGAGCTCAGTAGAGGGTGACTATAGGCGACCTCATTAAAGAGGAATAGAAACTCAACGAATCACTTGTTGATTACATTCTCAGGTGATGCAACATGAGCATGAAATGGAACTAAAACTATCTGAATCACATGCCATTGAGATTCTTCTCAAGAATATCCATGGGTCGATCGCCTTCATGCTTATGGGCTTTACCATCAAAATTTTCTAGAAATTAATCAACAAGGCGGCTAGCCTACAAGAGGAAGCCAAACAGTGTTTGAGAAGAAGCCAAGGATAGTTGTGTTAGTGGATAGAGGGATGTAGCCAGCCAGAGTTCAGTATGAGAGACTACGAGCTCAACAGGCTCCTTTGTAACCTCCTCTTCCACCAGCTCGACCATCATATCGGCCATCACAGTCGCCACAATGACCATTTCCACTAACTCAACAGGTGAGGTATTCATACTTAGGTAGTTACTTTCCACCTACTCTTGATAGATTGAATAAGTCCATATTTATTCAAGAGGGAGGTAGTTAGGAAAATATTTAAGAATCTCTTAAACAAACGACTTTTTACGAGCCTAAGAGGATAGATGAAGTTGTCAAGAGCGATGATCCTAGATATTGCCCCTACCACCGCATGTTAGGCTATGTCTTAAAGGATTGTACTTCTTTTAAGGACTAGCTTGAGCACAGCTACAAGTTGGGAGCCATAGTTTACCTTTCTGATTTAAAATCGAACTATCCTTCTCTGAATCAATCAAGTTCACCTCTTTGAATTGACTTGGAGCCAACTGACTTTGAGGATCCCATAGGAGAAGTTATAGGTATGTTCGATCAGAAGGTAGAACTTTCCACAAGCTCATCATTCCAAGAAGTCATTGAAGTCAACTTGCACAGTGAAAAAGTTCTACCTCCTAAGGTAGCACCTCAGGATAAGGGAAGCAAGTCATTGGTTCTAGTGAGCAGATTGCCCCTCCATGGATCTCACCCATGGATCTTTGTGGAGGAAGCAGATGATTACAATGTCTAGCTCACTTTAAAGTTTCCGGCTAAGTTAAGCATATACACCCTTGTCTTATCAAAAGAGATGAGGGAATTTCTAATCAAGGCCTTACTTGATCTAGAGATATACATAGCTCAGTGGACCACTACTAAAGAGAAGGCATGCCACTCGAAGGACATCTTAGGAATTAAATTTAGTGATGAAAACATACTCCTAGGGATGACCGAGCACAATCACCTCTTTACATTACAGTGGATGTTGGTAGATACAGGCTATCCAAAGTTTTGGTTGACCCAAGTGTACCAGTCAACATTATGAGTCTAAGAACCCTTGCCTACTTGAGGAGTGACATCTTCAAACTCCAAAAAGAAAGGATGATGTTGAGAGGATTCAATGAACAAGACAAGAGGGCCTTATGTTATTTATTTTTTGGATGTATAATGTACTTTTAAGGTGATTAGGTATTACATTGAGGTATGATGTACTATGATAGAGACATCACCCTAGGACCATATCATGTAATAAGGACTCTAAGGCATAATGGGTCTTGAGCGTCTAGATTTTCCCCTACTTTACATGGATGAATAAAGTAGGGTTTATATTAAACTAGGTTCTTAAGTTCCCTATGGAAGCAAGCCTCAATAGTTAATTACATCTTAGCAAATAAAATTTTCTAAGAATACTCTCAATTAAAGTAGACAATTATCATCTCCAAACATTTCAAGGTTAGACTATCAAAGGATTAGTTGTATTTAGAAAATCATTTGGGAAAGTTCAAGGAGAAGACTTATTTTTGGAATCCAAATTAAATAAGTAAGAATTGCTCATGACACTAGGAAGCTTAGTGAGCATTCCAATCTATCTTATGGTTGGGCTTTATAATTTTGAGGTTAAGGAGATTTATATGTTTTGAGTTAAAATTTTATTAGATTACTAGGGCTTATAATCCACCAACAAAAGGTTGTGGGAATGCTTAAGAGGTGAGGATTTATGCTCGTAGCCTAAAGGAAATAGCTATCTCGGATCCTAAATTGAGGGAGCTTTAGTATGAGCTAAAGCATGACCTAAATCTAAGCGAAAGGTGGACATTAGGGTTTACCTCTGCAAGTGAGAATAAATTGTCTGACTTCTAGACTTATAAATGCTTGGAGTGGCTGCCAGCTAACTCCTCCTATGATTTTAAAACTAAGTAGTCTAGTTTTATTAATTGCAAGATAGCCATGGTAGTTATTTAATTAGAAAGAGACTAAAGTCCTAAACACACTCCTATGAGACTAGAGCATGAGTGGTATGAGCATATGACTTAATGTATAGATGCAAAATCTTTTCAAATTTTATTTCATTTTAGACACATCATTTTGACAGAGGCTTTAGGATTTCTTATGCTTAAATTCATGATGAAATAGGTTATGGGTAAAATTAGCTAGAAGAAGATGTTTTCCACCACAATGGATGCCCTCATAGGTCAAGCATTCCTTTATGGTGTAAGGATGGAGATCATTCATGTTCAAGAGAGAAAGAATATGCATGCATGATGTGAAACATACAACCATATAGCTAAGGGGTTGCTAAATCTTTTAATTATCTTATTTATGTCTTAGGCTTTATAATGAGGTTATGAGTTGTTTAAAATTTAGTTATGAGTGATTAGTTGGGTAAAAAAGTTATTTTTATCCTAAGAGCTTAATCATATCCAATCCACACATTAAAGCATCAATCATTTAAGAAACTATGAAAAGCATTCCACCCTGATGCATAATGTAAACATAATATGAAACAATTATATAAACTATCATAAAATAATAAAAGGATGGTGCATTAGAATCTTGTACAAGAGAGAAAATATGGGTAGTGAGCTCTACCCTTATGCAATGAGTATGAAAGAATAATTATAATTGTATTAAAATGGGGACTTCTTTATATCTCCATTTGATTTGGTTCCTTCTTTGATTCTAATGGTGCTTGCTTCAAAGGTATGAGGCACTCAGGACAAACCCTTACCCACTACTCATCCCAATGCATGACTAATCCTAATTCTATTATAAAATTACATTTATGTGGGAAAAGTAAATCTAACTACACCTGTAAAATAATGGTTAGCTAAATATACATATAATCCCAAGAAATTGTATTTATAATTTGGACTTAGCACCCTACACATGGGTAACTAAGCCCACCATGTCCTAACTTGGATTATGCTTAAGGATTTAAACAACTTACGAAAAGAGCATTCACATTTATTTTTAAGATCCCTGAAGCATAATCCCCTATAAAAAATATGATTTAGTTAATATTGGCCTATCATCCAGTCTACAAAGCATACACCTTAACATCCAATCTAAAATAGTACATCATAAAACAAAACACACATCACATCATACACCTTCCTAACTTAGAGCTAGAAGTGGTGACTTAATTCTAATGTGTATATTAAGGCTTGTGTGTTTCATCTTGTCAGACATTAGTGTTGTATTTTCAAAGTGTGGAAGGATTCAATTTAACA
The DNA here is from genome assembly GCA_021442155.1 of Cymbidium sinense. NCBI lineage: Eukaryota > Viridiplantae > Streptophyta > Magnoliopsida > Asparagales > Orchidaceae > Cymbidium > Cymbidium sinense. Next base: position 374,229 of record JAKCPB010000241.1, on the reverse strand, counting down.
TTAAAGGTTGATTTCACTTGAAGTAGTTTATTTAATTTGAGAATTTTAATTTGTGTTTTCTTTTATTTCATTTGATTACACTTAGCAACTAAGTGTTATAAAGAGTAAAGAGGATTGCCCTATTTCATCCCTACCTTAAGTCACTTTCTAAAGTGTATTAATTTAATTTAGTTCTCTTTAACAAATGGCTTATTAAATGATTTAATAAATCCTAAGTTTAGGTTCACTTTAAATAATCCTATTCAAAATGAAAGGCATCTTAAGATTAATTTAATCGAATTACTACCACATGACATATAATAAATCATTCCTTTCCATCACATGTAACATGCATATGATTTAATCCTAAGTGTATATATACATGCAATATATTTTAGCAGAGTTAAATGATGAATGTATGTGTATGTTTAGAATTTATATTTCATTTGATTAAATTATTTAAACATATTAATTTAAAACTTTATCAAATTCTATACAAAAGGATGAAAGAATGAAATTAAATAGGCATGTGGCATTGTTAAAGGAAGTGAGGTAATCAAATGACCTCCTTGGAAAAGCTTATTCTGGATGTCTCTATATACCCATTTTCATTCAAATATATGTCAATTCATATACATAAACATAGGAAGTAAGTTCTAAAATTATATGGCTAGTTAATTCAACCACTTAGCCAATTATGAATGCATGCAATTTTAATGTAAAATGAGATTTTCATTTACTAATCACATATACATATACTTGTACAAAGATATAGGAAAGTACGTGTCATTGTTAAACCAAGGAAGTTAGGTTATCAAATGACCTCCTTGGGGCTAACTAAAGCCTCTTATTCCTGAGATGTCCAGACTACAGACTTGCTTTTCTTGGACACACATGGATGTATACATGAATGAGGGAAAGAAAATCAAGAAAATATTGTATTTTTTTGATTGAATCATTTATATTTATGATTTAAACCTCTATCCAAATTCTAATGTTGAAATACATAAGAATGAAATCAAATGGGTATGTGCCATTATTAAAACCAGGGAAATGAGGTAATCAAATGATCTCCTTGGGGCTAGCTAAAGCCTCATGTTCCAGGATGTCTAGAATACATACCCATTACCATTCAATCTTATATAAATCAACACATTAATAGAGGAAAGAGAACTCAACATTCATACACTTAAGCTATAAGCACATGCATTTCTTATGTATTTATAAGCGGCATCATAAACATATTATTATTCATTTATAAGCTTTTGAAAAATACATTTGGATTTAATAGTTATAATAGCCATGCATATATTAAATTAAATCAACACATGCAAGCTTAAGTGTTACATAAAGGAATCCATTTTATTTTACTTGATTTTGAAAAGATGGATGCATGAATTCAAATGACATACCAAATTTAACATGATTGGAAGAGGACAATCAAATATTAGCATGTGATTCATTCAACTAGTTCTTAAGGAAAATCAAATCAAATAAGATTATTTAAATCAAACCAAAGCTTCTTTATTAATTAAGTTTTGGATTTGATTTGATTTAAGTGGAGAAGAGAAATCATTAACTTGTTATTTTAAACCCATTAGTGATTTGATTTAATTTAAGGAAATGTAATTAAATTGATTTTGTGGATTAATTTTAGAAATGTAATTAAATCAAATGTTAGCATGCTAATTAAGTTAATTTTTAAGTTTTATTTTTAGTTAAGGTTTATGTTTTTCTATTTATTTTATTTTATTTAGTTTAGGATTAGGTTTAGGTTTAGTTTATTTTAGGTTTAGGTTTAGGTTTTATTTTGTTTTAGTTTAGGTTTAGGTTTTTTTATTTTAGGTTTATATTTTTTTTCAGTTTAGGGTTTAGGTTTTTATTTTATTTTATTTTATTTTATTTTTGTTTAGGTTTAAGTTTTATTTATTTATTTTATTTTTAGGTTTTATTTAGTTTAGGTTTAGGTTTTTATGTTTTTAGGGTTTAGGGTTTAGGGTTTAAGGTTTAGGGTATAGGGTTAGTTTAGGGTTTAGGGTTGTAAGTTTAGGGTTTAGGATTAGTTTTAGGGTTTACGATTTAGGGTTTAGGGTTTAGGATTTAGGATTTAGGGTTTATTTTAAAAAAAAAATTAAGTAAACCAGTAGGTTTAGGTTTATTTAGTTTATTTAGCTTATTTTTTATTTAATTTTGATTATTTTTTTTGTTAGGTTTTTTTATTTTTATTTAGTTTGGTTAATTTATTTAGGTATATTTATTTTTGTTTAGGATTTTTATTTTAGTTTATTTTCTAAGTTTAGGTTTTTGTTTATGTTTATTTTTAGTTTAGTTTTATTTTTATTTTATTTTTTAGGTTTAGGTTTTATTTTTTTCTTTTTAGGTTTAGGTTTAGGTTTAGGTTTGGGGTTTAGGGTTTAGGTTTAGGGTTAGTTTTAGGGTTTAGGGCTTAGGGTTAGCATTTTTTAATTTTTAATTTTTTTTTTATTTTTTTAAAAAATTAAAGTATCTGTTTATATTTATTTAGTTTATTTTTTATTTATTTTAATTTATTTTATTTTTTAATTTTATTTAGTTTAGTTTATTTATTTTAGGTTTATTTATTTTAGTTTAGGTTTTTTATTTTAGTTAATTTTTTATGTTCATGTTTAGGTTTAGGTTGATTTTTTTTATTTAATTTTATTTTTATTTTATTCTTTAGGTTTAGGTTTTTTTTTAGGGTTAGGTTTAGGTTTTTATTTTATTTTTTTAGGTTTTTTTAGGTTTTTATTTTAGGTTTAATTTTAGGTTTTATTTTTTAGGTTAGTTTATGTTTATTTTTAGTTTATTTAATTTTATTTAGTTTAGGTTTAGGTTTAGGTTTAGTTTATTTTAGGTTTAGGTTTAGGTTTTATTTTTTAATTTAGTTTATTTTAGTTTAGGTTTAGGTTTATTATATGTTTTTTTTATTTTTATTTTAGGTTTAACATTTTTTTAGTTTATAGTTTAGGTTTTATTTTCTATTTTTTTAGGTTTTATTTTTAGGTATATTTTTTAGGTTTAGGTTTTTACTTAGTTTTTAATTTATTTTTCTTTTTATTTATCTTTAGTTTTATTTTATTTAGGCTTTTACTCTTAGGTTTTTTTTAGTTTAGTTTAGGTTTTATTTATTTTATTTTAGTTTATTTTATTCTTTATTTTATTTTATTTTAGTTTGGTTTAGTTTTTTTATTTTATTTTATTTTCATATTTTTAGGTTTAAGTTTTTTTATTTTATTTTAGGTTTATTTATTTAGGTTTAGGTTTTAGGTTTTAGGGTTTAGGGTTTAGGGTTTAGGTTTAGGGTTTGGGTTTAGGTAGGGTTAGGTTTATGGTTATTTAGGGTTTTGGGGTTTAGGTTTGGTTTAGGGCTTAGGGTTTTAAGGTTTAGGGTTTAAGGTTTAGTGTTTAGGCTTTATAGTTTAGGGTTAGCTTAGGGTTTAAAGTTAGATTAGGGTTTATGGTTTAGGCTTTAGTGTTTAGGGTTTTTTGGGTTTAGGGTTTAGGGTTTAGGGTTAGCTAGGGTTTAAGGTTTAATTTTTAGGGTTTAGGGCATAAGGTTTAGGGTTAGGGTTAGGGTTAGGGATTAAGGGTTTAGGGTTTAGGGTTTAAGGTTTATGGTTTAGGCTTAGCTTAGGGTTTTAGGGTTTTTGAGGGTTTAGGGTTTATGGTTGTAGGTTTGGTTTAGGTTTAGGTTTAGGGTTTAGGATTTTTTTAAAATTTAGTAAACCATTAGGTTTAAGTTTATTTAATTTAATTTTTATTTTAGTTTATTTTATTTTATTTTTAATTCAATTTATTTATTTTTATTAGTTTTATTTATTTATTTTACTTATTTTATTTATTTTTTTAGCTTTAGGTTTTGATTTATATTTATTTCTAAGTTTATTTTATTTTAATTTTATATTTTAGGTTTATGTTTTATTTTTCATATTTACATTTTTCTTTTATTTAGGTTAAGGTTTTTAAGTTCTTAGGGTTTAGGGTTTAAGGTTTAGGGTTTAAGGTTTTAGTGTTTAGGGTTTATGGTTTAGGGTTTAGGATTAGGTTTTAGGGTTTAGGGTTTAGGGTTTAAGGTTTAGGGTTAAGGTTTAGGGTTTAGGGTTAGCTTAGGATTTAGAGTTTATTTAGGGTTTATTATTTTAGGGTTGAGACTTTAGGGTTTAGTTTTTAGGGTTAGTTGAGGTTTTTAGCTAAGGTTAGGGTTTATTGTTTAGGATTTAGGATTTACGGTTTAGGGTTTAGTGTTCGAGGTTTAGGTTTTAGGGTTTAAGGTTATAGGTTTTAGGTTTTAGGGTTTAGGGTTTAGGGTTTAGGGTTAAGGGTTTAAGGTTTAGGGTTAAAGGTTTTCGGGTTTAGGGTTTAGGTTTAGGGTTTAGGTTTAGGGTTTAGGGTTTTAGGGTTTGGTGGTTTAAGGTTGTTGTAGGTTTAAAGTTCAGGGTTTAGGGATTAGGATTAGGTTTTTTATTTTTAAATTTTTTAATTTTTTTTAAAGTTAGAAAATTAGTAGGTTTAGTTTATTTAGTTTATTTATTTTATTTTATTTATTTTCTATTTTCATTTATTTTTGTTTTTATTAAGTTTAGTTTATTTATTTTAGGTTTATTTATTTTAGTTTATGTTTTTTATTTTAGTCTATTTTTTTAGTTTAGGTTTAAGTTTAAGTTTAAATTTAATTTTTAGTTTTGTATTATTTTTATTTTATTTTTTAAGTTTAAGTTTTATTTTTTTAAGGTTTAATTTAAGGTTTTTATTTTATTTTTTAGGTTTAGGTTTTAGGTTTTTATTTTAGGTTTATTCTAAGATTTTATTTTTTAAGTTTAGTTTTAGGTGTATTTTTAGTATGTTTTATTTTATTTAGTTTTAGTTTAGGTTTAGGTTTAGTTTATTTTAGGCTTAGGTTTAGGTTTTATTTATTTTAGTTTAGTTTATTTTAGTTTAGGTTTAATTTTATTTAAATTTTATTTTAGGGTTAGGTTTTTTTAGTTAAGGGTTTAGTTTTTATTTTATATTTATTGTTTAGGTTTATTTTTTAGGTTTAGGTTTTTTTTTGTTTTTATTTTATTTTATTTTTATTTTAGGTTTAGTTTTTATTTTATTTTGGTTTTTTATTTTTTTAGTTTTGTTTAGGTTTTTATTTATTTTATTTTAGTTTAGTTTGTTTTTAGGTTTAGGTTTTGGTTTTAGTTTATGTTTTTAATTTATTTTATTTTGATTTAGGTTTTTTTATTTATTTATTTTTAGGTTTTATTTAGTTTAGGTTTAGGTTTTTAGCTTTTTAGGGTTTAGGGTTTTGGGTTTTGGGTTTTGGGTATGGGGTTTAGGGTTTAGGGTTTAGGGTTTAAGTTTTCTTGTTTACAGTTTAGGATTTAGGGTTTAGGATTTTAGGGTTTAGGGTTATGGTTTTAGGTTTAAGGTTCAAATTTTAGTTTAGGGTTTAGGATTTTTGTTTTTTTTTCTTTATATAATAGAGAATAAATTTAGATTCAATATTTCTTCTTTTCAATTTCATCAACCAAGTAACACACCAAGTTTTCTAAAACATAAGTGATGACATAGATAAAAAATGAGCATGCATAGAAATAAAAAACCACTAGATAACTAGAACTATCTCTTATAAAGACATAGTTCCATAGGTAGGTCAGTCTGTTCTTGATTTCTCAGTACCATGAGCCACGGCCTTTGAAGTAGCGGGATCCACCATCATATCCCTATTTCTCCCTCGCCACCACCACCGTAACCTCGCTCTCTCTCCATAACCACCCATCATCCTCCATATCCACCACCTCAGATCCCCCCACCACCACTATGATTGCCTCATCTTTGCCTCCACCACTAGATTTATAGTGAGCAAAATTGGTGGTGATGTTCTTGCTATCAAGGTTCTGCCCATTCTTAGGGTTTAGGATTCGATTTAGGTTTATTAGGTTTTATGGTTTAGGTTTATTTTTTTATTTAGTTACTCTACCTTTAGGTTTAAGGTTTGGGGTTTAGGGCAAGGGTTTAGGGTTTAGGGTTTAGGGTTTAGAGTTTATGGTTTAGGGTTTCAGGGTTTATGCTTTTATGGTTTAAGGTTTAGGGTTTAAGGTTTCTTAGGGTTTAGGGTTAGGGTTTAGGATTTAAGTTTTTTTAAAAAATAAATAAATATATCGATAGGTTTAGGTTTATTTAGTATATTTAGTTTATTTTTTATTTATTTTAATTTACATTATTATTATTTTTATTTTGGTTTATTTTTTATTTTTATTTAGTTTAGTTTATTTATTTTAAGTTTATTTACTTTAGCTTAGGTTTTTAATTTTAATTTATTTTTAAGGTTTAATTTATGTTTATGTTTATTTTTTACTTGAATTTTATTTTTATTATTTTTATTAGGATTAGGTTTTATTTTTTATTTGTAGGTTTAGGTTTAGGTTTTTATTTTATTTTTTATTTTTGGTTTAGGTTTTAAGATATTATTTTAGGTTTATTTTGAGGATTTATTTTTTGAGTTTAGGTTTAGGTTTATTTTTAATTTAATTTATTTTATTTAGTTTAGGTTTAGGTTTAGTTTATTTTAGGTTTAGGTTTTATGTATTTTAGTTTTTTTTTTTTTTTGTTTAGGTTTGGATTTATTTTATTTTTATTTTTGGTTTAGGTTTATATTTTAGTTTAGGGTTTAGGTTTTATGTTTTATTTATTTTTAGGTTTTATTTTAATTTTATTTTTAGGTTTAGGTTTTATTTAGTTTTATTTTATTTTATTTTTTACATTTAGTTTTATTATATTTAGGTTTTTTATTCCTAGGTTTATTTTATTTTAGTTTATTTATTTATTTTATTTTATTTTATTTTTAGGTTTAGGTTTAGGTTTAGGTTTAAGTTTAAGTTTTTATTATATTTTATTATTTTATTTTATTTAGGTTTAGGTATTTGTATTTTTTTTTTAGGTTTTATTTAGTTTAGGTTTAGGTATTTAGGTTTTTAGGATTTAGGGTTTAGGGTTCTGGGTTTATGATTTAGGGTTTTAGGGTTTTGGGTTTTAGGGTTTAGCGTTTGGGTTTAAGGTTTAGGGTTTAGGGTTTAGGGTTAAGTGTTTAGACATTATGGTTTAGGGTTTTTAGGGTTTAGTGTTTAGGGTTTAGGGTTTAGGTTTAGCTTACGGTTTAGGGTTCGTTTATGGTTTAAGGTGTAGGCTTTAGGGTTTTTAAGGGTTTGGAGTTAGTTTATGGTTTAGAGTTTAGGGTTTAGGATTTAGGGTTAGTTTAGGGTTTAGGGTTTAGGGTTTTAGCAATATTTTTTGGGGAAATTAGAAAAATTTTATTGCAACAAAGAAAAAGTCCTTAGGGGCAAATCTCTAAGCAAATGCTCAAAGAGCTACAAAAGTCTAAGGAGATAAGCCCCCAGCTAATATAATAGATAATGAAAGTATGCTAATAAAAAAGAAATAGAGATCCACCAAAAATAATCCTTGAAATCGGACAAACTTCCTCTGCTCCTTTTTTACTAGCACAATCAAACAAAAGTTTCCCAACTTGTAGAGATTTGCAACAACTTGTAAAGGGATGAGTATAAATAATGAAATAGTTAATTAAGCATAAAATACAAGAAGAAAAAGAAGTAAAAGATGAAGAAAAGGCTCAGCAAAATTATAATCGTCTTAAGGGGCGACCATATGTAAGCATCAAACTTCAAGTGAAGGGTTACAATTACATAACTACCGACCAAGAAGGTGGGAAACATCAATGCCATCATTAGACATACCTCTTGTAGCACCATTATCTGATGATCATCAAAACTTGCATAAAACTTCAAATAGTAAATATAACCAAAACACCCAGATCGATATATTAAACTCAAAAACAAATAAGGGGTAACCCACCAAGAAGCATTAGGAGAGCACCACAAGCCACCAAGAATTGCTAACACAATTGCTAGGAACAAACCTCACAATATAGGAAAAAGGACTAAATAGAGACCAAATAAAGGAAAAAGGAGGACTTAGTTGATAAGGTCATTCATTAAATGAACATGCAAAAACTAGAAATAATAATATCTAGAGGACAGTAAGAGTAACATCAAGAATGTTAGGAAGTGAGGAAACCATCAAAAAGAAAGGGAAGAAGTTCAAAACAGTCGAAATGAAAATCCCATTAGGTAGAAACTAGAAAAGAAGAATGGGAAAGTAAGTAGCTGATTCCAAACATAGACTCAAATAGATCAAGAAAATTATAACAAAGTAAATACTCTTTTGACCAAACTAGCTAGCTAGAGCACCCAATCCAAGCAGCCAGCTAGGCAGTTCACCCTCCAAGCCACCAAGACTGCCAAGGATTCAAATCAATAGACTTAGAGCCATCAGGATGAAAGACAGAAAGAGTCATCTAGTCATAAACATTAAAAAAATCCCAAGGGAAAGTCATAGACAGCAGCCACTGATCCAAATCCAAGGACATGAGAATCTAGTTTAAATAGTTAGATGTAGCAGCCAAAATAGAAAAAGTAAGATCCCTTTAGGATCATAAATAATCCAACAACCAGAGAGAGTCATAAACAAGAACCCTAATAGATTCATCATCATCCAAGTCCAAAAAACATCCAGTCAGTAGTTTGCATCCTTCTAGTTCATAATAAAAAGAAAAAATAGAACCTCAATATCACAGGAGGCACACCCAATATTCATAAGATATAATAATCCAAAAGCATCCAACATTACAGTCATCTAGAACAACACTAAAGAAAGGATAGATAGCCGCAGGAAAATAGTTCTCCAAGCTACAACCAAAAAATAAAGAGCCCTTAAGGTCACATAACTCCTCTTAGCAGTAGGAGCAAAACTAAGAGAGAAAGGACAACCAAAAGTAACTAGAAAAATAATCCTAATCAGCAAACAACAAGGTGGCAGAATAGCCACCAAAATAATATAGGGTTTAAGGTTTAGGGTTTAGGCTTTAGGATTTAGGGTTAGGGTTAAGGTTAGGGTTTAGGGTTTAGGATTTAGGGTTTAAGGTTACTTTAGGGTTTACGATTTAAGGTTTAGGGTTTAAGGTTTACGATTTGCGATTTAGGATTTAGGGTTTAGGGTTTAGGGTTAGCTTAGGGTATAGGGTAAGTTTATGGTTTAAGGTTTAGGATTTTTTATGGTTTAGGGTTAGTTAATGGTTTAGTTGGATTTAGGAGTTTAAGTTTAGGTTTAGGGTTTATAGTTTAGGATAGGAGTTAGGAGTTAGAGTTGGGTTTAGTTTAGAGTTTAGGATTAGGAGTTTTAGAGTTTAGGGTTTAGGTTATAGTTTAGGGTTTTGAGTTTAAGTTTAGGGTTTAGGATTAGGTTGGTTTAGGAGTTTAAGTTAGTTTTAAGTTTAGTGTTAGTTTAGGAGTAAAGGTTTAGGGTTTTAAGTTAGTTAGGTTAGGGTTAGTGTTAGGGTTTAAGGTTTACAGTTTAGGGTTTTTTAGGGTTTAGGGTTTATGGTTTAGTGTTTAGGGTTTAGGTTTAGGGATTAGGGTTTATGATTTTAGGGTTTAGTGTTTAGGGATTATGGTTTAGGGTTTTTGTAAAATTTAAGTAAACATATAGGTTTATGTTTATTTAGTTTAATTAGTTAATTTTTTATTTATTTTAGTATATTTTATATTTTATTTTTATTTAGGTTTTTTTTTTAGTTTAGTTTATTTATTTTAAGTTTATTTATTTTAGTTTGGGTTTTTTATTTTAGTTTTTATTTTTAAGTTTAGGTTTAGGTTTTGTTTACTTTTTTTTGTTTAGTTTTATTTTATTTTATTTTTTTATGTTTAGGTTTTATTTTTTTATTTTTTTGGGTTTAGGTTTAGGTTTCTAATTTATTTTTTTAGGTTTAGGTTTTAGGTTTTTATTTTAGGTTTATTTTTCAGTTTTATTTTTAGTTTAGGTTTAGGTTTTTTGGTTTATTTTTTAATTTAGTTTAGGTTTAGGTTTAGGTTTAGTTCATTTTAGTTTAGGTTTAGGTTTAGGTTTATTTTATTTATTTTAGGTTTAGTTTTTTTTTTGTCATTTAGGGTTTAGGTTTTTATTTTATTTAGGTTTAAGTTTTATTTATTTATTTTATTTTTAGGTTTTATTTAGTTTAGGTTTAGGTTATTGGGTTTTGGGGTTTAGGGTTTAGGGTTTAGGGTATAGGGTTAGTTTAGGGTTTAGGGTTTAAGGTTTAGGGTTGTAAGTTTAGGTTAGTTTTATGGTTTATTTTTTTAAGAAAAAAATTAAGTAAACTAGTATGTTTAGGTTTTTTAGTTTATTTAGTTTATTTTATTTATTTTATATTATTTAATTTATTATTTGTATTTAGGTTTATTTTTTATTTTTATTTAGTTTGGTTTATTTATTTTTGGTTTATTTATTTTAGTTTATGTTTTTTATTTCATTTTATTTTTTAGGTTTAGGTTTTCATTTATGTTTATTTTTTAGTTTAGTTTTATTTTTATTTTATTTTTAGGTTTACGCTTTATTTTTAATTTTTTTGGTTTAGGTTTTTGTTTAGGTTTAGGGTTTAGGCTTTAGGTTTAGGGTTAGTTTGAGGGTTTAGGGCTTAGGGTTAGGGTTTTTTTTATTTGTTTTTATTTTTTATTTTTGATTTTTATTTTTTTAAATTATGTATACTTGGTAGGTTTAGGTTTATTTATTTATTTTTTAATTTATTTTATTTTATTTTATTTTTTATTTTTATTTAGTTTAGTTTATTTATTTTAGGCTTATTAATTTTAGTTTAGGTTTTTTATTTTAGTTTATTTTTTAGGTTTAGGTTTAGGTTTATTTTTATGTTTAGTTTTATTTTTATTTTATTTTTTAGATTTAGGTTTTATCTTATATTTGTAGGATTAGGTTTAAGTTTTTATTTTATTTTTTTAGGTTTAAGTTTTATATTTTTATTTTATGTTTAATTTTAAGTTATAATTTTTAGTTTTGGTTAGGTTTATTTTTTATTTATTTTATTATATTTAGTTTAGGTTTAGGATTAGGTTTTCTTTATTTAATTTAGTTTATTTTAGTTTAGGTTCATGTTAATTTTATTTTGATTATTTTTTCTTTTTTTTAGGTTTAGGTTTTTTTTTGGTTTATAGTTTAGGTTTTATTGTTTTTATTTTCTTAGGTTTTATTTCTATGAATATTTTTTGCTTTAGGTTTTTATTTAGTTTTTATTTTATTTTATTTTATTTTAGGTTTTATTTTTAATTTTTTTTAAAAGGTTTAGGTTTTAGGGTTTAAAGTTTATGGTTTAGGGTTTAGGGTTTTTAAGGTTTAGGGTTTAAGGTTAGTTTAGGGTTTAGATTTAGGGTTTGGGGTTTGGGGTTTAGGGTTTAGGGTTGTAGGTTTTAGGGTTTAGGGTTTAGGGTTTAGGGTTTTAGGATTTAGGATTTTGTTTTAGTATTTAGGGTTTAGGGTTTAGGGTTTTAGGGTTTAGGGATTACTATTTAGGGCTGTAGGTTTAGGGTTTAGGGTTAGGGTTTTTTTATTCTTTCAAAAGTAAACTGGTAGGTTTAGGTTTATTTAATTTATTTTATTTTTTTATTTATTTTAGTTTATTTTACTTTTTACTTTGGTTTATTATTATCCTAATTAAGTTTAGTTTACTTATTTTAGTATTGGTTTTTTATTTTAGTTTATTTTTTAGGTTTAAGTTTAGGTTTAGGTTTATTTTTTAATTTAGTATTATTTTTATTTTATTTTTTAGGTTTAACTTTTATTTTTTATTTTTAGGTTTAGGTATAGATTTTTATTTTATTTTGTTTATTTAGGTTTTAGGTTTTTATTTTAGGTTTATTTTCAGGTTTTATATTTTAATTTAGGTTTAGGTTTATTTTTACTTTATTTTATTTTATTTTGCTTAAGTTTAGGTTTAGGTTTAGTTTATTTTAGGTTTAGATGTAGGTTTTACCTATTTTAGTTTAGTTTATTTAATTATTTTTAAAAGTTAGGTTTTTTTTAGTTAAGGGTTTAGGTTTTATTTTATATTTATTTTTAAGTTTAGGTTATTATTTAGTTTCTATTTTATTTTATTTTTATTTTAGGTTTAGTTTTTATTTTATTTAGGTTTTTTTTACATTTTAGTTTAGTTTAGGTTTATATTTATTTTATTTTAGTTTAGTTTTTTTTTCTTTTTGGGTTTACGTTTAGGTTTTAGTTTTTGTTTTTATTTTATTTTATTTTGTTATGCTATTTTCATTTAGATTTTTTATTTATTTTATTTTCAGGTTTTATTTAGTTTAGGTTTTTGGTTTTTAGCATTTTGGCTTTAGGGTTTATGGTTAGTTTAGGGTTTAGGGTTAGTTTAAGGTTTAGGGTTTAGGGTTTTGGGTGTGGGGTTTGGGGTTTAGGGTTTATGTTTTAGGGTTTCAATTTTAGGTTTAAGGGTTTAGGGTTTTAGGGTTTAGGGTTTATGGTTTTAAGGTTCAGGGTTTAGGGTTTAGGTTTTTTTATTTATTTTATTTTAGTTTAGTTTCTTTTTTGGTAAGGAACAAATTCAGATTCAATATTTCTTCTTTTGATTTCATCAACCAAGTAACACACCAAGTTTTCTAAGAAATAAGTGACAACATAGATAAAAAATGAGCACACATAGAGGAAATCAAAACCCTAGATAGCTAGAATTGTCTCTATTGTAAAGACATAGTTCCATAAGCAGGATCGGATCTACGCTCTTCGCTTCTAGTTCCCATCAAAACCACCCCGGCCTCAAATAGCTTTGATCCATCATCATATTCCTTTTTTCTACCTCTACTACCACCATATAGCTATAATCTTGCTCCTCCCTCACCACCATACTCTAACCACCACCTCCATATCCACCAACACCTCCAGATCCCCCACCACCACTATGACAACCACCTCCTCCACCTTTGCCTCCACCGCCAGATCTAGACTGAGCCTGGTTGATGGTGATGTTCCTACTGTTACGGCTCTACCCATTCTTAGAGTTTACGATTAGGTTTAGGTTTATTAGGTTTTAGGGTTTAGGTTTATTTTTAAAATTATTTAGTTACTTTATGTTTAGGTTTAGGGTGGTTTGGTTGGGGTTTATGGTTTATAGTTTATGGTTTGTGGTTTTGTTTATTTTTAGGGTTTAAGGTTTAAGTTTTAGTGTTTAGGGTCTAAGATTTTTTTTAAATTAAATAAAATGATAGGTTTTTGTTTTTTTAGTATTTTTGTTTATCTTTTTTATTTATTTTAGTTTACTTTATTTTTATTTTATTTATTTTTATTTTATTTAGTTTAGTTTATTTATTTTTGAGTTTATTTTTAGTTTAGGTTTTATTTTAGTTTATTTTATATTTATATTTAGGTTTAGTTTATTTTTATTTGTTTTATTTTATTTTTTTTAGGATTAGTTTACTTTTATTTTATGTAAGTTTAGGTTTTATTTTTTCTTTTTAGGTTTAGGTTTTAAGTTTTATTTTAGGTTTATTTTGAGGTATTATTTAATTTAGTAGGTTTTTTTAATTTATTTTATTATATTTAGTTTAGGTATTTAGTTTAGTTTTAGGTTTAGGTTTATTTATTTTAGTTTAGTTTATTTTATTTTAGGTTTATATTTGTTTTATTTTTATTTTAGGTTTGTTTTTTAGTAGGTAGTTTTATTTTTATTTTATTTTATTTTAGGTTTATTTTTAGTTTTATTTTTTAGGTTTAGGTTTTTATTTAGGTTTTATTTTATTTTATTTTATTTTATTTTTTTTATTCTTAAGTTTATTTTTATTTTATAGTTTAGTATGTTTTATTTAGTTTATTTAGTCTTATTTTTAGGATGAGGTTTAAGTTTTAATCTTATTATCTTATTTTAGGTTTAGGTTTATTTAATTCATATAGAGTATGGTTGATCTTTCTGGGTGGCCTGTGGCAGATCAGGGCCCAGGGCCCAGGGTGGCCCAGGGCCCAGGGGCCAGGCCTGGCCAGCCCAGGCCCAAGCCCAGCCTGTGGCCCAGGGCCTCTGGCCTGGTGGCTGTGGCCCAGGACACTTAGATCTAGGCCAGTTTTGGTCCAGGGTTCTAGTCAGGGCCCAGTGAATAGGGCCCAGGGCCCAGTAGTGGAGCCCAGGGCCCAGGGCCCAGGTCAGTGGTTTAAGTGGCCTGGGTCAGTGGTGGGTTTAGGGTTTAGGTTTAGGGTTTGTTTGTGGTTTAGAGTTTAGGTTTAGGGTTTTAGTTTAGGTTTTAGGGTTTAGAGTTTAGGGTTTATGGTTTTGGTTTAGGTTTGGGTTTAGGGTTAGGTTTATTTGGGGTTTAGTTTGGGTGAGCCTTGAAGATTGGGATTTATAAAAGTAAAATATACTTCAAAACAAAAATCTACTAGGTAGAAATTGAGAGCCCGAAAGATTGGGATTAGAACAAGTTATTACGTGGTTGAAATGAAATTATTGTCAAAAAAATACCTATTTTTATTCTACAAAGATTAATTGTTTAGAGTTTTATTTGCTAAAGCAAAAAACCAAAAATTATAAATTAGTACATGAACAAATTTGAAGTATTCTTATTGTCTTCTAAAATTAGGGAATAATTATGCTAATGTTCTTTAGGTTTAGATTGACTTGAGCCCTAAATTTAAAAGAGACACTACATAAAATTAATTTGCATGTGGCTTTTTAACAAATTTAGATTTTAAATAACATCAAAAATTCTTGTACCTAAAAGAATGTCATCAAATGTAGGAATTATTCTTTCCACCATTAAATCAAATTCAAATGAGTAGATCTAAAGGAAGTAACACTACTACCAATAAAAGAAAAATAAAAAAGATGATAGATACTATGTTGGCATCCAAAATCTCTCTTAAATCATATTTTAGATGTCAACAAAATATCTATGAGTGTTCTAAATCTATCACAACACTATGCCTCCTCTTTTTAAGCATTGACTTAGTAGTTTTACTTGAGCTTTCTTGCTTTTATTTTTAAGCGTATTATTTGTGACATTATGTTGCCACGTTGAGTCTCAAAGTAGGAGAGCTATAGTTTTGGAAATCCCTGTGCAGAGATATTGAGTTTGAATTTTTCTAGTTATGCACTATCAAGAGATTTGTCGATACAATCACTATAAAAATCTCATTCAATACTTCACATCAAGTATCCCTACCTCCAACATCTCAAGCTGCCTCAAAGCATTGAAATCCTACTAAAGAGAGCTTTTAAAGCATGAATTTATATCGCTAAATTGAAAGAGTCAATGAGAAGACAATATCGATTAGAGATGAGTTCTATTATTAAATAGGCTATCTCTTAGAAGAGGATTGCCCACAATTGGACACTTAGGTGTTTGAACTAGATTCATTCTTCATTTGTCCAACGTAAAGCTACCCTTTAGCATCTCTATGAAATTTAAGATAGGCTTTACTATACATAAAGCTCATAAAATTTATCTATATTAGAGAAATTGTGCTAATCATTTAGTAAATCTTTTATTTTGCTTTGTGGGTTTAGGTTTTTAGGGTTTAGGTTTGTGGTTTAGGGAGTTAGTTGATTTAGTCAGGGTGGGTTGGGAGTGTGTGGAGGGTTTGTGATAGGTAGGGTGGTGGGTAGGTAGGGTTTAGGGTGGGGGTAGGGTAGGGTTTAGGGTCTGGTATGGATTAGGGTAAAGGTTTTATTATTATTTATATTTTTTTTAAATCAAAAAGGTTTTAATTTAGTTTATTTTTCCCATTTTATTTAGTTTATTTTATTTAGTTTAGTTTATTTATTTTAGGTTTATTTTATTTTATTTGGTTTTATTTTAATTTATTTTTTAGGTTTAGTTTTATTATTTAGTTTTTATTTATTTTTAGGTTTAAGTTTATTTAGGTTTATTTTATTTAGTTTTTTAAGTTTATTTTTATTTTAGGTTTAGGTTTTATTTTATTTTCTAGGTTTAGGTTTTATTTTATTTTATTTTAGTTTAATTTTTTTTAGTTTAGGTTTATGTTTAATTTTATTATTTAGTTTAGGTTTAGGTTTATGTTTAGTTTATATTTTAGGTTTAGGTTTAGGTTTTTTTTTTTATTTATTTTAGTTTAGTTTATTTACGCTTAGGTTTAGTTTTATTTTATTTTTTTATTTTTGGTTTTATTTTAGGGTTTAGGTATTATTTTTTTTTTAAATTTTTTAGGTTTATTTTTTAGGTTTAGGTTTTATTTAGTTTTATTTTATTTTATTTAGGTTTATTTTATTTTATTTTAGGTTTAGTTTATCTTATTTTGGATTTTAAATTATGGTTTTATTTATTTTATTTTAGTTTAGTTTATTTGTTATTTTATTTTCTTTAGTTTAGGTTAGGTTTGAGTTTTAGTTTATGTTTTTTATTTTATTTTATTTTTATTTTATCTTTAGTTTAGGTTTTTTATTTATTTTATTTTTTATGTTTTATTTAGTTTAGGTTTAGGTTTTTAGCTTTTAGATTTGTGGTTCAGGGCTTAGTTAGTTTAGTTTGGTTTAAGGTTTAGGGTTTAGTGTTTTGGGTTTAGGGTCAGGATTTGGGGTTTAGGTTTTGTGGGTTTAGGGTTTATTGAGGGTTTAGGATTTAGGTTTTATTAGGGTTTGGGTTGGCTTTTAGTGTTTTGTGGGTTTAGGGTTTTAGGGTTTGGGTGAAGGTTTAGGTTTAGGTTTTAGGTTTAAGGTTTAGGATTTAGTGGGTTTAGGTTTTAGTTTTTAATAGAGAACAAATTTAGATTCAACATTTCTTCTTGATTTCATCAACCAACCAACACACCAAAGTTTTCTATGACACAATCATAGATAAAATTGAGCATGCATATAAATAAACTTTAATAACCACAAACCATCTCTACTATAATAACATAGTTCCATAAGCAGCAGATCGGATCGATCATTCTTTAGGGTTAGGTTTAGTTTACTTTAAGTTTTATT
This sequence comes from Cymbidium sinense, assembly GCA_021442155.1. Lineage (NCBI taxonomy): Eukaryota > Viridiplantae > Streptophyta > Magnoliopsida > Asparagales > Orchidaceae > Cymbidium > Cymbidium sinense. Next base: position 357,401 of record JAKCPB010000241.1, on the reverse strand, counting down.
TATTTTAGTTTAGTTTATTTTGGTTTAGGTTTTATTTTTTATTTATTTTATATTTATTTTTTTAGGTTTAGGTTTTTATTTAGTTTTTATTTTGTTTTATTTTATGTTTAGGTTTTTATTTTTATTTGTTTTATTTTTAGTTTAGGTATTTATTTATTTTATGTTATTTTGTTTTATTTTAATTTATTTTATTTTTTTATTTTATGTTAGGGAGGTTTAAGAGTTTAGTTTAGGTTTTTATATTATTTTTTAGGTTTAAATTTTTTATTATTTTATTTTTTGTGGTTTGGTTTAGTTTAGGTTTGTTTTAGGGTTTGGGTTAGGTAGGGCTCAGTAAGTGGTGGGATCAGTTTCAGGTAAGTTTATGGGGCCCAGGAAGAGGGTTTCAGGCCCAGGGAGGGTCAGGGTAGGACAGGGAGGGAGGCCTTTAGGGTCACACTGAGGGTTTATGATATTTATTTTGGCACTTTTTATTTTTTTATTATTAGGTTTATGGTGGTAGAGTGGAGGGTAGTTTATGGGTCAGGGTTTTTAGGGTTTAGGTCAGGGTTTAAGGTCATGGTAGTTTAAATTAAGAAAACCCGACAGTAGTTTAGATTATTTTTATTTATTTTATATTTTTATTTATTTTATTTTATTTATTTTATTTATTTTAGGTTATTTTATTTTAGGTTTATTTTATTTTAGTTTAGGTTCTTTATTTTAGTTTATTTTAGGTTTAGGTTTAGTTTAGTTTATGTTTATATTTAGTTTAGTTTTATTTTAATTATTTTAAGGTTTAGGTTTTTTTTTTTTATTTTAGTTTTTAGGTTTTATTTTATTTTATTTTTGGTTAGGTTTTTATTTAGTTTATTTTAAATTTTATTTTAGTTTTAGGTTTTATTTTATATTTAGTTTTTTTTTTTTATTATTTAGGTTTTTATTTTATTTAGGCATAAGTTATTTTATTTATTTAGTTTAGTTTTATTTAGCAGGGTTAGGTATTTATCTTTATTATTTGTTTAGGTTTTTAGTTTATGGTAGGTATTTTATTTTATTTTGTGTAGTTTATTTTAATTTTATTTTATTTAGGTTTTATTTTAGGTTAATTATTTTTAGTTTAGGATTATTTATTTTAATTTAGTTTAGTTTTATTTTTTTTATATTTTATTTTAGAGTTTAGTTTATTTTATTTTATCTTAGTTAGGTTTTATTAGGTTTAGGGCCCAGTTTAGGGTTTAAGGCCTTGATCAGTGGAGTGGGATTAGTGGTCTGTGGTCAGGATCAGTGGTGTGGCCCAGTGGCCTGGGCTCAGTGTTAGGGTCAGAGGGCCTAGGTTTAGCCTGTGGTTTAAGGAGGATTTAGATAGGGCCAGGGTAGGAGGAGTTATTTAGGGTCCATGGTCAGGCTCTATTATTTTATTATATATATTTTAAAACCAAGCAAACCCCAGGTTTAGGTTTATTTAGTTTATTTCTATTTATCTTAATTTATATTATTTATTTTATTTATTTTAGGTTTATTTTATTGTTTTATTTAGCTTTATTTAGTTTTATTTTATTTTATTTATTAGGTTTATTTTATTTTTATTTTAGGTTTAGTTTATTTTATTTTAGGTATTTTTAGTTTAGTTTATGTATTATTTATTATATAATTTAGATTTATTTTATTTTATTTTCATTTAAGTTTTAGTTTAGTTAGGTTTAGGTTTAGTTTGTGTTTTTTATTTTATTTTATTTATATTATCTTATTTTATTTATCTTATTTTTATTTTATACTTTACATTTAGGTTTTTAGCTTTAGTGTTAGGTTGGTTTAGTTTAGTTTTGGTATGGTGGGTTTAGAGCTAGGTTTAGGGTTTAGGAGTTAGGATTTAGGGTTTTTTTTAAAAAAAAATTAAGAAAACCATAGATTGTTTATTTTTTTTATTTTATGGTTTTTTTTCTTTTATTTTATTTAGTTTATTTTATTTATTTTAGGTTTATTTATTTTAGTTTAGGTTTTTATTTTAATTTATTTTTTTAGTTTAGGTTTTATTTTATTTTTTTAGAGTTAAGTTTTAAGTTTTTATTTTATGCTTATTTTAGGTTTTATTTTTAGTTTAGGTTTAGGTTTATATTTAATTTCTTTATTTTATATAGTTTAGGGTTTTGGTTTTATTTTTTAATAGTTTAGTATTTATTTTATTTAATTTATTTTTAGAGTAAGTTTTAGTTTATTTTATTTTATCATTTAGTTTAGGGTTTTAGTTTATGTTTTAGGTTTTATTTTATTTATTTTTTAGGTTTAGTTTTTTTATTTTAATTTTTATTTTATTTAGGTTATCTATTTTAGGTTTATTTTATTTTAGTTTGGCTTAGATTTTATATTTTAATTTAGTTTAGTTTTATTTATTATTTAGGTAGTAGATTTTTATCTTTATTATCTTATCTTATAGGCCCAGGTTATTTATTATTTAGGTCTTTAGAGATTTATTTGTTATGGTCAGATCAGGTCAGTTGTGGTATTATAGGGTCAGGTGCAGGCCCAGGGTTGGGGCCCAGGGCCCAGGGTAGTGGCTAGGGCCCAGTGGCTCAGTAGGGTGAGCCCAGGGAGTTTAGGCCTGGGTTTAGGTTGTGGCTCAGATCAGGTTTCACAGTCAGGTTTTAGGGTCAGGGAGTGGTCTTATTATTTTTTATTTTAAAAATTAAGCAAACCAATAGGTTTAGGTTTAGTATTTTATTTATTTTTCTTTATTTTAATTTTAATTTTATTTTAAGTTTATTAATTTTATTTTTATTTAGATTTATGTTTAGTTTTTATTTTATTTTATTTTTGGTTTAGTTTTTATTTTATTTAAGTTTGTTATTTTTAGTTTAGTTTAGGTTATTATTTATTTTATTTTATTTTAGTTTTTATTTTTATTTTATTTTTATTTTAGGTTTAGGTTCAGGTTCAGATTTTAGTTTATGTTTTTATTTTATTTTATTTTATTTATATTATTTTGGTTTAGGTATTTTTATTTATTTTAGGTTTAGGTTTTAGCTTTAGTGTTTGGGTTTATTTAGGTTATAGGGTTTAGGGTTTAGGGTTTATGTATTTTGGTTTTAGATTTAGGATTTAGGATTTTTAAAAAATAAGAAAACCACTAAGTTTATTTATTTTATATTTATTTATGGTTTCTTTTTTTTATTTTATTTATTTATTTATTTTTAGGTTTATTTATTTTAGTTTAGGATTTTAATTTTTTTAGGTTTTAAGTTTATGTTTAATTTAGTTTATTTTATTTTATTTATTTTGTGTTTTATTTTAGGTTTAGGTTTAGTTTTTATTTTAGGTTGATTTTAGGTTTACAGGATTATTTTTAGAACTTATTTTAGTTTAGGTTTAGGTTTATTTTAGTTTTATTTTATTTTATGGTTGAGGTTTATTTATTTTAGCACATTTATTTATTTAGTTATTTCATTTTAGTTTTATTTATTTTGTTTATTTTAAGTTTGGTTTTTTAGTTTATTAGGTTTATATTTTATTATTTTTAGGTATTTTATATTTATTTTATTATTAGGTTTATTATATTTTATTTTAGATTTAGTTTTATGATTTTATAGGTTTAGTTTTAGTTTAGTTTAGGTTTTGTTTATTTTAGTTTAGTTTTATTTTATTTTATTTTATTTTTAAGAGTATGATGTATATAGGTTTAATTTAGTTTAGGTCATCTTAGTATTTATTTAGGTTATTTATATCTGATTTTAAGTTATTTAGTAGGTGGTTAGGGTGGAAGATCAGGTCAGGGTGGTCTGGGGTTTGGAGTGGCCCAGGGTTTGGAGTGCAGATGGTGGAGAGTGTTTAGGAATAGAGTTTAGGGCCTAGGGTTTATGTTAGGGTTTTTATTTTATATTTATTTTATTTAGGATAGGTAGGGTGGGTTGTGGTAGGGTTGGCCTGTGGCCCAGGATTTTGACTCAGTGGCCTAGGGCCCAGGGTTTAGGTAGGGTCAGGTTTAGTATAATGATCAGATTTAGGGTTTTAAAAAAACCAAGCAAACCCGATAGGGAGTTTACTTAGTTAGTATATTTTATTTAGGTTTATTTTTTTATTTAGCCTAGTTTACTTATTTTAAGTTTATTTATTTTAGTTTATGTTTTATTTTAGTTTATTTTTAGGTTTATGTACAGTTTATTTATTTTTAGTTTAGTTTATTTTATTTTTTTTAAGTTTATGTTATTTTATTTAGTTTTTAGGTTTTATTTTATTTTAGTTTAGGTTTTAGATTTTATTTTAGGTTTATTTTTTAGTTTAGGTTTAGGTTTATTTTTTGTATTTTGTTTATTAGGTTTATTTTTATTTAGTTTAGTTTATTTTAGTTTAGTTTAGTTTTATTTTATTTTATTTAGCTTTTTTTTTTAGTTTTTTTTTATTTTATTTGTTTTTTACTTTTATTTGTTAGGTTTATTATTTAGGTTTTAATTTATTTATATTTTATTTTTTTCTTAGTTTATTTTATTTTTATTTTACATTTAGGTTTTAATTTATTTAGGTTTTATTTTAAGTTCATTTTATTTTAGTTTACTTGGTTTTATTTATTTTATTTTAGTTTAGTTTTAATTTTTTTATTTTATTTTAGTTTAGTTATTTATTTTATTTTATTTTTAGGCTTAGGTTTAGGTTTATGTTTATGTTTAGGTTTAGATTTTAGTTTATGGTTTTATTTTATTTTATTTATGTTTAAGTTTCTTTATTTATTTTATTTTTAGGTTTTATTTTATTTAGGTTTAGGTTTTAGGTTTTGTGGTTTAGGGTTTTTTAGGGGTTAAGTGTTTAGGTTAGGTTGGTTTTATTTAGGATTTAGGGTTTAGTAGTTTTAAGGGTTTTAGGTTAGTGATTTAGGATTTTAGGATTTAGTGTTTAGGGTTTAGGGTTTAAAGTTGTATGGTTTTAGGGTTTAGGGCTTAGGGTTTAGGGTTTAGGCTTTGGGCTTTAGGGTTTAAGGTTTGGGGTTTTAGGGTTTATGATTTAGGGTTTAGGGATTAAAATTTAGGATTTAAGGTTAGTTGAGGGTTTAGGGTTTAGTGTTTATGGTTTTTTTTTTTTGGAAACCCCATAGAGAATTTTATTGCCACAAAAGAGGGTTACAAGGTCCCAAAGGGGATAAACTTAACTATCTTTCAAAGAGCGAAATTTAGGAGTAAATCACCTATCTAAGTACACCAAAAGCAAAAGAAAATAAAGCAAGCAAAAGATACAAATTGATTAACATAAGAAGCCAATGAAAGATTAGGGCCAATGCTCTGCAGGATTTGAGAATGCATGACACTATGGAGCAAACATGCAAGAGGACAAGAGAGAAGCACCTGTAAAATTGTAGACAGAAAGAAGTTAGAGCAGTTCAGGTAATGCAAACATAATGATAACTGAAAATAGCATAATCTGAGAATGATAGTAAAGAAGTGTGATAGAGAAGCTGTGCTCATCAAAGTTAGCATGCATATGAGCATCCAAACTTCAACAAAAAGGTTACATCACAAGAGCTACTACCAAACCAAAAAGGTGTGAAATCATCACAACCATCATAGCCAACAAACCTGTATAGCAGCCATTTAAAGAAGATCTTTTGAGCTTTAATACCTGCAAACATAAGCAAAGATAGAGTAAAGAAAGAGAAAGAGAATGGATAAGAGATCCCATGCAAAATATATGTCATCATATTAGGCCCCATGGCATGATAATCCCAACATAAAATGAAAGAAAGCCATCATTGTCGTCAACCATATTTTAACCTGGGGTTTAATGAGACCAGCAAGAAGACCCACCACAGGGAAACAGCAAAAAAGGTCAGGCAAAGGTAAGAAGCAATAAAAGATCAGATATAATACATGTTGAAATCTAGCCAGACAAATACAAAAGCATGGTATTAACTACATCCCAAATGTATATGACAATAATAAATATAGCTGGTAATAGCCCAAGAACAACCCATGGATATTTCCAGGAAGTCCATAATGAAGTAAGTAATGCATGTTAACAACCTCCATGTAGTTAGAAACCAACAAGTGTAAAGGAAGACGATACCCCCAAATTACCACAAGAATTGTAGAAGTCTATCGAGAAGAGATGGGAATACTAGATTAGAAGAAATAGGTAGGGCACCACAAACAATTCCAATAAAAGACAATCAGAGATAACACCCCAAAATTAGCTTGCATAGCAGCAAACTCAATAGTCCAGTCACAAATCATGATAGTAATAGCAGGCTAGCCATAAGTCCATCCATTTAGAGTAAACAAGACAGGTTAAAATCAAGTAAAGCAAAAGCAAAATCACAATGATCTGCACAATTCTAATAGAACCAAGAGGGATAAAACAACAGCAGGAGAGATCATGCCTGATGTTAGAAAAGGAAAATCAAAAGGCAAGAAACAACCAACAACCACAAAAGATAACTCTAAAGGACCCAAAATCAAAGCCAATAGTAAAATAAAATACAACCATTACACACATATAAAGCTCCATTAAAAGCATAGATGTAAAATAGAAATAAATGGGTTCAAAAGATAATCATAAAAATCCTTCCAGAAGATGATCGATAAACCCACCCTCAAGAAGGCAAACCGATAAGCCATTAAGTAAGTCCAAACCTCAATGAAATAATAAAATTGAACAGAAATTAAAGTTTTTCTCTAGCGTTATATGATTAGTCAAAACAATCAAAGAAAATAACTCCAAAAGCACCCTCAAACGATAAACAACCCGATACTAAAAGTAAGACTCAATGAGCCAGATCAGCCAACAACTAAGAAAGAAAATAATAGCAAGTTGGCCATAAAACCACCCATTCAAAATAGACAATGCATAAGTTAATTCCAGATAGAATGGAAAGTGGTCTGGCCAAGACTAGCTGAACCAAGATGGAAAAAATAGTAGTAGGTGAAGTCAAGAAGAACCCATGTTAACGACAAACATAAAAATCAAAGGCAAGAAACAGCCAACAACCACAAAGACAACCTACTGGACAAAGGACCCAAAAATCCAAAGGCCAATAATGGAAAAAATAATACAATTATTACACCCACCATATAAAACTCCATTAAAAATCAGAGATGTAAAATAGAAACAAAATGGGTTAAAAGGAAAATGAACATAAATATCCTTCTAGATAAGGATGATCAGGCTTGTAGCTAAGCCCTCATCCTCAGTAAAGATAAACTAAAAAGCCAATAAGTAAGTACAATCAGAATGAGATAAAAAATAGATTGCGCTTTCTCTCCCATTGGGTATATGAGGTTAGCCAAAGCAATCAACAAAACAACTCCAAAAGCACCCTGCTAAACATGATGGACAACCCCAGTAGTAGCATGTTGGATATAAGATTCAATGATCTAGATCAGCCAACAACCAAGATAGAAAATAATAGCAAGTTGGCCATAAAACCACCCATTCGAAATAGACAATGCATAAGATAAATCCATAGATAGGAAGTGGTCTAAGGCTAGTTGAACCAAGATGTAAAAAAAAGAATTTAGAAAGACCACAAACATGTAAAGATCAACAAAGCCCTATTGCTAACAAGAAAATCAAGTAGAAAAGCAAAAGCCACCATGCTAACAACTCAATAGAGGCTCCAGATAAAAGGCCCAAAATCCAACAATTAAAAAAACATCAACAGATATTGCACCCTACATAAGATAAACCAGAAAGAGCAATGGTACAACATAGTTTATTAAGTGGTTCAAAGAAAAGTCATCTTTGATATCCATCAAGACACATAATATCAAGCCGCTAATCATAATAACATCTTATTGGAATTCAAGAAATAATTTGCAGAGAAGAAGTTATAATAGCAAGGATATTGCAAGATCTCTTCTGTGATGTGAAGGTTATGGAGCATAGGAGAGGCTACAACCATAATAAGGGGAAGAATATCGATAAATTAGCCATAAAGTTATACAAAAGTATAGGTTGAGGCAAGGGTCCCAGAATATAATTCTAGAAAAAGGAAAGAAATATGTCCATGTTGATAAAACAATACAGCAGAAATAGAGCATTAAGTAATACATCTCCCTCCAGCAAACAGGAAACATCTTACCAGTAACAATAAGACCCCAAACCTTGGTTGAGATAATTAAACCAATAGCAGATGCCACATAGCTCACAAAGGACCAAGGAGTATAGGATGATGCATCAGCAAATTCCAAAGGAACAACAACACATTAACAGTAAAAGCAGTAGAAGCAGTAAGCTCCCAATTAAAGTTAAGGCAATTAAACCAACAACACAATCCACAAAGATCAACAAATAAGCATCAAGGGATATCGGGATGATGCATCAGCAAGTACCAAAGAAACAACAACACTAAGTAGAAAGTGATCATGTAGTTAAATAGGTTTTGAACTAGGTCAATCCAATAGGTTAGATTAATTTTTGAGATAATGGAGCCCAGTATTGTCTAGATTAACCAATCCATGCAAATGTTTAGGTAGTGTTAGTTGATCAAAGAAAATTATTTCATCCAATCTAGCACCCAGATTGGCCAGGTAATCAGCACATGCATTACCCTCACGCCATACATGAGTGATTTTAAAATAGAGTTGGGTAAGGAGAGCTCTAGTTTGCTTGAGAAGGTAGTACAATTTTGTATTGCCCATTTTGATAGAAGTCAAAAGATCAATCAGCAGAAGGGCATCCACCTCAATCCAAATATTGAGCCAACCTTTTTGAAGGTAAATCTCAAGAGCTTTGTACACTGCCATGAACTCAGCAAAGGGAATAGAGCAAGAATTAAGGGGGTAAGCAAAAGCACATAGGACTTTACCGTTAAGGTTTTTGAAAATACCACCACAGCCTGAACCTTTATGAGAGACAGAGCCATCAGTGTTAATTTTAATAGTATTAGCATGAGGTTTTACCAAATAGATAATCTTATCATCTTTACAGTGTGGTTGATCTGGCAAATTAAAACCCAATTTATTCGCCACAAATTTACAACCTTTGAATTGTTTGTAGTTAATGAATGATTGGCAAACAAGTCAATTTTTTTTAATTCTAGCAATTATCCTCATGTGTGGTTCATAGGATCTCATGTTTTGCATCATTTCAGTCCATCCATATGAACCAAATAATAGTGATAGCAATTATGACTTTAATGCGACCTTTAATAGTGTTGTCAAAATAAACTTCAAGAGCAGGTATAAAGTTAAGGAGCCATTGTAAATGACAATGTTAAATAGGTCATCATACCAAATCCAAAGTTTAGAAGCAATGGCCCCATTAACAAAAACATGATTCATATTCTCAATGGGAGAGCAGCATTGGCATTTTGAAGATAATTAAAAACCTTTACCCCACAACAAAGAGCCAACAGGGATGAAGTTTTTCAAAATACGCCAAGTAAGAACATAATAAGAAGTAGGGATAGTGTTATTCCATAGTTTTAAAAACACATTGGAAAAATCATGAGCTTCTTTAATGTGAATCCAAACATTTTAAAGTTGAAATCACCATTATGTGAAAGCTTAAAAGGATCTGATCTTGATTGCTAGATGATAGGAATAGTAAGCTTGTTTAAAAGAAAGGAAGGAATATAATTAGTAAGCTTACTATTGTTCCACATATTATTCTCGCGAAAGAGTTCACTTTAATAGCGAAGTGGAGTGGGTAGAAAGTCATCAATGGACCCACCTCAACCCAGTTATCTTGCCAAAAAAAAGAGGGGCTAGAGTTAATCCCCCAGGAAATTAATGATTTGACATCCCATTTGATGGAACAAAGTCTTTTCCAAATAGTAGAGTCCCCTACTTTATAGGGGAAAATGAGAGGGTGCTTACCCTGGCAATATTTAGCAATCATGAAATTAGCCCAAAGACTATTATTACTCCTAAAATTCTACCAAATTTTATAGAAAAGGGATAGCTTTGATTGGCTTACATCCAAGACCCTTCAGCCTAGAGTGACACAACTTTTATACCAAGAGGTCCAATGCATTCTTTAGAGGAGTTATTGTAAAAAATTTGTTAAGAGGCTCAACCTTAATGATAGAATTGGTCGGCACAATGGTTTGAATGAGGTATAAAGGCATGGAGTTAAGGGTGCTCTTAATCAAAGTGAGCCTACCACCGAAAGAGAGTAAATGGAATCCCAAACAAAAATTTCATTAGAAATTTTTTGGATTAGCTCATCAAAAAGATGAGATCTTTTCTGACCTTTAAAAGCGGAGCACCAAGATAATTAATAGGGAGTTGTTGTTGCTGAAAATTATTAATTCTCAAGATTTGGTTGATCCTATTACTAGGGATTTTAGAGGAAGGAATGAAACAACATTTTCCTTCATTTAGAAAGAGGCAGCTTTCGTTGCCAAATTTATTTAAAAGGTTCTTATTAGTTTTAATGTGTAAAATAGAGGCATTGCTAAAGATTATAAAGTCATCAGCAAAACTAAGATGAGAAACAGGAAGACCGCCTTGAGTTCTAAAAAAAATGTTAGGATTTTTGTAGAAAAGATCATTCAGGATCCTCAAAAGGTATTTAATAGCAATAATAAAAAGAGAGGGTGAAAGGGGATCTCCTTGTCTCAGGCCATGCATCGAAGTAAAGAAACCTAGGGACTCACCATTCATTATAACGGAGAACCAAACATTGGTAATACAATTTTTGATGAGGCAGATGAAAATATCTGAAAACCCAAGCAAATGAAGATTTTGAAAGAGGAAATCCTAAGAGAGGTTCTCAAAAGCTTTAGAGATGTCCATTTTGAAGAGGATGTTGCCACCTCTGGTAGGAACATCAATGTCATGAATCTCTGGGCTAAGTATGTTAGATATAACTCTACCTTTAACGAAGCCAATTTGGTTAGGGGAAATAATTTTAGGCAGCAGCGGACTAATTCCTATTAGCAATTAATTTAGCAATGAGTTTATGAAAGAAGGTGCAAAGACTGATAGGTCTAAAATCGCCCGAAGAATCAGGATTATTAGTTTTGGGAATGAGAATAATGGAAGTGCTAGAAAAATATCTAGGTAAAGGGTTGCCATCAGAAAACTTAACAACAGCATCAACAAGGTCAAACTTAATAATAATAATGCTAAAAGAATTGAGTTGTAGCCATCGTAATAGCTAATCGTGTTCATGCTATTAAGAATACTACCAATCTCAACTTAGGACAAAGTGAGCAAGTGGTTGTCATCATTAGTAACCATTGAGGGATGTGTGTTAGAGGGCTTCTATGGAAGGGTTGTTGCTTAATAAGTTTTTAAAATATTGTATGACAGAATCTTTAATTTCATTATTATCAGTGATACAGCTACCATTAGCATTTTTGATTTTTTTTAATAGAGTTTAAGGCTTTCCTTTTTTTGAAAAGAGCATGGAAATACCTTGTATTTTTATCACCATCAGCAATATATTTGCTAGCAACCTTTTTCTGACTAGTAGGTTTCCTCCATATTCTGATAATTAATCAAGTTATCTTTAGCTGCCTTTAAATCATCGAGCTTATTAGAGTCAGTTAACACAACATCTTCAAGGGAGCAAACTAAGTGTTCCATATTTTTGAGATTGGCAAAAAGATTTTTAAAATGATGCTTGTTCCACCAATTTAGGTTTTGTTTAAGTCTTTTAAGCTTAAGCCAAAGATGAGTCATGCCTTTAACGAAATTGTCTAGGTGAATAGGGGCCATCTAATTAATGGAAACAACATTAATGAAATCACTATGTTGGATCCACATATTTTGGAATCTAAAAGAGGTAGGGAGGATAGTAAAAGGAAGAAGTTTTGAGAAATTAAAAGAAGAGCATGGTCGACAAAGTTATCAAATACTCAAATGTGAGGCCAATTGATCTAAAGGGAATTAAAGAGGGTCTTATCAGCCTAGTCAAAGAGTTATGCCCATGAGCTTGAAACCAATATCAATCAGATTGCAATCAAGAATCATATTAAAAAAAGTCTTCCATAGAGTGGATGTTTGGAGAGCAACCTCCCATTCTTTTCGAGGAAGTGAGAATATTGTTGAAGTCACCCCCAACCAACCAGGCTTTGTTGATAGAGGAGGCAAAGGTTCTTAAGTTATCCCAAAGGATGTTCCTACTAGCTCTATTACAACATGCATAGATAAAAGAACCAAGAGCAAAAAATTCACCCAATGAGGTTTGAACATTAACCAATTATTGGAGATCATCAAAGATAGAGATGTTGATAAAATTATTCCAAAAGCACTAAATTTTATTACTAATATTATAAAAGAAATTTTCAAAGCCCAACATTCTAGCAATAAGGGTAATTTTAGAAGAGTGTATGAATGGTTCAATAACAATAAGTAAGGCTATGTTATGAGTATGACAAAGGCTTCTAATATGGTTGCAGACAATGAGAGTCCCAACACCCCGACATTCCAAATAAGAAAGAAAGGCCAAAATAGCCACCCATCCAACCAACATATCCTCCCAGCCAACCACCATAGTAGGAGAAAATCCAAATCAATGAAAAGACCAATAGCATCCATCATGCCAAAACCACCCAAGACAACCAGGAAAAGGGTAGAAGCAAACAACAACATCCACCAAACCAACCAAAGCAGCAGAAATTCTGATCCAGGTGAGGTGAATAGCTAGCCATAAATAAAATGGAGCAAAGACTGATAAGACTGACTAAAAGCCATCAATCAGGAGTAGCAACAGTATAATAGGAACACCACCAAAGCCAATAGTAAAAAGGAGTAGAAATATCAATGAGTGCAAGCATCATAACCATAGCCAAGTTAGGTACCAATACACCAAACCAAGTCACGATCCTAAAGCAAAATAATAGCCACTAAATAGCCATCAAGCAGCCAACCCAAAATAACAACAAAAACAAAAGCAGCTACAGCCAAGAGAGGAAGACCATTACATGAAGTGGCCGAAACCATAACCAAAAGAAACAAACCCAAACTAGCAAAATTGACCACCAAAACCCAATCCAAAAAAAAGAAGAAATAACAGTCAACAAATAACCTCCACCTTGACAAATCCAATCCAAAATTAGACCACCAACATCCTCTCCAATCTACCACTAACAAAAGTGGATAAACCAGCCAACACAGCCACCCAACCAACCAACACAGCCTGCCCACCTAGCCAACCAACAAGGCCACCCAGCCAACCACCATAGCAATAGAAAATCCAACTCAGTTAAGGAAGCAACCATCTTAGAGATATGGAAAATCCCATACAGAAAATAGTAGGCAAAGCCACCACCCAAATGAAGGTCACCAAAAATAACCAAGCAACAATAATCATCCAACCAGGCAACCAGCATCCACCAGGCCGAAAAACTAAAACAACCTAGATAGAAAAAATAGGAACCACCAAGTATTAACCACTTGGCCAACCCAAAAGCAAGAGCTTAAAAACAAAACCCAGCATAGGCCCAAGAGTGAAAATAAGCAAATGGCCACAACCCAAAAAAGGTTTAACAAAGGGGAACCAAAAGTAATGGCTCATAAAAAACCAACAGAAAAAACCAAGCCAAAAAAATTATAATCTGAGATAAGGTAATCCAGTGTTATCCAAGTTGACCAAACCCCTTAAAATTTTAGGAAAATTTGATTATTAAATAAAATTAAATTAGTTAAGTTCACACCTAAAGTAGTCAAGAAATCAACACAAGCATTACCTTCACAAAGGATATGGAAAATTTTATAACAAACTTGAGAAAAAAGATTTTCGGTATAATTAAGAAGATAAAATAAATTAGCATTTCCTGTTATATTAGAGTTTAGCACATCAAAAAGTGAGAATGCATCAACTTAAATCTAGATGTTGAGGAAACCTTTATTCAAATAAATCTCAATAGCTTTATAGACAGCCATAAGCTCAACATAGATAACATAATAGGCTTTGAGAGGATAGGCAAAAGCAAAAATGGTAGTACTTTAGAATTCCTATGAATACCACCACAACCATATTTATTGGAAGCAGAACCATCAAGATTCATTTAATTAAATTTTCTTTGGGTTTGATCCAATGGATAATCCTAGCTCTTTTATAAGAGTCAACATCAGTAATGATACCCAATTTTTTAGCCACAAATTTATAACCTATAAAATGAATGTTACTGATAAGATTTGCATTAAATAGAGCTTGAATTTTTTCTTTGGTTCTAGATAAGATCCTTTTATGGCTCATTGGAATACCATGATATTTAGCATCATTTATATCCATCCAAATAAACCAGATAAGGGTAATAGCAACTAGAACTTTGATATGACCTTTCACAATTTTCTGGAAACAGACTTCAAGAAGTTGATATATGGAATGAGAGCCATGAAAGTAGTTGGTGTTAAACAAATCATCTTACCATAACCATAATTTAGAAGCAATAGCACCATTGACAATAACATGATTAGTATTTTCAGTATGAAAGGAACAATAGCACTTTGATGGCAAATAAAACCCTTTATTCTAAAGCAAAAAGTCCACAAGAATAAAGTTATTCAAAATCCTCCAAGCTAAAACCAAATAAGAAATGGGAATGATATTGTTCCAAAGTTTAATGAAAACATTTGCAGAGTTTTGCTTATCTCTAATAAAATTCCAAACCTCTTTAAGAACAAAATCACCATTATAAGAAACCTTAAAGAGACTTTGGTTAGGTTTGTTAGAGAAAATAAAGATATTTCTAAAGTTATCTAAAAGAGAAATAGGGATATAATTCTCAAGTTTATTTTCATTCCAAGTGTTGTTATGCCAGAAAGAGTTAACTTTGATAGCTGTAGTAGAGTGGGTAGATAAAAGTGAGTCAATAGAGCCATTTCCAATCCAATTGTCTTACTAAAAGAAAGAAGAACTAGAATGAATACCTCGACATATTAAGGGTTAAGCAACCCATTTAATGGAGCAAAGCCTTTTCCAAACCGGAGAGTCACGAAATTTATAAGCACGTATAAGAGGGTGTTTTACCTGGAAATAGTTTTTCATCATAAAATTAGCCCAAAGGCTATCATTCTTTCTAAAATTCCACCGAGCTTATAGAGAAGGCATTAATAGCTTCATGAATTGTTGCAACGAGGCCACCTTCACCCAATGGACCACAATATTTATGCCAGGAAGTCCAATGCATTCTTTTAGTAGAATTATTGGATCCCCAAAAAAATTTATTAAGCAAGTGATCAATTCTGATAAGAGTAGCATTAGTGGGGATAATAGTTTGAATCAAATAAAGCGGCATTGAATTGAGAGTGCTTTTAAGAATAGTGAGACAACCACCAAAGGAAAGTAAATGAAATTCCTAAACAAAAATTTTATTTAAAATTTTTTGAATTAACTCATCAAAAAGATGGGATCATTTCAGATATTTAAAAAGAGGAGCACCCAAGTACTTAAGAGGAAGGTGTTGATGTTTAAAGTTAGTGATATGCGGATTTGATTAATTTTATTATTGAGATGCTTGAAGAAGCAAAATAGCTTTTATTCTCATTGATAGATATACCACTTTTTGAACCAAATTTATTTAAAAGAATCTTGAGATTCTTGATATGATGAATAGAAGCATTGCAAAAAATAATGAAATCATTTGCAAATTAAATGAAAAATAAGATAAACACCAAGAGTTTTGTAATGCATACTAGGATTGTTTAAGAATAGATCATTGATGCTCCTAGATAAGTACTCAACACAATAATAAATAAGGTAAGAGATAGAGGATCCCCTTATCTTAGGCCATGGGAAGAACAAAAGAAGCCCAAGGCTTCCCCATTAAGCAAAATAGAAAACTAGGCATTTTTAATACAATTTTTAATAAGAAAAATAAATTTATCAGAAAACCCAAATAAATTCAGAATATGGATAAGGAAATCCCAAGAGATATTGTCAAAAGCTTTGGTAATATCTAATTTGAACATAATGTTGCCACCTCTAGTCTTAGCATCAAAATCATGAATTAATTCTTAAGAAAGCAGAATATTATCATAAATAGATCTACCTTTAACAAAACTAGTTTAATATAGAGATAATCCTATGAAGTAAAGGACTAAGCCAGTTGGTTAGAATTTTGGAAATCAGCTTACAGAAGAAGGTGCAATGACTAATAGGTCTAAAATAACTCCAATAGTTTGGATTATCTTTCTTAGGTTTGAGAATAATAGAAGTGCAAGAAAATATCTAGGAAAAGGATTACCATTAAAAAAATCAACCACAGCCTCAATCAAATCATTTTTAATGATAAACTAATATTTTTTAAAAAATTGGGTAGTGAAACCCTCCGGACCAACAACAGAATCCATGTTCATGCTATTAAGAACTTTAAAAATGTCCTCTTCATTAGGTACAATAGTAAGCAAATCATTATCATTATTATTTATAATAGAAGAAATCAAGTGTGATTTAAAAATAGCTTCATAAGAGCAACTCTTATTAAGTATATTTCTAAAGTATTTAATGGATGAATCTTTAATATCATTATTCTCCGTAATCCATTCTCCATTATCATCTTTAATTTTTTGAATATTATTTAAAGCTCTCTTTCTATTAAATAAAGCATGGAAATATCTAGTATTTATGCCACCATCTTTAATATGTTTACTAGTAGCTTTTTGGACCAATAAGTCTCTTCTATATTTTGAAAATTAAGAAGTTTATCTTTCACCTCAATCAAGTCCTTAATCTTAGTAGGATCAGACATAACAAAGACTTCAAGATCACAAACCAAATTTTCTATTTCCTTGATATTAGTAAAAGGTTTTAAAATAATGCTTGTTCCAAAAGATTTTGTTTAAGTTTTTAAGCTTAAACCAAAATCTATTCATCCCCATAATCAAATGGTCAGAATGTAAGAGAGCTTTCCAATTGTTAGCCACACATTAAAGAAATCAATATGTTGAATCCACATGTTCAAATCTAAAATGAGAGAAATTTTTAATCTATTAGAGTTATCTTTAATAGAAACCAAAAGAGGAGCATGATCCGATAAGGTTCTCGCTTAAATGATCGAAGTAATAGGCCATTGAGTAATCCAATGAGTATTAAAAGAATTGGTCCAACCTTTGCCAAAGTCTAGAGTTTTGCCAAGTAAAATTTGAACCCTTAAAGCCAATATCAATCAAATTGCAATCAAGGATCATATTGGAAAATTCTTCCATGGAATGAATATTAGGAAAGCAACCACTGCTTCATTCAGAAGAGAATAAAATAGTGTTGAAATGCCCACCAATAAACCAAGGTTTATTGACAAAGGTAGGAAAATTCCTCAAGTTTTTACAAAGAAGATTTCTACGAGATCTATTACAAGATGCATACATAAAAGAGCCCAAAACACAATAGTCACCATAAGATATTTGAGCAATGAAAACTTCTTTAAAATCATAAAGAATAGAAGCCTCCACAAAATTATTCCAAAAACACCAAGTTTTATTACTAACATCAGAGAAACATTTATTGAAACTGATCATTATAGCAAAAAATGGTTAATTTTGTTTGCATGAATAAGAGGCTCCAAAATAATAAGTAAAGAAATATTATAAATAACAAAGGTTAAATAGTTATGAATAGAGAGGGTACTGATCCCTCTAACATTCCAAATAAAAAATTAAACATAAGTAAAATAAATGGGTTAAGAAAAGGTTAATTAGGAGAGGAGAGAGGCCGCAATAGATTTCATGTTTTTGGACAATTTGGGAGGGAAGTTTTTAACATTTTTTTTTTGCATGATAACTTTTTGAAACCATTTCCTTTTTCCATAGAATCATCATTTGAAGGATTTAGCAATGTTTCTCATAGATTTAGTGGAATTCTCCTGAATAGAAGTGAGTTCTTCCAAGCCATTAGAATTTATTAAAGGCAAATGAGCATCGGGTGTAAAGGGAGCGAATAGATTTATTAAGAAGGCAAGTGTGAACATCAATGCCTTCTTCTTCAATACCCAAATTATTAGACAAAACTAAATCTTTTTGAGAATTTAAATCATCATGAACTAAAGTAAAGTCAGGTTTTTCAAATTGAATATCATGAGAAACCAAAGCCATATTCTCCATTGAATTCGAATTTTGCATAACATTGATATCCTCATTAATATTTTAAAGTAAAGCTTTATTTTCATCAATCAAAATTGGTAAGGATGCGGTGATCGACTCAGAGGAAAAAGAATCATCATCCAAAAGTTTAAAGAAATTATTATTTTCCACATTAGAAACCTTCAATTTCATAGAAGAAATAAGTGGTAAAATAGCCTTATTAGGAACATTCAATGAATAATTTTTTTTTCTAAATTAACTTTTTGATATTTAACAATGGTTGGCTTAAGTTTAGGAATAATAGTTTTCTTAGTAAGAATTTTCTTTTTTAGGTGAGGATGCAGACTGAAACATACAGAATTATTGTGCCCGGAATTTACATTGAGAATAAAAGACAACAAAATTTTCAAAATCAACTTTCTACATATAATCATAATTTTAAGATCCCAACCAGATTTCTTTGGGGTGTTTCTTGGTAATGTCTAATTCAACAAGGATTCTAGCAAAAGGTTGAGATTTCATAGCCATTTCCTGATCAATTTGCAATGGCCGACCAAATAAAGCACCCACAATAAAAAGGAATTGATGATTAACGAAATGAATTTGCATATTGGGAAGAGAAATCCAAACCAGAATGATTGGGTCCCTAATATCAAAGAGTGGAATCCATTTCAACAACCTCATTTAGAAATTGAAAACAAAATAAGAATGACGAGTAAAAAATGTGAGTAATCCAAATCATTCGTTAACTGAATCAAAATATGGCGGCGATCAATTAAACCAATCATAAAAGCACCCAAAAGTTTTAGACTATGAAAGAAAGAGTGAATGTTTTCCAGCCTACGAAGAGTAAACTTTCCAACCAAAGTAAATTCAAATAGCTTAACAAGCTTTTCCATAATCAGATCAGAGCACATAACCATAGGCATGCCTCTAAAAGAAGTCAAAACAAGTTCCAGGGACTCACCTGAATAGCTATCCTTACTAGTGAGGATGTCTTTGAATGATTTTGAAGCAGCCAAAGCCAGGGTAGTTGATTCCCTAGTAGGATCCATTGATCCTTTCCCCACAAAATCATCGGGAAGATGCCAAGCCATGACGTCACCCAAGTAAAATAAAAGAACACCATCGATTCCAGAAAGAATCTTGTGAGAATCATGCCAAATAGTCATCAAGAAGTGATTAGAAAGCCAAAAATGAGAGGGGAAAAGGAGAATCACCAGAGCATGAGGTCGAGGGCTCGGGCGGAGGGTTGGTTTAAGTTAAGGTTTGTGTTTTCTTAGTTTAGTTAATTTTTTATTTTTTTGTTTATTTTAGGTTTATTTTATTTTAAGTTTAGGTTTAGGTTATTTTAGGGTTTAGGTTTAGGTTTAGGGTTTAAGTTTTAGGTTTAGGTTTTGTGGGTTTAGGGTTAGGGTTTTAGGGTTTAGGTTTAGGGTTTGGGATTAGGGTTTAGGGTTTAGGATTAGGGTTTGGGGTTTAGGTTTTAGGATTTAGGGTTTGTGGTTAGGGTTTAGGTTTAGTTTTTAGGTTTAGGTTCAAGTTTTAGTTTAGGGTTTAGGGTTTTGTTTTTTTAACTGAGAACAAATTATTCAATATTTCTTCTTTTCGATTTCATCAACCAAGTAACACACTATTGACCTCAGTTTTGGAGTAAGTTCTCAACCTCCTTTTAGACCTAGGAACCTTCTAGAAACTAAGGTTTCTTTAGTCATAAGACACTTCTAGAGATTATGTGAACACTTGACCTAATCCTAGAGACTTAGAAGGGTTAATCATAGCATTAGGAAATGCCTTAGGGACTTAGGAAAATCACATACCCTATAGCCTAAACCCAATCCATGTACACCTTCTGAAATTCAATTCAAATCCAAATTTCAAACCAAACCTCAAACTAAAATTCAAATCCAAATCCAAGTCCAAACTCAATTCCAAATGATTGAAACCCAAGATCAAATCCAAACTTGAAATCCTTCATAAGCCCTTTAATCAACCTTCATGAACATAGCCAAATATTCCATCCAATTCAATCCAAACTCAATTGATTTTCTTATAAATCAATTGTACCTTCAATTATCTTTTCAAATATAAATGAAATATAAATTCAAATAGCCAAAACCAAATCCAAAATCAAATCAAAACCCAATTTAAACCCTTTAAGCCATTTCCTTGAACTTGGCCAAAACCCATCTAAATCAAGCCAAAATCAATGGATTTTCTCTTGAATCAATCATTCCTTCAATCATCTATCCAAATATAAATGAAACCTACAATCATCCAGTCAAACCAAAATAAACCCAAGTCAAACCCAACCTAGCCCATTTGACTTGAAATATTCAAATGAACCAAAACTCATTTGAATCCAAACCCATTGTAATTGAATTTATATATCAATCTCAAATCTATATATAAACTCAACTAAATCAAGCTAACTAAATCCAATTGGTTCACTTGACCCAAAGAGGCCAATTTGACCTACATGAACCAAAATCCAATTCAATCCAAATCAAAGTGAATTAAGCCAATCCAAAGTTCATGTCATGATTGTTGATCACCCTAAGATGATCAATTGATATAAATTGGGTCAAACAAAGTCAACCTAGCCAGTTGACCAAGTCAACCCTTTTGCCTATATGAACCCAAACTAACCAAATTACAACCTAAGCCAAATCCACTGAAAAACAATGATTCAAATTAACTAAAAATAAATATTTAAACATGACTTGACCTTCAGTTGAGCCAAACCTAGCACAATTGGCCCTCTTGACACTAGTTGACCCAAATTGACATAAAGGGGTCAAATTAGACTAAACTCAAATTAAATCCAAATTAAATCAAACCAAACCATACAATCCTCTCCAAATAGTTATATGAACTTGACATAACCCTTGGTTTGACCTAATTTGACCAATTGGTTAACCTAACCCATTTTGACCCAAATGGGTCAAATTATGCCAAACCTAACCAAATGAACTCCAAATGACATGAAATTTGGTCCAACTCTCTTTTGACTCATTTCAAATATGCTAAAATCAAATTCAATGTTAAATGACCACTCTACCCTTGTGCTAAGGGCATCACATAAGACAAAACACCTATGTAAATGGTCATTTCTTTTCTTTGGCCACTTGACACTCATCAATTATTCCACCTAGGCTCCAAGGACATTGTACAACCTAACCCAAAAGGTTGTTGGGTCAACTATGACTCATGGGGAGGTGAAATCACCTCCCCTCCCCCATTAGAACACTAGGCATGAAGGAACTACACTTCTCTTTGATAGGACACCCACTTGTCCTTCATAACAGCTATCTTCCATGCCTTAGCAACCAAATTAAGCCACCTAAGGAGAATCCTAACCACCCCAAGCCAATGACACCCACTTGGAGCCAAAAACTATTTTGAATGTGGTGATTTTCAGCCATTGCAAGGAGAAAAAATAGAGAGGAAAAAACTCATCCTCACACACTCATTTTACTCTCTTAGAGCTTCCAAACCAACCATCAACCATTCCCACTTGACTTTTGGGCAAAAGCCATCAAAATCAAGTGGATTCTGGTGAGGAAGCAGCGACCATTGGTGGATACATTATTTTGAAGTGAAGCAAGAGCCCGAACCCATTCCAAAGCTTCTTCTTGGAACGCAAATCGCACCTCTAGGTAATTTTCAAGAACCGCCTACCTTATTTGTGATAGTTTTGCTTGATTTTAGGAATTTCCTTTAGATTACCCATGCATTTTTTATTTTAAATCATCCCCACACATTTTGAGTGATTTCAAGTGAAGATCGCTAGAAAATCGAGCCTAAAATGAAGTTTTTCATTCAATTTTTTCATAAGAATCATAAAAATCTTGCCAAGAATAGTGTTCCATCCGCCTCTTCCACCGAATTGCCCGTCAGCCATCTAATCTTCTATTCAAGGAAATATACAACTTAGATCATATGGATCACATGGCTCTGATCAGTGGATCACATGGTTCAGATCACGCGATCATCGATCTGGACCAGATCGATCGACGGCCGATCCGACACGATTTGTTCCGATTCCCACTCATCTGCCGATGTGACGCACACCCACTCACGCTATGCCATGTGGCTTACGTGGTCCACCAATGCTTAAGCCGTTGAGGTTAAGTAAGATATTAGGGATTTTCTACATTTAAAAATTAATTAAAAATAGTTAAAACTTCAAAAATTTATAAAAAATAAAACACTTAACTAAAAATTGCAAATTATGGTTCGTTGGATTTTTCTTTCAGAAAGGAATCCAATGAAGGAAAAAGCCACAAATCTTACTAAATATTTTGAGCTTAATTTAAGTTTAAGGAAAAATTAAATTTCATTAATTAAACCAAAATGACAAAATAGATTGATTTGAATTTTTAAAAGATTAAAACTGAGCTTAAAATCTACCTACCATACAAATTTCAAGTTAAAAGGGTTTCTGGATTGGGGGATATTGCATTCTAAAATTCAAATAGTTAAAATAGACTAATGGAATTTATAAAAATCATGGAAAATCATTTAAATCAGCTGAAACTTTGAAAAATTATAAAACATCATAGAAAATCCTAAAAATGTAAGTATATATTTGTTTGATATTTCAGGAGATTCAATTAAAATTGATCCCAATTAATTGAAATAGAATTAAGGCTTAATTGGTTTAATTAAAATCTTAATTAGCTTAATTACTCTCTAATTACCTAAGTAATTAATCCAAAACTTTTTGATGTTGATTAATGGGATGCCTCAGCCTCCCATAATTTTCTTGGGATTTTTTGCTTGGTTAATTAGGAAAATTGGTTATCTTAACCTTAATTACTTTCTTAATGAATTAGATAATTAATTAATTATCTAAATAGTAAGGAAATAATTAATTAAGCTTGTTAATCATTGTGAAATAGTGAATTGGCATTGGGAATGAGATTGGGACCTCTTTCACAATCTTTTCCCTAAGTCCTTGTACTTGAATGGAAATTAATTAATTTAGGATTAATTGATGGTTTAATTCATTAATTAAATTTCTTAATTAATCAATTTGAAACTATAATCACATGAAATCTTAATTAATCAATTCATGGATAGATATTTAGGTGTTCAATAACCTAAAGACATTTAAAGAAATTATGGTTAACCCACATTTGTGGGAAAACCATGAAAGTTCTTAATTAAGTTTCTTAACTTAATTAATCACTAATTGTGAGCCAATTGCATTAGGCCTCTTTCATTTCTTAGGTTCATTTTTAATTTAATTTCCAATGTATGTACATAACATGTAGGCTCATAATTACTTGGTTAATTAAATTATGGTAAACATAGGTAAGGTTTAATTAATGGATTTAATGCATAATACAACTTAATTAACTCATAAAATCAACTTAATTACTTTTCATTAAACAAAATTAAATCACAAACATGGGAATGGTTTAGGATCAGAAAAATTTCCTTAATTTATTCAAACCAAATGAAATTGAAAGTGATAAAAAAGCCTTGGTTTTCTTTAAATGCTTTTATTTTATTTTATTGTACTTAGGAACTAATTTAATCGAATGAAATCACATTTTTTTTTTGCTTATTCATTCCTTTCCAATCATGTTAAATGTTGTATGTCATTTGAAATCATACATTCATCTTTTCAAAATTAATTAAATCAAATGGTTTTTATGTCGCTTGCATGTGTTGATTTAATTTATAATATGTGTGGTTATTATCACTATTAAATCAAAATGTATTTTCCTAAGCTTATAAATGAATGGTTACATATGCTATGAATGCTATTATAAATACAGTATGTGAGTATAGCTTAAATGTATGAAGTGAAGCTCCATTCCTTTTATTGATGTATTGATTTATGTAAGTGAGAATGTTAATGGGTATATAGTCTTGACATCCGAGGAATACAAGGCTTTAGTTAGCACCAAGGAGGTCATTTGATCACCTCACTTTCTTGGTTTAATAATGGTACATACTCCATTTGATTTCATTCTTATGTATTTCAATACTAGAATTTGGATGATGCTTTAATTCATATACATAAATGATTCAATCAAATTAAATATCATTTTTTTGCATGATTTTCATTCTCCAAATTATGAATACATGCGTATGTATTTAAGAAAAGTGGTATATAGTCGGACATTCGAGAATATGAGGCTTTAGCTAGCCTAAGGAGGTCATTTGATTACCTCACTTCTGGTTTAACAAAGGCACGCGTACTTGGTTGGGTCTTTTATGCATACATGTGTGTATTTAATTAGAGAATGGTAATCCTTCCTTTTCATTAAAATACATGCATTTATTATTTAAGTGATTGAATTAATTGATCATGTGATTTGGAGCTCTCTTTCTTATGTTCATGCATGTAAATTTACATATGGTTTGAATTTAATGGTATATAATCTGGACATCACGAGAATATGAGGCTTTAGTAGGCAAGGAGACCCATCATGGCTTAGGAGTCCTTATTAGGTGATTAGGTCCATTATATGGTGATAATTTCTATCTTTCGAGATAGTGCATCTTTCCTTAATGTTGTATCAGATCATTTCAATAAGTACCCCCTAAGATCTACGTGGTGTCCCATATCTCAAAAAAAACACCAGATTTTCTTTGGTGACTCCAGGGGAGGTTCCTCTCTCCATCTCTAGTAGAAATTATTGTCTCCAAACATCGATAGTGGACTTGTATTTTATATGGGTCCAACATATTTTCTTTCTGGTACTTATTCATCCTTAGTTTGAGCTAGCTAACATCCTTTGGGTTTTAAGACCTCACTCCATAGGTCTTAAAACCACTATGTCCCCAATAGTTAAAAAAATTTGAATTAACTAAAGAAGATGACTAAATATTTAGAACCTCTTTACCATTCTCTTGGTGAGGCAAGGTTCATCTCATACTTAAGAAAGTAAAATCTTTGCAAAAAGATATATACTTTCAAAAGCACTTCTAAAATTAAACTTATCATGACAAAAGATCTGCATTTAAAGATAACCAAACCTCATGCAACAATATCCATGATTGTTTCATGGAGGTTCTTTTCAAAATTTAAATTCAATTAATTTTAAAATACTTTTTCCAAAAGCAAATATTTCAAAATAGTAATCTCCATTCAACACACCTAAGCTTGTTGAATGAAGATTTTATTTTCAAATAAGATCATGACATAAAATTGAAATTTCATTTAGAACATCCTACATATGTTAAGTTGGAATTTCTCTTTTTTAAAAAACATCACACACAAATATCCCATCTTTGAAAATCAAAAAGACAAATATAATTGATTTCCATTTAACATACCTAAATTTGTTAAATGAAAGTCCCCTTTTCAAAATCATTAAAAATTACAACACATTTGAATTCCATTTGACATACCCAAATTTGTCAAATGAGAATTCCTTTTTCAAAATCAAAAGAAAATTGGACTCTACTTAACATACCCACATTTCCTAAGTAGAGTTCCATTTTTAAAATCATAAATAAATCAAACACTTGAACTCAATTTGACATACCCAAACTTGTAAAATGAGAGTCCCACCTTTTCTAAATTGAAAATAATTTGAACTTTATTTAGCATACCACATTTGTTAAATAGAAGTTCTCCTCTTTAAAACAAAATGAAACAAACTCATCAAACACACTTGATCCCTACTTGACATACCAAATTTGTTAAGTAAGGGTCTCATTTTTCAAAATCAAATCAAAATACATCAAACACATTGTGCTTCGCTTAGCATACCTAAATTTGCTAAGTAAGGATCCCATTTTTTAAATTGAATTCAACAAATCAAATAAATGACACACATCATTGTAAACAACAAAAATGCTTTCAAAAATTGTTTTCAAACATGCACTTGAATCTCATTTAGCATACATAAATTTCCTAAGTGAAGATTCCAAAATCTAATTCAAAAGAAAGTTAATTGACCGTCCATTTAACATACTCAAATTTATTAAATGAGGGTCCCAAACATAAAATAAAATTAAAATGTGAGCCAATGGAAGCATCAATTAAGAGCCTCTCCAAAACATTTGAACCCAATTCAACATACCCAAATTTGTTGAATGTGGGTTCTAAATTTAAATCATATTTAAAGTCTCTACTCTAAAAAAAAAAAATTTCAAAATCTCTCTAATATTTGAACCCTATTTAGTATACCTAAATTTGTTAAATGTGGGTTCCAATTCAACAATTAAATTAACTAAATAATTCAAGTCATCAACATTCAAGTGAAGGTCTGATATGGTTCTCTTTCCAAGATTCTAGCCCTCATGACCATCAGTAGAAAGGAGGTGGCAGGAAAGAAGACACTTCTTCAGTTTGACCTACAGTCGATTTGAGTTTTTCTAACCAAAGGAGAAAGGCCATAAATTTCCTTCAAGAGCCAAGAATAAGGTCAATAAGGATTTTTGAGTATGTATTATCCATTCTAGATAAGTATGACTCAAATGATTTGAATCCTAATTCCCAAAGAAGATAACTCTCAAAATGACAATCACAATAACGATCGTAATTAGAAGTATCGATGGACTTGATTCCTTTAAGGATTCCAACTCGAGTAGAGGTACCCCTATTTTAAACTTTGGTGGTGTTACTATCGACAAAAGATTTAGAATCATTAAATCTAATAGAAAAAATTTTGGGCACCATAAAAGAGTAGGTAGACATCAATTCTACTTCTTTGTAAGAAGATATCATAGAAGGCCAATGGTTGTAGTGGCAGGGTCCTACCACTTTGATCAACACCATAGCAAGAAGCAAACCAATCATTGGAAATAATGAAATTCTAAATCCTTCTTAAGATACACCTCACAATCCAAAATAAGGGCATCAAACTATTCTGAAGGTTAATCTTAAGGTCTAAACTATCATGGAAGGTTGCCTAAGCTAAAATAATGAGTGCACCCTCACCTTCTCTAAGGAGATAGAGGAGTGATTAATTGGAACTTAACCTAATTCTTCCTTGCTCAGTTAGTGGAAACCTCCTTAAGTCTTACTCAACATAGAATATCCTATGGAAAAGAAAGACAAGCTATCCCATCTAGAGAACACAATATAAACAAAGACTCAAAAAAAAAGAGAACAAAAAAATGAAACAATAAGACAAAAGAAAGAAAAGAAAAAATGAAAAGAATGAATGAAAAAAATAGATAAGAAGAGAAAGAAAAGAACAAAAAGAGAAAAAGTAAAGCACCAATAATACACATTGATTTGGAATCCAAAGGATAAATCATGTGTACGAGGTGTAAATTCAAAGAAAAGGAGATAAAATATATATATTGGAAATAGATTTTGAGTCTACTTTTGACAAGTCTTTGGAGTAGATAACAGTAAAACAAGAAGTTCTTAAAGGATAATTCATGAAAGATATGACTAGAAACTGTGTGGGTATGCGAGCACATTGACTCCAATTCTACTATCTCATGATATTATTATAGGATTGTAAGTTAAGAGTTGTGCCTAACCTCTAACCTAATAATATATATATATATATATATATATATATATATATATATATATATATATATATATATATATATATATATATATATATATATATATATATATATATATATATATATATATATATATATATATATATATATATATATATATATATATATATATCAAATTTCCACTTCATCTCTTTTTCAAGCTCTGAGAATTCAAATTGTAGATAAACCTTTAAATAAAGTAATAAAATCATATTTTTCCTAGTCTACTTTTTAAAGAATTTAGAAGACTTTCAAGTAGAGGATACACTCCACGAAGTTGAGAAGAAAATTAGATCATCAACCAATGAGTTTTAAGAGATTAACCTTAGAACATAAAGGTAGTCCACCCACACTCCCAACATCCATATATGATAAGTTAGAAAGAAAATGCCAATGACTTAGTTATGTTACTTTTGTAGTTTAAAGACTGCATTACCTAAGACCATAATGAAGTGCCTAATACATCTTCATAGGTAACAACCTACAAATTCAAAATTGAACCTATTGCTATTCCTACTTTGCAAACTTTTGATGCGAACATTTGCACCAAGAACAAGATCAAAGTTTGTGGTCAACCTTATTAAAGAAGAAATATGCTATCATGATTACCCAATATTATGCTCAGTCAAAAAGGAAGGACATTCAAATCCACACATACATTGATTCTAAAGATTTAAGTTAGACATGTCTTGAAGATGAATCCACATTACCTATTTTAGATTTTATAGCAGACATAGCCTCTTTACATGTAGTTTCCTCATTCAAGGATGGGTTTAATTATGCTAGAGGATGAGTGGTCATTTGCACTTATAATTTCCATTGGAATTTACCACTATAAGGTCATGCCTTTTCTTTGGTCACTGGGGTTAAAGAAAAAGGAAGACCATCTTTATACAGTAGTTGTCTTGATTGGTTATGACACTGACTTGAAGTTGAATCCCCTAAAGTATACAATTAGAATGAATTTAGGGGAGTATCTAAGGCTTGTAGTAAAGCATCATGGGATAACAAGAATTGATTTAAAAGAGATTAAAGTGACATTAGAGATGCAGCCTTCAAGATTCTACTTAATAGGAGAAAGATTTCAATTAACGTTGAAAATAGATGGTTTAAAATCTTTCAAAGTTAGCCTATCTCAAAACTTTTTAAATTATAATTCTAATACCGATCATTGAAAGGACTACCTTGGTGCTTCAAAGGATGGAAAGTAGTTTAAGCTACTATGATAGGGGAGCACCCGATGCTTCCAATCAATAAACACTATTTTAAGAAATACTATCCTTAAATAATGTTTGAAAATAATTATCATCAATAAAAATACTATCTTTCCATTCATCAAATCCCTTCTTCATTACAAGCATTATTTGCATATCTGTGTATCTACCATGATGTGTTTAGGATATGTGTAACATAACCCAAATGGCATCCTATCCTTCATCAAAACAAACAACTACACCGATTCTCACGGTGCTATTAGGATAGGTGTAAGAGAACCCAAGAGGCATCCTATTAGTACAACTAAGTTAGGTATAAGACAACCAAACATCCTTTTTTGGTGGAGTCACATTGCCCCTCTCGCTATTTCATCCACTCTTGATGTGTTTAGGGTAGGTGTAAGGAACCCAAGTGGAATCATATCCTTCATCAACACAACACAAACACAAACTACACAATCACATGAACAAATACACATCTTTTGTCTCGGGCTACTTTGATGTGGGATAACACCCCCCACGACCCTCACTTATTTGTTGCTCTAGGTCGGATTGATGTGTTACCCTACTAGTGAATCACCCCAGTGGTCCATTATTTAGGAAGATGTAAGTCTGCTATGCTTTCCTTCCTGACCTGGTGACTGCACACTGATGAGCACCGTGATAGCATGGTAGGACTTACTATGTGGTTGTTAAGCTACCCTCTTGTTGGCTCTGTTTAAGAAGATGCAAGTCTGCTATGCCTTCTTCTTAAATTAGTCATCATGAACTGACTTGGTTGAGTATATCTTACAAACATACATGCACATCTTCTATCTTGGGCTACTTTTGATCAGGATAACGCAACACTCACTCATTTTTGCTCTAAATTGAGCTAACTACCAGTGCGTAACCTAGTAGTCCTTTATTTTGGAGGATGTAAGTCTACTACACTTTATTTCCTGACTTGGCTATTGCACATCGATGAGTGCCTTGTTAGCATGGTAGGCCTTATGGTGTGATTGGTAAGCTACCTTCATGTTGGCTTCATTCAAGAGGATATAAGTCTACTATAAACTTTCTTCTTAGAATAGCCATCGAGAACTGACTTGGTCAAGTAGTGGATTAGGGTAAGGCCCAAGTGACACCTTTCTTCTTGACTACTTCAAGTTTGGGTCTAGTCCTTCTTTATGACTCCCTACTTAGTAGTCGCCCTTAGGTTGGGTTTGACTTATTGTGCCAATAATGGGTCACCCTAACGGTTGATATAAGTTTGCTAGACTTTCTTTTTAAGTACCCCCCCTAGGTGAATAACATGTCGGCGATGACAAACTATCCCGATAATGAGTTTAACTTTAGGGATATATAAGTCTACATGCCTTCTTCCTAGATTGATTGTTGCTGACTGATGGGCACCTTAGGTTGGTTGGTGTTTGCTATCCTGATAGCAACCCACCCAGTGGATACACCACTCATGGTAGATATAAGTTTGCTATGCTTTCTCCTTGAGTTGGCCCTACACCTGCTTTCTTATTTATGGGTCCAAGATAATGACCCTATGGCACCTCCATGTGGGCACTTTATTTAGATCATGTCCTTTGTAACCTCATTTAGACTACAGTTTCTCTTTGGAGAATCCCCCTTTCCTAGTAACCACCAATATGGTTGGATATTTTCTTCCGTGGATGCATAGATTCTCCCTTGGTGCAGTAAATCTAAGATAGGTCTAGGCCAACATAGTCCCTTCTTAGTGAGGTCCCTCGCCACTACATTTAATAATAAATAAATAAATATATATATATATATATATATATATATATATATATATATATGTATATATGATTAGGAATTAATGCCCCCAGCAGTACCTTTCCTAAGAAGGCATCATATCTTTAGGTAGTGTCAGCAAAACTCCCTTTAGGAATCTCTTGACTACTCATGAGTTGAGATAAGTCCTCCATGACACTCTCTCAATAGTGGCCCTTAGGACAGGTTCAATCTATTATTCCACCAACAGGTTACCCCGGTGATCATCTTGGCTTTGGAAGATGTAATTCTACTATGCATTCTTTCAAGCATGATTTTTGAACGATGGGCAGCTTGATTGATTTATTGCATCTAATGGGTTACCCTAGTAGTTGTTCCTTACTTTGGAGATGTAAGTTATGCTTTGTCCAACAAAGCCATTTCACATCGAAAAGGCACCCTTAGGTTGGATAGTCCTACCCTTCGGTGGACTACCCTTTGGATCGTAAATGTAAGATAGGCAATATAACCCCTTCTCGGTGGTCCATCGCTTTTTGAGATCTATCAAATGAAATTAAAATAAATGAAAACAAACCAAATCAAAATTAAACAAATCAATGAAATTAATCTTGACTACTTTTGAGTTGACATAAGTCCCTCAGTAGCATTCACTTAGTAGTCACCCCTAGGTCGGGTTTGATTTGTTACGGATCCAAAAGATCATCCCAATGATTGATCCATGCTTTGGAAGATGTAAGTCTACTAAGCTTTCTTCCTAAGTACAACCTTTTCACATAGGCAACCCTTTTAGGATAGTCCTACCTTGTGGTAGACTATCCCTTTGGATTTGTAAATTTGAGATAGGTCAAGGCCGACATAGCCCCTTCTAAGTGGGTCCATTGCACACTAACAGGATCCATAATATCTAAATTTGAAACCAACCTTCCCAATGGAGTCAAATTAAAACATATCGAACAAACCAAACTTCTCCTTAGTGAGGCACAAATCAAATTAATCTCTCGAGTGGAGCCATAAGAAATACCAACAAACTCTTATCCCAAGCAGATAGCCCGAACCTGCTTCCCCAGTGGAAGGCTCACATTCCCAGTCCCTAATGGATTATAGATTCTTATCCTCAGTGAATACACACCCAAATAAATCATATTCCTAATGAGACTCAAATCCATATCCATAGTGGATAGCTTCAACTTACTTCCCTAGTGGAAGGTTCACATACTCAATCTGGATTCCATTTGACTCTCTTATGCCCTTTGCATAAAGAGATTCTCTTTGCACTAAGATTGTGATTCTATCTACCTTTCAGGTTTAGGTATACATCATTTTTGTTAGTGTTTGTAATTTGGAGTTGTTGATCATCTCGCAATGCAATAGGCGATGCATGTCAATTACACCACAACTATTGGGTGTCTTTTGTTGACCTCATGTTTGGAGTGAGTTCTCAACCTCCGCTTCTTAAACTAGGAACCTTCTAGACACAAATGTTTCCTTAGTCATAAGAAACTTCTAGAGAGTAGGTGAACACTTAACCTAAGCCTAGAGACTTAGAAGGGTTAATCATAGGATTAGGCCATGCATTAGGGACTTAGGAAAATCACCTACCCTATAGCCTAAACCCAATCCATGTACACCTTATTTTCAATTCAAATCCAAATATCCAACCAAACTGCTAACTCAATTTCAAATCCAAATCCAAATCCAAGTCCAAACTCAATTCCAAATGATTGAAACCCAAGATCAAATCCAAACTTAAAATCCTTCCCAAGCCCTTTAATCAACCTTCATGAACTTAGCCAAATTTCTATCCAATTCAATCAACTCAATTGATTTTCTTATAAATCAATTGTACCTTCATTATCTTCTCAAATATAAATGAAATATAAATTCAAATAGCCAAAACCAAATCCAAAATCAAATCAAAACCCAATTTAAACCCTTTAAGCCATTTCTTTGAACTTGGCCAAAACCCATCTAAATAAAGCAAAGATCCTAATCATTACTTTTACCTAAGATCCTAATCATATCCAAGCCACATGTTAAGCATCAATCATTTAAGTAACTATCAAAAACATGCCATCCTAATGCATAATGTAAACATAACATCAAACAATTATATAAACTATCATAAAAGAATAAAAGGTTGGTGTGGTCGAGTACCACCATACAACCCGAAGAGGGAAAAGATGGGTAGCTGAGCTCTACCTTTATACAACCTGGAATATGAAAGAATAATTATAATTGTATTAAATGCTATGGGGTCTTCTTTCTTCATATCTCCATTTCTAATTTGGTTCTTTCTTTAATTTGGATGGTTCTTACTTTAAAGGAATCACAGGGTACCCCAGGACAAAGCCTTCTAGCCACTACTCATCCTAGTCCCCCATAGCACTAATCTTAATTCCTATTACAAAAAATACATTTATGTGGGAAAAGTAAATCTAACTATACCTATAAAATAAATATACATATAATCCGAAACATTTATATTTATAATTTAGACTTAGCACCCTAGACATGGGTAACTAAGCCCATGTGTCCTAACGTGGATTATGCTTAAGGATTTAAGCAACCTGTAAAAAGAGCACTCACATTTATTTTTAAGCAACTCTTAAACATTATCCCTTGCAAAAACATGATTAGGCTAAAATTGGCCTATCATCTAGTCTACAAACATACACCCTAACATTCAATCTAAAATAACGCATCATAAAACAAAATATATATCACATCATACACCATCCTAACTTAGAGCTATAAGTGGTGAATTAATTCTAATGTGTGTATTAAGGCTTGTGTGGTAAGTCATCTTAGGCATTACTATTGTATTTTCTAAGTGTATAAGGATTCAATTTAACATGAAAGGCTGATTTCACTTGAAGTAGTTTAATTGATTTGAGAATTTTAATTTGTGTTTTCTTTTATTTCAATTGATTACACTTAGCAACTAAGTGTTATAAAGAGAGGAAAAGAGGATTTCCCTCTTTCATCCCTACCTTAAGTCACTTTCTAAAGTATATTAATTTGATTTAGTTCTCTTTAGTGAGTGTCTTATTAAATGATTTAATTAATCCTAAGTGTATCTATACATGCAACATATTTTTAGTTAAATCATGAATGTATGTGTATGTTTTGAGTTTATTATATTTGATTAAATTATTTAAACATATTAATTTAAAACTTTATCCAAATTCTTATACAAAAAGGACATAAGAATAAAATTAAATAGGCATGTGTCAATATTAAACCAGGGAAGTGAGCTAATCAAATGACCTCCTTGGAGCTAGCTAAAGCCTCATATTCTCGGGATGTCCAACATATATACCCATTTGCATTGAAATATATGTAAATTCATACATGAACATATGAAGTAAGCTCCAAATCATATGGCTAATTAATTTAACCACTTAGTCAATTATGAATGCATACAGTTTTAATGTCAAAGGGGATTTTCATTTACTAATGACATATACATATACATGTACAAAGATATAGCAAGTATGTGTCTTTGTTAAACCATAGAAGTGAGGTAATCAAATGACCTCCTTGGGGCTAACTAAAGCCTTGTATTCCGAGGATGTCCAGATAGTATACTTGCTTTTCTTGGACACACATGGATGTATACATTAATGAGGGAAAGAAAACCATGCAAAGATTGTATATTATTTATTGAATCATTTATATATATGAATTAAATCTCCATACAAATTCTAATGTTGAAATACATAAGAATGAAATCAAATGGGTATGTGCCATTGATAAACCAGTGAAGTGAGATAATCAAATGGCCTCCATGGCACTAGCTAAAGCCTCATATTCCCAAGATTTCCAGACTATATACCCATTACCATTCAATCTTATATAAATCAACACTAGAATAGAGAAAAGATAACTCAACATTCATACACTTAAGCTTTAAGCACATGCATTTCTTATGTATTTATAACAAGCATCAGAACAAATATAATTATTCATTTATAAGCTTTTGAAAAATATATTTTGATTTAATAGTGATAATAGCCACACATATATTTAATTAAATCAATACATGCAAGCTTACATAAAGGAAATACATTTTATTTTACTTGATTTTGAAAATATGGATGCATGAATTGAAATGACATACCAAATTTAACATGATTGGAAAAAGGATAATAAAATATAAGCATGTGATTCATTCAACCAAACAAGTTCTTAAGGACAATCAAATCAAATAAGATTATTTAATGTAAACCAAATCTTCTTTATTAATTAAGTTTTAGGTTTTATTTGATTTAAAGAGGATAAAACAAATCTTCACTTGCTATTTTAAACCCATCCCCACATTAGTGATTTGATTTAATTTAAGTAAATGTAATTAATTTGATTTTATGGGTTAATTAAGTTGAACCCTTAATTAGATGAATTAAATACCCACCTACGTCACCTAAAAGTAATTAACTAAATAATTATGAGCCAACATGATATGCATGGAAAATAAACTTGCAATGATCCTAGAAAATAAAATCAGAATAAGGGACTTAATTAATTACTATTATGGTTTTCCCACACATGTGGACTAACCATAATTTTGTTAAATTCCTTTAGGTTATTAAACACCTAAAGATCTACCCTATGATTTAATTAATTAAGATCTGATGTGATTATAATTTCAATTTGATTAAGTGATTTAATCAATTGGTTAAATCTTAATTAATTTAATTTTAAAAAAGGATGAAATGAACATAGGGAAAGGGGTCCCATCCCTATTCCTTAGTTCACTTACTGTTGAACAATGATTAATAAACTTAGTTAACCAATTTATTACTATTCATGAGATTAATTAATCATTAATTAACTTAAAAGAGTAATTAAGATTTAATTAGTTAATTTTCCTAACTAAGTGAGCAATAAATCCAAAGATAATCATGGGAGGCAGAGGTTATCCCATTAAATTAACCCATAAAATTTGGGATTAATTGCTCTAGTAATTAAGGAGTAATTAAGCTAATTAATTTTGCATTTAAAGCTTAATTACTATTCAAAATTAAGTAATATCATTTTTAATTAATTCTCCTTTGAAATACCTTTAAAATGAGTATTTATTAGGAACTTTTTTTATTTTTCTAAGATTTTTTATGATTTTTAGAAGTTTCAGCAATTAAAAATGATTAATTATGCTTGATTAAAGCCTAATCATGTTGGCGCAATGTGGCGCGCTGACATGGTGCACTTTCCACGTGGTGGTATGGGATTGGCTACTTAAAACTTATCTGACTCTATGACTCATGGCGGCGATGGACGTGCTTTCTCATCCACCATCTGATCTAAGATCGAATGGCTATGATTAATCCCACAACTTAATAAGATTAAATCAGATTGATCTAGCGGATCTTACCATGATCGTCTGTTTCGATCATGCAGAACAGATGGTGCGTGATCTAATGTCACATAAGTGTGGGAAAATGGAGTTCGTCTACCATTTCTCACTTGATCTGAGCTTACCTGAGCTTGGATCAACTCAAATCCACACCTTGACATCGATCGGTGATCCAGCTTAAGATCACACGAGATGCAAGTTTTCTTCAAAATCTCCAACCCATTTTCTTAAGGATTGATTTTGGAAGCATACCTCACGAGCTTAGATGGTAAACAATTGAGGAAGCTTCATCTAGTGGAGGCAAGCCCATAATTGGAACAATTCTTTGATGTTCACTCAGAAGGCCATGAACTCACAATTTGGAGCTTGACTTTGATTGAAGTCCTACCTTTGATGCTTGGGAAGCTTGGGAGATGATTCGTTCTTTCTTGATGAAGCCTAGGGAAGGTGCGTACAATGTTAATTTGAGTTTGATGGAGAAATGGGGAAGTTAGGTCAAAAGTGGAGTGTCTTATTTTGAGATTGACTGGAATGGCATTTATCGATTGAGGAATGATTTTTGGAGCTTAAGGAATGGCTCTAGCGGCTCTTCTTGGGTAGCTAGGGCTCTTAGGAATTATTTTTGTGTGTGTTTAAGTGGAAATGAGGAGGTGTATATCATCTTGATCAGATGGGATGGGTTTGGCTAGTGGTCACCATCTAGAGTCGTGGGTAGGAGGAGTTGGCTCAACTTGTTTGGTTGATTGGTGGAAGTGGTTGCCAAGGAGGAATCATGGGTGTCCTAATGTTTTTAAATGCTTTAATGGTGAGGGTGAGGTGATTTCACCTCCTATGGGTCATCAATTACCCTTCTCATGATGCCCGACCCAAAGGTAGAATTATTATTTGACATTGATTTGATGGCAGATTTGAAATAAACAAGAAATTTTGCAAACTTCAAGTCAATTGGAGTTGATTTCATTATGTTTGGCTTAATTTGACTAATTTAGGTCAAATTGAGTTAGGTTTGGTCAAGTTGACCAATTGGTCAAACTAGGTCAAACATATGGTTAAGTTTATATGATCATTTAGGATGTTTTGGTTCAATTGGTTTGGTTTAGTTTAGCTTAAATTTGATTTTAGATCATTTGAATTCATTTGGGTCAAATGGATTAAGTTGACCAATTTGACCAAATTGGCCAAATTGGCTTGGGTTGGGTGTTGGTTTGTGTTTAGTTGACTAATTGATGATCATTGTAGGATTTGGTTTCAATTAATTTGGATTTGTTTTTGATTTAAGCCAACTTGAACCTTTAGGTCAATTTAGGCTAAGTAGGTCAATTAAGTTCAATTGGGTCCAATCATGACTTTGGTCAAGTTCAACAATCAATTTGGAATGAATTTGAGCCATTGGTTACAATCAATTTGGTTTATATTTTCATTTGACCCAATTTGGTCTTTTAGGTCAATTTGGGTCAACTTGTCAAGAGGCCAATTGGGTTTGGTTTAACTCAAATGAAGGTCAAGTCATATTCAAATATTGATTTTGATTTGTATGAATCATTAGTTTCAAGGGATTTGTCTTGGTTGTAATTTTAAGTTTGGGTTCATATGGGTTAAGGGTTGACTTGGTCAAATGACCAAGTTGACTTGGTTTGACCTAATTTGTGATAATTGATCAACCTAGGGTGATCAATCATGATGGGAGTTTTGATCGCTTTGCAATCCAATTTGGGTAGGATTAGAACTTGGCTCAAATAGTTCAAATTAGCCACTATGGGTCAAGTGGACCAATTGGGTTTAGTTGGCTTGATTTTGGGTGGGTTTTTTTTGGTTGAGTTTGTATATGTATTTGGGATTGATATATAAATTCAATTGTAATTCTTGGGTTGAAATGAGTTTTGGTTCATTTGAACATTTCAAGTCAAGAGGGTTAAGTAGGTTTTACTTGAGTTGATTTTGGTTTGGCTTGATGATTATAGAATTCATTTATATTTGTAGGTATGATTGATTTATTAGAAAATCAATTGAATTTGGTTTTGGAATGAAGAATTTGGCTAAGTCCATGGAGTTGGGCCATGTGGCTTAAGTTTGGATTTTGTTTTGGTTTGATTTAGTTTTGATGATTTAAATGTATATTTCATTTAAATTTGTGAAGATAATATGATTTATTTTTGAGAAAATCAATTGAGTCTGAATTGATTTGGATTATGATTTAGCTAAGTCCATGGGATAGGTCATATATGGCTTAGGAAGGGTTTTGATTTAATTTGATTTAGTTTGATTTAGTTTTGATCATTTGAATGTAGATTTGATTTATATTTAGGAAGATGATTGAAGATATAAATTGATTATGAGAAAACCAATTGATTTTGGATTGATTTAGATTAAGATTTGGCTAAGTCCATTGGATTAAGAAGGGTTTCATATGGCTTAGGAAGGGTTTCATGTTTGGATTTGATCATAGGCTTCAATCATTTGGTTTTGTAATTTAGGCTTGGATTTGGATATGAATTTGATGCTTGAATTGAACTTGAGGTTTGGTTTGAGATGGTGAACATGGATTGGATTTGGGTTGTAGGGTAGGTGGATTATCTTAATCCAGGCATAACCAAATCTATGGTTACCCTTCTTTAGGCTTAGGTTAAGTGTTTACATATTTGTTAGAAGTGTCTTATGATTGGAAGTCTTTATGTCTAGAGACTCTAAGTCTAAGATAAGAAGATTGAATCTGCACTCCAAAAGTGAGGTCAATAAGCATTGGGCTCCATAGTGTTGCCCATAGTGATAGATGATTGGAAGACCGAAGCCATGTTTCACATTATATACTGGATACATCTTTCAACACTTTGCTTGTGAGACCATGGATACATGAGAACAACATAGTTCCATCCATCAGTGTATGAAGTTTGTGAGATGTGGGATCATCTATGTCAAAGGAGATCTCAAGCCATTTAAAGTTCACAGGAGGTTGACATATGAGGATGCGCACTACCTCCCTCAAAATCAACAAGTCTATTCTCGCAAACTTAGGCCAAGTTTAAAAAAAATAAAAATAAAAAGAAAAAGAAAACAAAAAAGAAAATGGAAAAGAAAATAAAAGGGAGCAAAAATAAACTTGGAGGAGGAAGTGGATCTTAACATTAGATTCCACCCATAGTTCATTACACCATTCAAACATATGAGTAGGATGACCTCCTCTGAAGCAAGGAAGAGGCCGTTAGGAGGCAATCTCAAGGGTGAAAACCTCTTTATTGGCCACCCAATAGAAGATATGTCCCAACTACAGTACACACATCCATATAGACATAGAATCTAGTTCATAGGATGAGTCTTATATGGTTAGCATACCTCTTCTGGTAGTAGATTCCTTGGAGGTGACACTTGAGCTGAATAGCGATGAAGGCTGGCTCCAAAGCAAAACATAAGTGTATCAAAGTCTATATGTCAAATAGTTAGGCATCAATTGGGAACCTTAGCTCTAACTTTCCTCTCAAAAGTTGAGAGTTTGGTAGTTAAGGAAGCCCCAGTCATCCAGTGTGAAGACTCAGGAGGTCCTTTGGAGCATCATCCTCAAGTCAAAGTTGATGTAGAACTTGAGGATGATTCATATAAAGGTTTAATAAAATTACCATTTGATTAGTACTTCCCTTGTGTTCATAATTTAGCAAAGAATGGGTTAATCCCACATACTTGGTGAAAGCACAGGTTATACTACTTCAAAAAAATATGGAAGAACAAATGCAAAAGCTCTCAATCAAGACTAACACTTGATTTTAATGGGTCGTCGATGATGATGATTACTATTTCATCATCATCAAACATTTGGAATCAGAAAGGTTCTTTTCAAGTCACATTAACTCATATGAGGAGCTGTGCTTAGAAACTTCAGATGATCCAAATGATTTTAAAGTCAAAGATGCATCTCCAAAGTTTGAAGAAGAGATCTAGTCAACCATTGATGAGCTCAAGGAAATCAACTTAAGAATTGAAGAAGATCCACACCAGACATACATCCGTTCTTTATTGAATGAAATTAAAACCAATGACTTAGGCTATTGATTGAGTTTAAGGATTGTTTTGCATGGAGTGATGAAGAGATGCCTAGATTGGCTCCTAATGTAGCGGTCCATAAACTAATAATAGAGCCTACTGCTAACCCTATCAAGCAAGCTCCTAGATGCATGTGATTAGACATAGAATAATAGGTCATTTATGAAGTCAAGAAACTAATGATCTTTGGTTTTCTAGGAAGAAA
Source organism: Cymbidium sinense (assembly GCA_021442155.1). NCBI lineage: Eukaryota > Viridiplantae > Streptophyta > Magnoliopsida > Asparagales > Orchidaceae > Cymbidium > Cymbidium sinense. The sequence goes on along the minus strand of JAKCPB010000241.1, from coordinate 317,426 downwards.
AATACCTACATAGTTGGCGTCATCCTAGTTAAGATAACAAATTGCCAAATTCATATATACTTTGATTTAGAGATTTAAATAAGACATGACCAAAAGATGTATTTCCACTACCAATCATAGAGTTGATGGTGGACATTGCCTCATCTCATACAGTCTTCTTATTCATGGATGGCTCATCTGGAAATAACCAAATAAAGATGGCCCCTAAAGATAAAAGAAACACTGGTTTTAGAACCCCCTAAAGATAAAAGAAACATTGCTATAAGGTCATGCCTTTCAACCTTAAAAATGCTCATGCTACATACACAACGGGCTATGAGTCGAATCTTTGATGAACTCATTCATCATTTAGTCGAGTGCTATGTCAATGATCTCATGGACAAAAGTAGAGAAAAGGAAGACATCTCTTTAACATGGGAGTAGTTTTTAAATATTTAAGAAAATTTAACCTCAAAATGAACCCACTGAAGTGTGCATTTGGAGTAGCTTCAAGGAAATTCTTTGAGTTTGTTGTCCGACACTAGGGAATTGAAATCGATCTAGAAAAGATCAAGGTGAAATTAGAAATTGCAACCCATAAAAGTTTAACTCAATGTAGATCATTCTAAGGGCAGTTAGAGTATCTAAGATGCTTTATATCCAACCTATCGAGAAATCATTCTCAGCATCAAAGAATGCCAAGTTCAAGTGGGAAGATAAGTATGAGCATGCCTTCGAATACATCAAGCATTACCTGATGATGCTACCAATTTTAGTATCCCCAATCCTGTGCAAGTAGCTCATACTTTACACTACTACATTAGATGACTCCTTGGTGCTTTGTTGGCCCAAGAAAATGACGAAGGGAAGGAAAATGTACTCTACCTCAATCATCTAATCCCTCGGGTTAATTATCCACCCATTGAGAAGCATTGCTTAGCTTTAATCATTGAATCCCAAAAGCTACACCGCTACATGCTTCCTCATAAAGTGAAATTAATCTCTAGGATCAATCCACTATAATATCTCATGACACTGTCGATGCTATCCAGATGGTTGGCACGATGGTCCATGATCCTCTCACAGTTTGACATTACCTTCATACCCCTCCGTGTAGTGAAAGGACAAGCGCTAGGGGATTTCTTAGCATAACACCCACTTCCTACTAACTCTCCACTTAGCGATGATCTCCTTGATGAATAAATCATGAATTTAGGGGATACTAGCATTCATCACTGGGAGATGTACATTGATGTTGCGGCTTCCTCTCAAAGAGAAGAAGAACCAATCTACTATTCTAGAAAGGCAGGGGTAAAAGTAGTTCTCTTAACTCTGGACCATGATGTGATGAGATTCTCATATCATTAATCCTTGCAATAACAATGAAATATGAGGCTCGATGCGGTATAGAGTTAGTTATTTTAAGCATCCATAACATCAACATCTTGATTCTCAACTAGTTATCAACCAAATTTGGGTCCTATTAGGTTATAAATCTCCTCCATCACTTTCCAAGTACACCATGGAGTTGTTGGCCCAAATCTTGAGATTACCATTTATAAGATTCCTCGATGAGAGAACCGTAGCATTATGCATTAGCCAAGCTTGCCAAGGAGTTGGCAAGTCCGGGGGATGAGTCCATATTAATAAAGGTCCAAAATAGATAAGTCTTATCCCTTATTGATATTGAACTCTTCAAAAAGAACTCTCTTAAAGGGGAGGTTACCATTGCCAAGAAGGATAAGGAGTTTGATTGGAGGAAACCATTCATAGATTACCTAAATAAAGGCAAACTATCTCAAGAGAAGTCCCAAGCCCATCGGATGAAATAGAGAGCACTTTCTATGCTCTTGTGGATGATGTCTTGATCTTTCAATCAAATGTGGTTAAATTATTTAGACAAGCATGAAGCCGTAAGATCATGGTAGGTACCACGATTATGTGGAGCCAACCAATCCAGTCTGAAGATGGAAGCCAAGATCAAGAGACTAGGATACTACTGGCCGTCAATGATCAAAGATTGCATGGATATGGCTAGGCGATACCACCAATGTCAATACACGGTGTGGTCCTACACTAACCACCCAACATTCTACATCCTGCATTAGCCTCATTGTCATTCGAGTGTTGGGGTACCACATAGTGTGTTTGATTAATCCTCTTTTATCCAAGGGTCATCTATTCATCTTAGCTACTCGGTACTTTTGCAAAGGGCAAAGGTGATTTCACTAGAGGTCATAGTTTAGTGTGCTATATTTTTTAGGAACCATATGTATATAGCTTCAAAGTGCCTTGATGAATTATATCGATAATAGTACTACATTCAAGAGAACCCAGATTAACAACTTTGCTCGAAGATAACATAGATTGGAGATATTATACCATCATCAACTACCCAAGGGAAAATGGCTTAGCGAAGCCTTCAACAAAACTATCATCTAAATAAAGAAGACACTCATAATAAGTGATAAGCATTGGTTAGTTGAAGCCTTATGGGCCTACCGCACCACATATAGAACTCCAACTCAGTCTACTCCTTTTTTTTAGTGTATGGGTTCAAAGTTGTTCTAGGATAGTTGAAGGTAGCAAGATTACAACATAGCAGAATGCTAAGTTACGGTTAGATCGAAGGTTTGGAGGAGAGACACCTACAGGTATGCTAAAACTGGAGTTGTACAAAGCTAAAATGATTCAAGCTTATAACAAGTTGGTCCGTCCTAGAGCTTTTCAAGTAAGAGAGCTTATTTTAGTTCTAAGGACACTGATTGTTGCCCATCGTAAGATGGGAGGCAAGTTTGAACCCACTTAGGAAGACCCTTTTTCATAGAGAAGGCTTACTAAGGAGGATCTTATTACCTTATTAATCATAAGGGAGAGCTCCCAATGCTTCCAATTAATGTGCTCTACTTAATGAAATATTATAATTCATGTTCAAAAATAATTATCATCAATGAAAATTCTATTTTGATCAAAATCTGTTCCATGTTGAAAGTATTTTTATTTATAAATCCCCCACGATGTGTTTAGGGTAGGTGTAAGGAACCCTAACGATGTTCTATCCTTCATCGACATAAAACAAACACAAAATATGCACAAACGTATAAAATTGATACATATCTTTTGTCTCAGGCTACTCTAAGTTGAGATAACGCCCCAAGCGGCACTCACTCTGTAAGTGCTCTAGGTCAGGCTAATGTGCTATTCTGCTATTATGTCACCCTAGTGGTCTTCTTGCTTCAGATGATGTAAGTATGCTACACTTTCCTTCTTTAGACACTACACACTGACGAGTGCCTTATTAGTTTGGTAGGTCTTACTTTGTGGTCGGTAAGCTACCTCATGTTGGCTTCATTTAAGAGGATGTGAGTTAGATACATTTTATTCTTGGATTAGACTTTGTGCACTATCTAGGTTGGGTTTATTTGAGGTTTAGGATAAGTCCCCTAGTGGCTCTTTCCCTCCTTACTGCTTCAAGTCTGGGTCCAGTCCTTCCTCAGGGCTCCCTACTCAGTAGTCACTCAAGGTCATATAGCATCTGTGCCGCCGATGATAGACTATCCCGATGATCAGTTTTACTTAGAAAGTTATAGGCCTACATGCATTCTTTCCATATTGATCATTTCACACTAACGAGCACCTAAGGTTGTTTAGTTCTGACTATACTGACGGATACACTTTAAGTTGGTTGGTTCTCAAACCTTAGGATACACCACTCATGGCAGATGTAAGTCTATTACACTTTCTCCTTGAGTTGGCCACCATACACCTATAGGCTTTCTTATCTAGGGCTCAGGATAATGCCCATAGCAGCACCTCCCCTGTGGGCACTATATTTGGATCACGTCCTTTGCAACCCCATTTAGACACTACCTAGGTTACTATCAGATTAGATAGTTCCCCTTTCCTAGTAACAACCACTATGGTTGGAAAATCTGTCTTATGGATGTGCAGATTCTCACTTGGTCAAGTAAATCTAAGATAGTTCAAGGCCAACATAGCCCCTACTTAGTCTGGTCCCTCGCATACCAACAAGGACCATGCAAATATATAAACAAAAAATATATATTCACTTGTGGATTAGGAGGGCACCCCTAATGGAACCTTTTCCCAAGCAAGCATCCTATCTTTAAGGTAGTGTTAGTAAAACTCCTTGAGTTGATATAAGTCCCTTATGACATTCACTCAGTAGTCTCCCCTAAGTTGAGTTCTATTTGTTGTGCTACCAATTGGTTACCCCAGCGGCTATTCCCTGCTTTAGAAGATGTAAGTGTGCTACACCTTCTTCCTAGCACAACTATTGCACACCAAAAGGCAACCCCTTAGGTTCGCTAGCTCTACCCCACGGCTAGTAGACTATCCCATTGGATTTATAAATCTAAGATATGACAAGTCTGATATAGCCCCTTCTTAGTGGGTCCACACCAATGTAGTCCATATATTAAATATATTAAATTTGGCTAAGCTCACATCTCCAATGGATATGTGCTCAATTTGAAATCAAACTAAACCAAACAAACCATATCAAATAACATGAAATTAAGATAAAAGTAATCCTGACTACTTTTGAGTTGATATAAGTCCCCAACGGCATTCACTTAGTAGTCTCCCTAGGCCAGGTTTGATTTGTTCTACATCCAACAGGTCATCCCATGGTTATTCCTCACTTTGGAAGATATAAGTCTGCCTTCTTCCCCTATTTAAAGACAACCCCTTAGGTTGGCTAGCTATACCATGGTAGTATATCCTTTATTTATAAACCTGAGGTAGGTCAAGGCTGATATAGCCCCTTCTTAGTGGGTTCATCGCACATCGATTGGGTCTATACATTAACTCAGATTAAACTAAACTCGATCTGGTTTTTCCTAGTGGAGTTAAATATCACCCTTCTCGTTAGTGGAGCCTTAAATCATATATAAACAAGTTAAGCAAACAAAACTAATTCAAAACCAACCTCCCCAGTGGAGCCAAATTAAACCAACTCCCCTGGTAGAGTTAAATCAAAGAAATCCAACCAAACTCTTATTCCCAGTGGATACATCCCCAAAAAAATCTATGAAATCAAACTCAAATCAAAATCCCGATTGGAAACACCTTCCCTAGTGGAAGGTTCATATTCTCGATCCCTAATAGACTCGAGCCCATATATCTAGCAGATGTGCCTCCACATCAATTAAAACAAAACAAATTAAAGTCAATTCGAGCTTAATCCCTAGTGGATTATAGATTCTTATCCCCAACGGATATTTTTTTCCATAAATCATATAATCAAATTAAATTCAAACCTTATCCTCAACAGATTTTCTTCTTCTATGCCATCGACATAGACCCCTCACATGTCATGTCTAATGCATGTGTGATCCCTTAGCTGATCTCCTCCATGTCCTTGACATGGAATTCTCATCAAATATTATTTCTTTGCTTATGCACACCTTTAATACTTCAACCAAAATCCTAACAATGTATTCAATCAAAATACATCATCCTAACATTGTAATCAACATTTTATGATTTGTGATGGTGCAAGCTTAAACTAACTATATAATATCATGCTAAACCTATTAGGGTTTAGGAATTAACACACTATATTATATTATAATATATTATGCTATATTATAATTTGTTATAATATAATATATTGCCTAACATTAGACCTCATTAAAATCACTTAAAAGGAACAAATAATGAAATTTTCACAAAATATGTTCATTTTGGATGTAAAATTATTATTTTTCTATTAGAAATGGTACAAAATAGCAAAATTTTGGTGTTGGTTCTTGGTTTGTGCCATGAATTTGGCCAAATTCTTCAATCTCAACCTTCAAATTAACATTTATGTGAGTTTTGACCCAATGTATCATAACAAAAGTAAAACATACTAAAATGTAGAATTGTAGTTAGTAACACACCACCATATTCATATATATGTGAAGTTATATTGTTATGTACATTATACTTTAATATTCTTTCATATAATATATTATCTTACATTACACCGTAAAATGAATCACTCTAAGAAAAAAAATTATAAAATTTGGTTGAAAAATGAACATTTATTTTGGATGCAAAATTCCATTCTTTTGATTAAATGGCACAGCATAGAACACCTCCAATGATGTTTCCTAAAGCTTACCTTAAATTTGGTCAAATCCCATCATCTTAGCCTATAAATCAATATATTTATGAATTATACCAGTACAAACTCTACTACATCATACTCTAACAAACTCAATATGCTAAACAACAAGTAGTAATACACAATAGTATGTTATAATGCATGATGCTACACTATGTTATGGCATCCTATATTATAATACACTATAACATATTACATTATATTATATTGCATATCACATCACAAGGGATTGCTTACGATAAAAAATCATAAAATTAGTCTAAATAATAAAAAAAACTATATATTTTAGTTGTATCACTTACATATTTTAAATTGAAACAGTATATTATGATGCCATGCTTTACTTATTTTGAATTTGGCCAAATTCCACCATTTTAAAGTCTAAATCAACATTTTTTATAAATAATGCTAGTGTAGGCTCAATGTAAAATACTAAAAGATTTAAAATGCATAGAATAATATATTATGATATATGATGTTATACTATGCTACAACATATAATATTTATTTTGAACATAAAATCTTACTTTTTAGACTACAAGTGGCATAGCACACCTTTGGTAATACAACTAATTCCCACTTCAAATTTATCAAATTTCATCATCTAATTTATTAAACCATGATTTTTATGATTTATATTAATATAAACTATAGTGTATAATTCCGTATTATACTAAAACATTTCAAAACATCTTATAACATCCAAAAATACATCACTACATGCTCAAATATATGATGATACATTATACTAAAATATATAGTATTATAATATGATTTAGGGTTACAGTTTAGGGTATTCAAACCTCCAATAGTCAAAGGAAAGTCGCTTGAAGACATTTTCTTTAGCTACCATAGCTAGGTTAGGATTAAGTCATTCTTTGGATTTACCCCTAATGACATCTTTATTCAAAGTTTAAATTTATGGTTTAGGGTTAGTATAAGGTTTAGGGTTAGTTTAAGGTTTAGGGTTTAGTGCTAGTTTAGGATTTAGGGTTTAATGTTTGGGTTTTAGGGTTTAGGTTTAGGTTCTAGGGATTAGGGTTTATGGTTTTAGGGTTTAGGATTTAGGGTTTAGGGTTTAGGGTTTTATGGTTTAGGATTTAGGGTTTAGGGTTTTGGGTTTAAGGTTTAGGGTTTAGGATTCAAAGTTTAAGTTTAGGTTTAGGGTTTAGGGTTTAGGGTTTAATGTTTTATGGTTTATGGTTTTAAGTTAGTTTAGTTTAGGGTTTAGGTTTTATTTTATAGTTTTATAGTTTAAGTTTAGTTTAGTTAGGGTTTCTTTAATATAAATTCAAATTCATTTCTTCTATTTTATTTCATAAACCAAGTAGCATCCCAAGTTTTCTAAGACACAAGTGATGATAGATAAAAAATGAACTAATAGAGCAAATCAAAACACTAGATAAAATCATCTCTACTAAAGAGCGGTCCATATCGATCAACCATTATTTAGTTCTGCGGTTCCCATCGGCTACCCTCTCAGTAGCGGCATCCACCATCATATCCTGGATCTCTCTTTTTGCCACCAGCATAGTTGTAACCTCCATCGCTCCTCTTGCTTCCATTATCACCACTGCTCCGACCACCACCTCCACATCCACAAGCACCTCTAGACCCTCTCATCACCATTACGATAACTGCTGCATTCACCTTCGTCAACACTGCCAGATCTAGATTGAACCCAATTGATGATGATGTTTTGGCCATCAAGGTTCTGTCCATTCATAGGGTTAGCTTAGGGTTGTAGATATAGGATTTAAGGTCTAGGGTTAGTTTTAGCGTTTAGGGTTTAGGGTTTAGGATTTAGGATTTATGGTTTAGGGTTTAGGGTTTAATGTTTAAAAAAAACTAAGTAAACTCATAGGTTTAGGTTTATTTAGTTTATTTATTATTTATTTTAGTTTATTTTATTTTTTTATTTTTATTTAGGTCAATTTTTTATTTTTATTTAGGTTAATTATTTATTCTTATTTAGTTTGGTTTATTTATTTTAAATTTATTTATTTTAGTTTAGGTTTTTATTTTATTTTATTTTTAGGTTTAGGTTTAGGCTTACATTTATTTTTTTAGTTTAATTTTATTTTTATTTAATTTTTTAGGTTTAGGTTTTATTTTTTATTTTTATTTTTAGGTTTAGGTTTTTATTTTCTTTTTTCAAGGTTTAGGTTTAAATTTTATTTTGGTTTATTTTTAGGTTTTATTTGTTAGTTTAGGTTTAGGTTTATTTTTAGTTTATTCTATTTATTTAGTTTAGGGTTTAGGTTTAGTTTATTTTAGGTTTAACTTTAGGTTTTATTTATTTTAGTTTAGTTTATTTTAGTTTAGGTTTTGGATTATTTTTTTTATTTTAGGTTTAGTTTTTTTTTAGTTTAAGGTTTAGGTTTTATTTATTATTTATTTTTAGGTTTAGATTTTTATTTAGTTTTTATTTCACTTTATTTTTTATGTTTAGTTTATATTTTATTTAGGTTTTTTATTTCTAGGTTATTTTATTTTTTTTGTTTAGTTTAGGTTTTTATTTATTTTATTTTAGTTTAGTTTTTTTTATTTTATTATATTTTTAAGTTTTGGTTTAAGTTTATGTTTAAGTTTTAGTTTAGGTTTTTATTTTATTTTATTTAGGTTTATATTTTTTTCTTTATTTTATTTTTATGTTTAGTTTAGGTTTAGGTTTTTAGGTTTTTAGGGTTTATTACTTCAGGTTTAGGGTTTAGGGTTTGGGGTTTAGGGTTTGAGATTTAGGGTTGAAGATTTTAGGGTTTAGGGTTCTAGGTGTAGGGTTTAGTTTTTTTTATTTGTTTTTATTTTTATTTTTTTTAAATTAAGTAAACTGGTAGGTTTATGTTTACCTAGTTTATTTAGTTTATTTTTATATTTATTTTTTATTTTTATTTAGGCTTATTTATATTTTTATTTAGTTTAGTTTATTCATTCTAGGTTATATTATTTTAGTTTATTTAGTAGGTTGAGGTTTAGGTTTAGGTTTATTTTTTGGTTTAGTTATATTTTTATTTTATTTTTTAGGTTTAAGTTTTATTTTTTATTTTTAGGTTTAGGTTTAGGTTTTTATTTTATTTTTTTAGGTTTAGCTTTTAGGTTTATATTTTAGGTTTATATTTAGGTATTATTTTTTAGTTTAGGTTTAGGTTTATTTTTAGTTTATTTTATTTTATTTAGTTTAGGTTTATGTTTATATTTAGTTTACTTTAGGTTCAAGTTTAGGTTTTATTTATTTTAGTTTAGTTTATCTTAATTTAGGTTTATTTTATTTTTTATTTTTTTTAGTTTAGGGTATAGGTTTTATTTTATTTATTTATTTTTAGGTTTATTTTTTTGGTTTAGGTTTTTATTTAATTTTTATTTTATTATATTTTAGGTTTATTTTATTTTAATTTTAGGTTTAGTTTTTATTTTATTTATCTTTTTTATTATTTATAGTATAGTTTAAAATTTTCATTTATTTTATTTTAGTTTAGGTTTTATTTTTTATTTTATTTTTTTAGGTTAAGGTTTATGTTTTTATTTTATTTTATTTTATAGGTTTAGGTTTAGGGTTTAGGGTTTTAGGTTTAGGGTTTGGTTAGGGTTTATGGTTTAGAGTTTAGTGTTTAGGCTTTAGGGTTTTGGGTTTTCAAGGTTTAGGGTATAGGTTTAGCTTAGGATTAAGGGTTAGTTTAGGGTTTAGGGTTTATGCTTTAGAGTTTAGTGTTTTTATCTTTTAGGGTTAGTTTAGGGTTTAGGGTTTAGTGTTTGAGGCTTTAGGGTTTAGGGTTTAAGGTTTAGGGTTAGGGTTAGTGTTTAAGGTTTAAGGTGTAGGGTTTAGGGACTAGGGTTAGTATATAAGGTTTAAGGGTGTAGGGTTTAGGGTTTTTATTTTTATTTTTTTTTTTATTATAAAGCTTATTTTTTATTTTAGGTTTAGGTTTATTTTTTAGGTTTATTTTTATATTATTTTATCTTTAAGTTTAGGATTATTTTTATTATATTTTTATTTTTAGGTTTAGGTTTAGGTTTATTTATTTTGTTTAGTTTAGTTTATTTTTGGTTTATTTTATTTTATATTTATTTTTACTTTATTTATTTTGGATTATTTAGTTTATTTTATTTATTTTAGTTTTAGTTTAGCTTATTTATTTTAGTTTAGATTATTTAGTTTATTTTATTTTTAGGTTTATTTTTTTATTTTAATTTAGGTTTATTTTATTTATTTTAGGGTTCATTTAGTTTAGTTTTTAGTTTATTAATTTTTTGTATGCTTGATTTTTATTTATTTTTTTTATCTTTTTTATTTTATTATTTTATTTTTATTTTAGTTTATTTAGGTTTAGGTTTAGGTTTATTTATTTAGTTTATTTACTTAGTTTTATTTTATTTTTTAAGGTCTAATTTAGTTTATTTTAATTTATTTATTATATTTTTATTTTATTTTATATATTTTAATTTATTTATTTTATTTTTATTTTATTTTATTTATTTTTGCTTTATTTTATTTTTATCTTATTTTATTTATTTTTAGTTTTATAGTTTATTTATTTATTATTTAGTTTAATTTATTTTATTTACATATATTTATTTAGTTTAGTTTAGGTTTATTTAGTCTATTTTTATTTACTTTATTTATTTTTATTTTAAAATTTTTTTTATTTAGTTTTGTTTAGGTTAATTTTTATTTATTTATTTTATTTTTAATTTAGTTTATTTATGTTTATTTTATTTATTTAGTTTAGGTTTAGGTTTATTTATTTATTTTAGTTTATTTTTATTTTTGATTATTTATTTATTTTATTTTTATTTTCGTTTATTTAGGTTCTAGGTTTTATTTTTAAAATTTATTTTATTTTATTTTAGTTTAGTTTAATTTAGTTTAGTTTAGTTTAGTTTATTTATTTAGGTTTATTTTTATTTTATTTAGTTAATTTATTTTAGGTTTAGGTTTAAGTTTATTAGTTTATTTTGTTTTTAGTTTAGGTTTTTTTCTTGTTTTTATTTTAGGTTAATTTATTTTAATTTTTTATTTATTTCTTTTAGTTTAGTTTATTTAATATTTTTTAGGTTTCTTTTACTTTATTTTTAGGTTTATTTTTTAGTTTATTTTTATTTATTTAATTTTAGTTTATTTTATTTAGTTTAGTTTATTTAGTTTAGTTTAGGTTTAGCTTTAGGTTTAGGTTTAGTTTATTTAGTTTCTTTAGTTTGTTTAGTTTATTTTATTTTTTTAGTTTATTTAGGTTTAGGTTTAGGTTTATTTTTATTATTATTTTATTTAGTTTAGATTAGTTTATCTATTTATTTTATTTAGTTTATTTATTTAATTTCTTTATTTTATTTTATTTATTTATTTAGTTTAGTTTAGTTTAGTTTATTTTATTTTTTATTTTATTATATTTAATTAATTAATTTATTTATTTAGTTTATTTTATTTTTTTATTTAGGTATATTTAGTTTATTTTAGTTTATTTTTTTATTTATGTTTATTTATTATTTGTTTAGGTTTTCTATTTAGTTTAGTTTATTTAGGTTTATTTAGTTTAATTTAGTTTATTTAGGTTTATTTATTTTATTTTATTTTCATTTAGTTTATTTTAGGTTTATTTATTTAGTTTAGTTTATTTATTTTTAATTTATTTTATTTTATTTTAGGTTTAAGTTTATTTCTTTATTTAGGTTTAGGTTTATTTTTATTTTTGTTTAAATATTTTATTATTTTTATTTTATTTTATTAGTTTATTAATTTATTTAGGTTTTTATTTTTATTTTTTAGTTTATTTTATTTAAGTTTAGGTTTAGGTTTAGGTTTAAGTTTTTTTTATTTTAGGTTTATTTTTATTTTTATTTCATTTAGGTTTAGTGTTTATTTATTATTTATTTTATTTTATTTTATTTTTATTTAGTTTATTTTATTTATTATATTTTTTAGTTTAGGTTTATTTATTTAAATTTTTTTATTTAGTTTTTTTTTATTTAGTTTATTTATATTTTTTTATCTTTTAATTTTTAGTTTATTTTTTTAGGTTTTTAGTTTAGTTTAGTTTATTTATTTTTAGTTTAGGTTTTATTTATTTTTGTTTAGTTTATTTATTTTAATTAATTTATTATATTTTTATTTAGTTTTGGTTTAGATTTAAGTTTAAGTTTATTTATTTAATTTTTTAGGTTTATTTATTTATAGCTTATTTTAGTTTATTTAGTTTATTTTTTGTCTATTTATTTTAGGTTTAGTTTAATTTTATTTTGTTTATGTTTAATTTAGGTTTAGGTTCTGATTTATTTTATTTGATTTAGTTTATTTTTAGGTTTATTTTATTTAGGTTTATTTTAATCTTATTTAGGTTTATTTATTTATTTTTTAGTTTATTTTATTTATTTTAGTTTATTTATATATTTTAGTTTATTTATTTATTTATTATTTAGTTTATTTTTTGTTTAAGTTTAGGTTTAATTTATTTTAGTTTATTTTTTATTTAGGTTTAGGTTTATTTCTTTTAATTAATTAATTAATTTTTTTTATTTTATTTAGTTGAGTTTATTTATTTATTTTATTTTATTTATTTATTTATTCTTTTATTTATTTAATTTTGGTTTTATTTTAGTTTACTTATTTTATTTTACTTTTATTTTATTTTTATTTTAGTTTATTTATTTTTCTTGTATTTATTTTTTATTTTATGTTTTGGTTTATTTTTATTTAGTTTATTTATTTAGGTTTTTATTTATTTATTATTTCTTTAGGTTTATTTTGTTTCTTTTAGGTTTAGGTTTATTTATTTTCAGTTTAGTTTATTTTAGTTTATTTATTTATGTTTAGGTTTTTTATTTTATTTATCTTAGGTTTATTTATTAATATATTTTATTTAGTTTAGTTTATTTATTTTATTTATTTAGTTTATTTATTTAGTTTAGTTTATTTTAGTTTAGGTTTATTTATTTAGTATATTTTATTTATTTTATTATTTATTTAGTTTATTTTATTTAGTTTATTATTTAGTTTATTTTATTTATTTATTTGGGTTTATGTTTATTTATTTTTTAGTTTATTTGGTTTAGTTTATTTATTTTATTTATTTATTTATTTTTAGTTTATTTAGTTTATTTTATTTATTTATTTAGTTCATTTATTTTATTTATTTATTCAGATTAGTTTTTTATTTAGTTTTATTATTTTACTTTATTTTTTTTGGTTTAGTTTTTATGTTTTTATTTTTGGGTCAGGTTGAGGTTTAGTTTATTTTATTTAGTTTAGTTTTTCTAGTTTTATGGTTTATGTTTTATTTTAGTTTATTTTTTTAAGTTAGTTTATTTTTTAGGATTATTTCTTTTTATTTATTTAGTTTAGTTTTATTTTATTTAGTTTTATTTATTTTAATTTATTTTAGGATTATTTTAGTTTAATTTTATTTAATTAGTTTTGGTTCATTTTTTTATTTAATTTACTTTATTTTTGTTTATGTAGTTTATTTGTCTCTTAGTTATTTAGTTTATTTTATGTTTAATTTATTTTAGGTCGAATAACGGGATCTACCATCATATCCCTGATTTCTCTCTCCACCACCACCAAGGTTGTAACCTCTTGCTCCTCGCCTTTATTTATTTTCCACCTTTATATCCACCAACATCTCAGTTCCCCACCACCATGATAACCACCACCTAGTTTAGACTAGCTTGGTTGACATGTTGTTCTTGCCATCAAGGTTCTTCCTATTCTTAAGGTTTAGATTTAGGTTTAGGTTTATTTTTTATTTTTATTTAGTTACTTTAGGTATAGATTTAGGGTTTAGGGTTTAGGGTTTAGGGTTTAGGGTTTTGGGTTTAATGTTTAGGGTGTAGGGTTTAAGGTTTAGGATTTTGGTTTAAGCTTTTTGAGTTTATGCTTTTAGGTTTTATGGTTTAGGATTAGGGTTTTGGGCTTTGGGTTTTAGGTTTTTGATTTTTTAGGGTTTCGGGTTTAGGGCTGTAGGTTTAGGGTTAATTTTTGGGTTTTGGGTTTAGGGATTAGGGTTTAATTTTATAATTAAGTAAACCGAGTTTAGATTTTATTTATTTATTTATTTTTTTTTATTTATTTTAGGTTATTTTATTTTGTATTTTTCTTTAGGCTTATTTTTATTTTTATTTAGTTTATTATTATTTATTTTAGGTTTATTTATTTTAGATTAGATTTTTTATTTTAGTTTATTTTCTAGGTTTAGGTTTAGGTTTAGGTTAATTTTTTAGTTGAGTTTTATTTTTATTTTATTTTTTAGGTTTAGTTTTTTTTTTTTTAAGTTTAGGTTTAGGTTTAGGTTTTTATTTTATTTTTTTAGGTTTAGGTTTTGGAGTTTTATTTTGGTTTATTTTAACATTTTATTTTTTTAGTTTAGGTTTAAATTTACTTTTAGTCTATTTTATTTTATTTATATTAGGTTTAGGTTTAGGTTTAGTTTATTTTAAGTTTAGGTTTAGGTTTAGGTTTAAGTTTAGGTTTTATTTATTTTAATTTAGGTTTATATTTATTTTATTTTGTTTATTTTATTTTTATTTTAGGTTTAATTTTTTTAGTTTAGGGTTTAGTTTTAATTTTTTATTTATTTTTAGATTTTATTTTTAGGTTTATTCTTTAGGTTTAAGTTTTTATTTAATTTTTATTATATTTTATTTTTATTTTACATTTTGATTTTATTTTATTAAGGTTTTTATTCTTAGGTTTATTTTATTTTATTTAGTATACATTTTTCTTTATTTTATTTTAGTGTAGTTTAATATTTTATTTTTTTTAGGTTTATGTTTAGGTTTTACTTTAAGTTTTTATTTTATTTAAGTTTAGGTTTTTTTATTTATTTTGTTTTTAGGTTTTTTTTAGTTTAGGTTTAGGTTTTTAGGTTTTTAGGGTTTAAGGTTTTAGAGTTAATGGTTTAGTATTTTGGGTTTTAGGATTAGTGTTTAGGCTTTAGGGTTTAGGGTTTTAAGGGTTTAGGGTTTAGGGTTAGGGTTTAGGGTTAGTTTAGGGCTTTGGGTTTAGGGTTTAGGGTTTAGGGTTTAGGCTTTAAGGTTTAGGGATTTTAGGGTTTAGGCTATAGGGTTCAGTGTTAGTTCAGGATTTAGGGTTTAGGGTGAAGTTAGGGTTAGGTTTAGAGTTTAGGGTTTAAGGTTTAAGGGTTAGGGTTAATTTAAGGTTTAAGGTTTAGGGTTTACGGTTGTGGTTTAGGATTTAGGGTTTAGTGTTAGTTTTAGGCTTTATGGTTTAGCTTTTAGAATTTAGGGTTTAGGGTTTAAGGTATAGGGTTTAAGGTTTATTTTTAAAAACAAAATTAAGTAAACTAGTTTGTTTAGGTTTATTTAGTTTATTTTTTATTTTAGTTTATTTTATTCTTTATTCTTATTTAGGTTTATTTTTTTATTTAGTTTGGTTTATTTATTTTAGTTCAATTTATTTTAGTTTAGGTTTTTTATTTTAGTATATTTTTTAAGGTTTGGCTTAGGCTTATGTTTATTTTTTTAATTTAGTTTTTTTTTTTTTTTAGGTTTAGGTTTATATTTTATTTTTTAAGTTTAGGTTTTATGTTTATTTTTAGGTTTTATTTTTTAGTTTAGGTTTAGGTTTATTATTAATTTATTTGATTGTATTTAGTTTAGTGTTTAGGTTTTATTTATGTTAATTTATTTTATTTTAGTTTAGGTCTATTTTACTTTATTTATTTTATTTTTATTTTAGGTTTAATTTTTATTTTTAGTTTAGGATTTGGATTTTATTTTTTATTTATTTTTAGGTTTGGGTTTTTATTTAGTATTTATTTTATTTAATTTTAGGTTTATTTTATTTTTATTTTACATTTATTTTTTATTTTATTTAGGTTTTTTTTTATAGGTTTTTTTTTGTCTTATAGTTTAGTTCAGGTTTTTATTTATTTTATTTTATTTTAGTTTTTTTATTTTATTTATTTAATCTTAAGGTTTCAGTTTAGGTTTATGTTTTTTATTTATTTTATTTTAGGGTTTTATTTAGTTTAGGTTTAGGTTTATTGATTTTTTGATATTTAGGTTTTAGGTTTAGGGTTTAGGGTTTAGGGTTTAGGGTTTAGGCTTTAGGGTTTACGGATTCGGTTTAATTTATTTTTTATTTATGTAGTTTATTTTTATTTTTATTTTTATTTAAGTTTATTTTTATTTTTATTTTGTTTAGTTCATTTCTATTATTTTTATCTATTTTAATTAAGTTTTTAGATTTATGTTTAGGTTTAGGTTTATTTTTTAGTTTAGTTATATTTTTACTTTATTTTTTAGGTTTAGGTTTTATTTTTTATTTTTAGGTTTAGGTTTAGGTTCCTTTTTTTAGGATTAGTTTTAGATTTTTATTTTTGTTTATTTTTAGGTATTATTTTTTAGTTTAGGTTTAGGTTTATTTTTAATTAATCTTATTTTATTTAGTTTAGGTTTAGGTTTAGGTTTAGTTTACTTTAAGTTTAGGTTTAGGTTTTATTTATTTTAGTTTAATTTATCTTAATTTAGGTTTAAGTTTATATGATTTTTATTTTAGGTTCAGGTTTTTAACATTTTAGGGATTAGGGTTTAGGGTTTAAGTTTTAGGTTGTTATTTTAGGTTTATGTTTAGGTTTTATTTTTAAGTTTATGTTTAGGTTTACTTTTAGTTTATTTTATTTATTTAGTTTATGATTTTGGTTTTGTTTATTTTAGGTTTAGGTTTATATTTTATTTATTTAAATTTAGTTTATTTTAGTTTAGATTTAAGTTTATTTTATTTTTGTTTATTTTATTTTTATTTTAGGTTTAGTTTTTACTTTTAGTTAAGGGTTTGGGTTTTATTTTTTATTTATTTTTAGGTTTTATTTATAGGATTATTTTTTAGGTTTATATTTTTAATTAGTTTTTATTTTATTTTACTTTAAGTCAATTTTATATTTATTTTACATTTAGTTTTTATTTTATTTAGGTTTTTTATTCTTAGGTTTATTTTATTTTTTATTTAGTTTATGTTTTTTTTATTTTAATTTTATTATATTATATTTATTTTTAGGTTTAGTTTTAGTTTAGTTTTTATTTTTATTTTATTTATTTTATTTATGTTTAGGAGTTTTGATTTATTTTATTTTAGGTTTTATTTTTAGCTTTAGGTTTTAGGTTTTTAAGGTTTAGTTTTAGTTTTGTTTAGGGTTTTGGGTAGGTTTAGTTTTAGTTTATTAAGGTTTAGTAGTTTAGCTTTATTTTAGTTTATGGTTTTAGGGTTTTATAATGGGTTTTGGTATTATGGTTATAGTTTAGGGTTTTATGGTTTTTAGAGTTTAGGGTATGATGTTTTTGTGGTTTATTTTTGGGGTAGCTATTTAGGATTTAGTTTTAGGTTTATATTTTGGGTTTTAAATTAAATAAACTGGCAGTTTAGGTTTTATTATTTAATTTTATTTTATTCATTTAGTTTATTTTATAATATTTTAATCAGTTTATTTATTTATTTATATATTATTTATTTAGTTTTATTTAGTTTATTTAGGTCAGGTTTATTTTACTTGAGTTTATTTTATTTATTAGTTTAGGTTTATGGTGGAGAGTTGTAGGATTTAGTTAAGGTGTAGGGTGGTGATATGGTTTTCAGTTTAGGGTTTTAGGGAGTCTCAGGGTTTGGTTGGGGTAGGGTTTGTTTTTAGTAGTTTTAGGGTTATAGAGTTAGTCCAGTGTTTATATTTATTTTAACTATATTTTTATTTTAGGGTATAGTTATTTAGGAGGGAAGATTTAGGTCAGGTTTAAGTATTTAGGGCCCAGTTTTAGTTTAGTTTAGGGTTTAGAGGTTTAGGTTTTAGGTAGTCAGTTTAAGTTTGGGAGGGTGTGGTTTTATTTTTGGTAGTGGTTTAGGTTTGGGTTTAGGGTAGGTTGGTTTAGGGTTTAGTTTGGTTAGGTTTAGGAGGTTTAGTGTTTATGATTTAGGGTTAGTTTTTTGGACGTTAGGGTTTATTATATTTATTTTAACTTATATTTTTATTTATAGTTTATTTTAGGTTTAGGTTTAGATTTAGGTTTAGGGTTTAGGTTTAAGTTTTAGGTTTTAGTTTAGGGTTTAGGTTTAGGTTTAAGTTTTTAGGTTTAGGGTTTAGGGTTTAGAGTTTTTAGAATTTGGGATTTTGGGTTTAGTGTTTAGGTTTTAGGTTTATTGTTCAAGTTTTAATTTAGGGTTTAGGGTTTTTAGTTTTTTTATAATAGATAACAAATTTAGATTATATATTTCTTCTTTTTGATTTCATCAACCAAGTAACACACCTAGTTTTCTATGACATAAGTGATGACATAGATCAAAAATGAGCACGCATATCCACCAGCTACTATAGATCCCCCACCATTACTCCTCTATCCATAACCACCACGCACACCACCTCCATATCCACCAAGACATTTAGATCCCCACCACCCCTGATGGCCGCCTAGCCTCCACGATCTGGATTGAGCCGGTAGATGGTGATGTTCTCCTCAAGGTTCCCCATTCTTTTAGGTTTAGGTTTAGGTTTAATAGGTTTATGGGTTTAGGTTTATTTTTTAATCTTTTTAGTTACTTTAAGTTTAGGTTTAGGTTTAGGGTTTAGGGTTTAGGGTTAAGGTTTAGGGTTAATGTTTAAGGTTTAGGGTTTAGGATTTAGGTTTTAAGGTTTAGGGTTTTAGGGTTTATGCTTTTAGGGTTTAGGGTTTTTTAGGGTGTAAGGTTTATTTAGGGTTTACTTAGTTTTAGGTTTAGGTTTGGTTTAGGATTTTGGGTTTAAGTTCTTTTTTTTAAATTAAGTAAATTACTAGGTTTATGTTCATTTAGTATATTAATTTTATTTTTTATTTATTTTAGTTTACTTTATTTTTAATATTTATTTAGGTTTATTTTTAATTTTTATTTAGTTTATTTTATTTATTTTTGGTTTAATTATTTTAGTTTAGGTTTTTTATTTTAGTTTATTTTAAGGTAAAGGTTTATAGGTTTAGGTTTATTTTTTAGTTGAATTTTATTTTAATTTAATATTTTTAGGTTTATATTTTATTTTTTATTTTTAGGATTAGTTTAATATTTTTATTTTACTTTTAGGTCTTTGGTTTTTTTTAGTT
Source organism: Cymbidium sinense (assembly GCA_021442155.1). Lineage (NCBI taxonomy): Eukaryota > Viridiplantae > Streptophyta > Magnoliopsida > Asparagales > Orchidaceae > Cymbidium > Cymbidium sinense. The sequence goes on along the minus strand of JAKCPB010000241.1, from coordinate 298,243 downwards.
TATTTTTAGGTATTATTTTATTAAAGTTTAGTTATATTTTAGTTTATTTTTTTATTTATTTAGGTTTTTAGGTTTTATTTATTTTAGTTAGTATTTTAGTTTAGTTTTTATGTTTTTTTATTTTGTTTATTTTATTTTCTTTAGGTTTAGGTTTTTTTTTTAGTTTAGGTTTAGGTTTAATTTTTTATTTTCTAGGTTTTATTTTAGGTTTTTAGGTTTTTTTTTTATTTTATTATTTTTATTATGTTTATTTATTTTTATTATGTTTAGTTTTATTTTGTTTATATTTTATTCTTAGGTTTATTTTATTTTTAGTTTAGTTTATGTTTTATTTATTTTATTTTAGTTAATTTGTATTTATTTTATTTTATTTTATTTTAAGGTTTAGTTTATGTTTTAGTTTAGGTATTTTATTTTATTTTATTAGGTTTATATTTTTTAGGTTTTTCTTTTAGGTTTAGGTTTTAAGTTTAGGGTTTAGGTTTTGTTAGGGTAGGTTTAGGGTTTATTCTTTTTGGGTTTAGGGTTTCAGTTTTGTGGTAGGTTTCAGGGTTTAGGGTTTGGCTCTCAAGGAGCAGGGTTGAGGTCATTAGAGTTTGGTTAATAGTGGCAGGACTTTTAATTTAGATCAGGTTTAGGTTTATTTAGTTTTAGTTTATTTTATTTATTTAGTTTACATTATTTTATTTTATATATTTATTTTTTATTTTTATTTAATTTAGTTTATTTATTTTAGTATAGGTTTTTTATTTTACTTTATTTTTTAGGTTTAGTTTTAGGTTTAGGTTTATTTTTAGTTGAGTTTTTTTTTATTTTATTTTTATTTAGGTTTTAATTTTAATTCTTTAGTTAAGTTTTGGTTTATTTTGGTTTTTTATTTTTAGTTTAGTTAGGTTTATTTTTGGTATTTTATTTTATTTTATTTTATTTAGTTTAGGTTTAGGATTAGGTTTGGTTTATTTTAGGTTTAGGTTTATGTTCATTTATTTTAGTTTAGTTTATTTTGTTTAGTTTATTTTTATTTTAGTTTAGTTTTTTTTTTAGTTTAAGGTTTAGGTTTTATTGTTTATTTATTTTTAAGTTTTTTATTTAGGTTTATTTTTTAGGTTAAGGTTTTATTTTATTTTATTTTATTTTATTTTAGTTTAGGTTTATTTAATTTTATTTTATGTTTAGTTTTTATTTTATTAAGGTTTTTTATTCTTTATTTTATTTTAATTTGTTTAGGTTTTATTTATTTTATTTTAGTTTATTTATTTTATTTATTTAGTTTAGGTTTAGAGGTTTTATTTATTTTATTTTTAATTTAGATTTAGGTTTATATTTATTTGGTATTAGAAATTTAGTTTTTTAGATTTAGTAAGAGGGAGGGAGGTAGTAAGGTGTAGGGAGGTTTAGGTTTAGGGTGTGGTGTGGAGGTTTAGAGTTTAGGGTTTAAGTTTTAGTTTAGGGTTTAGGAGTTTAGGAGGGGTGTGGTTGAGGTTAGGGAGGGTTAGGGTTTAGGGAGGGATTAGTGATTTAGGATTTAGTGTAGGGTTTAGGGTTAGTTTAGGTTGTGGTTTAGGATTTATTTTAGGGTTTGGGGGTAGTGGAGATTAGTTTTAGGTTTTTTGGGAAATTTGGAAATTGCCACAAAAGAAAAGGTAAGGTCCTTAGGGGGGTAAATCACTATGCTAATGCTCAAAGAGCTAGAAAGAGTCCTAAGGAGATAATCCCCCTAACTAATACAATAGTTAAGGAAAGAAAGCTAAGAAAAAAAGAAAGAGATATCCACAAAAAAAAATCCCATGAAATTAGCAGCAAACTTCTTCTGCTCCTTTTGAAACCAACACAATCCAGCAGCATTAGTCTCCCGACCTATACCAGAGATCTGCAACATGATTAAAGGGATGAGTACAGAAAATGAAATACTTAATCAAGCATAAAGAGTAAGAGCAAATAGAAAAATAAGATAAAGAAAAGGCTCGTGCTAATAATCTCAAGGAGCAAAGACCATATGTAAGCATCCAAACATCAAGTGTTTAGGTTTATTTTTTGGGTAGGATGACACAAAGCAAATTTTTTAGGTTTAGGGTAAATTTGCTTTGCGTTATCCTACTTTGGAGAATATTATATCATTTTTCCATAGCTTGAAACTCTATCTTTTTTTGTCAATTGATTGATTCCCTTCATGTCTTGATTCAAATTTCAAATGACTTAGATTATTCTCGAAGTTTTCTCGATGCTCATATTTGTTTTCAATTGTCAGATGTGATTGTTAAAATGGAGGCCCCATTTTAATATTAAGGAGGAATATCTTATTGTTCTGGTTTGGATCTCTCTTCCCAATTTGCATGTCCATTTCATTAATCATGTGTTTCTTTTTACTATGGGTGTGTTGTTTGGTCGTCCTCCTCAAGTTGATATGGAGACTGCTTCTAATCCCCGAAAATCTGCTGATTCTAGTCAAGCTAGATATAACTAAAAAATTTCCAAAGGAAATTTGGCTAGGATCAGTGAAATATGGATATTTGCAAAAAGTGGATTTTGAGAATTTTCCTACTTTTTGTTCCCATTGCAAAATTCATGGTCATGGAGTTTTGAATTGCATTGTGGTTCACCCTCACCTTAAGAAACCCAAACCCATTCATAATAACTCGGATCCCAATCTTAAGGAAACCTTGGTTAAACCACAGAAAGTTGTTCCAATGGATAACTCTTTACCTGAAGCAGAGGGTCATTGCCTTAATCCTCCCACTGCTCCTTTGGACAATGCTGCTGTTCTTAAGCCTGATCAACTTTTGGATGTCAGTCAAGGTAATAAGGATGCATTATTTTGTAATGGGCCTATATGTTTGAATCCCACTGATATTGGTAATAATATGGACAATAATATGTTTTCAAAACTTATGGATGATGATTTTATCTGAAATGATTCCATTCCTGCTTCTTTGCCACCTTTAATTGAAGAAAATGTGATCCTTGATGAGGACTTGAATGGTGAGCCAACTAAGGATAAAGTTTCTAAACTCGATTGCGTGCTTTAAATGGTTCCCTCCTTCTTCTTCATCTAATTTTGAACTGATTTCTAATCCGATACTTCAACATAATAATGATTTGGAAGAAGGTGAAGTGGCATGCAATGATGGTTTAAATGTGCAACCTTATTCCAAACATACTTGAACAATCTCTATCTAAGGTGATGTTGTCGATATGATTAATAAATTACAAATGGTTTTAGAAAGAAAAATAAAACTCCGAAAACTAAATTTCCTAACTTTGCCAGAGTTACTAGATCTGGCTCTTCTGCTCAAAAATAAATGGTTTCTTTCTTAATTTGGAATGTGAGAGGGATTGGTATCCTCTATGTTAGAAATAGAATTAGAAATTTAGTTCATTCTCATAACATTTCCTTTTTGGCTATTTGGGAAACTTTTATTCTTCCTTATAACTTTTCTTTGTGAGAATGATTGGTTTTTCTAATTTTTTTGCTAACTCGAGCAATAAAATTTGGATTTTTTGGAATAGTCCCTATGTTCTGTAGTTTTGGATGATTTATCCCAAGTTGTGAATGTTAAGATTACTTATGATAATTGGTGTTGTTTTGGCTCATTTGTTTATGCTTCTTGTAATATAAATGGTAGACGGCTTCTTTGGAAGGATCTTTTTTTTTCTTCTTCGTGATGCTCCTTGGTTTGTGGGTGGGGACTTTAATACTATCTCTTCTTCCTCTAAACGGGTTGGTGGTAATGCTCTGAACTTATTTTCTATGGAAGATTTTAATAACATGATCCTTGATTGTCATCTTATTCATATTGGCTTTAGTGGGTCTCAATTTACTTGGAATAATTATAGACTCTAGCAAAAGCTAGATCAAGTTCTTTTTAATCATTTGTGGATTAATATTCTCCCTAGTACTGTGGAGCACTAAGAAAAACCCTTTTTCTTCTCCCTTGCTTATCGTGAATTTTATTGCTAGTAAATCCACTCCTCCCTATCCTTTCGCCCAAATATGTGGCTCATGGATGATAAATTTTTGGATGTTGCTACTAACTGGGGTGAACCTCTTCATCCTGATGATTCTATTTTTGGGATGAGGAGATTGTGGTTCAAATTAAAAAGGCTTAAACAATGCCTTACTTGGTGGAATTAACATTATTTCAAGAACCTTTTATCAATATCAAAGATATGGAGAATGAGGTTATAGTTTTGGAAGATGTTGTTAATAATCCTTCTAAAATCCATTTGTTGGCTCAAGCTAAAGATAGGTTAACATGTTTTCAAGACATGGAGGAGACCTATTGGCAGCAAAAAGCTTCTATGAAATGGATCTCTGATGGTGATCATAATACTAAATATTTTCATGCCATTGTTAAAAAGAGAAGGTATATAAATCACATTCAGAAAGTGAAAATTAATGATGGAGTTTGGTGTTCGAATAAAAAGGAGCTTACTGATTCTACTATTTCTTTTTATAAAGAGCTTTTGAATAAAAATGTTGCTTATGATGATATTTCTTGACCTGAAGTTATGCCTAATCTTATTTCTGATGATGATAACATTATGCTTTTGTCCTTACCTTACGAGTCTGAAATTGTTGATACTTTGTAGAGTATGAATAAAGACTCGTAGTCCGATTGTTATACTACCCTCTTTTTCCAAAATGTTGGATTATCATTAAAGAGGACTTAGCTAAAGTCGCCCTTGATTTCATTAAGGGTAGTACCCTTCCTAAATATTTTGCTAGAACCTCCATTATTTTAATTCCTAAAAAAGACAATAAGTTTGGAGTGATTTTAGGTCGATTAGCCTTTACTCTTTTTTTAATAAACTTATTTCTAAGATTTTGGCTAAAAGCTTGACTATCTTGCTTTCTATAATTATCTCCCCAATCAAACCAGTTTTGTTAAAGGGAGATCCATTTCTGATAATGTTTTTTTAGACCAAGAGATGATCCATGACTTAAATGCCAATGTTCATGATGGAAACCTATTTTTTAAGCTTGACATTTCCAAAGCTTATGATAATATTGGTTGGGTTTTCCTATATAAAATTTTGGCTTTATTTGGATTCTCTAATAAATTTATTGCTTTAATTAAGAATGGGATTGAGAATTCTTGGTTTTCTTTGCTCTCAATGGTGAAGTGCATGGTTTCTTCTCTTCTCATGTGAGCTAAGGCAAGGGGACCCTCTCTCCCTACCCTTTCATTATTACTAGGAATATCTTTCTAAATGTATTCAAGATGTTTAGTAGAATGCCTAACATGTACTACGAACTATTGGTGGGTTTCCATTTCTCACCTTAGTTTTGTTGAAGATTTCATTATATTTTGCAATGCCTCTACTCTTTATATTAAAAAATTGTGTAAGTTCTTAACTATTTTGGTAAGGAGAGTGGCTTGAATATTAATCTTGATAAAAGTTATTTTATTACTAGCTCTTCTATTTCCTTATCTAAGATCAATGCTATAAAAATATTACAAGTTTTTCACACCAAATTCTCCCTATCAAGTATTTGGGGACTCCCTTATATAGGGGAACTAAAAGATCTTCTTTATTTGATGAAGTTATTCAGAAAATAAATAAGAAAACCTCCTCTTGGGAGTTCCATTTACTTTTCTTTGGAGCTAGACTTATCCTGATCAAAAGGACCCTATGCTCTCTGCGTCTGTGTCTATTATCTACTATTGTTCCTACACATTCTATTATTAAAAAGATCAATAGACTCTTTAATAAATTTTTTTAGGGATCTAACTTTTCTATCAAAAGATTACATTGGGCTAGTTGGCACAAGGTCCTATTAATGAAGGTGGTTTTTGCAAAACTTTAGAGGATTCTATTAACTATTTTTTCTATAAAATGCGGTGGAATATTAGAAATAAACATAGTTATTGGTCAAAGTTTATGCATGCTAAATATTGTTATGGAAAACATCCCCTCATTTGTGCTTTCAAATATGGGGATTCTCCTATGTGGAGAAGACTTTGTAGTATCAAATGGAATGCTGAGAACTTAATTTCTTGGGGTGTCAATTCTAGTCCTCTTTCTTTTGGCAAGACAATTGGCTGGGCAGGGCTCTATTGATTCCTTGCTTAATACTGATTCCACTGTGATGCTTAAGATTAATTAGGTAATTACTCATAATAAGTGGGATGTGGCTCAATTGAATATCCTTTTCCCTAATGTGATTGTTCAAAAAATCCTTAAAATTTATCCTTTCCCTAATGAACCCGACCAAATTCTCTTCAATAATTCATCTTCTGGAGATATTGTCTTTAAGGATGTTTGGCATTTCATCATATTTAAATATCAAGAGTCCTTGATTTTTACTAAAATCTAAAATATTAGTGTCTCTACTTCATTCTCAGTTTTAACTTAGCACATTCTGAAGCATTATATCCCTATGACTGATACTCTTCTAAAAAAAGGTTTTCATCTCCCCTCTAAATGTCAATGTTTCTATCACATTGAAAGTGTGGATCATGTTTTTGTGAATGGCCCTATTACTATAAAATGTGGAATTGGTATGATAATATTTTAATACTTTCCATTTTAATGGTTCATTTTCTATTATGCAACTTCTTGAAGCATGTTTCTCCCATACTTCTAAGGCCCATGTTAAAATTGTTTTAGCTATTACTATTCTTTGGTATATTTAGATGGATAGAAATGATGCTAAGCATTGTAATATTTCTTTGAATTATCATCATATTATTGCTAGAGCCAAATATAAAATTTTGTCTCTTTTCAAAGCTAATCTTCTTACTCACTCTAGTTTTAAAGGGTGCAAGTCTGGCCTTGAATTTTGGGATTATCCTTCCCCCAGGTAATGTCTCTCCTACCCAAAAATTATATACTAGATTAAACCTAATTATCACTACATTAAGGTTAACACTGATGGCTCAATTTCTAATGGTTATTATGGCTGTGGTGGGATTTTGAGAAATCATAGTGTCAAGGTTATCTCTACTTTTACTGCTTCTTTAGAGCCTTGTTATATGTTATTTGTTGAGCTCAAAGTCTTTCATCATGGCATTTCCATTTGTTTACAACAAGGTTTTCATAAGATTTGGTTTGAAGTTGATGCTCTCTTTCTTTTAGATTTACTCAAATTGTATGTGCATGGTAATACTGAAGTGTATTATTTACTTAATCATACTAGGAGGCTTCTTGCTAACCTAAAATTTCAAATATCTCATATTTATAGGGAAGCCAACTCTTGTGCTGACTTTCTTGCCAATTTGGGGCCAAGTCTTCTTCTTTGCAAATGTTTTCTAATGATGACATCCCTTTCCTTTTAAAGGGTCTTGTGAATCTTGATAAAACTGGTTTGCCTTATGTTAGAAGCTTTTAGCCTTTTTTCCTCCCAGGGCTTTGGCTTTCCCTTATTATTATTATTTTTGAATATTTAGTTTTCTCTTTTCGTTGGTTTGGTCTTGATTTTTTTCTTCTATAAACCTACTTTTATTTTCCAATTTGGTTTCTCACCATTCTTTGGATTGGTTGGGGTTGTCTTTCCATTTATTGGATTTTTGCTATTATTTATTTTCTGGTTTGTTTTCTCTCCCAACCTATAGAGGTGTTTACAACAGGTGGAGGCTGTTGGGTTTTGCTTGTCTTGTAGTTGGTGTGGTTCTCTTTATTGGTTGGATCTCTCTACAGCCTTTTTTATTTACTCTGGATTTTATGTTTGGCTATTTACTGGTGTTTCGCTATGGGCTTTTTCTTTGGGTGTTGCTTATGCTATTTTTATGACCTTCTTGGCTATGGATCTATCACCTTGTTGTTTCTTGTTGTTTGCTAATCAGGATGGTTTTTCTAGTTACTTTTGGTTGTCCTTTCTCTCTTGGTTTTGTTCCTGCTGCTAAGAAGTTGTGTGACCATGAGGGCTCTTTATTTTTTGGTTGTAGCTTGGAGAACTATTTTCCTACGACAATTTATCCTTTCTATTGTTCTGGATGAGTGTAAGGTTGGAAGCTTCTAGATTGTTATATCTTCTGAATATTGGGTGTGCCTTCTGTAATACTGAGGTTCTATTTTTAATTTGTGTTATGAACTGGAAGGTTGCAAACTATTGGTTGGATGTTTTTTGGACTTAATTGATGATGAATCTGTTGGGGTTCTTGTTTGCAACTATCTCTAGTTGTTGGGTTATTTGTGATCCTAAAGGGCTCTTACTTTTTCTATTTTTGGCTGTTGTATCTAGCTGTTTAAACTAGATTCTATTGTGCTTGGATTTGCATTGGTGGATGATGTCTACAACTTTCCATTGGGATTTTTTTCAATGTTTGTGACTGGATGACTCTTTCTATCTTTCATCCTGATGGTTCTAAGTCTATTGATTTGAATCTTTGGCAGTCTTGGTGGCTTGCAGGGTGGACTACCTTCTGTCGCTTAGATTGGGTGCTCTAGTTTGTTTTTGGTCAAAAGAGTATTTACTTTGTTATTTTCCGATCTTTTGAGTCTGTTGCTTGGAACCGCTACTTTCTTTCCCATTCTTCTCTTCTAGTTTCTACCTACGATTTTCATTTTTGATTGTATTTGAACCACTTCCATTTTCTTTTGATGGTTGCCTTGGTTCCTATTCTTGATGTTATCTTCCTCCGATAGATTGTTTTGGTTCATGCCTCATTTAGTCCTTTTTGCCATATTGTGAGGTTTGCTCCTAGCAACTATGTTAGCAATTCTTGGTGGTGGCTTTGGTGGTGCTCCCTCTGGTCTAATGCTTTCCTAATAGGTTACCTCCTTATCTGCTTTGCTGAGTTTAATATATTTGAATGCTAGGTGTTTTTTAGTTATATTTACTATTTGAAGTTTTATGCAAGTTTGTGCGATGATCATCATTGGATAAGGTGCTACAAGAGGTATGAAATGATGGCTTGATGTTTCCCACTAATTTTGGATGGTAGTACTATATGTAATTGTAACCCTTCACTTGAAGTTTGATGCTTACATATGGTGTCTCCTTAAGATGATTATAACTACGTCTGAGCCTTTTCTCATCTTTTACTTCTTTCGCTCTTATATTTTATGCTTAATTAACTATTTCATTATATGTACTCATCCTTTACAAGTTTGTTGATCTCTAGTGTTGGGAGACTTTTGCTACTGGACTGTGCTGGTTTCAAAAGGAGCAGAGGAAGTTTGTTGCTGATTGTCAGGATTATTTTTGGTGGATCTCTATTTCTTTTTTATTAGCTTACTTTCATTATCTATTGTATTAGCTACGAGGTTAATCTCCTTAGGACTTTTGTAGCTCTTTGAGGATTTGCTTAGAGATTTGCCCCCTCTAAGGACTTTATACCTTGTCTTTGTGGCAATAAAATTTCCCTAATTTTCCAAAAAAAAAAAAAAAAAAAAAAAGTAAAACCTGAACCCTAGACCCAAAACCTAAACCCTAAATCGTAAAAACCTTAAACCCTAAAACCCTCAACCCTAAATTGTAAACACTAAACCATTAAACCTAAACCCTAAACCCTAAACCCTAAACACTAACCCTAAACCATAGCCTTAAATCCTAAATAAAATAAACCAAAAAATAAAATAAATTAAAGACTAAATAAAAACCTAAACCTAGACAATAAACCTAAAAATAAAACCTAAAATAAATAAAAAATAAAAGTTAAACCCTAAACTAAAAAAAAAACCTAAACCTAAAATAAAAATAAAATAAACCTAAACCTAAACTAAAATAAATAAAACCTAAACATAAGCTTAAAATAAATAAAACCTAAACCCTAAACTAAATAAAATAAAATAAACTAAAAATAAATTTAACCTACACTAAAAAATATAACCTAAATTATAGAATTAAAATAAAAACCTAGAACCTAAACCTAAAAAATAAAATAAAACTAAAACTAAACTAAGAAAAATAAAAATAAACCTAAATCTTAACCCAAAAAATAAACTAAAATAAAAACCTAAACTAAAATAAATAAACCTAAAATAAATAAACTAAACTAAATAAAAATAAAAAATTGAAATAAAAATAAAAAATAAAATAAATTAAAATAAATAAAAATAAACTAAATAAAACTAAACCTATCAGTTTACTTAATTTAATAAAATAAACTCTATACCCTAAACCCTAAAATAAACCCTAAACCTAAACCTACAATGATCCTTAGAAAGCCCTAAACCTTAAAACAAACCCTAAACCAAATCCTACAACCCTGAACCCTAAAAAACCTAAACCCTAAACTAACCTTAAAGCCTAAAGCCTAAAATCAAAAACCCTAAACACTAAACTAAAACTTGAACCCTAGACCTAAAACCTAAACCCTTAACCCTAAACCCTAAACCCTAAAAACCTATACCCTAAATACTAAACCCTAAAGCCTTAAACCCTAAACTTTAATCCCTAAACCCTAAACTCTAAACCCTAAACCCTTAAACTAAAACCCTAAACCCTAAACCCTAATGCTTAAACCCTAATCCCAAACTCTAACCCTAAACCTAAGTAAAAGAAACCAAAAAAAAATTATAATTAAAAACTAAATAAAAACCTAAACCTAAATAATAAACCAAAAAATAAATAGAAAATAAAACTTAAACCGTAAACTAAAAAAAAAACTAAACCTAAAATAAAAATAAATAAACCTAAACTAAAATAAATAAAACCTAAACCTAAACCTAAAATAAATAAAACCTAAACCCTTAACTAAATAAAATAAAACAAACTAAAAATAAACATAAACCTAAACTAAAAAATAAAACCTAAAATTAAACTGAAAATAAAAACCTAAAACTTAAACCTAAAAAAAATAAAATAAAAATCTAAACCTAAACCTAAAAATAAAAAATAAAACTTAAACCTAAAAATAAAATAAAAAACTAAACCAAAAAATAAACATAAACCTAAACCTAAACCTAAAAAATAAACAAAAATAATAAACCTAAACTAAATTAAATAAACTAAACTAAATAAAAATAAACCTAAATCAAAATATAAAAAATAAACTAAAATAAATAAAAATAAACTAAATAAACTTAAACCCACTAGTTTACTTAATTTATAAAAATAAAAAACATAAAAAAATAAAGAGATAAAAAAAACCCTAACCCTAAACCATAAACTAACCCTAAACTCGAAAAACAAAACAACAAACCCTAAACCCTAAACCCTAAATCATAAAACAAAAAACCCTAAACCCTAAACTAACCCTAAACCCTAAACACTAAATCCTAAACCCTAAACTAAACCCTAAACCCTCACCTTAACCCTAAACCCTAAACTTTAAAAACCATAAATCTTAAACCCTAAACCCTAAACTAACTATAACTCTAAGCGAACCCTAAACCCTAAACCCTAAAAACCCTAAACCCTAAAGCCTAAACACTAAACCCTAAACCCTAAACCCTGAACCCTATACCTAATCCCGAATCCCTAAAATCCTAAACCCTAACTCTCTAAACCCTAAACCCTAAACCCAAACCTCAAAAACCTAAAAATAAAATAAATAAAAAAACCTAAACCTAAATAAAATAAAAAATAAAAAATACTAAAAACCTAAAATAAAACATAAACCTAAACCTAAAAATAAAATAAAATATACAAATAAATATAAACTAAAATAAAATAAATAAAAACCTAAACTAAATTAAAAAAATAAACTAAACCTAAGAATAAAAAACCTTAATAAAATAAAAGCAAAATGTAAAATAAAAATAAAATAAACCTAAAATAAACCTAAAATAAAATTAAATAAAAACTAAATAAAAATGTAAACATAAAAGATAAACCTAAAAATAAAACCTATAAAAAATAAACCTAATAGACCTAAACCTAAACCTAAACCCTAAGAATGGGCAGAACCTTGACGACAGGAACATCATCACAAAGCTCACTCTAGAGTCGCTGGAGATGAAGGCTGAGGTGGTTATCGTAGTGGTGGTGAGAACCGAAGTGCGGTGAATATGGAGGTGGTGGTCTGAGCAAGGGTGGTTATGGATGGGAGGAGCACTGAGGTTACAACCGTGGTGGTGGCGAGGGAGAGATCGAGAGATGATGGTGGATCCCGATACTGAGAGGCCTGGGTGCTTGATGGGAATTGAGAAATTGAAGATCGATCCGATCTCTTATAAACTGTCTTTATAGAGAGATAGTTCTAGTCTAAGCTTTTGATTTTCTATGTGTGCTCATTTTTATCTATGTCATCGGTGTCATAGAAAACTTGGTGTGTTACTTGGTTGCTGAAATCAAAAATAAGAAATGTCGAATCTAAATTTGTTCTCTAAACCCTAAACCCTGAACCCTAAACCCTAAACTAAAAACCCTTAACCCTAAACTAAAACCTGAAACCTAAACCTAAAACCTAAACCCAAAACTCAAAACCCGTAACCCTAAAACCTAAACCCTAAACTGTAAACCCTAAACCCTAAATCCCTAAACCCCAAAACCTAAACCCTAAACAATCCCTAAACCCTAAATCCTAAACCGTGGAAAGCTAAAAACCTAAACCTAAACCTAAACTAAATAAAACCTAAAAATAAAATAAATAAATAAACCTAAACCCAAAAATAAAAAATAAAAATAAAATGAAATGAAACTAAAACCTTAACCTAAACTTATACTTAAAAAGAAAATTAAATAAAAAATAAAAACTAAACTAAAATTAAATAAATAAAAAAATAAACTAAACTAAAAAAATAAAATCCTAATTAAATAAAATAAAATTATAATTTAATAATAACATAAAACTAATAAATAAACCTAAAAATAAAACCTAAAAATAAATAAAAAATGAAATCTGACCCATAAACTAAAAGAAAATCCTAAACTTAAAATAAAAATAAAATAAATGGAAACCTAAACTAAAATAAACTAAACTAAGATAAATAAAACCTAAACTTAAACCTAAAATAAACTAAACCTAAACCTAAACCTAAGCTAAATAAAATAAAATAAACTAAAAATAAACTAAACCTAAACTAAAAAATAAAACTTAAAAATAAACCTAAAATAAAAACCTAAAACATAAACTTAAAAATAAAATAAAACCTAAACCTAAAACTAAAAATAAAAAATAAAACCTAAACCTTAAAATTAAAAGAAAAATAAAACTAAATTAATAAAAAAATAAAATAAACCTAAAACTAAACCTAAAAAGTAAACTAAAATAAAAAACTAAACTAAAATAAATAAACTAAACTAAATAAAAATAAAAAATAAACCTAAATAAAAAAATAAAAAATAAAATAAACTAAAATAAATAAAAAATTTACTAAATAAATCTAAACCTACTAATTTACTTAATTAAAAACAAACCCTAAACCCTAAACCCAAAACCCAAAACCTTAAATCCTAAACCTTAAAACTAACCCTAAACTTTAAACCTTTAACCATAAAAACCATAAACCCTAAACCCTAAACCCAAAATCCTGAAAAAAAATAAAGAAAAACTTTAACCCTAAACCTAACCCAACACCCTAAACCCTAAACCACAAAACGTACAACCCTAAACCCTCAACTAACCCTAAACCCCAAAACATACAACCCTAAACTAACCCTAAACCCTAAACCCTAAACCTTAAACCATAAACCCTAAACCTAAACCATAAACCCTAAATAAAATAAACCTAAAATAAAATAAATTATAAACCTAAAAAATAAATAATTAAAAAAATGTAAAGCCTAAACTAAAAAAAAACCTAAACCAAAATAAAATAAAATAAACCTAAACTTAAAATAAAATAAATAAAACCTAAACCTTAAACTAAATATAATAAAATAAATTAATAATAAACCTAAACCTAAACTAAAAAAAAAAAACTTAAAAATAAACCTAAAATAAAAACCTAAAACCTAAACCTAAAAAATATAAAATAAAACCTAAACCTAAACCTAAAATAAAAAATAAAACCTAAACCTAAAAAATAAAATAAAAATAAATTCAATGAAAAATAAAAAACCTAAACCAAAAAATAAACTAAAATTAAAAAGCTAAACAAAAATAAATAATCCTAAAATTAATAAACTAAACTAAATAAATAATAATAATAAACCTAAATAAAAATAAAAAATAAATTAAATTAAAACAAATATAAAATAAACTAAATCAACCTAAACCTACAAGTTTACTTAATTTTAAAAAAGAAAACCTTAAACCCTAAATCTTAAACCCTAAACCCTAAACCCTAACTCCTAAAACTAACTCTAAACCATAAATCCTAAACCTACAACCCTAAACCCTAAACCTTAAACCCTAAACCCTAAACCCTAAAAAACCCTAAACTTTAAACCCTAAATCCTAAACCCTAAACCCTAAACCCTAAGCCCTCAAAACCTTAAATCCTAAAGCTAAAACACTAAATCTTGAACCCTAAATCCTAAACCCTAAACCCTAAGCCTAAACCTAAACCTTAAAATCCTAAACTCTAAATAAAATAAAAATAAAACTAAATTAAAAAATAAACATAAACCTAAACCTAACAATAAAAATAAACTAGAATAAAAAACTTAAACTAAAATAAATAAATTAAACTAAATAAAACTAAAAGATAGACATAAATAAAAATAATAAATAAAATAAACTAAAATAATTAAAAAATAAACTAAATAAATCAAAACCTACTAGTTTATTTAATTCTAAAATAAATACCCTAACCCTAAATCCTAAAACTAACCCGAAACCCTAAAACTTAAACCCTAAATAAATAAAAAATTTAAAAAAAAAACACAAACCCTAAATTGTAAAACTAACCCTAACCCTAAACCTTAAACCATAAACCCTGAAAATGAAACCCTAAACCCTAAACTAAACCCTAAACCCTAAAACTAACCCTAAACCTTAAACCTTAAACCCCAAACTTTAATCCCTAAACCCTAAACCCTAAAAACCTAAAAACCTAAACCTAAATAAAATAAAACCTAAAAAAAATAAATAGAGAAACCTAAACCTAAATAAAATAAATAATAAAATAAAATAAAAACCTAAACTAAAACCTAAACCTAAACCTAAACATAAACCTAAAAATAGAATAAAATAAAAATTAAAAATTAAACTAAAATAAAATAAATAAAAACCTAAACCAAACTAAAATAAAATAAATAGAAACCTAAACTAAACTAAAAAAATAAACCTAAAAATAGAAAACATAAATAAAATAAAAATTAAACATAAAAGAAAAATAAAATAAATTTAAAATAAAATAAAATAAAAACTAAATAAAAACCTAAACCTAAAAAATAAACCTAAAAATTAAAAGAAAAATAAAACCTAAACTATAAACTAAAAAAAACTAAATAGAAAATAAAAAATAAAATAAGCATAAACCTAAACTAAAATAAACTAAAATTAAATAAATAAAACCTAAACCTAAACCTAAAATAAACTAAACCTACACTTGAACCTAAACAAAACAAAATAAAATAAAATAAAAATTAATCTAAACCTAAACTGAAAAATAAAACCTAGAAATAAACCTAAAATAAAAACCTAAAACATAAACCTAAATAAATAAAATAAAAACCTAAACCTAAAAAAAAAAATAAATAATAAAACATTAACCTAAAAAATAAAATTAAAATAAAACTAGACTAAAAAATAAATATAAACTTAAACCTAAACCTAAAAAATAAACAAACATAAAAAAAATAAACAAAAATAAATAAACCTAAAATAAATAAACTAAACTAAATAAAATTAAAAGAGAATCCTAAATAAAAATAAAAAAAATAAAATAAACTAAAATAACCCTAAAACACTAACCCATAAACCCTAAACCCTAAACCCTAAAACCTAATCGTGAACCCTAAACTCTAAACCCCAAACCCTGAACCTAAATCCTATACCTTAAACCTAAATCCTAACCCAAAACCTTAAACCCTAAACCCTAAAACTCTAAACCCTAAACCCTAAACCATAAACCCTAAAAACCCTAAACCCTAAAGCCTAAACACTAAACCCTAAATCATAAACCCTAACCTTAAGCCCTAAACCCTAAACTCTAAAATCCTAAACCCTAAAACCTAAACCCTAAACCCTAAACCCTAAACCCTAAAACCCTAAACCCTAAACCCTAAACCCTAAAAACCTAAAAGCATAAGCCTAAACTAAATAAAACCTAAAAATAAAATAAATAGAAAAACATAAACCTAAATAAAATAATAAAATAAAATAAAATAAAGACCTAAACTAAAACCTAAACCAAACCTAAAAATAAAATAATAAAGTAAAAATAAACTAAAATAAAATATAGAAAGACCGAAACAAAACTTAAAATAATATAAACCTAAGAATAAAAAACTTATATTTAAGAAAAACTGAGCATAAAAATCAAAATAAAATTAAATAAAAGATAAATAAAAAGCTACACCTAAAAAATAAAACCTAAACCCTAAACTAAAAAAAAACCTAGACTAAAAATAAAAATAAAATAAACCTAAACCTAGACTAAAATAAACTAAACTAAAATAAATAAAACCTAAACCTAAAGCTAAAATAAATTAAACATAAACATAAATCTAAACTAAATAAAATAAAATAAACTAAAAATATAACTAAACCTAAATTAAAAAATAAAATCTATAATAAACTTAAAATAAAAACCAAAAACCTAAACCTAAAAAAATTTAAAAAAAACCTAAACCTAAACCTAAAAATTAAAAATAAAACTTAAACATAAAAAATAAAATAAAAATAAAACTCAACTTAAAAATAAACTGAAACCTAAACATAAACCTAAAAAATAAACTAAAATAAAAACCCTAAATTAAAAATAAATAAACTTAAAATAAATAAACTAAACTAAATAAAATAATAAAATAAACCTAAATAAAAATAAAAAAGAAAATAAACTAAAATAAATAAAAAATAAACTAAATATACTAAATAAACCTAAACCTACCGATTTACTTAAATTTTATTTAAAAAAACCTTAAACCCTAAATCTTAAACCCTAAACCCCAAACCTACAACCCTAAACCCTAAATCCTAAATCCCAAAAAACCCTAATCCCTTAACCCTACACCCTAACCCTAAACCCTAAACCCTAAACCCTAAAAGCATAAACCCTAAAACCCTCAACCTTAAACCTTATACCATAAACCATAAACCCTAAACCCTAAATCCTAAATGCCAAACCCTAAACCTAAATCAAAAGTAACTAAATAAATTAATAAAGCAACCAAAAACCTAAATCCTAATAAACCTAAACCCTTAGAATGGGCAAAACCTTGACTACAGGGACATCACCGTCAACCAAGCTTAGTCTAGATCTAACAATGGAGGTGAAGGTGGAGGTGGTGCTTATCATGGCATGCTGGAGGTGCCGTGGATATGGAGTTGGTCGAGTAGTCGTGGTTATGGAGGTGGGAGGAGAGATGGAGGTTACTGCCGTGGTGGTGGCAGAGGGAGAGATCGAGGATATGATGGTGGATCCCGCTACTCAAGAGGTCGGGGTGGTTCTGATGGGGTGGTCAGAGTAGTTTTTATTTATTTTATTTCAATTTAGTTTTTTTTTTTTTTAGGTTTAGGTTTAGGCTTTAGTTTAGGTTTATATTTTATTTTATTTAGGATTAGGTTTTCTTATTTTTTTTGGTTTTATTTAGTTTAGGTTTAGATTTTGTTTTTTAGGCTAATGGTTTGGGTTTAGATTTAGAGTTTAGTGTTTAGAGCTTGTGGTTTTAGGGTTTAGTGTTTAAGGTTTAGGGTTAGTTTAGCTTGTGTTAGTTTAGGGTTTAGGGTATAGGGTTGCAGTTTAACTTAGGGTTTAGGGTTAGTTTAGGGTTTAGGGTTTAGGGTTTTAGGACTTAAGGTTTAGGGTTAGTTTAAGATTTAGGACTTAGGCTTTAAGGGCTAAAAATACTAAACCATGAAGCCTAAACCCCAAACCCTAAACTAACCATAAACCCTAAGCTAACCCTAAACCCTAAACTCTAAACCCTAAACCCTAAACACTAAACTCTAAACCTTAAAACATAAACCCTAACCCTAAACCCTAAACCCTAAAACCTAAAATCCTAAAACCTTAAACCCTAAACCCTAATGCCTAACCCTAAACCCTAAACCCTAAACCCTAAAACCTAAAACCTAAACCTATACCAAATAAAACCTAAAAATAAAATAAATAAAAAAACCTAAACCAAAATAAAATAAATAAAATAAAATAAAATAAAAATCTAAATTAAAACCTAAACCTAAACCTAAAAAAAGGTAAACTAAAAAAATTAAAAAAAATAAAATAATTAAAAACCTAAAATAAAATAAAAATAAAATAAACATAAGAATAAAAAACCTAAATAAAATAAGAACTAAACATAAAATAAAAATAAATTAAACCTAGAATAAAATAAAATAAAAATGAAATAAAAACCTAAACCTAAAACCTAAAAATAAATAAAAAATAAAACCTAAACACTAAACTAAAGGAAAACCTAAACCTAAAATAAAAATAAAATAAGCAAAATAAAATAAACTTAAACCTAAACTAAAATAAACTAAACTAAAATAAATAAAACCTAAACCTAATCCTAAAATAAATTAAACCTAAACCTAAACCTAAACCTAAAATAAATAAAATAAAATAAACTAAAAATAAACCTAAACCTAAACTAAAAAAAATTAAACCTAAAATAAAAACCTTAAACCTAAACCTAAGAAAATAAAATAAAAACCTAATCATAAACTTAAAAACAATAAAACCTAAACCTTAAAGATAAAATAAAAATAAAACTCAACTAAAAAATAAACCTAAACTTAAACATAAACTTGAAATATAAACTAAAAAAAAAACCTTAACTAAAATAAATAAACCTAAATTAAATAAACTAAACTAAAGAAATATAAAAAATAACCTAAATAAAAATAAAAATATGTTAAACTTAAATAAATAAAAATTAACTAAATATACTAAATAAACCTAAACCTACTAGTTTACATAATTCAAAAAAAAACCTTAAACTAGTAATCCTAAACCCTAAACCCTAAACCCTAAACCTTCAACCCTAAACCCTAAACCCAAAAAAACCCTAAAAAAATTGCTAAAAAATCTTAAACCCTAAACCCAAAACCCCAAACCCTAAACACTAAAAACTTAAAAACCTAAAAACTAAACCTATACTAAATAAAACCTAAAAAAAACAAATAAATAAACTTTAATAAATATAAAATAAATAAATAAAATAAAATGAAAACCTAAACGTAAACTGAAACCCAAAAATAAAAAAAAATAATAAAATCTAAACTATAATTAAATAAATAAAAACTTAAACTTAACTAAAATAAAATAAAATAAACCTATGAATAAAAAACCTAAATAAAATAAAAACTAAATGTAAATTAAAAATAAAATAAACCTAAAATAAAATAAAATAAAAGCTATATAAAAACCTAAACCTAAAAAATAAACCTAAAAGTAAATATAAAATAAAACCTAAACCCTAAACTAAAAAAAATCTAAACTTAATATAAATAAAATAAAGTAAACCTAAACCTAAACAAAAATAAACTAAACTAAAATAAATAAAACTTAAACCTAAACTTAAGATAAACTAAACCTAAACCATAATTTAAATATAACAAAATAAACTTAAAATAGACCTAAAATAAAAACCTAAAACCTAAACTAAAAAAATAAATAAATAAAACACTAAACCAAAAACTAAAAATAAAAAAATAAACCTAAACTTAAAAATAAATTAAAAATAAAACTAAACTAAATAAATAAACATAAACCTTAACCTAAATAAAAAAACAAACTAAAATAAAAAACCTAAACAAACATAAATAAACCAAACTAAATAAAAAAAATAAACCTAAAAAATAAAAAATAAAATAAGCTAAAATAAATAAAAAATAAACTTTATAAACATAAACAAACTGGTTTACCAAATTTTTGTTTTAAAAAAAACTAGATATTGTAATCCCCAAACCTTAAACCCTAAACCCTAAATCCTAAACCCCAAAACCCTAAACCCTAATAAACCCTAAACACTAACCCTAACCCTAGGGTTTAAGATTTAGGGTTTAAGATTAGTTTAGAGTTTAAGGTTTAGGGCTTTAAGGATTAGGATTTAGGATTTAAGGTTTAGGGGTGGGGTTTAGGGTTTAGGATTTAAGGTTCTAGGTTTATGATTGTAGGTTTAGGGTTTAGGGTTAGTTTAAAGGTTTAGGGTTTATGGATTAGGGTTTAGGGTTTAGGGTTTAGGGTTTATGGTTTAGGTTTTTCTTAATTAAGTAAACCAGTAGGTTTAAGTTTATTTAAGTTATTTAGTTTATTTTTTATTTATTTTAGTTTATTTTATTTCATTTTTATTTATGTTTATTTTTTATTTTAGTTAGTAGTTTATTTTTTTAGGTTTATTTACTTTAGTTTAGTCTTTATTTTAGTTTATTTTAAGTTTATGTTTAAGTTTATGTTTATTTTGGTTTAGTTTTATTTTATTTTATTTTTTGCTTAGGTTTTATTTTTTATTTTTAGGTTTAGGTTTAGGTTTTTATTTTATTTTTTTAGGTTTATTTTTAAGTTTTATTTTTTAGTTTAGGTTTAGGCTTATATTTAGTTTATTTTATTTTATTGCATTTAGCATTTATGTTTAATTTATTTTAGGTTTAGGTTTAGTTTTATTTTATTTTAGTTTAGTTTGTTTTAGTTTAGGTTTAGGTTTATTTTAGGTTTAGGTTTTTTCTTAGTTTAGGGTTTTAGGTCTCATTATTTAATTATTTTAGGATGAATGTTTTGGTTTATTTTTTAGGTTTCTTCCAAGTTTTTTATTTTATTTTTTTATTTTACATTTAGATTTTATTTTATTTAGGTTTTTATCTTTAGGTTTATTGTATTTTATCTTTAGTTATGTTTATTTATCTATCTTTACCTTATTTTTTATTTTTTATCTTATTTTATTTTTTAGGTTTGTGGGTTTATTTTAGGGCCTAGATTTTATTTTATCTTTATCTCCAGTTTTTTATTTCTTTTTAGGTCTTTATTTTAGTTAAGCCTCAGGTCTGCAGAGCCCAGAGCCCAGTGGCCCAGGGCCCAGGGCCCAGGGTCCTGGGACTCCAGGCACAGGTGGTATTTTTGGGCCCAGTAGGGGCCCAGTGGGCTGGCCTAGGGCCTAGGGCCTAGGGATCTCAGTGTGGTTTGGGTTTATGGCCTGGTTTTAGGGTTTAGGGTCAGGATTTAGAGTTTTAGGTTTAGTAGGGGTCAGGTTTTATTTTTATATTTTTTATTTTTATGATTTGGGTTTAAGGTTTAGGGTTTAGGTTTTAAGTTTAGGGTTCAGGTTTTAGTTTAGGGTTTAGGTTTTCAGTTTAGGGTTAAAGTTTTAGTTTAGGTTTTAGGGTTTTTGGCTTTTTTAATAGAGAACAAATTCAGATTAAACATTTCTTGTTTTTAATTTTATTAACCAAGTAACACACCAAATTTTCTAAGATGCACATGATGACATAGATCAAGAATGAGGATTCATAAAGCAAATCAAAATCTCTACATAATTAGAACCTCTCATCAGAAGACATAGTTCCATAAGCATCGATCGGGCCGTTCTTCGCTTTCTCCAATTCTCATCAGAACTACCCTGGCCTCATGGGTAGTGGGATCCACCATCATATCCCCAATCTCTCCCACCGTCACCACCACATATGTAACATCCATCGCTTCTCTCCTCGGCTCATAACCTTACTATCACGACCACCAACCACTAGATCCCCCTACCACCAAAAAGAGGATAATATCTTTGCCTTTTTCTCCATCGCCAGATCTGGACTTAGCATGGTTGACGGTGATGTTCCTGTCATCAAGGTTCTATCCATTCTTAGGGTTTAGGTTTAGGTTTAGGATTACTAGGTTTTCAGGATTAGGTTTATTTTTTAATTCATTTAGTTACTTTAATCATAAGTTTAGGGTTTGGGTTTTAGGGTTTAGGGTTTAGGGTTAAGGTTTAGAGTTTAGGGTTTAGAGTTTGGGGTTTAGGGTTTAAGTTGTGGTTTATGCTAGGGTTTAGTTTGGGAGTTTAGGTTTATGGTTTAGGGTGGGTAGGGTTTAGGGTTTGTAAGTTTGGTTTATGGTTTAGAGTTAGGTTTAGTATTGTTTGGTTTAGGGTTTAGGATTTAGAGGTTTTAAATTAAACCAAATTGATTTAGGTTTATTTTTATTTTTATTTAGTTTAGTTTATTTATTTTAGTTTATCCATTTTTAATTTTGTTTTATTTTAGTTTTTTAGGATGTTGGTTTAGTTTATTTTTTAGTTGAGTTGATTTTATTTTATTTTAGGTTTATGTTTTAGTGTTAGTATGTGGTCCAGTATAGTAGTTTAAGGTTTAGGGTTTTAGAGTCCCGGGGGTTTAGGGCCTAGGCAGTTTAGGGTTTAGTTTTGAGTGTTTAGTGTTTAGCTTTAGGGTTTAGGTATTTAGGGTTTAGGGTTTAGGGTTTAGGGCTCACGATCAGAGGTTTTGGGTTTGAGGTTTAGGATTATGGTTTAGGGTGCAGGCAAAGTTTAGGATTAGTTTATGTCCGGGTGGGTTTTATTTATTTTATTTTTTTATTTTTAGGGTTTAGGGTTTTTAGGTTTAGGGTTCAAGTTTTAGTTTAGGTCTATTTTAAATACAAACCAATAGGTTTATGTTTTTTTTTAGTTTATTTAATTTATTTTTTATTTATTTTATTTTTATTTAGGTTTATTTTTTATTTTAGGCTTATTTATTTTGGTTTAGGTTTTTTATTTTAGTTTATTATTTAGGTTTAGTTTAAGTTTAAGTTTATGCTTATTTTTTAGTTTATTTTTATTTTTATTTTATTTTTTAAGTTTAGGTTTTATTTTTTATTTTTAGGTTTAGGTTTAGGTTTTATTTTGTTTTTTAGGTTTAGGTTTTAGGTTTTAATTTAGGTTTATTTTTAGATTTTCTTTTTAGTTTAGGTTTAGGTTTACTTTTAGTTAATTTTATTTTATTTAGTTTATGGTTTAGTTTTAGTTTATTTTAGGTTTAAGTTTACAATTTATTTATTTTAGTTTAGTTTATTTTAGTTAGGTTTAGGTTTATTTAATTTTGTTTATTTTATGTTTAAGTTTTTTTAGTGTTAGGTTTAGATTTTATTTATTATTTATTTTTTGGTTTATTTTTTTGGTTTAGGTATTTATTTAGTTTTTATTTTATTTTATTTAGGTTTATTTTATTTTAATTATTCATTTAGTTTTTTTATTTATATTTTTTATTTTTAGTTTTATTTTAGTTTTTAGTTTAGTTTAGGTTTTCATTTATTTTATTTTAATTTAGCTTATATTTTTTATTTTATTTTAATTTTAGGTTTAGGGTTTAGTTTGGGTTTTTATTTTATTTTATTTTTTTATTTAGCTATAGGGTTTTTAATTTATTTTATTTTTAGGTTTTATTTAGTTTAGGTTCAGGTTTTAGGGTTCAAGGATTTGGGTTTAGTGTTTAGGGTTTAGGTTAGAGTTTTTTTATTTTTTATTTATTTTTAGTGTTTAAAGTTTAGGGTTTTGGGTTTAGGAATTAGGTTTTAGGTTTGGGGTTTTGGGTTTATGTTTTAGTTTAGGGTTTAGGGTTTTTGGTTTTTTTCCTTAATAGATAACAAATTCTTCTTTTTTTTATCAACCAAGTGACACACCAAGTTTTTTAAGATAGAAGTGATGACATAGATAAAAATGAGCACGCATAAAGTGAAATAAAAAATTGTAGATAACTAGAATCATATCTACTATAAAGACATAGTTCCATAAGGAGCAGATCAAATCGGTCGTTCCTCAACTTCTCCAGTTCCAATCAGAACCACCCCAACTTCTCGAGAAGTAGGACCCACCATCATATCCTCGATCTCTCCCTCCACCACCATCATAACTATAACCTCTATCGCTCCTCTTGCCTCTAGAACCACAACTGCTCTGACCACCACCTCCATATCCACCAGTACATCCAGTTCCCCCACCACCACTGTAATAACTATCGCCTTCGCCTTCATTTCCATTACCAGATCTAGACTGAGCCTAGTTGACGGTGATGTTCTTGCCATCAAGGTTTTGCCCATTCTTAGGGTTTAGGTTTAAGTTAAAGTTTATTAGGTTTTAGGGTTTAGGTTTATTTTTTAATTTATTTAGTTGCTTTAGGTTTAGGGTTTGCTATTTAAGGTTTAGGGTTAGGGTTTAGGGTTTAGGATTTAAGATTGAGAGTTTAGGGTTTACAATTTAGTGTTTTAGGATTTATGCTTTTAGGGTTTAGCATTTAGGGTTATGGTTTAGGGTTTAGGGTTTAGAGTTTATGGTTTAGGGTTTAAGGTTTAGGGTTTAGGGTTTTAAGTTTAGTGTTGTAATTTTAGGGTTCTTTTTATTTATTTTAGTTTATTTTATTTTTTATTTTTATTTAGGTTTATCTTTTATTTTAGTTTAGTTTAGTTTATTTATTTTAGTTTAGGTTTTTTTGTTTTAGGGTTAGGCTTAGGTTTAAATTTATTTTTTAGTTGAGTTTTATTTTTATTTTATTTTTTAGGTTTCAATTTTTAGTGTTTTAGGGTTTAGGATTTAATGTTTAGGGTTTAAGGTTTAGGGTTTTAGCATTTAAGGTTTATTGGTTAGGCTTTAGTGTTTAGGTTTTTTAGGGTTTGGGTTTAAGGTTTAGGGTTTTGGATTTTGGGATTATGGTTTAGGGTTTTAGTGTTTAGGGTTTAGGGTTTAGGGTTAGTTTTAGAGTTAGGGTTTTTTTTAAAAAAATTTTGAAATTTTTTTATTCTTATTTTCTTATTTTTAGGGTTTAGTGTTAGGGTCTAGGGTTTAGGGTTTAGGTTTTAGGTTTAGGGTTTATATTTTAGTTTAAGGTTTTGGTTTTTTTTTGTTTAAAAGAGAACAAATTTAGATTCAACATTTCTTTTTATAATTTCATCAACCAAGTAACACACCAAGTTTTCTAAGACACGAGCGATGACATAGATAAAAAATGTGCATGAATAGTGCAAATAAAAATCCTAGATAGCTACAACCATCTCTACTATAAAGACACAGTTCCATAAGTAGCAGATCGGATCGGCCATTCTTCAGTTTCTCTAGTTCCCATTAGAACAACCCCTCTTATCATAGCGGGATCTGCCATCATATCCCCGATCTCTCACTCCGGCACTACCAGAGCTATAACCTCCGTCGCTCCTCCCGCCTGCATAACCACCACTGCTCCAACCACCACCTCCATATCCACCAACACCTCCAGAGCCCCCACAACCATTGCGATAAGTGCCACCTTCAGCTTGGCCTCCAGCTTTAGATCTAGACTAAGCCTGGTTGACGGTGATGTTCCTACCATCAAGGTACTGCCCATTCCTATGATTTAGGTTTATTAGGTTTTAGGGTTTAGGTTTCTTTTTTAATTTATTTAGTTACTTTAGGTTTAGGCTTAGGGTCTGTGGTTTAGGGTTTAGGGTTTAGGGTTTAGGCTTTAGGGTTTAGGGTTAGGGTTTATGGTTTAGGGTTTAGCATTTAGGGTTTAGGGTTTAGGGTTTAACATTTAGGGTTTTAGGGTTTAGCATTTTTTAGGGTTTAGGGTTTAGGGTTGTAGGTTTAGGGTTTATGGTTTTAGGATTAGTATTTAGGGTTTAAGTTATTTTCTTTTTTATTTTAATTAGGTAAATTGGTAGGTTTAGGTTTATCTTTTAGTATATTTAGTTTATCTTTTATATATTATAGTTTATTTTATTTTTATTTTATCTAGGTTTATTTTTTATTTTATTTAGTTTTTATTTTATTTATTTTAGGTTAATTTATTTTAGTTTATGTATTTTATTTTAGATTATTCTTTAGGTTCAGATTTAAGTTCACGTTTATTTTTTAGTTGAGTTTTATAGTTATTTTAAATTTTAGGTTTATGTTTAAGTATTTCTTTTTAGTTTTAGGTTTTAGTTTTTTAATTTAAGTTTATTTTTAGGTTTGAGGTTATTATTTTAAGTTTATTTTAGTTTATGTTTAGGCTTATTTTATTTTGTTTATTTTATTTTTATTTTAGGTTTAGGATTTTTTTTAGTTTATGGTTTAGGTTTTATTTTTTATTTATTTTTTGGGTTTATTTTTAGGTTTATTTTTTAAGTTTAGGTATTTAATTAGTTTTTATTTTATTTTAAGTTTATTTTATTTTTGTTTTACCATTAGTTTTTAGTTTTTTTGAGGTTTTTTATTCCTAGGTTTATTTTATTTTTTTAGTTTAGTTTACATTTTTATTTTATTTTAGTTTATTTTTTTAGTTTATTTTATTTTATTTTGATAGGTTTTAGTTTAGGTTTCTATTTTATTATAATTTTTTAATTTTATTTAGTTATATGTTTTTATATATATTTTATTTGGTTTTTTAGTTTAGGTTTATATTTTTTTGGAGGGTTTAGAGTTTAGGGTTTTAGGGTTTAGGTTTTAAAGTTTAGGGTGGGCTTTAAGGTTTAGTTTAGGGAGCTTTGGGTTTATGGTTTAGGAATAGTTTAGAGTTTAGGGTTTAGTTTAGGGTTTAGGTTAGTTTAGAGTTTAGGGTTTTGGGTTTTAAGTTTTGGTGGGTGGAGTAGGGTTAGGGTTTAGCATTTAGGAGAGTTTAGGGTAGGAGGTTAGCAGGGTTTAGGTTTATGGAGGTTTTAGGGAGGATTTAGGTTTAGGGTTTAGGATTGTTGGATAGAGGAGTTTAGGTTAGTGAAGGTGGTGGTTTAGGGTTTAGGATTTAGGATTTACAATTTAGGTTTAGGATTTTTAAAAAAATTAAGTAAACAGGTAGGTTTAGGTTTATTTATTTTATTTTATTTATTTAATTTTTTTATAAGTTTATTTTTAATTTTTATTTAGTTTATTTTATTTATTTTATGTTTATTTGATTAATTTAGGTTTTTTATTTTAGTTTATTTTTTAGGTTTAGGTTTTATTTTTTTATTTTTAGGTTTAGGTTTTTAATTTTTTTAGTTTACATATAGGTTTATTTTTAGTTTATTTTACTTTATTTAGTTTATGGTTTAGGTTTAGTTTAGTTTTGGTGTAAGTTTAGGTTTTATTTATTTTAGTTTAGTTTATTTTAGTTTAAGTTCAGGTTTATTTTATTTTATTTATTTTAGGTTTAGGTTTTTTTCTAGTTTAGGGTTTAGGTTTAATTTTTTAATTATTTTTAGGTTTATTTTTTCGGTTTAGGTTTTTATTTTATTTTATTTTACTTTACATTTAGGTTTTATTTTATTTAGGTATTTTCTTTTTAGGTTTATTTTATTTTTAAGTTTAGGTTTAGATTTAGGTTTAGGTTTAATTTTAAGTTTTAGATTAGGTTTTTATTTAATTTTAATTTTTTTATTTAGGATAAGGTTTTTTTATTTATTTTATTTTTAAGTTTTATTTAGTTTAGGTTTAGGTTTTAGGTTTTAGTTTAGGTTGGCTCAGTTTAGAGTTTAGGGTTTAAGGTTGGGGGTATAGGGTTTAGGGTGCAGGGTTGTAGAGGGTGGGTGGTAGGGTTAAGGGTTTAGGGTTTAGGGTTTAGGTTTTGGATTTTAGGGTTTAGGGTTTTGGTTTAGGGTTTAGGTTTAGGTTTAAGTTTAGGTTTTAGTTGAGGTTATTATTATTATTGTTATTTTATTTATGTTTAGGATTTGTTATTATTTAGTTTAGGTTTAGGTTTTTAGGTTTTTAGGGTTTAGGGTTTATGATTTAGTGTTTAGGGTTTAAGGTATAGGATTTATGGTTGTAGGTTTTAGGGTTTAGGGCTTAGGATTTAGGGTTTTAGGCTTCACAATTTAGGTTTAGGGTAGGATTAAGTTTAGTGTTTTAGGTTTTAGGGTTTAGGGTTTAGGTGTAGATTTAGGTCTAGTGCGTTTAGGGTTTAGGGTTAGGGTTTGTTATTTTTTATTTTTTTATTTTTATTTTTTTGCATTAAGTAAACTTGTAGTTTTAGGTTTATTTAGTTTATTTATTTATTTTAATTTTAATTTTATTATTTTATTTAGTTTAGTTAATTTATTATAGATTTATTTATTTTAGTTTAAGCTTTTTTATTTTTGTTTATTTTTTAGGTTTAGGTTTAGGTTTAGGTTTATTTCTTAGTTTAGTTTTATTTTTAATTTTTTTAGGTTTAGGTTTTCTTTTTTATTTTTAGGTTTAGGTATAGGTTTATATCTTATGTTTTTAGGTTAAGGTTTTAGGTTTTTATTTAAGTTTTATTTTAGTTTAAGTTTAGGTTTATTTTAATTTATTTTATTTTATTTAGTTTAGTTTATGATTAAATTTAGTTTAATTTTGGTTTAGCATTTATTTTTATTTAATTTAGTTTAGTTTATTTTTAGTTTAGGTTTGGGTTTATTTTATTTTATTTAGGTTTAGATTTTATTTTAGTTTAGGGTTTATTTTATTTTTTTCATTTATTTTATTTTTTTTTATTTTAAGTTTAGGTTTTATTTAGTTTTTAATTTATTTTATTTTAGGTTAATTTTTTATTTTACATTTTATTTTTTATTTTATTTAGATTTTATTTTAGGTTTATTTTATTTTAAGTTTAGTTTAGGTTTATATTTATTTTAATTTAGTTTATTTTAATCTTTATTTTATTTATTATTTAGGTTTTAGTTTAGGTTTTATTTATTTTATATTATAGAGGTTTATTTATTTATTTAGTTATTTAATAAGGGTATAGAGTGGAGAATTTAGTTTATTTGGAGTGAAAGGTTAGTTTAGGGAGGAGAGGTAGGTCAGTGGTGCATTGAGGTCAGTTTAGAAGGTTAGGTTTAGAGGTCAGGGAGTTTAGGTAGTTTAGAGGTGGAGGGTGGTGATTTATGGCTCAGTTTAAAGACCAGAGTTTAGTGGTCATGGTTTAGGTTTAAGTTTAGGTCATTAGTTTAAGATTTAGGTTTAGGTATCATTACTTAGGTTTAGAGCCCAGTGGAGGGCCCAGGGCCTTAAGGTTCATTTGTGGTTGGTGGAGTGGTTAGGATTTAGAGTTTAGCTCAGGTCAGTGGTTAGTTTAGGATTTAGAGTGGGAAAGTAGTGAGAGGGATGGAGGAGCCCAGGTTGGGTAGTGTCAGAGTCAGGAGAGCATCAGGTTTAGGAGTGGTCATAGGAGTTTAGGGAGTTTCAGTGTTAGGAGGAGGAAGGGTTGGGGTCAGTGGAGTTTAGGGTTTAGGAGGGTTAGAAGGCTCAGTTTAGAGGTCAGTTGAAGTAAGTGGTTTAGTTGAGGTTTTATTTTATTCTTCTATTTATTTAGGTTTAGTCATTATTTATTTTATTTTAAGTTTATTTAGATTTAGGTTTTTAGGTTTTTAGGGTTTAAGATTTATGATTTATGGTTTAGAATTTTAGGTTTTGGGTTTAGGGTTTGGGGTTTTGGGTTTAGGTTATGAGGTTTAGTATTTAGGGTGGAAGTTGGGAGGGTTTTAGGGTTTAGGGTTTAGTTTTGGTTTAGGGTTTTGGGGTCAGTTTATAGTGCAGGGTTAGTTTAGGTTTAGAGGGTTAGGATTTTATAATTTTATAATTTTATAATTTTTATTTTTTAAAATGTAAACCATCTGGTTTAGGTGTTTATGGCTCACGGTGCCTAGTTTGGGTTTAGGGTTTAGAGGGTTGTAAATTTGGTTTTTAGGGTTTAGG
The DNA here is from genome assembly GCA_021442155.1 of Cymbidium sinense. Classification (NCBI taxonomy): domain Eukaryota; kingdom Viridiplantae; phylum Streptophyta; class Magnoliopsida; order Asparagales; family Orchidaceae; genus Cymbidium; species Cymbidium sinense. The sequence goes on along the minus strand of JAKCPB010000241.1, from coordinate 268,734 downwards.
GTGTGGAGGATTAGTGTTTAGGGTTTAGGGAGTAGGGTTAGTTTTAGGGTTTTGGTTTAGGGTTAGGGTTTTTTTAATTTCTTTTATTTATTAATTTATTTTATTTTTTAATTTTTTTAATTTTTTTTTAAATTATGTAAACTCATAGGTATAGGTCTATTTAGTTCATTAAGTTTTTTTTTATTTTAGTTTATTTTATTTTTATTTTTTATTTAGGTTTATTTTTATTTTTATTTAATTTAGTTTACTTATTTTAAGTTTATTTATTTTTGTTTAGGCATTTTATTTTAGTTTATTTTATAGGTTTATCTTTAGGTTTAGATCTTTTTTAGTTTAGTTTTATTTTTTTTTTTTAGGTTTATATTTTATTTCTTATTTTTTGGTTTAGGTTTAGGTTTTTATTTTATTTTTTTAGGTTTAAGTTTTATGTTTTATTTTAGGTTTATTTTTAGGTCCAATTTTGTTTTTAGGTTTAAGTTTATTTTTAATTTATTTTATTTTATTTAGTTTATTTTAGGTTTCAGTTTAGCTTTCTTTTTTTTAGGTTTAGGTTTATTTTATTTTTATTTTTGGTTTAGGTTATTTTTTAGTTTAGGGTTTAGCTTTTATTTTTTATTTATTTTTAGGTTCAATTTTTTGGTTTATTTTTTAGGTTTAGGTTTTTATTTAGTTTTTATTTTATTTTATTTTAGGTTTATTTTATGTTTATTTTAGGTTTAGTTTTTATTTTATTTAAGTTTTTTTATTTTTTTTAATTTAGTTTCGCTTTTTATTTATATTGTTTTAGTCTAGTTTTAACTTTTAATTTTATTTTATATTTTAGGTTTGGTTTTAGTTTTTATTTTTATTTTACTTTATTTTGGTTTAGGCTTTTTTATTTATTTTATTTTTAGGTTTTATTTAGTTTAGGTTTTGTTTTTAGGGTTTTGGGTTTAGGGTTTGGGTTTAGGGTTTAGGGTTTAGGGTTTGGGGTTTAGGGTTTAGGGTTTAGGATTTAGGGTTTATGGTTTAGGATTTTAAGGTTTAGGATTTATGGTTTAGGGTTTAATTTTTTTAGGGTTTAATGTTTAGGGTTTAGGGTTTAGGTTTTAGGATTAGTGTTCAAGTTTTAGTTTAGGGTTTAGGGTTTTGTTTTTTAATAAAGAAGAAATTCACATTCAACATTTCTTCTTTTTGATTTCATCGACCAAGTAACACACCATGTTTTCTTAGACATAACTAACAACATAAATCAAAAATGAGCACACATAAAGAAAATTGAAAACCCTAGAAAACTAGAATTATCTCTATTATAAAGACATAGTTCCATAAGTAGTAGATCGGATTGATCGTTCTTCAGTTTCACCAGTTCCCATGAGGACCACCCCAGCCTCTCGAGTAGCGAGATCCACCATCATATCCCCAATCTCTCCCTCAGCTACCACCATGAATGTAACCTTCATCGCTTCTCCCACCTAGGTAATCATGACTGCTCCAACCACGATTTCCAAATCAACTAGCACCTTCAAATTCCCTACCACCGCTGCGATAACTGTCACCTTTTTTTACGCCTTCAATGCTAGATCTAAACTGATCCTTGTTGATAGTGATGTTCCTGCTATCAAGGTTCTGCTTATTCTTAGGGTTTAGGTTTACGTTTAGGTTTATTAGGTTTTAGGGTTTAGGTTTATTTTTTAATTTATTTAGTTACTTTATGTTTAACTTTAGGATTTGGGCTTTAAGGTTTGGGGTTTAAGGTTTTGGGTTTAGGGTTTAGGGTTAGGGTTTAGGATTTGGGGTTTAGGATTTAGGGTTTAGGGCTTAGGGTTTTATGGTTTATTCTTTTAGTGTTTAGGGTTTAGTGTTTAGGGTTTTTTAGTGTTTAGGATTTAGTGTTTTTTTAGGGTTTAGGGTTTAGGGTTTTTAGGTTTACGGTTTAGAGTTTATTTATTTCAGTTTAGTTTATTTTAGTTTAAGTTTAGGTTTTTTTTTAATTTTTTATTTTAGGTTTAAGTTTTTTTTAGTTTATGGTTTAGGTTATATTTGTAATTTATTTTTAGGAATATTTTTTAGGTTTAAGTTTTCATTTAGTTTTTATTTTATTTTATTTTAAGTTAATTTTATTTTTATTTTATGTTTTGTTTTTATTTTAATTAGGTTTTCTATTCTTAGGTTTATTTTATTTTTTAGTTTAGTTTAGGTTTTTACTTATTTTATTTTACTATTAGGTTTAGGTTTATATTTTTATTTTATTTTGTTAAGGCTTAGGTTTTTTCATTTATTTTATTTTTAGGTTTTATTTAGTTTAGGTTTAGGTTTTGGGGTTTAAGGTTTAGGGTTTAGGGGGTTTAGGGTTTATGATTTTATGGTTTAGGTTTAGGGTTAGGAGTTAAAGGTTTAGGGTTTAGAAAGTGTTTTGGGTTTCTTGGTGAGGGTTTATGGAGGAGCTTAGGTTTAGGATTAGTTTAGGGTTTGGGTTTAGCATTTAGGCTCGTTTTTTTAGGTTTAATTTAGAGGTTAGTCCAGAGTTTAGGGTTTATAGCTTGGGTATGGTTTAGGGAGTTTAGGGTGGGAGGGTTTAGGGTTTAGGTTTAGCGTTTAGAGGGTTTGTGTTTAGGGTTTAGTGGTTATTATAATTTTAGAGTTTAGAGGCGTTAGTTAGGGTTCTTTTAGATTAAGTACACATGTAGGTTTAGGTTTATTTAGTTTATTTTTATATATTTTATTTTTATTTAGGTATAATTTTGATTTTTATTAAGGTTTATTTAGTTTTTTTTATTTTACTTTTTAAGTTTAGGTTTTATTTTTTATTTTTATGTTTAGGTTTAGGTTTTTATTTTATTTTTTTAGGTTTAGGTTTTAGGTTTTTATTTTAGGTTTGTTTTTAGGTTTTATTTTTTAATTTAGGTTTATGTTTATTTTAATTTAGGGTTTAGGTTTTATTTATTTTCGTTTAGGTTTAAGTTTATTTTATTTGTTTATTTTAGGTTTAGGTTTTTTTTTTATTTTAAGGTTTATGTTTTATTGTTTATTTCTTTTTAGGTTTTATTTACCTTTTAGGTTTAGTTTTTTATTTATTTTAGTTTATATTTTCTTTTAGGTTTATTTTGTTTTTAATTATGTTTGGGTTTTATTTTATTTAGGTTTTTTAGTTTTAGTTTATTTATTTATTTTAGTTTAGTTTAGGTTTTTATTTATTTATTTTAGTTTAGTTTTTATTTTTTTATTTTATTTTATTTTTAGGTTTAGGTTTATGTTTAGGTTTAGGTTTAGGTTTTAGTTAATGTTTTTATTTTATCTTATTTTATTTAGGTTTAGGTTTTTTTATTTATTTTATTTTTAGGTTTTATTTAGTTTAGGTTTAGGTTTTTTGGTTTTTAGGTTTTAGGGTTTAGGTTTTAGGGTTTAGGGTTTAGGGTTTAGGTTAATTTTAGGGTTTTGGGTTTAGGGTTAGTTTTAGGATTTAGGGTTTAGGATTAGAGTTTTTTAATTTTTTTTATTTATTTTCTTATTTAAGGTTTAGGGCTTAGGGTTGTAAGTTTAGAGTTTAGGGTTTAGGGTTAGTTTTAGGGTTTAGAGTTTAGGGTTTTAGGTTTAGGGTTTAGTACTTAAAGGTTTTTTTTAAAAAAAAAATTAAGTAAACTAGTAGGTTTAGGTTTATTTAGTTTATTTTTGATTTATTTTTTTAATTTTTATTTAGGTTTATTTTTATTTTTATTTAGTTTAGTTTATTTATTGTATGTTTATTTAATTTGGTTTATGTTTTTTATTTTAGTTTATTTTTTGTATGCAGGTTTAGGTTTATTTTTATTTTTTAGTTTAGTTTTACTTTTATTTTATTTTTTTGGTTTACTTTTATTTTATTTTTTTGGTTTAGGTTTTATTTTTTATCTTTAGGTTTAGGCTTATGTTTATATTTTATTTTTTTAGGTTTAGGTTTTAAGTTTATTTTTAGGTTTTATTTTTTAGTTTAGGTTTAGGTTTATTTTTAGTTTATTATATTTTATTGAGTTTTGGTTTAGGTTTAGTTTATTTTAGGTTTATGTTTAAGTTTTATTTATTTTAGTTTAGTTTAGTTTATTGTTGTATAGGTTTAGGTTTTTTATATTTTTATTCTAGGTTTACATTTTTTTTTAGTTTAAGATTTAGGTTATAGTTTAATGTCTAGGGTTTTTGGTTTTTTTTTTAAGAAGAAAAAATTCATATTCAATATTTCTTCTTTTCGATTTCATCAACCATGTAGCACACCAAGTTTTCTATGACACAAGTGATGACATAGACAAAAAATGAGCACACATAGAGCAAATCGAAAACCCTAGATAACTAGAACAATATCAACTATAAAGACATAGCTCCATAGGCAGCAGATTGAACCGATCATTCTTCAATTTCTCTAGTTCCCATTAGAACCACCTTGGCCTCTCGAGTAGCAGGATCCACCATCATATCCCCGATCTCTCCCTCTGCCACCACCACGGTTGTAACCTCCTTCGCTCCTCCCACATACATAACCACCACTGCTCCGACCACCAACTCCATATCCACCAGCACCTCAAGATCCCTCACCACCACTGTGATAACTACTGCCTCTGCCTCCGCCTCCACCATCAGATCTACACTAAGCCTGGTTGGCGGTGATGTTTCTATCGTCAAGGTTCTGCCCATTCTTAGGATTTAGGTTTAGGTTTAGGTTTATTAGGTTTTAAGGTTTAGGTTTGTTTTTTAATTTATTTATTTACTTTAGGTTAGGTTTGTGGTTTGGGGTTTGGGGGTTTGTGTTGTGATCTGATTTAGGGTTTAGGGTTTTAGGGTTTATGCTTTTAGAGTTTAGGGTTTAGAGTTAGGGTTTAGTGTTTAGGGATTAGGGTCATAGCTTTAGGGTTTTTTTTATTTAATTTATTATTATTATTATTATTATTTTATTTTTTTTTAGGGGAAGCCCCATGTAGGGGTATTTTATTGCCACAAAAAGAGGGTTACAAGGTCCTTAAAAGGGGTAAACTGAACTCGCTCAAAGAGCTACAATTAGCCTAAGGAGTAAATCCCTATCTAAGTACATCCAAGAGTAAAAGAAAGCATAAAAATAATCAAAAGATACAAGATGATTAACATAATAAGCTAAAGTAAGATTAAAGCCAATGCTCTGAGGATGTGGGAATGCATGATAATCTGGAGCAGACCTACAAAAGAAGGAGAGAGAATCACCTGCAAAGTTATAATAAGAGGGAGATTAGAATAGTTAAGGTAATACAGACAAAAAGTTAGAGGAAAATAACATAATATGAGTATGTTAGTAAGGAATTGTGATAGAGAAGGCTCAGGCTCAATCACATCCTGTTGGGGCAGATGCAAGTATGAGCATCCAAACGCAGAAGGGTTACATCACATGAGCTACCAGAACCAATAGGGAGTGAGATCATCACAGCCCATCATAGCCAACAAACCCGTGAGAAGGTAGCACCAGTTGTTGATATTCTTGTGAGCTTTATTACCTGCAAACCTAAGCAAAATCATATCTAAAATATATAGGTAATTGCTAAGAGAAGGATAAGGAGTCTCATTCAAGAAAAATATCATCAAAATAGTCATCTTGACATGAGAATACATAAACATAAGTGAGTGAGCCATCTTAGCCGTAATCTCATGAATAGCCATATTCAGAAAGAAATTAGTTCAACATATAATCCCTCCATAAGAAAATTACAGAGGAGACAACTTGCTGAAAACCTGTTAAATAAGTCAATGAGCTTATAATTAACACCATCCCAATCACATGAAATGTAAATGAATCTTTCAGTGCAGAAAATAACCCAGGAAACAATCCTTTTATTAATGTCCTAGAGAAAGCAATAGTAAAGGAAGATAGCATAGCTCAACAGGAATGAACTGCAACCAACCAAAATAAGCACCTAAAAAATAGTTAGAGCGCAGCTCCACAGATTCGTGGCCTCCATTTAGATAATCCGATCAATAATCAATCCAGAGAATAAGACAAAGAAAAGGCAACAACATCCAAGATAGGAAGGGACTAAACCGGCCATAATACCATTCTTTCGAATAAATCGCTAAGATCGCACCAACCAAATGAGGTACAGGTGAATCGGAAAAATAGGAGATAAATTGCACGCAATCGAAAAGCCAACCCCAACCAAACCCTAATACAACATTGGAACCTCGCCATAAAAAAAATCAACAAGTGAATTGAAATGAGTCTCAACATTAAAATATAGAAAATAGCAACAGTTAAGACGACAACATCCAAGATAGAAAGATACAACAAATTGGCCATAAAACTCCTCAATCAGAGTAGACATGGCAATAATAGATAAATAAATAAATAAAGCATAAAAATAGTTACACCAAAAACCCTCACCATCGTGACAACGAACTGGCATGAGACCAAATTACAACCAACAGAAAGAGCCAAACGAGGTGACAAGGTAAAACAAAAGGTAAATCTCCAAGACAAGAGACAACCAAAATAGCAAAACCGTTATTTTCCATGATGCCACTCATCCAGATAATCAAAATAATAGATACAAGTTTGACGAGAAAAGGATGAAGTAAACAAGAGCGTAAAAGGTAGATCAATGAATTCCAATGATAGGCATAAAATAAAACCAAGAAGGTGGTTCAAAGCAAAATCTACCAAGCAATCGAACTTCAATAGAGACTTGTCGCACTAAATAATCCAAAGCCCTGTGGGTAAGGTGGGTATTGATCCGCGCCCAACCAACAAGGCGCTTAAAACCAACAACCTATCCAAGATTCCAACCATAAACATATATAGGTAAAGGAAAGGATAGATAATGAATAGCTCCCCACCATAAGCCTATCCAAGAAGTGACATTCAGAAATCGACGGTCGATGCTTATTCACCATAACCCACTCGCCAAGGGTAATGACAATAATAACCGGTTTGTCAATAACCCATTATGCATATAAGATAAATCATTGATTAATTCCAAGCATAACAAAGAAATGTGCTTCAAGTTGTACATGTTCCAATCATATCATAGGATGGGAGAACAACAGCAAGGAAAAGCAACAACATCCCAGGTGTTAGCATCAAAAAACAAAAGAAAAATAAAGAGTATTTGCTGGGCAAGGAAATCAGCAATCCAGAAAATAGCAGCATGGACAATTTTACTGTTAACACTCCCATTAGGAAAAGGAAATATTACTAAGAAGGATATAAAATAAAAATTGTATGAGTTCTTGTAGGCTTAGGTTTTAGGGTTTAGGGTTTAGTGTTTATAGTTATTTTTATTTTTTTTGTTTAGGTTTAGTTAATTTTAGTTTAGGTTTAGGTTTATTTTATTTTTATTTTAGGTTTAGTTTTTTTATTTTAGGGTTTAGGTTTTATTTTTTATTTATTTTTAAATTTTACTTTTAAGTTGATTTTTTTAGGTTTATGTTTTATTTAATTTTTATTTATTTAATTTTAGGTTTATTTTAATTTAATTTACATTAGTTTTTATTTTATTGTGGTTTTAATTCTTAAATTTATTTTATTTTTTATTTAGATTAGGTTTCTATTTATTTTATTTTAGTTTTTTTATTCTTTTATTTTATTTAATTTTTAGTTTTAGGTTTATGTTTTAGTTTAAATTTTTATTATATTATATTTATTTTATTTTATTTAGGTTCTTTTATTTATTTTATTTTGAGGTTTATTTAGTTTAGGATTAGTTTTTAGCTTTTATTTTAGTGTTAGGGTTTAGTGTTTAGAGTCAGGGTTTTAGAGTTTTGTGTTTTAGGGTTTAGGGTTTAGTTGCAGAGTGGGTTTAGGGTTTGGGTTGGTGGCTTTACTGGATTTTAGGGCCAGTGGTTAGGGTTTAATGTTTATTTATGACAGTTTAGGGTTTTAGGGTTTGTGTAGTGTTAGGTTTTAGTTCATTTAGAGTTTGGGGTAGGGTGGGTATCATTGCATGGCCCAGGGTCCGGATTTAGTAGGCCTGTGGAGTCATGTTGGGGTCCAGTAGGTGGGTGCATTTAATATCAGGATCAGGGCCTAGGTGGTCAGCCAGGTTTAGGTCAGTTTAGGGTGGATTTAGTGGTCTTGTGGCTCAGTTGAGGCTAGTTTAGGTTTAGAGTTAGTGAATTTAGGGTTTATGGTAGGGTGTGGTAGTTAAGGGTGTCAGGTGGGGACAGTGGTGGGAGTGGTTAAGATTTAGTGCAAAGGTGTAGTGGTGTGGATCTAGCCAGTGGTTTTTTTTTTTTTAATTAAGCAAACCAGGTTTAGGTTTCTTTAGTTTATTTATTTATTTTAGTTTATATTTTATTTATTTTAATTTTAATTTTATTTTGTTTGGTTTATTTATTTTAGGTTTATTTATTTTAGTTTAGGTTTTTTTGTTATAGTTTATTTATTTTTTAGTTTAGTTTTATTTTTATTTTATTTTTTAGGTTTAGGTTTTATTATTTTAAGTTTAGCTTTATGTTTTTATTTTATATTTTAGGTTTAGGTTTTAGGTTTTTATTTTAGGTTTATTTTTAAGTTTTATTTTTTTAGTTTAGGTTTAGGTTTATTATTTGTTTATTTTATTTTATTTAGTTTAGGGTTAAAGTTTTATTTATTTTAGGCTTAGGTTTAGGTTTTATTTATTTTTGTTTAGTTTATTATAGTTTAAGTTTAGGATTATTTTATTTATTTATTTTAGGTTTAGGCTTCTTTTAGTTTAGGGTTTAAGTTTTATTTTTTATTTATTTTTAGGTTTTATTTATAAGTTTATTGTTTGCTTTAGGATTTTATTTAGTTTTTATTTTATTTTGTTTGAGGGTTATCTTATTTTATTTTTTGTTTGGTTTTTATTTTATTTAGGTTTTTATTTTTAAGGTTTTATTTATTTATTTTGGTTTAGTTTACATTTTTATTAATTTTATTTTAGTTTAGTTTTTATTATTTTTATTTTATTTTTAGGTTTAGGTTTTAGTTTAGGTTTTTATTTTATTTAGGTTTAGCTTTTTATTTATTTATTTTATTTTTTAGGTTTAGGTTTTAGGTTTTGTGGTTTAGGGTTTGGGTTTAGGGTTTAGGGTTTTGTGGTGGGATTTAGGAGGTCATGGTCAGTGTAGGAGGTTTAGGGGTTAGTGTTTAGGGTTTATACTTAGGGTTTAAGCCCAGTGGTAGGGTTTATGGAGGGTTTAGGGTTTATGGTTTTGTGATTTAGGGCCCAGAGTTTAGATTTAAGATTTAGAGAATTTAGGTTTTAGGTTTTGGGTTTAGGGTGGGTTTAGTTTAGGTTTTAAAGTAGTAGTTTATTTTATTTTATTTTAGGTTTATTTAAAGTTTAGTTTTTTCCTAGGGTCAGGGTGAATTTAGGTTTGGGTTCATTATTTAGGTTATGGCAAAAGGTGGTTTATTTAGGAGGGTATGTGGTTTAGGATTTAGGGTTTAACCATTTAGGTTTAGGGTTTGGAGGGGTGGGTTATTTAGGGTTTGGAGGTGGGTGGGTGGGTTGTTTGAGGTGTAGTTTTGGGGTTGAGGTTTAGGGTTGATTTAGGAGTTTTTTAAATTAAGTAAACCCATAGGTTTAGGTTTAGTTTAGTTTAGGGTTAGTTTAGAGTTTAGGGTTTAGGGTTAGGATTTTAAAAAAAATATTTTTAAATAAGATTTATTTAAAGAAAATGAAATGTGGAAAAGTAGACCGATAATATTCCAATAGATGTGTGGAAATGTTTAGGAGAACAAGGAATTTCTTGGCTTACAAATCTTTTAATGTTATTTTAAAGACCAAAAAAGATGCCGATGAGTGGAGAAAGAGTCTATTGGTTCCTATATTTAAGAATAAAGGTGATGCACAAGAGTGTGCAAATTATAGGAATTAAGTTAATGTGCCATACATTAAAATTATGGGAGAGAGTAATTGAGCATAGGTTAGATGTGATACGTTTCGACAATCGTTTGGTTTCATGCCGTAGATCTACTATGGATGCTATACATTTGTTAAGAGGGTTGATAGAGAAGCATAGAGAAAGTAAGAATGATCTACATATGATATTTATTGATTTAGAGAAAGCTTATGATAAAGTCTCAGAGACGTTTGGAGAGTTCTAGAACATACAAAAATTAATATTGGTTATATTCAAGTCATTAAGGATATGTATACTAGAGCTATTACTTGTGTCCAAACACAAGGAGGATTGACAAAATATTTTCCTATTTTAGTTGGATTTCATCAAGGATCAACATTAAGCTCTTATCTTTTACTTTAGTTATGGATGTTCTTACGAGGCATTTACAAGAAGATGTACCTTGGTGTATGCTTTTGTCGATGACATTCTTCTTGTTGATAAGACTAGAGAGGGAGTCCAACGTAAACTTGAATTATGGAGGTCAACTTTAGAGTCTAAAGGTTTTCATTTAAGTAGATCTAAAACTAATATATGGAGTGTAATTTTAGTTGTAGAAGTTTTAGTGATAGTGTTGTGACTTTAGGTGATCAAGTCATTAATAAGAGTGAGATCTGATATTTAGGCTCTATTGTCCAAAATGATGGTGAAATAGATGGAGATGTTATTAGTAGAATTCAATTTGGATGGTTGAAGTGGAGGAATGCCGGCCTATTATGTGATAGAAAAGTTCCACTTAAACTTAAGGGAAAATTTTATAAGATGGTGGTAAGACTTGCAATGACTTATGGTAGTGTTGGCCAATAAAAGAGAAGCATAAGACTAAGTTAAGTGTTACAGAGATGAGGATGCTCAGGTGGATGAGTGGCTTTACTCTTAGAGATAGAATGCAAAATGAGTATGTTCGGGAAAAAGTTGGAGTAGCTGGTAGATAAGATTAGGGAGAGTCCTTAGATGTTTGGCCACATAAAGCATCTAGTCGATGACATTAGAGAGTAGATGCATTAGATTATGTTAAGAAAGGTGAGGTAGACCCAAAAGACTTGGTATAGATGTATAAATAATGATCTTAGTATACTTGAATTAGATGAGAATTTGACACATAATGGACAAGAAGGATTCATATTAACCACCTAGTGGGATTAAGGCTTGTTATTGTTGTTCTTGTTGTTGTTGTTGTATTTAGGGTTTAGGGTTGAGGGTTATAGGTTTAGGGTTGTAGGTTTAGGGTTTAGGGTTTGGGGTTTAAGTTTTAGGATTTTTTCAAATTAAGTAAATTGATAGGTTTAGGTTTATTTAGTATATTTAGTTTACCTTTTATTTATTTAAGTTTAGTTTATTTTTTATTTTTATTTAGTTTTATTTTTTTATTTTGATTTAGTTTAGTTTATTTATTTTAGTTTATGTTTTTTATTTTTATTTATTTTTTAGGTTTAGGTTTATTTTTTAGTCGAGTTTTATTTTTTATTTTATTTTTTAGTTTTGGTTTTATTTTATATTTTTAGGTTTAGGATTAGGGTTTTATTTTATTTTATTTAGGTTTAGGTTTTAGGTTTTTATTTTAGGTTTATTCTTAGTTTATTTCATTTTATTTAGTTTAGGTTTAGGTTTAGTTTATTTTAGGTTTAGGACTTAGTTTTATTTATTTTAGATTAGTTTATTTTATTTTAAGTTTAGATTTATTTAATTTTATTTATTTTATTTTTATTTTAGTTATATATTTTTTTAGTGTAGGGTTTAGGTTTTATTTTTTTATATTTTTTGCTTTATTTTTTAGCTATAGGTTTTTATTTAGTTTCTATTTTAAGTTTATTTTATTTTTATTTTATGTTTAGTTTTAATTTTATTTAGGTTTTTTATACTTAGGATTAGGTTTAGGTTTTCATTTAGGGTTTTTATTTTATTTTATTATTTTATTTTATTTATGTTTAGGTTTTATTTATTTATTTTATTTTATTTATTTATTATATTTTATTTAGGTTTAGGTTTTATTAGTTTTATTTTATTTATTTTTAGTTTATTAGTTATCTTAGTTTAGTTAGTTTTTATTAAGTTTATGGGTTCAATTTTAGTTTAGTTTATTAGTTTAGTCTTTTGGTTTTAGTTTTTAATTTTAGTTTTAGTAGTTATTATTGGGTTTTATTTATTTAGTTTATTAGTTTAGGGTTTAGTTTTATTATTTATTAGTTTATTATTTATTATTATTATTATTATTATTATTATTATTATTATTATCATTATTATTATTATTATTATTATTATTATTATTTTATTAGTTAGTTTAGTTTATTTATTGGGTTTAATGGTTTTAGTTAGTTTATTAAGTTTTAGTTATTATTATTAGTTTTAGTTATTTTATTAATTTTAGTTTTAAGTCTATTATTAGTTTTATAATTATTTATTTAGTTAATTTTATTTCTTTAGTTATTATTGGTATTAATTTTATTATTTTATTATTATTATTTTAGTTTTGTTTTATTTATTTGGTTTAGTTTTGGTTTGGGTTTAGAGATTTATTTTAAGTTTTGGTTTTAGCTCAGTTTAGTTTCTTTTAGTTCAGAGTTGGTGTTTATTTATGGGTTTAAGGGTAGGATTTAAGCCAGGATTTATAGTGGTAGGGTTAGGGTAGTGCAAGTAGGTTTAGCTCATGTTTAGGGTCAAGGTTTAGTCTTGGATTTAGTGTTTAAAGTAGAGTTTAGGGTTTTAATTACAAATCAGTGGTTTAGGTTTATTTAATTTATTTTATATTTTATTTGGTTTATTTTATTTTAATTAGTTTATTTATTTTAGTTTCAATTTTATTTTAGTTTATCTTTAGCTTAGTTTAGGTTTATGTTTTATTACATTCATTTTATTTTATTTTAGGTTTAAGTTTATTATTTATTATAGTTTAGGATTAGTCTATTTATTTAGTTTAGGTTTTATTTTTATTTTTATTTAGTTAGTTTTGGTTTATTTTATGTTTTATTTTAGTTCACTAGTTTATTTTAGTTTATTTTATTTTATTTTTTTAGGTTTTTTAGTTTATTTTTTTAGGTTTAGGTTTTATTTATTTTAGTTTATTTGTTTATGTTTATTTTGTTTATTTAGGTTTAGGTTTAGGTTTGTTTTGTTTATTTTAGGTTTATGTTTTTTTTTCATTTAGGATATAGTTTATTTTTTATATTTATTTATTTTAGCTTTAGGTTTTATTTTATTTTAATTCACATTTAGTTTAATTTTATTTAGGTTTTTATTTAGGTTTATTTTATTTTTTATTTTAGTATAGTTGTTTATTTATTTTAATTTAGTTTATTTTTTATTTTATTTTACTTTTAAGTTTATGTTTAAGTTTAGGTTTTTTTTACGATATTTTTTATTTTATTTAGGTTTAGTTTTTTTTATTTTATTTTTTAAGATTTTTTTTTAGTTTCATTTGGTTTTAGGTTTAGGGTTTGTGGTTAGTTCAGGGTTTTAGGTTAGGGTTTAGTTTATTTTTTTAGCTCAGGGTTTTATTTTTTAAATTTGTTTTAGGTTTATTTTTATTTTATTTATTTTAAATCTTATTAGTTTATTTAGTTTATTTTTATTTATTTTAGTTTTACCTATTTTATTTTTTATTTAGGTTTATTTTTTTTATTTTAGTTTATTTTATTTAGTTTATTATTTTAGTTTAGGCTTTTATTTTGTTTATTTTTTAGGTTAGGTTTAGGTTATTTTAATTATTTTATTTATCTTTTAGGTTTTTTTATTTTATTTTAGGTTATGTTTTGTTTTATTTTATAGGTAGGTTTTAGATATTAGGTTTAGTTTATGTTTAGTAGTGTATTTATTTTAGTTTTACCAGGGTTTTATTTTGTTCTAGTTTGGGTTTAGTAAGTAGGTTTTATTTTATTTATTTTTTGGTATTTTAGGTTTATAGTAGTAGGTTTATATTTTATTTTTTATTTATTTATTTATTTTTTTTTGAAGTTTTATTTTTAGTTTAGGTTTATTTATTTAGTAGTTTATTTTAATTTATTTTATTTTAGTTTATGATTATTAAGTTGGTTTATTTTATTATTTTATTTAGGTTTTATTTATCTTTATTATTTTTTTAGGCTCAGGTTAGTATCAGTTTGTGGTTTTGGTTTTGGTTTATTCACTTTAGGGTTTGGGTCAGTTAGGTAGGTTTATTTTGGGTTTTAGGAGTTATTTAGGTGGTTTTATCAGGTTTAGGGTTTGTGGTTTTTAGAGTTTAGTTTAGGGTTTTATTTTTTTATTTAGTTTAGTTTTGGGTGTTTGTAGGTTTAGGTTTAGTATTACAGGTTTAGGTTTATGGCCTTACTTTAGGTTTAGGGTTTAATTTAGGGTTTAGGATTTTAGGGTTTTTTTATAAAATAAATAAGCAAACCCGACAGTTTAGTTTATTTAGTTTACTTTTTATTTTATTTATTTTAGTTAATTTTATTTTATTTTAGTTAGGTTTACTTTCTAATTTTATTTAGTTTAGTTTATTTATTTTAGGTTAAATTTTTTTGGTTTAGGTTTTTTATTTTATTTTATATTTTAGGTTTAGGTTTAGGGTTTATAGTTTAGTGTTTAGGGTTCAACATTTAGGGTTTTTTTTTGAAAAAAAATTAAGTAAATTGATAGGTTTAGGTTAATTTAGTTTACATAGTTTTTTTTAATTTATTTTAGTTTATTTATTTTAGGTTTATTTATTTTAAGTTAATCTTTTTGTTTTAGTTTATTTTTTAGGTCTAGGTTTATTTTTTGTGAATTTTCTTTTATTTTCTAGGTTTATGTTTTTAAGTTTTAGGGTTTAGGTTTAGGATTTTAGGGTTATGGTTTAGCCATTATTGTTTAGGGTTTGTGGAGTCAGTGGTCCGTGCCTAGACGTGATCTTTAGGTTTTAAGGTTTGGGATTTAAGGTTTTAGTTTAAACCCAGGACCAAGTTTAGGTTTAGGTTTAGTGGTAGGGTTTTTTTAAAAAAGTAAACCATTATGTAAGTTTATTTAGATTATTATTTATTTATTTTAAGTTTTATTTTATTTTTTATTTTATTTAGTTTAGTTTAATATGTTAGGTTTATTTATTCAATTTAGGATTTTATTTTAGTTTATTTTAGGTTTAGGTTTAGGTTTATTTTTAACGAGTTTTATTTTATTTTATTTTTGTGTTTTAGGTTTTAGGTTTTAGGTTTAGGGGTCAGTGGTTTAGGGTCAGGATTAGGTGGTTAGGCCTAGGGTTTAGGGTTTAGGGTTTAGGTTTAGGGTTTAGGATTTAGGGTTTATTTTAAGGTTTGGGTTTAGGGTTTTATTGTTTTAGGGTTTAGGATTTGGCTCACTCAGTGTTTAGGGTTACCTTTACTTCAGGGTTTAGGGTTCACGGTTTTTTTTTTTAATTAAGTAATTCAATATGTTTATATTTATTTAGTTTACTTTTTATTTATTATAGTTTATTTTATTTTCTATTTTTATTTAGGTTTATCTTTTTATTTTATTTATTTGGTTTATTTATTTTAGGATTATTTATTTTATTTTAGGTTTTTTTTATTTTAATTTAGTTTTTAGGTTTAGGTTTAGGTTTAAATTTTTTTAGTTTTATTTTATTTAGTTTAAGGTTTAGGTTTAGATTTTATTTATTTTAGTTTAGTTTATTTTAGTTTAGGTTTAGATTTATTTTATTTTGTTTAATTTAGGTTTAGTTTTTTTAATTTAATGTTTATGTTTTATTTTTTATTTATTTTTAGGTTTTATTTTTATGTTTATTTTTTAGTTTTAGGTTTTATTTAGTTTTTATTTTATTTTATTTTAAGTTTATTTTATTTTTATTTTACATTTAATTTTTATATTTAGGTTTTTTATTTTTAGGTTTCTATTATTTCTTAGTTTAGTATAGGTTTTTTTTCTTTAACTTTAGTTTTTATTTTTATTTTTTTTTATTTTTTTTGGTTTAGGTTTAGGTTAAGGTTTTACTTTAGGTTTTTATTATATTTATTTTATTTTACTTTATTTTGGTTTAAGTTTTTTTATTTATTTTGTTTTTAGGTTTCATTTAGTTTAAGTTTAGGTTTTTAGGTTTTTAGGGTTTAGGGTTTAGGATTTAGGGTTTAGGTATTAAGGGTTTAGGGTTTTAAGGTTCAAGGTTTAAGGTTAGGGTTTAGGGTTTAGGGTTTAGGGTTTGGGTTTATGGTTAGGGTTTAGGGTTTAGTGTTTAGGCTTTAGGGTTTAGGTGTATTTTTTATTGTAGTTCTAATCCTTTCCTTTTTGATTTAGAATCTAACTATCCTTCTCTAAATTAATCAGGTTCACCTCTTGAGATTGACTTGGAGCTAAATGACTCTGAGGATCCCATAGGAAAAGTTGTAGGTTTGTTCGATCAGAAAGTAAAACTTTCCACAAGCTCATCATTCGAAGAAGTCACTGAACTCAACTTACACAGTGGCAAAGTTCTACCTCCTAAGGTAGCACCTCAGGATAAAGGTAAGCAAGTTATTGATTCCAGTGAGCAGATAGCCCCTCCATACGATGCTCCACCCTTAGATATGCTTGTGAAAGACCAAGCCAGAGATGATTACAATGTCCTAGCTCACCTTACAAAGTTTCCAGCTAAGTTAAGCATATACGATGCCCTTGTCTTATCTAAAGAGATGAGGCAATTTCTAATCAAGGCCTTACTTGATCTAGAGATATACTTAGCTTAGCTGACCGGTACTAAAGAGAAGGAATGCCACTCAAAGGACATCTTAGGAGTTACATTCAGTGATGAAAACTTACTTCTAGGGATGACCTAGAACAACCGCCTCTTTACATTACAGTGGATGTTGGCAGATATAGGCTATCCAAAGTTTTGGTTGACCCATGTGTACCAGTCAACATTATGAGTCTAAGAACCATTTCCTACTTGAGGATCGACATCTCCAAACTCTAAAAAGGATGATGTTGAGAGGATTCAATGAACAAGATGAGAGGGCCTTATGTTGTTTACTTTTGGATGTATAGTGGGTGGGGGTACTTTTTAAGGTGATCAAGTACTACATTGAGGTATGCTGTACTATCTCAAAAGATAGAGACATCACGCTACAATGGACCAAATCACATAATAAGGACTCCTAAGGCATGACAGGTCTTCGAATGTACTAGATATTTTTTCCCTACTTTATATGGATGAATAAAGTAGGGTTTATATTAAACTAGGTTCTTAAGTTCCGTACGGAGGCAAGCCTTCGTAGTTAATTACATCTTAGCAAATGAAATTTCCTAAGAATACTCTCGATTAAAGTAGACAATTATCATCCCCAAACATTTCAAGGTAAGACTTTCAAATGACTAGTTGTATTTGGAAAATCAATTGGGAAAGTTCAAGGAGAATGTTTATGCGATAGGTAGATGTTAGGGTTTACCTCCGTAAGTGAGAATAAATCGTCCAACTTCTGGACTTATAATTGCTTGGAGTGGCCGCTAGCTAACTCGTCCAATGATTTTAAAACTAAGTAGTCTAGCTTTATGAATTGCAAGATAACTATGGTAGTTATTTAATTAGAAAGAGACTAAAGTCCTAAACACACTCCTAGTGAGACTAGAGCATGAGTAGTATGAGCATATGACTTAATTCCAATAGATGTAAAATGTTTTCAAATTTTATTTCATTTTAGACACATCATTTTAATAGAGGCTTTAGGATTTCTTATGCCTAAATGCATGATGAAATAGGTTATGGGTTAAATTAGCTAGAAGAAGGTGTTCTCCACCATAATGGATGCCCTCATAGGTCAAGCATTTCTTTATGGTGCAAAGATGGAGATCCTTCCTATTCAAGAGATAGAATATGCATGTATGATGTGAAACATACAACCATATAGCTAAGGGGTTTCTAAATCTTTTAATTATCTTATTTATGTCTTAGGATTTATAATGAGGTTATGTGTTGTTTAAAATTTAATTATGAGTGATTAGTTGGGTAGAAAAGTTATTTTTATCCTAAGAGCCAAATCGTATCTAAGCCACACATTAAAGCATCAATCATTTAAGAAACTATGAAAAGCATGCCATCGTGATGCATAATGTAAACATAACATTAAACAATTATATAAACTACCATAAAATAATAAAAGGTCGATGCATTTGGGTACTGTCGTACAACCCAAAGAGAGAAAATATGGGTAGACGAGCTCTACCCTTATACAACCACGAGTATGAAAGAATAATTATAATTGTACTAAATGCTATGGGGGTCTTCTTTCTTTGTATCTTTGTTTCTGATTTGGTTCCTTCTTTGATTCAGATGGTGCTTGCTTCAAAGGCATCACAGAGCACTATAGGACAAAGCCTTCTAGCCACTGCTCATCCTAATGCCCGATAGCACTAATCCTAATTCCTATTACAAAAATTACATTTATGTGGGAAAAGTAAATCTAACTACACCTGCAAAATAAAGGATAGCTAAATATACATATAATCCCAAGCAGTTGTATTTATAATTTGGACTTAGCACCCTACACATGGGTAACTAAGCCCACCTGTCCTAACTTTGATTATGCTTAAGGATTTCAGCAACCTGGGAAAAGAGCATTCACATTTATTTTTAAGATCCCTTAAGCATAATCCCCTATAGAAAACATGATTAGGCTAATATTGGCCTATCTTCCAATCTACAAAGCATACACCCTAACATCCTATCTAAAATAATACATCATAAAATAAAACACACATCACATCATACACCATCCTAACTTAGAGCTATAAGTGATGACTTAATTCTAATGTGTGTATTAAGGCTTGTGTGTTTTGTCTTGTCAGGCATTAGTGTTGTATTTTCTAAGTGTAGAAAGATTCAATTTAACATGAAATGTTGATTTGACTTGAAGTAGTTTAATTGATTTGAGAATTTTAATTTGTGTTTTCTTTTATTTCATTTGATTACACTTAGCAACTAAGTGTTATAAAGAGAGGAAAAGAAGATTTTCCTCTTTCATCTATACCTTAAGTCACTTTCTAAAGTATATTAATTTGATTTAGTTCTCTTTACCAAATGGCTTATTAAATAATTTAGTTAATCCTAAGTTTAGGTTCACTTTAAATAATCCTATTCAAAATGAAAGGCATCTTAAGATTAATTTAATTGAATTACTACCACATGGTATATATTAAATCATTCCTTCCATTACATGTAACATGCATATGATTTTATCCTAAGTGTATCTATACATGCAATATATTTTAGCACACTTAAATGATGAATGTATGTGTATGTTTAGAATTTATATTTTATTTGATTGAATTATTTAAACATATTAATTTAAAACTTTATCCAAATTCTTATACAAAAAGGACATAAGATTGAAATTAATTAGGCATGTGGCATTGTTAAACCAGAGAAGTGAGGTAATCAAATGACCTCCTTAGAGCTAGCTAAAGCTTCATATTCTCGGTATGTCTAGACTATTTACCCATTTGCATTTAAATATATGTAAATTTGTATAAATAAACATAGGAAGTAAGCTCCAAAATCATATGGCTAGTTAATTCAACCACTTAGTCAATTATGAATGCATGCAATTTTAATGTAAAATGGGATTTTTATTTACTAATCATGTATACATATACATGTACAAAGATAAAGGAAAGTGTGTGTCATTGTTAAACCATGGAAGTGAGGTAATCAAATGACCTCCTTGGGGCTAACTAAAGCCTCATATTCCGGAGATGTCTAGACTATATACTTGCTTTTCTTGGACACACATGGATGTATACATGAATGAGGGAAAGAAAATCATGCGAAGATTGTATATTTTGTTTGATTGAATCATTTATACATATGATTTAAACCTATATCCAAATTCTAATGTTGAAATACATAAGTGAAATCAAATGGGCACGTGCCATTATTAAACCAGGGAAATGAGGTAATCAAATGACCTCCTTGGGGCTAGCTAAAGCCTCATGTTCCCGGGATTTCTAGACTACATACCTATTACCATTCAATCTTATATAAATCAACACATGAATAGAGGAAAGAGAACTCAAAATTCATACATTTAAGTTATAAGCACATGCATTTCATATGTATTTATAACTGGCATCATAACACATATTATTATTCATTTATAAGCTTTTGAAAAAATACATTTGGATTTAATAGTTATAATAGCCATGCATATATTAAATTAAATCAACACATGCAAGCTTAAGTGTTACATAAAGAAAATCCATTTTATTTTACTTGATTTTGAAAAGATGGATGCATGAATTCAAATGACATACCAAATTTAACATGATTGGAAAGAGGACAATCAAATATTAGCATGTGATTCATTCAACCAAATTAGTTCTTAAGGAAAATCAAATCAAATAAGATTATTTAAATCAAACCAAAGCTTCTTTATTAATTAAGTTTTGGATTTGATTTGATTTAAAGCAGAGAAGAGAAATCATCACTTACTATTTTAAATCCATTCCCACATAGTGATTTTATTTAATTTAAGGAAATGTAATTAAATGAAATATTAACATGTTAATTAAGTTGATTGTTAGATTTTATTTTTAGTTTAGGTTTAGGTTTTTTTTAGTTTATTTTATTTTATTTAGTTTAGGTTTAGGTTTCAGTTTAGTTTATTTTAGGTTTAGGTTTAGGTTTTATTTATTTTAGTTTAGTTTATTTTAGTTTAGCTTTAGGTTTTTTTATTTTATTTATTTTATGTTCAGGTTTTTTTTAGTTTAGGGTTTAGGTTTTTATTTTATTTTATTTATTTATTTTATTTAGGTTTAAGTTTTTTTATTTATTTTTTATAGGTTTTATTTATATTAGATTTAGGTTTTTAGGTTTTAGGGTTTAGGGTTTAGGATTTAAGGTTTAGGGCAGGTTAGTTGTTTGGGTTTAGGCTTTAGGGTTGTAAGTTTAGGAGATTTAGTAGTTTAGGGTTCACGGTGCCTAAGGTTTAGGATTTAGGGTTTAGGGTTTAGGGTTTTTAATAAAAAAATTTAAGTGAACCAGTAGTTTAGTTTATTTAGTTTATTTAACTTATTTTTTATTTTGATTATTTTATTTTTATTTTATTATTTTATTTTTTTTATTTAGTTTGATTTATCATTTTTGGTTTATTTATTTTAGTTTAGGTTTTTATTTTAGTTTATTTTTTAAGTTTAGGTTTTTGTTTAGGATTATTTTTTTAGTTTAGTTTTATTTTTCTTATTTTTTTTAAGTTTAGGTTTTATTTTTTCTTTTTAGGTTTAAGTTTATGTTTAGGTTTGGGGTTTAAGGTCTAGGTTTAGGGTGAGTTTTATGGTTTAGGACTTAGGGTTAGGGTTTTTTATTTTTTTTATTTTTCAATTTTTTTTTTTTAAAATTAAGTATACTCGTAGGTTTAGGTTTATTTAGTTTATTATTTATTTATTTCAGTTTATTTTATTTTTTAATTTTTTTTAGTTTTGTTTATTTATTTTAGGTTTATTTAGTTTAGTTTAGGTTTTTTATTTTAATTTATTTTTATGTTCACATTTAGGTTTTGGTTTATTTTTTTTATTTAGTTTTATTTTTATTTTATTTTTTAGGTTTAGGTTTTTTTTATTTTTAGGACTAGGTTTAGATTTTTATTTTATTTTCTTAGGTTTAGGTTTTAGGTTTTTATTTTAGGTTTAATTTTAGGTTTAATTTTTTAGTTTAGGTTACGCTTTATTTATAGTTTATTTAATTATTTAGTTTAGTTTAGGTTTAGGTTTAGTTTATTTTAGGTTTAGCTTTAAATTTTATTTATTTAATTTATTTTATTTTAGTTTAGGTTTAGGTTTATTATATGTTGTTTATTTTATTTCTACTTTAGGTTTAGTGTTTTTAATTTATAGTTTAGGCTTTATTTTTTATTTTTAAATTTTAGGTTTTATTTCTAGGTATTTTTTTAGGTTTAGGGTTTTACTTAGTTTTTAATTTATTTTATCTTTATTTATTTTAGTTTTATTTTATTTATGTTTTTTAATCTTAGGTTTATTTTTTTCATTTAGTTTAGGTTTTTATTTATTTATTTTTATTATTTTATTTTATTTTATTTTTAGGTTTTAGTTTAGGTTTTAGTTTAGGATTTTATTTTATTTTATTTCCATGTTTTATTAGGTATAGGTTTTTTATTTATTTTATTTTGGTTTTATTTAGTTTAGGTTTAGGTTTTTGTTTTAGGGTTTGGGTTTTGAATTTAGGATCTGGGTTTTATGGTCCAAGGCCAGGTTTAGTGTTTAGGGTTTAGTTTTTAGGGTAAGATTTTAAGGCTCATGGCTCAGTGGTGTGGCTAGTAGATTTATAGTGGCTGCTTGGGGTTTAGACAGCCTAGGCTAAGTCCTGTGGCCTAGGCTTCTACCAGATTAGTTTGGGGTTAGTGTTATGTTTATTTATGGCCAGTGTTAGTAGGGTCAGAGGGGTCAGGTCAGGTTAGGTCAGTGCCTGGGCCTAGGGCTCAGGTGCCACTCAGGATCAGGGTTTTAGGGTTTAAGGCCTAGGCTCAGGGTTAGCCTAGGTCAGGGCCAGGGTTTTTAAAATTTAGCAAACCAGGATTTAAGCTATTTAGTTTATTTATTTTATTTTATTTTATTATATTTTATTTTAATCCAATTTATTTTAATTATTTAGTTTGGTTTATTTGTTTACTTTTTTATTTAATTTATTTTGTTTAGTTTAGTATTTTAAGCCTAATTTTATTTTAAATACATTTTTTTTAGGTTTTATTATTTTATTTTATGTTTTTCTTTATCTTTATGTTTAAGTTTGTGGAGGGTTTGTGGTCAGTTTAGGGTCCAGGGTTTCAGGGTCTTATGGTTTTCAGGGTCAGGGTTTAGGCCTGGCTCTGCCTGGGTTTTAGTGTAAGTCAGTGTCATGGGCCATTTTAGGTCAGGGCAAGGCTCAGGACAGCCTCAGTGGTCAGGGTTTGGTCAGGCCCAGGGCCTGGGGTCAAGTTAGGATTTTGGTCAGATTTGTGGTTGGTGGCCCAGGGCTCAGGGCTCAGTTTAGGGTGGGGCCCAGGTAAGATCAGGTGAGGGCCTGTTGTGGCTCAGTTTAGTAGGGCCTAGGCCTAGAGGCCAAGGCCTAGGGTCAGGTTGTGGCCTGGGGATCAGGGATGCAAGGAAGGCCTGGGGTAGGATCAGGTCATTTCTTTATTTTATTTTTTAAAGTGAGAAAATTATATAGGTTTATTTAGTCTATTTTATTTTATATTAATTTATTTTATTTTATTTTATTTTCACTTTGTTTTTTTTATTAAGTTTAGTTTATTTATTTTAGTTTCAATTTATTTTTAGTTTATTTTTAGTTTGGTATTATTTTATTATATTTTTGTTTAAGTTTTTTTAATGTTTAGGTTTAGGTTTTATTTTATTTTTTATTTTAGGTTTTATTTTTAGTTTAGAGGTTTATTTTTAGTTTATTTTATTTTATTTAGTTTATGTTTAAGTTTAGGTTTAGTTTATTTTATGCTTAGGTTTAAGTTTTATTTATTTTAGTTTAGTTTATTTTAGTTTAGGTTTAGTTTTATTTAATTTTTATTTTATGTTTACATTTTTTTTAGTTAAGGGTTTAGTTTTTATTTTATATTTATTTTTTATGTTTATTTTTTAGGTTTAGGTTTTTACTTAGTTTTTGTTTTATTTTATTTTTATTTTAAGTTTAGTGTTTATTCTATTTAGGTTTTTTATTTTTTTAGTTTTGTTTAGGTTTTTATTTATTTTATTTTAGTTTAGTTTTTTTTTTTTTTTTAGTTTAGGTTTAAGTTTCAATTTTTGTTAATGTTTTTAATTAATTTTATTTTATTATTTTATTTTGATTTAAGTTTTTTTATTTATTTTATTTTTAGGTTTTATTTAGTTTTTTTTTGGGAAACCCCATACAGGGGGAATTTTATTACCACAAAAAGATGGTTACAAGGTCCTTAATAAGGGATAAACTCAAAAATTACAGCTCAAAGAGCTACAATCAACCTAGAGAGTAAACCCCTGTCTAAGTACAACCAAAAGCAAAATAAAAGAGAAAAAGAAAGCAAAAGATACAAAATGATTAACATAGATAAGCCAATGGATAGATC
This sequence comes from Cymbidium sinense, assembly GCA_021442155.1. Lineage (NCBI taxonomy): Eukaryota > Viridiplantae > Streptophyta > Magnoliopsida > Asparagales > Orchidaceae > Cymbidium > Cymbidium sinense. The sequence continues at coordinate 244,876 of JAKCPB010000241.1, read as the reverse complement.
TGGGCCAAAGCTCTTCAGGATGAGAGAAAGCGTGGCACTAGGGAGCAAACTTGCAAGAGAAAAAGAGAAATACATCTACAAAAATGTAGAAAGATAAAAATTGGAATAGTTAAAGCAATACAGACAAAGTGAAAAATCAAAGCAGCATAAAATGAGAAAAATTATAGAGAAGTGTGTGAGAGAAGGCTCAGGCTCAGTCACAAAATTGGGGCAGATGTAAATATCTGCATCCAAACTTCAGTGGAAGGGTTACATCGCAAGAGCTACTACCAAACCAAAATGGAGTGAAATCATCACAGCCATCATAGCCTACAAACCTGTGGTAAGATAGCAGCCATTTGTTGAAAGTGTTATGAGACTTAGTACCTGCAAACCTAAACAAAGCCATATACACTATAGAAAAGGAGACATCAAAGAACAGAATGGGAAAGGGGATCCCATACAGGATAAATATCATCAATATAGTCACCATAGCATGAGAATCCCAACACATATGAAAATGAACCATCTTTGCCAGATCCACCTTTTTAATACCAGAGCCAAGAGTATAATTAGTCCAGCATGAAAACCCACCACAAGAAAATAGCAGAAAAGGCCAGGCAGAGGATAGAAACAATATACAACCGGTTGAAATGCCTGTTGTAATCCTGCTAAGGAAATCAATTAGCATGTAAATAACAACATCCCAATCATATGGGACATATATGAAACTTACTTGCCAGGAGTATAGCTTAGGAATATGGCCAAGAAAAGGAACCCAATCATAATAAGCAATGCAGATGTCAACAACCCCTTTGTTAATAATCATTGTAGAAGTTAACAAACAACAAATGTAAAGCAAGACAACATAACCCAAACCCAAAATACAATAATAAATGCAGAAGTCTAACAGAACTAAGATGGGAATGCAGCAGCAAAAGGTGGACCATAAGCCACAGGTAATAAGCTGCACCCCACCCCAAACAACACCAAATAAAGATAATCAGAGAGACAACCCGACTATTTGGCATAAAAATGATAATAGCCAACAACCAAGGCAAAGAATAATAGGCCATAAAACCACCCATTCAGAATAGATAGTGCATAAGTTAATAACCAAGTAGGTAATAGCATAATCATAGTGATCTGCATAAGTCTAACTGAACAAAGATGGAAAAAATAGTAGAAGATTAAATAGACCATAAACATCAGGTGATAAGTTGCAGTCCGATCGCAAACAACAAAAATAATCTGAAAAATAACCCCATAAGTAGCCTGCTGGACATAAGACCCAAAAATCCAATATCCAACAAATAAAACAGCAAAACAATTATTGCACCCACCATAAGATAATCCAATAAAAATAGTGGTACGACATAGAATCGAAAGGGGTTCAGAGGAGAGCCATCATTGAAATCCTTTAAGACAAAGAAAAGTAGACCAGCAGTTAAGCCAACATAATCAAAAAATAGGCAAAAAAAAATCAAGAAGTAATTCCGATCCTACAAAGAAACAATAATAATAACAAGGGTATTGCAGTTTCTCTCCTTACAGGTTGTGGAGGTGAGGTTTGAGAGCATAAGAGGGGTTATAACCTTATTAAAGAGAGAAAAGATAGATAAATTAGGGCCTGCTATGAAGCTATACAAAAACATAGCAATTAAACAATGAGACAACAAAGTTATGAGCCCCATAGATTTCAAGAAGAAGGAAAAGAGACAAAACACAGCCTTAATCATAAAATGGAAAATAGATACAGTAAGACCTACAAATAAAATATTGATGGCAAGAAGTCTGTCCTTGTTGAGAAGAAAGTAAAGCAAAAAGTAAAACATCTCCAACTAGCAATTTGACTAATAAGTGAAAATATCTCCATCCAGCAGGTTAGAAAAATAGGGAACACCTTACCATTAATAGTGGAAATACCAGAAGCAGTAAGACCCCAAATAAGGTTAGGGTAATTAATCCAACAAGATGCCACAGAGATCACAAAATAACCAGAAAGGGGTATTAGGAAGATGTATCAGCAAAATCCGGAAACAATAACACTAAATAGAAGTTGGTCATGCAGTTAAACATGTAATACAACAGGCCAAAATAATAGGATGAATTAATTTCTGAGGTAAGTGAGTCTAGTATTGTCCAAATTAACCAAACAATGCAAATGTTTAGGAAGTGTAAGTTGATCAAAGAATTTTATGCCATCTGATCTAGCACCCAAATTAGCATGGTAATCAACACATGCATTACCTTCACGCCATACATTAGTGATTTTAAAATAGAGTTGAGAAAGGAGAGCTCTAGTATGCTTTAGAAGGTAGTACAATTATGTATTGCCCACTTTGCTGGAAGTCAAAAGATCAATCAGCAACAGGGCATCCACCTCAATCCAAATATTGAGCCAACCTTTTTGAAGTCAAATCTCAATAGCTTTGTAAACTGCCATTAGCTCAGCAAAAAGAATAGAGCAAGTATTAAGGGGGTAGGCAAAAGCACAAAGGACTTTACCATTAAGGTTTCTAAAAATGCCACCACACCTAAATTGAAAGAGCTATAGTTGAGAAGATAATATAGATTAGAGAGGAGTTCTATTAATAGATAGGTTATCCCATCTATAGAAAACGATTGCTTTTAGATCATCAGGTAGGTGTCTGAACTTAAGTAGATTCTTTCTTCATTTTTCCATGAACAGGAAGCTACCCCTTGGCATCTCTATGAAACTTGAGAGAGGTGTTCTACTATGGCATATAAATGTCATACAATTTTTATTTATATTAGAGAAATTTAGGCAACTCATTTGTAGCCAAAATCTCTATTATTTTGTTTAGGTTTAGGTTTTTAGGTTTTCATGATTTAGGGTTTAGGGTTTAAGGTTTAGAGTTTAGGGGGGGCTTTGGGTTAAATAGGTTTAGGGTGGTAAGTTTTATGATGTAGTTTAGGATTTAGGGTATGGTTTAGGGTTAGGGTTTAAGGTTTAGAGTTAGGGTCAGGATAGGTTTAGGTTTCCTAGTTAGTTTAGGGTTTAGGTTTGGGTTTATAGTTTAGGTCAGTTAGGTGGGGTTAGTTTATGGTTTAGGGTTTGTGGATTTTGTGGTTTAGTTTGTGGGGTTTGGTAAGGCTTGGGTTTAGGGTTTAGGGTTTAGGGTTAGGGTTAGGGTTTAGTGTTTAGGGTTAAACATTTAGTGTCAATTTAGGGTTTACAATTTAGGGTTTAGGGTTTAAAGTTTACGATTTAGGGTTTAGGGTTTAGGATTTATGGTTCAGGGTATATGGTTTAGGGTTTAGGGTTTAGGGTTTTAAGGTTTAGGGTTTAGGGTTTAGGGTTTAGGGTTTAGGGTTTAGGGTTTATGGTTTAGTTTTTAGGGTTTAGTGTTTAGGGTTGTAGGTTTATCATTTATAGTTTAGGGTTTAGGGGTAGTTTGATGGTTTAGGAATTATGGTTAGTTTAGGGTTTAGGGTTTGGTGAGCCTTGAATATTGGGATTTATAAAACTAAAACATACTGCTAAATAAAAATTTATTAGATAAAATTAAATAGCCAAGAAGATTGGGATTAGAACAAGTTATTACATCATTGAAATGAAATTGTTGTTAAAAAAATACTTGTCTTTATCCTACTAAGATCAATTGTTTAGAGTTTTACTTGCTAAAGCAAAAAAAACCAAAATTAACATGAACAAATTTGAAGTATTCTTGTTGTCTTCTAAATTAGGGAATGATTAAGCTAATGTTGTTTAGGTTTAGATCGAGTTGAGCCCTAAACATAAAAGAGACACTACATTAAATTAATTTGCATGTGGCTTTTCAACAAACTTTAGATTTCAAATAACATCAAAAATTTTTGCACTTAAAAGAATGTCAAATGTCAGAGTTATTCTTTCCACCATTAAATCAAATTCAAATGAATACATCTAAATGAAGTAACACTACTACCAATAAAAGAAAAATAGAAAAGATCATAAATACTATGTTGGGATCCAAAATCTCTCTTAAATCATATTTTAGATGTCATCAAAAAATTTGTGAGTGTCCTAAATTTATCACAACACTATGTCGCCTCTTTCTAAGCATTGACTTATGAGTTTTACTTGAGCTTTCTTGCTTTTGTTTTGAAGAGAATTATTTGTTACATTATGTTGCCGCGTTGAATCTCAAAGTAGGAGAGCTATAGTTTTGGAAATCCCAGTGCAGAGATATTCAGTTTGATTTATTCTAGTTATGCATTACTTATCTATAGATTTTATCAGATACAATCACTATTGTAAAATCTCATTCAGAATACTGCATCAAGTCTCCCTAATTCACCAACATCTCGAGCACAATCTCAAAGCATTGAAATCCTACTAAAGAGAGATTTTTAAATCACATATTTAGCTCATCAACTTATTTGCTAAATTGAAAGAGGTGCAGTTAAGAAGATAATATCGATTAGATAGGTTGTCTAATATTAGATAGGCTATCTTAGCTATAGAAGAGGATTGCTCACTGATAAACACTTAGGTGTCTGAACTTAAGTAGATTCTTTCTTCATTTGTCCATGAATAGAAAGCTACCCTTTAGCATCTCATTAAAAGTTGAGACAAACGGTCTACTATGGCATATAAAGCTCATACAATTTTTATCAATGTTAGAGAAATTAAGGCAAATCATTTGTAGCTGAAATTTCTTTTATTTTGCTTAAGTTTTGGTTTTCAGGTTTTTAGGGTTTAGGGAATAGGGTTTTGGGTTTAAGGTTTAGGGTTTGGGGTTTAGGGTTTAGGGTTTAGGGTTTAGGGTTGTAGGTTTTACGATTTAGGATATAGGGTTTAGGGTTTTGGGTTGTAGGTTTAAAGCTTTAGGGTTTAGGGTTTAGGGTTAGGGTAAAGGTTATTATTATTATTTTTATTATTTTAATAATTTCATTTTTGTAAAATTAAGTAAACTGGTAGGTTTCGATTTATTTAGTTTATTTCATTTCTTATTTCTATTTATGTTTATTTTTTATTTTATTTAGTTTATTTGTTTTAGGTTTTTTATTTTAGTTTAGGTTTTATTTAGTTTATTTTTTAGGTTTAGGTTTAATTTCAGGTTTATTTTTTAGTTTATTTTTATTTTTATTTTAATTTTTAGGTTTAGGTTTTATTTTTTATTTTTAAGTTCAGGTTTAAGTTTTTATTTTATTTTTTTTATGTTTAGGTTTTAGGTTTTTATTTTAGGTTTATTTTTAGGTTTTATTTTTAAGTTTAGTTTTCGGTTTAATTTAATTTAATTTAATTTAATTTAGTTTAGATTTAGGTTTATGCTAAGTTTATTTTAGGTTTAGGTTTAATTTATTTTAGTTTAATTTATTTAAGTTTATGTTTAGTTTTATTTTATTTTTATTTTCGATTTAGCTTTTTTTAGTTTAGGGTTTAGGTTTTTTTATTTATTTTTAGATTTATTTTTTAGGTTTAGGTTTTTATTTAGTTTTTATTTTATTTTATTTTATGTTTATTTTATTTTTATTTTAGGTTTTGTTTTATCACTTAAGATTTTGTTTAGTTAAGGTTTTATTTATTTTATTTTAGTTCTTATTTTTTATTTTATTTTTTTTTGGTTTAAGTTTAGGTTTAGGTTTTAGTTTATGTTTTATTTTATTTTATTGGCTTAGGTTTTTATTTATTTAATTTTAGATTTTATTTAGTTTATGTTTAGGTTTTAGCCTTTGTGGCTTTAGGGTTTAGGGTTTTAGGTTTAGGTTTAGGGTTTAGGGTTTAGGATTAGTTTAGGGTTTGGGTGGGTTGGGTATGGTTTTTTTGGGTTTGGGCTTAAGGTTTAGGTTTTTAGGGTTTAGAGGTTAAGGTTTAGGATTTAGGTTATAGTTTAGGGTTTAGGATTTTCATTTTTTTTAATAGAGAACAAATTCAAATTCAATATTTCTTCTTTTTGGTTTCATCAACCAAGTAGCACACCAAGTTTTTCTAAGACATAGGCGACGATATAGATAAAAAATGAGCACGCATAGAGCAAATCAAAAACCTTAGATAACTAGAACCATCTCTACTATAAAGACATAGTTCCATAAGAAGCAGATCAGATAGGTCATTCTTCGCTTAGTTCCCAAACCACCCTCTGAGTAGGGGATCCCATCATATCCAAAATCTCTCACACCATGACCACCACGGCTGTAACCTCCGTCGCTCCTCCCTCCACCATAACCACCATTACTCCGACCATCAACTCCATATCTACTAGCAAGTTTCACCATGGATAATTCCATCTTCACCTATGTGTCTAGTGAGCTGTACATTGATGTTATTTTTGCCCATTCTTAGGGTTTAGGTTTAGTTTATATTTATTAGGTTTTAGGGTTTTGATTTATTTTTTAATTTATTTAGTTACTTTAGGTTTAGGTTTAGGGTTTGGGGTGTGGAGGTTTATGGTTTAGAGTGGGTTTAGGGTTTGGGGTTTATGATTTAGTGCTGGGTTTATGCTTTTAGGGTTTAGAGTTTAGGGCTATGATTTAGGGTTTAGCATTTAGGGTTTTTTAGGCTTTAGGGTTTAGGGTTTAGGGTTTAGCATTTAGAGACTAATGTGTTTTTTTAAACTAACTAAACCAGTAGGTTTAGGTTTATTTAGAATATTTAGTTTATTTTTTATTTATTTTATTTTACTTTTTTTAATTTTTATTTAAGTTTATTTTTTATTTTTATTTAGTTTAGTGTATTTATTTTAGGTTTATTTATTTTCATTTAGGTTTTTTATTTTAGTTCATTTTTTTAGGTTTAGGTTTATATTTTAGTTGAGTTTTATTTTATTTTATTTTTATCAAGGTCTTATTTTATTTTAGGTTTAACTTTAGGTTTTTTATTTTATTTTTTGGTTTAGGTTTTAGGTTTTATGGTTTATTTTAAGTTTATTTTTACTTTAAGTTTAAATTTATTTTAGTTAATTGCATTTTAATTTAGGTTTAAGTTTAGTAGTTTATTTTAGGTTTTATTTATTTTATTTAGGTTTAATTTATTATTTTAAGTTTAGGTTTCCTTTAGTTTAGGGTTTTGGTTTTATTTTATTTATTTTAAGTTTATTTTTTTAAATTTATTTTAGGTTAAGTTTATTTAGTTTTATTTTGTTTTATTTTTATTTTATGTTTAGGTTTCATTTTAGGTTTATTTGTTTTTTTAGTTTAGTGTATTTTTTAAAATTTTATTTTAGTTATTTTTTATTGTAATTTATTTTTAGGTTTAGGTTTATGTTTAGGGTTAGGTATAGGTTTATGTTTTAATTTAGGTTTTTATTTTATTTATTTATTTTATTTTATTTAGGTTTAAATTTTTTTATATATTTTATTTTTAGGTTTTTTTTAGTTTAGGTTTAGGTTTTTAGGTATTTAGGGCTTATGGTTCAGGTTAGGGTTTAGGGTTTAGCATTTAAAGTTTGGGGTTTAAGGCTTAGGGTTTAGGGTTGTATGTTTTAGGGTTAGGATTTGGGGTTAAAGGTTTAAGTTTTTGGGGTTTTGTGGTTTAGGTTCTGGGGTTATAGTTTAGTTTAGGCTTTTGGATTTTCATTTGATTGTAAGTTTAGGATTTATTCTAGGGTTTAAGGTTTAGGGTTTAGGGTTATGATTTTTTTTTTTATTTGGGGTTTAAGTTTATTTAAGTTGTGGTTTAAAGTTTTTTTAGGTTATAGGTTTAGGGTTTAGGTTTAGGTTAGTTTTAGGTTTAGTTTAAGTTTTAGTTATTTATTTATATTTTTTTATTTTTATTTAGGTTTATTTTTATTTATTTTAGTTTAGGTTTATTTATTTTAGTTTAGGTTTTTTATTTTAGTCTATTATTTAGGTTTAGGTTTAGATTTAGGTTTATTTTTTAGTTTAGTTTTAAATTTATTTTATTTTTGAGGTTTAGGTTTTATTATTATTTTTTAGGTTTAGGTTAAGGTTTTTATTTAATTTTTTAGGTTAGGTTCTAGGTTTTTATGTTAGGCTTATTTTATGGTTTTAATTTTTAGTTTAGGTTAAGGCTTATTTTTAGTTTATTTTATTTTATACAATTTAGGGTTTTGGTTTAGTTTATTTTAGGTATAGGTATAGGTTTTGTTTATTTTAGTTTAGTTTATTTCAGTGTAGGGTTAGGTTTATTTTATTTTGTTTATTTAGGTTTAGGTTGTTTTTTAGTTTATGTTTTAGATTTTATTTTTTATTTATTTTTAGGGTGATTTTAAATTTTTGTTTTATTTAAGTTTTTTATTTTTAGGTTTATTTTATTTTTTACTTTAGCTTATGATTTTATTTATTTTATTTTAGTTTAGTTTTTATTTTTTTTATATTATTTTATTTTTAGATTTAGGTTTAGGTTTAAGTTTTTATTTTATTTTATTTAGGTTTATGTTTATTTATTTATTCTTTAGGTTTATTTAGCTCAGTTTGGTTTTTAGGTTTAAGGTTTAGGCTTGGGTCTGGGGATCCTGGGGCTCAGGGGTTGTAGGGTTTAGGGTCTGGGGTAGGCATTAGGGTTTTTATTTAGCATGGAATTTAGGCATGGGTAGGGCCTAGTTTTAGAGTGGGTAGGGTTTAGGGTGGATAGGGCAGTAGGTTTGGGCTCAGCTTTAGGGTTTAGGGTTAGTTTAGGGTCTTAGGGTTAGGTTTTATTATTTTTTATTTTAAAAATTAAACAAACCCGGCATTTTAGGTTTATTTAGTTTATTTTTAATTATTTATTTTATTTATTTTATTTTTTATTTATGTATATTTTTATTTTATTTTATCTTAGTTTTATTTAGTTTTATTTTATTTTATTTTTATTTTATTTTTATTTGTTTAAGTTGTTATTTTTAGTTTAGTTTAGGTTATTTTATTTTATTTTATCTTAATTTTCCTTAGCTTAGGTTTAGGTTTAGGTTTAGGAGGTTTTTTAGTTTATATTTTAATTTATTTTATTTTGGTTTAGGTATTTTATTTATTTTATTTTAGGTTTTATTTCATTTAAGTTTTTTTAGTTTTGTGGGTATTTTATGGTTAGTTAGATGGGTTTGGGTTTTTGTGGATTTAGGATTTAGGGTTTAGTGGTTTAGGATCTTTGTAAATTAAGAAAACCCTAGGTTTAGGTTTATTTTTTATTTATTTATGGCTTCTTTATTTATTTAGTTTATTATATTTATTTTAATTTAGGTTTTATTTTTTTATTTTTTGGTTTAGTTTAGGTCATTTATTTTTTAGGTTTATGTTTTAGGTTTTATTATTTTAGGATTTAGTAGTTTAGTTTTAGCCCAGGGTTTTGGCCCAGTTTAGCCTTGTGGTCAGGATCTGATCAGGGCTCATGGTCAGTGGTAGGGTTTGGGGTTACAGGCTCAATGGCCCAGGTCTGTGGCCCAGTGGGGCAGTAGTTGGGTTAGCTTTGGGCGTGGTGGTTTAGGGCCCAGATTTAGGGTCAGAGGCTTTGGGCTCAGCTTTGGGGTAGGGTTAGTTTAGGGTCCAGGTTAGGGTTTTTTTATTTTATTTTTAAAAAAAAGTGCATGTTTAAGATTTAGTTTATTTTAATTATCTTATTTATTATTTATTTTTATTTAGGTATACTTTATTTTATTTTATCCAAGTTTTATTTAGTTTTATTTTATTTTATTTTAGGTTTATTTTATTTTGTTTAGGTTTATTATTTTAAGTGATTATTTATTTTATTTTATTTTAATTTTATTTCCTAGCTAGTTTAGTTTAGGTTTAGGGCCCAAGTTTTAGGTTTTAATTTATTTTATTTATTATTTTTTTAGGTATTTTATTTATTTTATAGGTTTTATTTATTTAGGTTTAGTTTAGTTTAGGGTTTAGGGTTTAGGGTCAGTGGTTTAGGTAGGGGGTTTTAGGGAGGGTTTAAGGTTTAGAATTTTTTTAAAATTAAGAAAAACATAGGTTTAGGTTTATTTTTATTTATTTATTATTTCTTTCTTTATTTTTATTCAGTTTATTATACTTATTTTAAGTTTATTTATTTTAATTTAGGTTTTTTTATTTTAGTTTATTTTTTAGGTTTAGGTTTAGGTTTCCATTTTATTTTTTTAGGTTTATATTTTAGGTTTTATTCTAGGTTTATTATTAGGATCTATTTTTTAGTTTAGGTTTAGGTTAATTTTTAGTTTATTTTATTTTATTTAGTTCAAGGTTTAGGTTTAGTTTATTTTAGGTTTAGGTTTAGCTTTTATTTATTTTATTTTTGCTTATTTTTGTTTAGGTTTAGGCATATTTTATTTTATTTTATTTTGGTTTTGGTTTTTTTTGTTTATTTTAGGTTTTATTATTTAATTTTAGGTTTATTTTTAGTTTGATCTTTTATTTAGTATATATTTAATTTTATTTTAGGTTTATTTTATTTTTTATTTTAGTTTTATTTTTTATTTTATTTTAGATTTATAGGTTTATTTTAGTTTTTAGTTTAGTGGTTTATTTATCTTATTTTATTTAGTTTTATTTTATTTTATCTTAAGTTTGCAAGGTTTAGGTTTAGGTAGTTTAGTAGTTATTTAGATCTTTATCTTATTATTTAGGTTTGGTTTATTATTTATTTTTAGGTTTATGTTTAGGTTTAGTTTATAGTTTTAGGGTGTTTTAGTAGGTTAGGGATGGTGGGGTGGTGGTAGGGCCTATGTCAGCCCATTTATGGTTTAGGGTCAGGTTTGTCTGGCTCTAGGTTTAGTGTTTAGATAGGTCAGTGGCCTGGGGCCCAGGGTCAGGTTTATTTATCTATTTATGGGATCAGAGTGGGGTTAGTTTAGGGTAGGGTTTAGTGTCAGGGTAGGGTGAGTTTGGCCTGGGTTGGGTAGGTTTGAGGTTTAGGGTTAGTTTAGGAGTGGGGTTAAGGTTTATTTTAAAAAACCCAGTAGGCTCATTTTAGTTTATTATATTTTATTTAGGTTTATTTTTAATCTTAGTTTACTTTATTTTAATTTATTTATTTTATTTTAATTTTAGTTTTTTTTGTTTATGTTTACATTTATGGTTATTTTTTAGTTTTTTTTTTTATTTTTGTTTTATTTTTTAAGTTTAAGTTTTATTTTTTATTTTTAGGTTTAGGTTTAGGTTTTTATTTTATTTTTTTAGGTATAGGTTTAAGTTTTTATTTTAGGTTTTATTTTGTTTGGGTTTAGGTTTATTTTTAGTTTATTTTGTTTAGGTTTAGTGTAGGTTTAGGTTTACTTTATTTTAGGTTTAGGTTTAGGTTTTATTTATTTTAGTTTAATTTATTTTAGTTTAGGTTTAAGTTTATTTTACTTTTATTTTAGGTTTAGGTTTTATTTTAGATTAGGGTTTAGGTTTTATTTTATTTATTTAGGTTTTATTGTTGATTGTTACGTTTAGTTTTATTTAGTTTATACCCTTTTTTTAAGTTTATTTTATTTTTTATTACATTTATGTTTATTTTATTTAGGTTTTCATTTTAAGTTCATTTTATTTTAGTTTACTTTATTTTTTATTTATTTTATTTTACTTTAGTTTTATTTTATTTATTTTATTTTAATTTAGTTTTATTATTTATTTTATTTTATTTTTAGGCTTAGTTTATGTATGTTTAGCTTTAGGTTTAAGTTTAGTTTAGGTTTTATTTTATCTTATTTAGGTTTAGGTTATTTTATTTTTAGTTTATTTAGTTTAGTTTTAGGTTTAGGTCATGGTTTAGTGGTTTAGGGTCAGGTGGGTTTAGTGTCAGGGTTTGTGGGTCAGGTTAGGGTCAGTGGTTGGGGGGGGTTTGTGGCTCAGTAGGGTTTAGGGTTTTAGGGAGGTCAATGTAGGGTCAGGTCAGTTAGCACTGGCCTAGATTTAGGCTTTAAGGTGGGGCCTGAAGAGTAGGGCCCAGGGCCCAGGGTTTAGGGCCCAAGGTTTTGGCCTGTGATCAGGGTAGGGCCCAGGATTTAGGGTAATAGGAGGAGTTTAGTCAGGGCCTGGGTGGTGGATTTTGTGGTTTAGGGTAGGATCTGGGTAGGGTTTTAATTTAAAAAGCAAACCAACAAGTTTAGGTTTATTTAGTTTATTTATATTTTATTTAGGTTTATTTTTATTTAGCTTAGATTTATTTTGTTAATTTATTTTAGTTTAGGTTTTATTTTAGTTTATTTTTTAGGTTTAAGTTTAGGTTTACATTTTAGTTTAGATTATTTTTATTTTATTATTTATTTTTAGCTTAGGTTTAATTTATTTTCTTAGATTTAGTTTTAGGTTTTATTTTAGTAGGTTTAGTTTATTTTAGTTTGTTTTATTTTATTTAGTTTAGGATTAGGTTTAGGTTTAGCTTATTTTAGGTTTAGGGTTAGGCTTTATTTATTTTAGTTTAGTTTATTTTAGTTTAGGTTTATGTTTATTTTTATTTTAGGTTTATGTTTTTTTTTAGTTTAGGGTTTAGGGTTTATTTTTACTTTTAGGTTTATCTTTTAGATTTAGGTTTTTATTTAGTTTGTGTTTTATTTTTTTTAGGTTTATTTTATTTATATTCTATGTTTAGGTTTTTTAATTAAGTTTTCTTTTAAGTTCATTTTATTTTTTTTTAGTTTTTTATTTTATTTTATTTTAGCTTTTATATTTTTATTTTATTTTATTTTTAGACTTAGTTTAGGTTTATATGTTTGGTTTAGGTTTAGTTGGTTTTAATTATATTTTAAATTTTATTTAGGTTTAGTTTCATTTTATCTTATTTTTAGGTTTATTAGCTCAGCCAGTTTTAGGCTTGTTTGTGGTTTAGGGGCTCAGGGTTTAGGGTGGGCCTGGGGTTTAGTGTAGGCTCAGGGCCCAGTTTAAGGCCAGGGTTGTGGTTTAGGGTCTGGATTTTGGTTTGGTTTTAGGGCTCATGGTTTTTAGGGTTTAGGGTTTAGGGCTCAAGGTCAGGAGTGTTTTTTGGTATGCTTAGTTGTGGTTTAGGGTTTGGGTAGGTCAGTATTTAGGTCTGGTGTGGCTCAGAGTTTGGGGTTTATGGTTTATTTTGTGGTAGGGTTTAGGTTTAGGATTTAGGATAGGGTAGGGTTTAGGGTTTTGGGTTTGTTTTTGCTTTTTATTTAATAGAGAACAAATTGTGAGTCAACATTTCTTATTTTGATTTCATCAACCACATAACACGATGTTTTCTGGGACAAGACACTTAGAAAAATGAGCATGCATAGAGCAAATCAAAACCAAGATAACTAGAAACATCTCTGTAAAGACATAATTCGTAAGTAGTGATCGGATCGGTTGTTCTTCGCTCTAGTTCCAATCAACCACCACGAGTAGCGGATCCGCCATCATATCCCCGATCTCTCCCTCCTCCACCACCACAACTATAACCTTCATCGTTCCTCACGCCTCCAAAACCACCACTGCTCTGACCACCACCTCCATACCCACGCCTAGATCCCCATCACCACGAGATAAGCTGCTCTTCGCCTCCATCGAGATTGACTGAGCAGGTGATGTTCTTGTCGTCAAGGTTCTACACATTCTTAGGGTTTAGGTTTAGGTTTAGGTTTATTAGGTTTTAGGGTTTAGGTTTATTTTTTAATTTATTTAGTTACTTTAGGTTTAGGTTTAGGGTTTGGGGTTTAGGGCTTTGGGTTTAGGGTTTAAGGTTTAAGGTTTACAATTTAGGGTTTAGGGTTTATGCTTTTAGGGTTTATGTTTAGGGTTTAAGGTTTTTTAGGGCTTTTTAGGGTTTAGGGTTTAGGGTTTAGGGTTAAGGGTTATGGTTTAGGGTTTAGAGTTTAAGGTTTAGGTTTAAGAATTTAGGGTTTACGATTTTTTAAAAAAATATTAAGTGAAACGATAGGTTTATGTTTATTTATTTTATTTAGTTTATTTTTAATTTATTTTTGTTTATTTTATTTTTTATTTTTATTTAGGTTTATTTTATTATTTTTGTTTTTTTATTTTAGATTTATTTATTTTAGTTTAGGTTTTTTATTTTAGTTTATTTTCTAGGTTTAGGTTTAGGTTTAGGTTTATTTTTTAGTATAGTTTTATTTTTATTTTATTTTTTAGGTTTAGGTTTTATTTTTTTGTTTTAGGATTAGGTTTAGGTTTTTATTTTATTTTTTTAGTTTTAGGTTTTAGGTTTATTTTTAGGTTTTATTTTATAATTTAGGTTTTCATTTATTTTATTTATTTTTATTTTATTTAGTTTTGGTTTAGGTTTAGTTTAGTTTATTTTGGGTTTATTTATTGTATTTATTTTGCAGTTTATTTTAGTTTAGGTTTATTTATTTTATTTTTATTTTAGGTAGGGTTTTTTTAGATGTTTAGGTTTATTTTTTATTTATTTTAGGTTTTATTTTAGGTATATTTTTTTTAGATTTTATTTAGTTTTATTTTATGTTTATTTTATTTTATTTTAGATTTAGTTTTGTTTAATTTAGGTTTTATTTTTAGTTTAGTTATTTTTATTTATTTTATTTTAGTTTATTTTTATTTTATTATTTAGCCTTTTTTTAAAGTTTATTTAGTTTAAGTTTAGTTTTATTTTTTTTTATGTGGTGGGGTTAGTTTAGGGAGGGTTTAGGGTTTAAGGTTTAGTGTTTGGGGTTTAGGGTTTAGGGTTTAGGGTTTAGGTTTGTTTTAGGGTTTAGCATTTTAGGGTTTAGGGTTTATAGTTTAGGGTTTAGGTTTTCTAGGTTTAGGGTTTAAGTTTTAGGTTTAGGGTTAAGGTTTTAGTTAGGAGTTGAGGGTTTTTAGTTTTTTTTTAATAGAGAACAAATTTAGATTCAACATTTCTTATTTTCGATTTCATCAACCAAGTAACACACCAAGTTTTCTAAGACATAAGCGATGACATAGATATAAAATGAGCACACATTGAGCAAATGAAAAACCCTAGATAACTAGAACCGTCTCTACTGATAAGACAAGGTTCCATAAGCACCAGATCTAATCGATTGTTCTTCAATTTCTCCAGTCCCCATCAGAACCACCCCGACCTCTCGAGTAGCAGGATCCATAATCATATCCCAAATCTCTCTCTCCACCACCACCATAGTTGTAACCTCCGTCGCTCCTCCTGCTTCTATAACTGCCACTGATCCAACCACCATATTGATATCCACCATCACCTCCATATCCCCCACCACCACTGTGAAAATTGCCTCTGCCTTCACCTCCACCGCCAGATCTTGACTGAGCCTAGTTGACAATGATGTTCCTACCCTCAAGGTTCTGCCCATTCTTAGGGTTTAGGTTTAGGTTTAGGTTTAGGTTTATTAGGTT
This sequence comes from Cymbidium sinense, assembly GCA_021442155.1. Taxonomy (NCBI): domain Eukaryota; kingdom Viridiplantae; phylum Streptophyta; class Magnoliopsida; order Asparagales; family Orchidaceae; genus Cymbidium; species Cymbidium sinense. The sequence goes on along the minus strand of JAKCPB010000241.1, from coordinate 229,732 downwards.
TTAGGGTTTAGGTTTATTTTCTAGTTTATTTAGTTACTTTAGCTTAGGTTTAGGGTTTGGGGTTTAGGGTTTAGGGTTTAGGGTTAGGGTTTAGGGTTTAGAGTTTTATATTTTATGCTTTTAGGGTTTAGGGTTTAAGATTAAGGTTTAGGCTTTAGTGTTTAGGCTTTAAGGTTTAGGATTTTTTTGGGTTTAGGGTTAGTTTAGAGATTAGAGTTGAGGGTTTAGGGTTTAGGATTTAGGGTTTATGTTTTCAGAGTTTAGGGTTTAGATTTTTTGGGTTTAGGTTTGAGGGTTTAGGGTTTAGCTCAGGGTGGATTTGTGAGGGTTTAGGGTTTGGAGTTTTGGGTTCGTGGTTTGGGTTTAGGTTTAAGTTTGTGGGTTTAGGGTTGCAGATTTAGAGTCAGATTTAGGGTTAGTCTTAGGGTTTAGGGTTTAGGGTTAGGGTTTTTATTTTTTATTAGTTTTTTATTTTTTTTTAAATTAAGCAAATTTGTTGGTTTAGGTTTATTTAGTTTATTTAGTTTATTTTTAATTTATTTTAATTTAATTTATTTTAATCTATGTTTATGTTTATTTTTGTTTTTTATTTAGTTTAGTTTATTTATTTTATGTTTATTTATTTTAATTTAGGTTTTTTATTTTATTTTATTTTGTAGGTTTAGGTTTATTTTAATTTTAGGTTTAGGTTTAGGTTTTTATTTTATTTTTAGGTTTGAACTTTAGGATTTTATTTTAGGTTTATCTTAGGTTTTATTTTTAGTTTAGGATTTCATTTATTTTAGTTTATTTTATTTTATTTTAGGTTTAGGTTTAGGTTTAGTTTATTTTAGATTTAGGTTTAGGTTTTATTTATTTTAGTTTAGTTTATTTTAGTTTAGGTTTATGTTTATTTTATTTTTATTTTAGGTTTAGTTTTTTTTAGTTTAGGGTTTAGGTTTTTTTTAGTTTTATTTTTAGGTTTATTTTTTAAGTTTAGGTTTTTAATTTGTTTATATTTTATTTTATTTTAGGTTTATTTTATTTTTATTTTAGGTTTAGTTTTTATTTTATTTAGGTTTTTTATTTTTTAGTTTAGTTTAGGTTTTTATTTATTTTATTACAGTGTAGTTTTTATTTTTTAGGTTTAAGTTTAGGTTTTAGTTTTAATTTATTTTATTTTTTATTTTATTTAGGTTTAGTTTTTATTTATTTGTTTTATTTAGTTTAGAATTAGGTTTTTAGTTTTTAGGCTTTAAGGTTTTTTTGTAAGGAAATTAGGGGAATTTTATTTCCATAAAGAAAAAGTACAAAGTCCTTACAAGGGGTAAATCTCTAAACTAATGCTCAAAGAGCTACAATAAGTCCTAAAGAGATAAACCCCCTGGTTATTACAATAATATAAGAAAAAAAGGAAAAGCAAAAGCAAATTAGCAACAACAACTAATTCATGTATGCAATAGCAACATCCACTAGGTCCTTTTCTAGCAAGATCCACCTACAAGACTCTGCCAACCTATAAAAGAAATCTACAACATAATAATGAAAGGATGAGTACAATTAAGCAAGCATAAAGAGTATGAGCATTATAAAGAAAAGGCTTAGGCTCAGTTACAATCATCTTAAGAAGCAACACTATATGTAAGCATCCAAACTTCTGAAGAAGGGTTACAATTACATATAGTGCTACCAGCCAAAAGAAGATAGAGAGGGAAACATCAAGGCAATCATTACCAGCATACCACTTGTAGCCCATCATCCCAAGTCCATCATCCGGGCTGCAAACTCCTCCAAGCAGTAGACATAATAGCCAACCATAAAGTCACCAAAATAGATAAGCCCAATAAGCCAAAAAATCAACCAACCATCAGGGATAACAACAGTATAGTAGGAACACCACCAAAGCCACCACCAAAGAGGAATCATAACATCTAAGGGAGCAAGCATCATGACCTTAACAACACAAACCCAAAAAAAAACCAAGACCAAAAGAAAACACAAGAGCTCATGTCCTCCACAAGTAAACAGCAAAGGCAACAAGGTTGTCATCCAAACCAAAAAAAAAGGGAAGCAACAGCAGCCAAGAGAGAAGAGCCATAGCAGGAGCAGGCCAACCAGCATGTCACCAATAGAGCAGGAATGAAAGGCCAAAACAGCCACCCATCCAACCAACCCAGCCAGCCAACATATCCTCTCATCCAACCACCACAGTAGCAAAAAATCCAAATCAATGAAAAGACCAATACCATCCATCAAGCCAAAACCACCCAAGAAAACCAAGAAAAGGGTAGAAGCAAACAACAACATCCACCAAACCCAACCAAAGTAGCAGAAATTCTGATCCATGTGAGGTGAATAGCTAGCCAAAAACAAAATTCAAAAAAGGCGATATCGACTAAAACCATCCATCGAGAGCAATAGTACAATAGGAACACCACGAAAGCCAACAGCAAAAGGGGCAGAAATATTAATGAGTGCAAGCATCATAACCATAGCCAAGTTTGGCACCAAACACTAAAATAAGTCACTAGATCCCAAAGTAAAATAATAACCACTAAATAGCCATCAGCCAACCAACCCAAAATAATAACAAAAACAAAAGAAGCTGCAGCCAAGAGGGGAAGACCATTACATGAAGAGGCTGAAACTACACCCAAAAGAAACAAACCCAAACTAGCAAAACTAACCTCCAAAACCCAATCCACAAAAATGAAGAAATAACATTCAACATATAACCTCCACCTTGCAAATCCAATCCAAAATTAGACCACCAACAACACCTCAATCGCCACCAAAGCGGATAAACCCAACCAACCCGCCACCAACCAACCAACCCAGCCAGCCAACACAGCCGGCCCACCCAGCCAAACACCACAGTAGTAGAAAATCCAACTCAGTTAAGGAAGCAACCAGCTTAGAGATATGGAAAATCTCATATAGAAAATAGTTAGAAAATCCACCACCCAAATGAAGGTCACCAAAAATAACCAATCAACAATAATCATCCAGCCAGGAAAACAGCATCCACCAGGCTGAAAAAACCAAAACAACCTAGACAAAAAAAAATAAGAACCACCAGGTAGCAACCACCAGGCATAGGCCTAAGAGTTAAAATAAGCAAATGACCACAACCCAAAGAGGGTTTAATAAAGGGAAACCAAAAGCAATGGCTCATCAAAAACCAATAGAAAAAACCAAGCCAAGAAAATTATAATCTGAGATAAGGTAATCTAGTGTTATCCTAGTTGACCAAACCCCTTAAAAGTTTAGGTAAATTTTGATTGTCAAATAAAGTGAAATTAGTTAAGTTCGCACCTAAAGTAGTCAAAAAATCAGCACAAGCATTACCTTCACAAAGGATATGGGAAGTTTTATAACAAACTTGAGAAAGAAGATTTTCAGTATGATTAAGAAGATAAAATAAATCAGCATTTCTTGTTATATTAGAGTTTAGCATGTCAAAAAGCAAGAGCACATCAACATAAATCCAGATGTTGAGGAAACCTTTATTCAAATAAATCTCAATAGCTTTATTGATAGCCATAAGCTCAACATAGATAGCAGAATAGGCTTCGAAAGGATAGGCAAAGGCACAAATGGTACTACCTTTAGAATTCCTATGAATACCACCACAACCATATTTATTAGAAGAAATAGAACCATCAGTATTCACTTTAATCAAATTTTCTTGGGTTTGATCCAAAGGATAATCCTAGCTCTTTTATAAGAGTCAACATCAGGCAGATTGATACCAATTTTTTAGCCACAAATTTATAACCTGTAAAATGAATGTTACTAATAAGATTGGCATTAAATAGAGCTTGAATTTTTTTTCTTTGGTTCTAGCTAGGATCCTTTTATGGCTCATCAAAATACCATGATATTTAGCATCATTTATATCCATCAAATGAACCGATAAGGGTAATAGCAACTAGAACTTTGATATGACCTTTCACATTTTTGGAAACACTTCAAGAAGTTGATATATGGAAAGAGATCCATGAAAGTAGTTGGTATTAAATAAATCATCTTACCATAACCATAATTTAGAAGCAATAGCACCATTGACAGAAACATGATTAACATTTTCAATATGAAAGTAACAATAGCACTTTGAAGGCAAATAAAACCCTTTATTCTAGAGCAAAAAGTCCACAAGAATAAAGTTATTCAAAATCCTCCAAGCTAACACTGAATAAGAAATGGGAATGAAATTGTTCCAAATCTTAATGAAAACATTAGAGGAGTTTTGTTTATCTCTAATAAAATTCCAATCCTCTTTAAGAACAAAATCACCATTGTAAGAAAGCTTAAAGAGAATTTGGTTAGGTTTGTTAAGATATTTCTAAAGTTATCTAAAAGGGAAATAAGGATATAATTCTCAAGTTTATTTTTGTTCCAAATGTTCTTATGCCATAAAGAGTTAACTTTGATAGTCAAAGAGATGGGTAGATAAAAGAGAGTCAATAGACCCATTGCCAATCCAATTGTCTTACTAAAAGAAAGAAGAATCGGAATGAATACCCCAACATATTAAGGGTTCATCAACCCATTTAATGGAGCAAAGCCTTTTCCAAACCGGAGAGTCACCAAATTTATAAGCACAGATAAGAGGGTGTTTACCTTGGAAATAGTTTTTCATCATAAAATTATCGCAAAGGCTATCATTCTTTCTAAAATTCCACCAGAGCTTATGAGAGAAAGCATTAATAGCTTCATGAATTGGTTTGCAACTAATGCCACCTTCACCCAAAGGACCACAACATTTATTTTAGGAAGTCCAATGCATTCTTTTAGTAGAATTATTGGTTCTCCAAAATAATTTATTAAGCAAGTGATCAATTCTGATAAGAGTAGCATTAGTGGGGATAATAGTTTGAATCAAATAAAGTGGCATTGAATTGAGAGTGCTTTTAAGAATAGTGAGCACACCAAAGGAAAGTAAATGAAATTCTAAATAGAAATTTTATTTAAAATTTTAACTCATCAAAAAGATGGGATCATTTGGGACATTTAAAAAGAGGAGCACCTAAGTACTTAAGAGGAAGGTGTTGATCTTTAAAGTTAGTGATATGCAGGATTTGATTAATTTTATTATTGGAGATGCTTGAAGATGTAACAAAATAGCTTTTTTTCATAGATATACCACTTTCTAAACCAAATTTATTTTAAAAAATCTTGAGATTCTTGATATGATGAATAGAAGCATTGAAAAATAATGAAATCATTTGCAAAGCTTAAATGAGAAATAGAAGAACACCAAGAGTTTTGTAATGCATACTAGGATTGTTTAAGAATAGATCATTGATGCTCCTAGATAAGTACTCAACAACAATAATAAATAAGGTAGGAGATAGATGATCCCTTATCTTAGGCCATGGAAGAAGGAAAGAAGCCCAAGGCTTCCCCATTAAGCAAAATAGAAAACCATTATTAATTAATACAATTTTAATAAGAAAGATAAATTTATCGAAAACCTAAATAAATTTAGAATATGGATAAGGAAATCCCAAGATATTGTCAAAAAGCTTTGGTAATATCTAATTTGAACATAATGCCACCTCTAGTCTTAGCATCTAAATCATGAATTAATTCTAAGAATATTTTAAAAATAGATCTACCTCTAACAAAACTAGTTTGGTTTAGAGATAATCCTATGAAAAGGACTAGCTTGGTTAGAATTTTGGAAATCAGCTTATTGAAGAAAAGACTAATAGGTCTAAATAACCCCAATAGTCTGATTATCTTTCTTAGGTATGAATAATAGAAGTGCTAGAAAAATATCTAGAAAAGATTACCAAAAAAAAATCAACCATAGCCTCAACCAAATTATCTTTAATAATAAACTAGCATTTTGAAAAAATTTCATTAGGTACAATAGAAGAAATCATTATCATTATTTATAATATAAGAATCAGCGATTTAGAAATAGCATCATAAGAGCAACTTTATTAAGCATATTTCTAAAGTAATTAATGTTCAATCCTTAATATCATTATTCTCCATAATCCATTCTCCATTATCATCTTTAATTTTTGAATATTATTTAAAGCTCTTTTTATTAACTAAAGCATGGAAATATCTAGTATTTTATCACCATCTACAATATGTTTACTAGTAGCTTTTGGCACCAATAAGTATCTTCCATATTTTGAAAATTAAGAAGTTTATCTTTCACCTCAAGTCCTTAATCTTAGTAGGATACATAATAGACTTCAAGATCACAAACCAATTTTCTATTTCTTTGATATTAGTAAAAGGTTTTAAAATAATGCTTGTCCACAAACCATATTTTGTTTAAGTTTTTAAGCTTAAACCAAAATCTATTCATCCCCATAATCAATTATCGATGTAAGGGAGCTTTCCAATTGTTAGCCACAACATTAAAGAAATCAATATGTTGAATCCACATGTTGAAATCTAAAATGAGAGAAATTTTTAATCTATTAGAGTTATCTTTAATAGAAACCAAAAGAGAGCATGATATGACAAGGTTCTCGCTTAAATGATGATAGAAGTAATAGGCCATTGAGTAATCCAATGAGTATTAAAAGAATCGTCCAACCTTGCCAAAGTCTAGAGTTTTGCCAAGTAAAATTTGAACCCTTAAAGCCAATATCAATCAAATTGCAATCAAGGATCATATTGGAAAATTCTTCCATGGAATGAATATTAGAGATCAACCACCGCTTCATTCAAGAGAATAAAATAGTGTTGAAATGCCCACCAACAAACCAAGGTTTATTGATAAAAATTCTCAAATTCCAAAGAAGATTTCTATGATCTATTACAAGATAGACAAAAGAGCCCAAAACACAATAGTCACCATAAGATATTTGAGCATTGACAACTTGTTTAAAATCATCAAGAATAGAAGCCTCCACAAAATTATTCCAAAAAACACCAAATTTTATTACTAACATTAGAGAAAATTTATTGAAACTAATCATTATAAAAATGGTTAATTTTGTTTGCATGAATAAGAGGCTCCAAAATAATAAGTAAAGATAATATTATGAATACAAAGGTTTCTAATAAGTTATGAATAGAGAGGGTACAATCCCTCTTTTCCAAAAAAATAAACATAAAAAAAAAAAAAAGGTTAAGAAAAGGTTAGTTTAGAGAGGAGAGAGGCCACAGCAGATCTAGTGTTTTTGTACAATTTGGGAGGGAAGTTTTTAACATTTTTTTCTTTTTATCATGATAACTTTTGGAAACCATTTCCTTTTCCCATAGAATCATCATCCGAGAAGGATTTAGCAACATAGATTTAGTGGAAGTCTCAATAGAAGTGAGTTCTCCTTCTTCCAAGCCATTAGAATTTATTAAAGACAAATGAGCATAAGGTGTAACAAGCGAGGGAGTCGAAACAGATTTATTAAGAAGGCAACTGTGAACATCAATCCCTTCTTCAATACCCAAATTATTAGACAAAACTAAATCTTTTTGAGAATTTAAATCATCCTTAACAAAAGTAAAGTCAGGTTTTTCAAACTAAATATCATGAGAAACCAAAGCCATATTGTCCAATGGATTTGAATGATGCATAACATTGATATCCTCATTAATATTTTCAATTAAAGCTTTATTTTCATCAATCAAAATTGGTAAGGATGTGGGATCGATTCAGAGGAAAAAGAATCATCATCCAAAAGTTTAAAGAAATTATTATTTTCCACATTAGAAACCTTTAATTTCATAGAAGAAATAAGTGGTAAAATAGCTCATAGGAACATTCAATGAATCCTTTTTTTTAATTAACTTTTGATATTTAAAAGGTCACCAAAGTTAGGAACAATAGTTTCCTTAATAAGAATTTTCTTTTTTAGGTGAGGATGCAGAATGAAACATTTAGAATTATCATTCCCATGGAATTTACAATGAGAATAAAAGGCAGCGAAATTTTGAAAATCTACTTTCAATAGATAACTGTAATTTTTAGATCCCAACTAGGTTTCTTTGGGGTGTTTCTTAGTAATTTTTAATTCAACAAAGATTCTAACCACAAAAGGTTGAGATTTCATAGCCGTTGCCTAATCAATTTGCAATGGCCAACCAAATAAAGCACACAGTAAAAAGGAATTGATGATTAATGAAATGAATTCACATATTGGGAAGAGAAATCCGAACTAGAATGATTGGGGATTCTTCTCTAATATTAAAGAGTGGAACCCATTTCAGCAACCTCATTTGGCAATTGAAAATAAAATAAGAATGATGAGTAAAAACATGTGAGTAATTCAAATCGTTCATTAACTAATCAAAATATGGTAGGGATCAATTAAACCAATAAAAGCACCCAAAAGTTTCAGACTATGAAAGAAAGAGTGAATGTTTTCCAGCCTACGAAGAGTAAACTTTCCAACCAAAGTAAATTCCAACAACTTAACAAGCTTTTCCATAATTAGATAAGAGCACATAATTGTAGTCATGCCTTGAAAAGAAGTCAAAATAAGTTCTAGGGACTCACCTGAATGGCTATCCTTACCAATGAGGATGTCTTTGAATGATTTTGAAGTAGCCAAAGCCAAGGTAGTTGATGCCCTAGTAGGATCCATTGGATCCGTCAGTTTCTCCCACAAAATCATCGGGGAAGATGCCAAGCCATGACATCACTCCAAGTAAAACATGAAAGTGGCTAGTAGCCATCGATTCTAGAAGGAATCCAATGAGAATCACACCAAAAAACCATCAAGCAATGACCAAAAAGCCAATAATGAGAGGGAAAAGGGAATCACAACTGAGGTCGAGGGCTCAGAGGGTGGGTTTAGGTTAAGGTTTTATTTTAGTTTAGTTAGTTTTATTTTTTTTAGTTTATTTTAAGTTTATTTTATTTTAAGTTTAGGGTTTAGGTTCAAGGTTTAGGTTTAGTTTGTGGGTTTAGGTTTAGGGTTTAATTTAGGGTTGTTTTTGTGGTTTTAGATTTTGTGGGTTTGTGGGTTTAGGGTTTTAGGGATTAGGGTTTAGGGTTTTAAGGATTAGGGTTTAGGGTTTAGAGTTTATGGTTTTTAGGGTTTAGGGTTTAGGGTTTAGGGTTTAGTTTTTAGGTTTAGGGTTCATGTTTTAGTTTAGGGTTTAGGGTTTTTGGTTTTTTTTTAACTAAGAACAAATTCATATTCAACATTTCTTCTTTTCAATTTCATCAACCAAGTAACACACTGTTGACCTCCCTTTTGGAGTAAGTTCTCAACCTCCTCTTGTTAGACCTAGGAACCTTCTAGACACTAAGGTTTCTTTAGTCATAAGACACTTCTAGAGATTATGTGAACACTTGACCTAATCCTAGAGACTTAGAAGGGTTAATCATAGGATTAGGCCATGTCTTAGGGACATAGGAAAATCACCTACCCTATAGCATAAACCCAATCCATGTACACCTTCTTAAATACAATTCAAATCCAAATTTCAAATAAAAACCTCAAACATACTTTCAAATCCAAATCCAAGTCCAAACTCAATTCAAATGATTGAAACCCAAGATCAAATCCAAACTTGAAATCCTTTATAAGCTCTTTAATCAACCTTCATGAACATAGCCAATATTCCATCCACTCAATTCAATCTCAATTGATTTTCTCATAAATCTATTGTACCTTCAATTATCTTCTCAAATATAAATAAAATATAAATTCAAATAGCCAAAACCAAATCCAAAATCAAATCAAAACCCAATTTAAACCCTTTAAGCCATATCATTGAACTTGGCCAAAACCTATCTAAATTAAGCCAAAGTCAATGGATTTTCTCTTGAATCAATCATTCCTTCAATCATCTATCCAAATATAAATGAAACCAATAATCATCTAGTCAAACCAAAATTAACCCAAGTCAAACCCAACTAATTTGATTGAAATATTCAAATGAACCAAAACTCATTTGAATCAAACCAATTGCAATTGAATTTATATATCAATCTCAAATCAATATAAACTCAACTAAATCAAGCCAACTAAATCCAATTGGTTCACTTGACCTAAAGGCCAATTTGACCTACATGAACAAAAATCTAATTCAATCAAAATCAAAGTGAATTAAGCCAATCCAAACTTCATGTTGTGATTGTTGATCACCCTAGGATGATCAATTGATATAAAATGGGTCAAACCAAGTCAACTTAGTTGGTTGACCAAGTCAACACTTTAGCCTATATGAACCCAAACTAGCCAAATTGCAACCTAAGCCAAATTCATTGAAACCAATGATTCAAATTAACCCAAAATCAATATTTAAACTTGACTTGACCTTAAATTGAGCCAAACCTAGCACAATTGGCCCTCTTGACACTAGTTGACCCAAATTGAAATAAAGGAGTCAAATTAGACTAAATCCAAATTAAATCAAACCAAACCATACAATCCTTACCAAATAGTCATATGAACTTAACATAACCATTTATTTGACCTAATTTGACCAATTAGTTAACCTATCCCATTTTGACCCAATTTGACCCAAATCAAATTGCCAAACCTAACCAAATGAACTCCAAATGAAAAATTTGTCCAACTCACTTTTGACTCATTTCAAATATGCCAAAATTAAATTCAATGCCAAATGACCATCTACCCTTGGCTAAGGGTATCACATAAGATAAAAACACCTATGTAAATGGTCATTTCTTTTCCTTGCCACTGACACTCATCAATTATTCTACTTAAGCTCCAAGGACACTGTCCAATCAAACCCAAGAGGTTGTTGGGTTAGCTATGACTCATGGGGAGATGAAATCACCTCCCATCCCCCATTGGAACACATGATAGGAGGGACCTTCACTTCTCTTTGCTAGGACACTCACTTGTCCTTCATAGTAGCCACCTCCCATGCCTTGGCCAACCAAATTAAGCCACATAAGGAGAATCCTAACCACCACAAGCCAAGGACACCCACTTGTAGCAAAAAATCACCATGAATGTGGTGATTTTTGGCCATTGCAAGGAGACAAAATATAGAGGCAAAACTCTTCCTCACACACTCATTTCACTTTCTTAGAGCATCCAAACCAACCATTAACCATTCCCACTTGGTTTTGCAAAAGCCATCAAAATCAAGTGGATTCTGTGAGGAAGCATGACCATTGGATACATTATTTCTAAGTGAAGCAAGAGCCCGAACCCATTCCAAAGCTTCTTCTTGTACTTAGGAGTGCGCTCAGATCATCATTGCCACTAAAAGTCATTCTCGGTGAGATAATTTTTAAGAACCTTAGCCAGCTTTAAGTTCTTTTGTTTGTGCCAATTTTTGCTTGATTTTAGATATTCCTTTAGATTACCCATGCATTTTTTTTATATTTTACGTCATCCCCAGACATTTTGAGTGATTTCTAGTGAAGATCGCAAAAAAAATCAAGCCTAAAATGAAGTTTTTCTTTCAATTTTTTCACAAGAATCATAAAAATCTTGCCTAGAATAGTGTTCCATCTGCCTCTTCCACCGATTGCGCCCATCTAATCCATTCAAGGAAATAGACATTAGATCATATGGATCACGCAATCATGCAATCGGATATCGACCTGACCATCTAACCACCATGATCATCGATTTGATTTATGTATCCTTGTCTGCATTCTCGCCAAATGTGCACCAGCCCACCATCATGTGGTGCCATGTGGTCTAGCCAATGCTACGTAGGTGCTAACTAGGTTAAGTAAGATATTACAGATTTTTGGCTTTTTAAAAATTCATTAAAAATACTTGAAACTTCAAAAATTCATAAAAAAATGAAATACTTAACTAAAAATTGCAAATAATGGCTCATTGGATTTGTCTTTCCAAGAGAAATCCAATGAAGAAAAAAAATTTTATTAAATATTTTGATCTTAATTTAAGTTTTAGGAAAATTAAATTTCATTAATTAAATCAAAAATACACAACATATTGATTTAAAATTTCTAGAGATTAAAACTAAATTTGAAATCTACCTACCATACAAATTTCAAGTTAAAAGGATTTCTGGATTCGGAGATATTACATTCTAAAGTTTAAATAGTTAAAATAAATTAATGGAATTTATAAAAATCTTGTAAAATCATTTAAATCAGCTGAAACTCTAAAAAATTATAAAACATCATAGAAAAATCTTAAAAATGTAAGTATATATTTATTTTGAAGGTATTTCAGGAGATTCAATTAAAATTGATCTCAATTTTGAATAGTAATTAATTTAATTTAATTAAAATTAATTAGCTTAATTACTCTTAATTACTTAAGTAATTAATCCCAAACTTTTGAGGTTGAATGGGATGACCTCTTCCCTCCCATAATTTTCTTGGGATTTATTGCTTGGTTAATTAGAAATTAGTTATCTTAACCTTAATTACTTTCTAATTAATTATAAATTAATTAATAATCTAAACATGAAATCAATTAAGCTTATTAATCATTGTGAAATAGTGAATGGGCATGGGGAATGAGATTATCTTTCCCAATCTTTTCCCTAAGTCCATTGCACTTGAATGGAAATTAATTAATTTGGGATTAATTGATGGTTTAATTCATTAATTAAATTTCTTAATTAATCAATTTGAAACTATAATCACATGGAATCTTAATTAATCAATTCATGGGTAGATCTTTAGGTGTTCAATGATCTAAAGACATTTAAGGAAATTATGGATAACCCACATGTGTGGAAAACCATGAAAGTACTTAATTAAGTTTCTAACTTAATTAATCACTAATTGAGCTAATTGTATTAGGCCTCTTTCATTTCTTAGGTTCATTGATTTAATTTCCAATGTATGTACATATCCTGTAGGCTCATAATTACTTGGTTAATTAAATTATGGCAACATAGGTAAGGGTTAATTAATTGATTTAATGCATAGTACAACCTAATTAACCCATAAAATCAACTTACTTACTTTTCATTAAACCAAATTAAATCACAAACATGGGAATAGGTTAGGATCAAAACTTTCCCTCATTTATTCAAACCAAATGAAATATGAAATTGAAATTGATAATTAAAAGCCTTGGTTTTCTTTAAATGCTTTTATTTTATTTATTGTACTTAGAATTAATTTAATCGAATGAAATCACATGTTTATGCTTATTCATTCCTTTCCAATCATGTTAAATGTTGTATGTCATTTGAAATCATACATTCATCTTTTCAAAATTAATTAAATCAAATGGTTTTCCTTATGTCAAGCTTGCATGTGTTGATTTAATTTATAATATGTGTGGCAATTATCACTATTAAATCAAAACATATTTTCCTAAGTTTATAAATGTATGGTTACATATGCTATGAATGCTAGTTATAAATACATAAGAGATGTATGTGATTATAGCTTAAATGTATGAAGTGATGCTCCTTTCCTTATATTCATGTATTGATTTATGTAAGTGATATTTTAATGGGTATATACCGACATCCCGGGAATACAAGGTTTAGTTAGCACTAAGGAGGTCATTTGATTACCTTCCTTGGTTTAACAATGGCACATACTCCATTTGATTACATTCTTATGTATTTCAATACTAGAATTTGGATGAGGTTTTAATTCATATACATAAATGATGCAATCAAATTAAATATCATTTTTTTTGCATGACTTTCATTCTCCAAATTATGAATACATGTGTATGTATTTAAGAAAAGTGGTATATAGCCTAGACATTCTGAGAATATGAGGCTTTAGCTAGACCTAAGGAGGTCATTTGATTACCTCACTTCCTTGGTTTACCAAAGGCATGTACTTGGTTAGGTCTTTTATGCATACATGTGTGTATTTAATTAAAGAATGGTAATCCTTCCTTTTCATTAAAAATACATGCATTTGCAATTATTCAAGTGATTGAATTAATTGATCATGTGAATTGGAGCTCTTTCTTATGTTCATGCATGTAAATTTACATATGGTTTGAATTTAATGGTATATAATCTGGACATCATAGGAATATGAGGCTTTAGCTAGCCCCAAGGAAGACCCATCATGCCATTGGAGTCCTTATTAAGTGATTAGGTCCATTATATAGTGATAATTTCTATCTTTCGAGATAGTGCATCTTTCCTTAATATCATACCCGATCATTTCAATAAGTACCCCCTAAGATCTACGTGGTATCCCACATCTCAAAAATAAACACCACAGATTTTTTTTGGTGACTCCAGGGAGGGTTCCACTCTCCATCTCTAGTAGCAATTATTGTCTCCAAACATCGATAGTGGACTTGTATTTTATATGGGTCCAAGACTATCTTTCTTTCCATTGGCACTATTTATTTCATCCTTAGGTTGAGCTAGCTAACATCCTTTAGGTTTTAAGACCTCACTCCATGTAGGTCTTAAAACCCCTATTATGTCCCCAATAGTTAAAAAAATTGAATTAACTAAAGAAGATGACTAAATATTTAGAACCTCTTTACCATTCTCTTGGTGAGGCAAGGTTCATCTCATACTTAAGAAAATAAACTCTTTGCAAAAAAGATATATACTTTCAAAAGCAGTTCTCAAATTAAAATTCGCACATGACAAAAGATCTGCATTTAAAGATAACCAAACCTCATGCAACAATATCCATGATTGTTGCATGGAAGTTCTTTTCAAAATTTAAAATCAAATAATTTTAAAATCCTTTTTCCAAAAGCACATATTTTAAAATAGTAATCTCCATTCAACACACCTAAGCTTGTTGAATGAAGATTTTATTTTCAAATAAGATCATGACATAAAATAGAAATTTTATTTAGAACATCCTACATGTGCTAAGTTGAAATTTCTCTTTTCAAAAGCAACATCACACACAAATATCCCATATTTGAAAATTAAAAAAATATATATAATTGATTTCCATTTAAGATCCCTAAATTTATTAAATGGAAGTCCCCTTTTCAAAATCATTAAAAAATTAAAACACATTTGAATTCCATTTGACATACCCAAATTTGCAAATGAGAATTCCCTTTCTCAAAATCAAAACCAAATTGGACTCTACTTAACATACCCACATTTGCTAAGTAGAGTTCCCTTTTTAAAATCACAAATAAATCAAACACACTTTAACTCCATTTGACATACCCAAATTTGTCAAATGAGAGTCCCACCTTTTCAAAATTGAAAACAAATTGAACTTTATTTAACATACCACATTTGTTAAATAGAAGTTCTCCTCTTAAAAACAACAAACAAACTCATCAAACACACTTGATCCCTACTTAACATACCAAATTTGTTAAGTAAGGGTCTCATTTTTCAAAATCAAATCAAAATACATCAAACACATTTGGCTTCACTTAGCATACCTAAATTTGCTAAGTAAGGATCCCATTTTCAAATTGAATTCAACAAATCAAACACATGACACATCATCATAAACAACAAAAAATGCTTTCAAAAAATTGTTTTCAAACATGCACTTGAATCTCATTTAGCATACATAATTTGCTAAGTGAAGATTCCAAAAATCAATAAAAAACAAAGTCAATTGACCCTCCATTTAACATACCCAAATTTATTAAATGAGGGTCCCAAACATAAAATCAAATTCAAATGTGAGCCAATGGAAGCATCAATTAAGAGCCTCTCCAAAACATTTGAACCCCATTCAACATACCCAAATTTGTTGAATGTGGGTTCTAAATTTAATCAAATTCAAAGTCTCTCCTCCAAAAAAATGTCAAAATATCACCCATATTTGAACCCAATTTAGCATACCTAAATTTGTTAAATGAGGGTTCCAATTCAATAATCAAATCAAGTAAATAATTCAAGTCAACAACATTCAAGCGAAGGTCTAATATGGTTCTCTTCTAGAATGCAGATTCTAGCCCTCAACCATCAAGATAAAGGAGGTGGCAAGAAGCCACTTCTTCCGCTTTGACCTATACGATTCTGAAGTTTCTCTAACCAAAGGAGAAAGGCCATAAAAGTTCTTCAAGAGCCAAGAATAAGATCAATAAGGATTTTGAGTATGTATCATTCTAGATAAGTATGACTTAAAATGATTTGAATACTAATTCCTAAAAGAAGACAACTCTCAAAATGACAACAATAATGATCGTAATCCATAAAATAGTAACCGATGGACTTGATGCCTTTAAGGATTCCAACTCGGTAGAGGTACCCCCATTCTAAAATTTTTTGGTGTTACTATCGACAAAGATTTAGAATCATCAGATCTAATAGAAGAAATTTTGGGCACCATAAAAGAGTAGGTAGACATCAATTCTACCTCTCTTTCAGAAGATATCACAGAAGCCAATTGTTGTAGTGGTAGGGTCCTAGCACTTCATAAATAATCAAATTCTAAATCCTTCTTAGGATACACCTCACAATCCAAAATAAGGGCATCAAACTATTCTGAAGATTAATCTTAAGGTCCTAAACTATCTTGGAAGGTTGCCCACTAAGCTAAAATAATGAGTGCACCCTCACCTTCTCTAAGGAGATAGAGGAGTGTTTAATTGGAACTTAACCTAATTCTTCCTTGCTCATTTAGTGGCAACCTCCTCAAGTCTTACTCAACATAGAATATCCTATGGAAAAGAAAGACAAGCTATCCCCTCCAGAGAACACAATTTAAACAAAGACTCAAAAAAAAACAAAAAAGGAGAGAAAGAAAAAAAAATGAAATAAAAAGAGAAAAGAAAGAAAAGGAAAAATGAAAAAAAAATGAATGAAAAAATAGAGAAGAAGAGAAAGAAAAGAAGAAAAAGAGAAAAAAGAGAAAAGTAAAGCACCAATAATACACATTGATTTGGAATCTAAAGGATAAATCATGTGGACGAGGTGTAAATTCAAAGAAAAGGAGAGAAAAAAATATATGAAATAAATTTTGACTCTACTTTTGACAAGTCTTTGAGTAGATAACAATAAAAAACAAAAAGTTCTAAAAGGATAATTCATGAAAGATATGACTAAAAATGTGGGTATGCAGCATTGACCAATTCTACTATCTCATGATATTATTATAGATTGTAAGTTAAGACTTGCAACCTCTAACCTATATATATATATATATATATATATATATATATATATATATATATATATATATATATATATATATATATATATATATATATGTATATATATATATATATGTTGAGATATCAAATTTCCACTTCATCTCTTTTTTCATGCTCGAAAGAGGATTCAACAATTGTAGATAAACCTTCAAATGATGTAATAAAATCATATTTTGCCTAGTCTACCTACTTGCTTAAAGAATTTAGAAGACATTCAAGTAGAGGATACACTCCCTGAAGTTGAGAAGAAAATTAGATCATCAACCAATGAGTTTTAAGAGATTAACCTTTGAACATAAAGGTAGTCCACCCACACTCCCAACATCCATATATGATAAGTTAGAAAGAAAATGCCAATGACTTAGTTAGGTTACTTTTGTAGTTTAAAGACCGCTTTACCTAAGACCAATGAAGTGCCCAATACATCTTTAAAGGTAAAGCTACAAACTCAAAATTGAACCTATTGCTATTCCTATTTTGCAAACTTTGATGCAAACATTTGCACCAAGAAGAAGATCAAAGTTTGAAATCAACCTTATTGAAGAAGAAAGATGCTATCATGATTACCTAACATTATGCCCACACATATGTCCATTCTAAAGATTTCGGTTAGGCTTGTCTTGAAGATGAATCCAGATTACCTATTTCAAATTTGATAGCAGACATAGCCTCTTTACATGCAGTCTCCTCATTGAAGGTTGGGTTGAATGATGCTAGAGGATAAGAGGACGTTTGCACTTATAATTTCCATTGGAATTTACCACTATAAGGTCATGCCTTTCTCTGGTCACCAGGGTTAAAGAAAAAGGAAGACCCTCTTTACGATCTAAGTAGTTCTCTTTGATTGGTTATGACACTACAACTTGAAGTTGAATCTCCTAAAGTATACAATTAGAATGACTTTAGGGGAGTTTCTAAGGCTTGTAGTAAAGCATCATGGGATAATAAGGATTGATCTAAAAGAGATTAAAGAGATACATTAGAGATGCACCTCCAAGATTCTACTTAACAGAGAAAGATTTCAATTAACATTGAATATAGATGGTTTAAACTCTTTCAAAGTTAGTCTATCTCAAAACTTTTAAATCGTGATTCTACTTCATCGCTTGAAAGGCCTACCTTGGTGCTTCAAGGATGAAAAGTAGTTTACACACTATGATAGGGAGCCGATGCTTCCAATCAACAGACAATATTAAAGAAATACTATCCTTAAAATAATGTTTGAAAATAATTATCATCAATAAAAATCCTATCTTTCCATTCATCAAATCCCTTCTTCATTGGAAGCATTATTTGCTTATCTGCGAATCTGCCATGATGTGTTTAGGATAAGTGTAAGATAACCCAAGTGGCATCCTATCCTTCATCAACACTAACACAAACTACACATGATTCTCCTATGCTATTAGGATAGTGTAAGAGAACCCAAGAGGCATCCTATTTTGACTAGTACAAATAAGTTAGGTATAAGACAACCCAAGCAACATCCTTTTTTGGTGGAGTCACATTGCACCTCTAGCACCATTTCAACCACTCTTCGATGTATTTGGGGTAGGTGTAAGAAACCCAAGTGGCATCATATCCCTCATCAACACAACACAAACACAAACTACACACAATCACATGAACAAATACACATCTTTTATCTCAGGCTACTTTGATGTGGGATAACCCCCCCAACAACCTTCACTTATTAGCTGCTCTAGGTCACACCCTAGTGGTCTCTTGTTCAGGAAGATGTAAGTTTGCTATGCTTTCCTTCCTAACCTAACCGCTACACACTGACGAGCGCCTTGATAGCATGGTAGGCCTTTGCAAGGTGGTGTTACCCTCATATTGGCTCCGTTTAAGAAGATTTAAGTCTGCTATGCCTTCTTCTTAAACTAGCCATCATGAACTGACTTGGTTGAGTATATCTAACAAACACACATACACATCTTTTATATTGGGCTACTTTGATCTGGGATAACGCCCCGCTGCAACACTCACTTATTAGCTCTAGGTCCCGACTACACTAGTGCCACCCCAAGTGGTCCCTTATTTAGGAGGATGTAAGTCTACTATGATTTAATTCCTTGACTTGGCTATTGCACACCGACGAGCACCTTGTTAGCATGGTAGGCCTTATGGCATGGTCGGTAAGCTACCTTCATGTTGGCTTCATTCAAGAGGATATAAGTCTACTATACACTTTCTTCTTGGAGTAGCCATCATGAACTGACTTGGTCGAGTAGTGGATTAGGTGGCCCCAACACCTTTCTTCTTGACTACTTCAAGTCCGGGTCCGGTCCTTCATGACTCCATACTTAATAGTCACCCTTAAGTTGGGTTTGACTTGTTGTGCCAACAATGGGTCACCTCAGCGGTTGTTCCTCACTTCAAAAGATGTAAGTTTGCTATGCTTTCTTCTTAAGTACAACCATTGCACATCGATGGGCAGCCGTAGGTTAGATAGCACCTATCGAGCCGATGATAAACTATCCTGATGATCAGTTTCACTTTAGGGAGATATAAGTCTACATGCCTTCTTCCTAAACCATTGTCACACCCAGGCACCTTAGGTTGGTGTTCACTATGTCGATAGAACCCACGTGGATACACCACTCATGGTAGATATAAGTCGCTACGCTCCTTGAGTTGGCCACATACACCTACGCTTTCTTATTTACGGGTCCAAGATAAACCCTAGTGTCACCTCCCCGTGGCAATTTTATTTGGATCAATGCCCTTTTGTGACAGACACTACAGGTTACTCCTGGATTGGAGAATTCCCATTTCCTAGTAACCACCACTGTGGTTGGAGATTCTATTTCGCAGATACATAGATTCTCCCCTAGTCCAGTAAATCTAAGTTAGGTCTAGGCCGACATGGTCCCTTCTCAGTGTGGTCCCTCCACACCAACAGGGTCACAATAATAAATAAATAAATAATATATATATATATATATATATATATATATATATATATATATATATATATATATATATATATATATATATATATATATGTGGATTAGAATTAATGCCCCCAGCAATACCTTTCCTAAGCAAGCATCTTTATCTTTAGGGTAATGTCAGCAAAACTCCCTACAAGAATCTCCTGACTACTCATGAGTTGAGATAAGTCCTCCATGACACTCTCTCAATAGTCTCCCTTAGGTCAAGTTCAGTCTATTATGCCACCAACAGGTTACCTTGGCGATCATCCTGGCTTTGGAAGATGTAAGTCTGCTACGCATTCTTTCTAGCATGACCATTGAACACTAATTGCAGCCAGAGGTTTAATTCAATTTATTATGCATCTAGTGGGTCACCCCAGTGGTTGTTCCTTGCTTTGGACATGTAAATCTATTACACTTTGTCCAAAGCCATTGCACATCAAAATTAGGTTGGATAGTCCTACCCTTGACCAATGGACTACCCCTTTGGATCGATAAATCTAAGGCCAAGGCGACATAGCCCCTTCTCAGTGTGGTCCATCGCAGACTGATGGGATCTATCAAATGAAATTAAAACAAATGAAAACAAACCAAATAAAAATTAAATAAATCAATGAAATTAATGAAACTAATCTTGACTACTTTTGAGTTGACAAAAGTCCCCCAGTAGCATTCACTCACTAATCGACCATAGGTCGGGTTTGATTTGTTACGGATCCAAAAGATCACCCCAGCAGTTGATTCCAGCTTTAGAAGATGTAAGTCTATGATTTCTTCTAAGTACTTTTGCACCAATAGGCAACCTTAGATAGTCCTACCTTGTGGTAGACTATCCCTTTGGATTTGTAAATTTGAGATAGGTCAAGGCCGACATAGCCCCTTCTAAGTGGGTCCATCGCACATAAATAGGGTCCATAATAAACTAAATTTGAAACCAACCTTCCTAATGGAGTCAAATTAAAACATATCAAACAAACCAAAATTCTCCTTAGTGAGTTGCAAATCAAATTAATCTCCCTAGTGGAGCTATAAGAAATACCATCAAACTCTAATCCCAAGCAAATAACCCGAACCCGCCTCCTCAGTGGGAGGCTCACATTCCCAATCCCTAGCAGATTATAGATTCTTATCCCCAGTGTACACACCCAAACAAATAATATTCCTAATGAAACTCAAATCCATATCCCCAGTGGATAGCTTCAACTTGCTTCCCTAGTGGAAGGTTCACATACTCAATCCCCCGTAGATTCCATCTGGCTCTCTTATTCCCTTGGCATAAAGAGATTTTCTTTGCACTAAGATTGTGATTCTATCTACCTTTTAAGTTTAGGTATATATCATTTTTGTTAGTATTTGCAGTCTTTTGGATGTTGTTGATTGTCTCGATCAATGCCAATTCGTTCAGTGTGTCTTGTCAGTTACACCTCACTTATTGGGGGTCCTTTATTGACCTCACTTTTGGAGTGAGTTCTCAACCTCCTCTTCTTAAACCTAGAAACCTTCTAGACACTAAGGTTTTCTTAGTTATAAAACACTTCTAGAAAGTTAGTGAACACTTAACCTAAGCCTAGAGACTTAGAATGGTTAATCATAGGATTAAGCCATGCTTTAGGGACTTAGGAAAATCTACCCTATAGCCTAAAACCAATCCATGTACACCTTAAATTCAATTCAAATCTAGATTTCCAACCAAACCTTAAACACAATTTCAAATCCAAATCTAGGAACAAACTCAATTCCAAATGATTGAAACCCAAGATCAAATCCAAATTTGAAATCCTGCCCAAGCCCTTTAATCAACTCAGATCACGTGGATCACGCGTATCTATCTGGACTACTCGATCCATGATGAGATGGTTAGATATGATCAGTGCATCCCTATTTGAATTCTTGCTCATCTACTGGTAGTCACCTGCTATACATGCTCCATGTTAATCAAGTCTTGTAGGTTGTTAAGTAAGAAATTAGGGATTTTCTTCTTTTTAAAAATTAACTAAAAACACCTGAAACTTCAAAAGTTTATAGAAAATGAAATACTTAACTAAAAATAAAAAAAGGCTCAATGGATTTGTATTTTTGAGAGGAATCCAATGAATCCAAAAGCCCCAAATTTTACTGAATATTGTGAGCTTAATTTAAGCTTTAGGGAAAATCAGATTTCATTAATTAAGCTAAAAAGATACATTAGATTGATTTGAAATTGTCAGAGATAAGAATTGAGCTTAAAATCTACCTACCATAAAAATTTTAAGATAAACAGATTTCTAGATTAAGAGATATTACATTCTCAAGTTCAAATAGTTAAAATAAATTAATAGACTTTATAAAAATCATGGAAAATCATTTAAATCAACTAAAACTTTGGAAAATTATAAAAAATCATAAATATGCAAGTATATATTTATTTTGAAGGTATTTCAGAGGAGATTCAATTAAAATTGATCCCAATTAATTTTGGGAAGTAATTAAGGCTTAATTTGAGTTTAATTAAAAACTTAATTAGCTTAATTACTTTATAATTACATAAGTAATTAATCCAAACTTTTTAGTGGTTGATTAATGGGATGACCTCTGCCTCCCATAATTTTCTTGGGATTTATTATTTAGTTAATTAGGGAAATTGGTTGTCTTAACCTTAATTACTTTCCTATTTAATTAGGTAATTAATTAATATTTTAAACACTAAGAAAATCATTAATTAAGCTTGCTAATCATTGTGAAATAGTGAATGGGCATGTGGAATGAGATTGGGACCTATTTCCCAATCTTTTCCCTAAGTCCATTTCACTTGAATGGAAATTAATTATGGGATTAATTGATGGTTTATCTCATTAATTAAATTACTTAATTAATCAATTTGAAACTATAATCACATGGAATCCTAATTAATCAATTCATCAGTAGATCTTTAGGTGTTCAATATCCTAAAGACATTTAAGGGAAATTATGGATAACACACATGTGTGGGATAACTATGAAAGTACTTAATTAAGTTTCTTAACTTAATTAATCACTAATTATGAGCCAATTGCATTAGGCCTCTTTCATTTCTTAGGTTCATTGCTGATTTAATTTCCAATGTATGTACATATCATGTTGGATCATAATTACTTGGTTAAATAAATTAAGGCAACATAGGTAAGGGTTTAATTAATTTGCATAGTACAACCTAATTAACCCATAAAATCAACTTAATTACTTTTCATTAAAAAAAATTAAATCACAAACATGGGAATGGGTTAGGATTAGTAAACTTTCCCTCATTTCTTTGAACCAAATTAAATATGAAATTGAAAGTGATAATTAAAAATCCTTGGTTTTCTTTAAATATTTTTTTTTGATTTGATTGAATTTCACTAATTAATTCCATAGATATAGGTCCTTTGACCACCAAAAACAATGATTAAGCCAACAAGCATAATAACAACATAAATGCCAATAATGCCTTAATCCTAATCTAGAGAATAACCAAACACAAAACCAAGGAAAAAAAAGGATCTAGCAATAAAGAACAAGGAACTAAGAGGCAACCCCCAAAAAAGTAGCCATGAAACTCTCCAAAAGATGGCCCAGAAAGGCAAAACCAATAATTGTTCCCACTAGGAAGGCCACCCATTCAACCATAAAAAATTAGCAAAAAGTAATTTGAGTTCAAGAGGAGAACTAACGAACCAACCAGTACAAAAAATAGAATAAAGCTAGAGCATAAACCATCTCATTCACCAGCAACTAGAGTAACAAGGAAGAGAAGACAACAATCACCAAGCTGAGAAAACTAAGCCAACCCAAGCTAGAAAGATAAGAACCACCAAACCAACCCAGAAGTAAGAGGTCAAAAACTTAACCCATCTTAGGCCAAAAAGTGACAATAAGTTTAGGTTTTTTGGTTTAGGGTTTAGGGTTTAGGGTTTAGGGTTTAGGGTTTATGCGTTAGTGCTTAGGCTTTAGGGTTTAGGATTTTGAGGGTTTAGGGTTTAGGGTTTAGGGTTTAGTAATATAGGGTTGGGTTTAAGATTTAGGTTGTAGGGTTTAGGTATAGGTTTTAGGTTAATTTAGGTTTAGGTTAGTTTAGGGTTTAGGTTTATGGTTTTAAGTTTAGGATTTTAGGGTTTAGGGTTTAAGGTTTAGGGTTTAGGTTTAGGGTTTAGGCTTTAGGCTTTAGTATTTAGGGTTTTAGGGTTTAGGGTTTAGGGTTTAGGGTTAAGGGATTAAGGTTTAGGGTTTTAGGGTTTAGGGTTAGGAGTTTAGGGTTGTAAGTTTAGGGTTTATCATTTAGGGTTGTAGGTTTGGTATTAGTTTAGGGTTTAGATTAGGGCATTTTTTATTTTAATTTTAATTTTTTATTTTTTATTCTTAAATTAAGTAAATTAGTAGGTTTAGGTTTATTTAATTTATTTAGTGGTTTATTTTTTAGGTTTAGGTTTTTAATTAATTTTTATTTTATTATATTTTAAATTTATTTTATTTATATTTTAGATTTAGTTTTTATTTTATTTTAAGTTTTTTATTTTTTAGTTTAATTTAAGTTTTCAATTATTTTATTTTATTTTAGTCTTTATTTTTTATTTTATTCTTTTTAGGTTTAGGTTTTAGTTTTAATTTAATTTATTTTTTATTTTATTTTTGTTTAGGTTTTTTATTTATTGCATTTTTAAGTTTTATTTTTCTTAAGTTTAGGTTTTTAGTTTTTTAGGGTTTAGGGTTTTGGGTTTAGGGTTTAGGGTTTAGGGTTTATTGTATAGTGTTTAGGGTGTAGGTTTTAGGGTTTAGGGTTTTTATGGTTTAAAGTTTAGGTTTTAGTCTTAGAATTTAGGTTTTAGTTTAGGGTTTAGGGTTTTTAGTTTTTTTTAAATAGAGAAAAAATTCAAATTCAACATTTCTTTTTTTTCTATTTCATTAACCAAGTAACAAACCAAGTTTTCTAAGACACAAGTGATGAAATAAAAAAAATGAGCACGCATAGAGAAAATAAAAAGCCCTAAATAACTAGAACCATCTCTACTATAAAGATAGTTCCATAAGCAGTAGATCAATCGACCGTTCTTCAGTTTCTCTAGTTGCCATCAGAACCACCTCGGCCACTTGAGTAGTAGGATCCACCATCATATCCTCGATCTCTCCCTCCGCCACCACCACGGCTGTAACCTCCGTCGCTCCTCCCACTTCCATAACCACCACTGCTGTGACCACCACCTCCATATCCACCAGCACCTCCAGATCTCACACCACCAATGTGATAACCGTTGCCTCTGGCTTCACCTCCATCGTCAGATCTACTGAGCCTGGTTGATGGAGATGTTCCACTCATCAAGGTTTGCCCATTCTTAGGGTTTAGGTTTAGGTTTATTTTTTAATTTATTTTGTTACTTTAGGTTTAGGTTTAGGTTTAGGTTTAGTGTTTGGGGTTTAGGGTTTAGGGTTTAAGGTTGGGGTTTAGGTTTTAGGTTTTAGAGTTTAGTGTTTAGGGTTTAGCATTTTAGGTTTTATGCTTTTAGGGTTTAGGGTTTAGGTTTGGGGTTTAGTTTTTTTTTAAATTAAGTAAATCAGTAGGTTTAAGTTTATTTAATATATTTAGTTTATTTTATTTTTTATTTTTATTTAAGTTAATTTTTAATTTTTATTTAATTTAGTTTATTTATTTTCATTAGGTTTTTTCTTTTTTGTTTATTTTTAGGTTTAAGTTTAGATTTAGGTTTATTTTTTAGTTGAATTTTATTTTATTTTATTTTTAGGTTTAGGTTTAAGATTTTATTTTTATTTTATAGGTTTAGGTTTTAGGTTTTTTATTTTAAGTTTATTTTTTTGGTTTATGTTTAGGTTATTTTAGTTTATTTTATTTTATTTAGTTTAGGTTTAGGTTTAAGTTTAATTTCTTTTTTAGTTTAGGTTTAGGTTTTACTTATTTTAGTTTAGTTTCTTTTCGTTTAGTTTATTTATTTTATTTTATTTTAATTTAGGTTTAGGTTTTAGTTTAGCATTTAGGTTTTATTTTTTATTTATTTTTTAGATTTTATTTTAGGTTTATTTTTTATTTTACACTTAGTTTTATTTTATTTAGGTTTTTATTCTTAGGTTTATATATTATTTAGTTTTTAGGTTTAATATATTTTATTTTAGTTTATTTTATTTTTTATTTTTTTTTATTTTTAGGTTTAGGTTTACATTAAAGTTTTCATTTAGGTTTTTATTATTTATCGTTTATTATTTTATTTAGTTTAGGTTTTTTATTTATTTTATTTTTAATTTTATTTAGTTTAGTTTAGCTTTTAGATTTTTTTTAGGTTTAGGTTTGGGTTTAGAGTTTAGGGTTTAGGGTTTAGGGTTTTTTAGGGTTTTAGGGTTTAGAGGTTTTAGTGTTTAGGGTTTAGGGTTAATTGATTTAGGGTTTAGGTTTATTTTTTAATTTAGGGTTTAGTTTTAGGTTTAGGTTTAGGGTTCAGGTTTAGGGTTTAGTTTAGCTTTAGGGTTTACAATTTTAGGGTTTATGGTTTTAGAGTTTAGGGTTTTTGGGTTTAGGTTTAGGTTTAGGGTTAGATTAAGGTTTATAGTTTTTTAGGTTTAGGGTTAGTTTAGGATAGTTTTAGATTTTTAGGGTTTAGTAGGTTTTGATTATTGTTTAGACTTAGGGTTAGTTTAGGTTTAGGTTTAGGAGTTTAGGGTTTAGGGTTAGTTTAGGATTTTGTGTTTAGGGTTTAGGGTTTTAGTTTTTAAAATTAAGTAAATGAGTTGGTTTTGCTTTATTTAGTTTATTTTATATTTTATTGGTTTATTTTTTTTTTATTTTATTTAGTTTTGTTTATTAATTTATGTTTATTTATTTGAGTTTAGATTTTATTTTAGTTTATTTTTTAGGCTTAGGTTTAGGGTTTATGTTTATTTTTTAGTTTAGTTTATTTTATTTTAACTTTTAGGTTTAGGTTTTATTTTTTATTTTTTGGTTTAGGTTTAGGTTTTTATTTAATTTTTTTTAGGTTTAGGTATTAGGTTTTATTTTAGGTTTATTTTAGGTTTATTTTTTTTTTTGTTTAGGTTTAGGATATTTTACTTTATTTTATTTTATTTATTTAGGGTTTTAGGTTTAGTTTATTTTAGTTTAGGTTTAGTTTATTTATTATTTTTTTATTTTAGGTTTAGGTTTTTTCTTAGTGTAGGGTTTAGTTTTTATTTTTTATTTGTTTTTAGATTTTATATTTAGGTTTATTTTTAGGTTTAGGTTTTTATTTAGTTTTTATTTTATTTTATTTTAGGATTATTTTATTCTTATTTTACATTTAGGTTTTATTACATTTAGGTTTTTTATTTTTTTAATTTAGTTTAGGTTTTTATTTATTTTATTTTAGTTTAGTTTTTATTTTTTTAGTTTATTTTCTTTTATGGTTTTGGTTTAGGTTTAGGTTTTAGTTTATGGTTTTAATTTATTTTATTTTATTATTTTATTTAGGTTTAAGGTTTTTTATTAATTTTATTTTAAGGTTTTATTTAATTTAGGTTTAGGCTTTTAGCTTTTTAGGGTTTAGGGTATATGGTTTAGGGTTTGGGGTTTAGGATTTAGTGTTTGGGGTTTTTTTTTTGGGTTTAAGATTTAGGGTTTAGGGCTTAGGGTTTAGGGTCTGGGTTTTAGGTTATAGGATTTAAAGTGTTAGGGTTCAGGGTTTAGGGTTTAGGATTTCAGGGTTTTGGGGTTTAGGGTTTAGGGTTATGGGTCTAGGTTTTAGGTTTAACATTCATGTTTTAATTTAGGGTTTAGGGATTGTGGAATTGTTTTTTAACAAAGAATAAATTTAGATTCAACATTTCTTCTATTTGATTTCATCAACCAAGTAACACACTTAGTTTCTAGGTTTATGACATAGATAGAATGAGCATGCATAGAGCAAATCAAAACCTAATAAGCTTTATTATAAGGCCAGTTCCATAGCCTCGGATGGGTTTCTTGGTTTCTCCTACCATGAGGAACACTGACCTCTCAAGAGATCCACCATCATATCCCGATCTCTCCCTCACCACCACATAACCTCTGTCGCTCCTCTGCCTCCATAACCACCACTATTGACCACCTCCATATCCCAAGCCTCAAATCCCCACCAACAGAACAACCACTACCTCAGCCTTCACCTCCATGAATCTAGACTAGCCACAGTTGGATTAATGTTCCTACCCTCAGGTTCTCCACCCATTCTTAGGGTTTAGGTTTTCAGTAGGTTTTAGGTTTTAGGTTTTATGTTTATTTTTATATTATTTAGTTAGTTTAGGTTTTGGTTTGGGGCTTGGGGTTTCGGTTTAGGGTTTAGGGTTGGGTTTGGGGTTTAGGTTTAGGATTTTTAGGGTTATGCTTTTTAGGGTTTAGGGTTTAGTGTTAGGGTTTATTTAGGTTTGGGTTTTCATTGTTTATGGTTTGGGTTTTGTAGGTTTAGGGTTTAGGGTTTAGGATTTATGGTTTATGGTATATGGTTTTTTTTTCTTTTTAAAAATTAACTACCTTGTAGGTTTAGGTTTATTTAGTGTATTTAGTTTATTTTTTATTTATTTTAGTTTATTTTATATTTTTATTTTTATTTAGGTTTATTTTTATTTTTATTTATTTAGTTTATTTATTTTTGGTTTATTTATTTCATTTTAGGTTTTTATTTTAGTTTATTTTTTAGATTTATTTTTAGGTTTATGTTTAAGTTTATTTTTTTAGTTGAGTTTTATTTTTATTTTATTTTTTAGGTTTAGGTCTTATTTTTTATTTCTAGGTGTAGGTTTAGGTTTTTATATTATAATTTTAGCTTTAGGTTTTAGGTTTATTTTTAGGTTTTATTATTTAGTTTAGTTTAGGTTTATTTTTAGTTTATTTTTTTTAATTTGGTTTGGGTTTATGTTTAGGTTTAGTTTATTTTAGGTTTAGGTTTAGGTTTTATTTCTTTTAGTTTAGTTTATTCTAATTTAGATTTAGGTTGATTTTACTTTGTTTATTTTATTTTTATTTTAGGTTTAGGTTATTTTTTGGTTTTAATTTAGGGTTTAGGTTTATTTTATTTATTTTAGGTTCTATTTTTTTGGTTTATTTTTTAGTTTAGATTTTATTTAGTTTTATTTTATTTTATTTTAAGTTTCTTTATTTTATATTTAGGTTTTATTTTTTTAAGATTTTTTTTAGGTTATTTTATTTTCTTAGTTTAGTTTAGGTTTTATTTTTTATTTTCATTTAGTATATTTTATTTTAGGTTTAGGTTTAGGTTTAGGTTTAGTTTAGGTTTTTATTTTATTTTTAGTTTACTTATCTTATTTAGGTTTATGTTTTTTTATTTATTTTATTTTTAGGTTTTATTTAGTTTAGGGTTAGGTTAGGTTTTATTTATTTTTTAGGTTTAGGGTTTATTTGGGGTTTAGGGTTTCCAAAAAGAAAAATTTTATTGCCTTAAGAAAGGATTAGAAAGTCATTAAAAAGGGATAAATCTCCAAAACTAATGCTCAGAGCTACAATAAAATAAAGAGATAAATCTCTAATACAAGAAAAGAAAGAAAAAGGAAAAAGAGAAAACTCACAACAAAAGTTGATCACAAACCACCTTTAAGAACCCAAGATCTGAAGAAAAAAAAAAACTTACAAGAAACTTAAGCAGAGATAATCTTAAAGAAAAGATGAAAAGAATGTAAGAACATAAAGAGAAAAAGAATAAAATCCATGGACAAGGCTCAAGCTTCATCAACTAAAGGAACATAAAATTTGTGAGCATCCAAACTCAAAAGAAGGGTTTCACAAATAATGCTACCAAAAAAATGAAGAAAACATTCCACCATCATAACCAAACTTACCTCATTGAGCTAACCCATAACCAATGACAAAGTTCTAATACACGCCATCAAACCAACACAAAGAAATAGCGGAGACAACAACCAAAAGAAAAATAATACAAGACAATAAAACAGGGTAAAATAACAACCAATATACCCATAAACCAAAAGGACCACAATAGCCACCATCAAATAGCGACAACAAACCACCAAAATTAGAAGGAAGAAAGAAATACAAAGGAAAAAATAAACTATGTGAACCAAAAAACCATAAAGGAAGGAAAAGTCGACAAAACCTAAAAACCAACTCAAAGAAACTAGAGCAACATAACATAGAAACAAATAAAATATAAGCATAAAAAAGCCAAAGCCAAAAGAAAATTTGAAAGAAAATCAAACAAACCAAAGCAATACACAAAAAGAATAGGCACCAGTCACCCAAGTTCGGGACAAAGGCCAACAAAACAACCAAAGTAGCCAAGGAAAATCAAACAACTAAAGAAAATAACAAAAAATCTAAAAGAATCTAACATATGGAAAAGAAATTTATCTAAATTAGACAAACCTCTTAAATGCTTAAGAATATCATTGGTAAACAAAGTAAAGTCAGAGATTGAACTAGCTAAAAATCAACACAAGAGTTACCTTCTCTTAAAATATGTGTAATTTTAAAGAAAGTTTAGGGATAATAGCTTTAATATTTTTAATTAAATAGAAAAGCCCAACATTACCTTATGGTTAGAATTGATCCTAGCAACAAACATCTTGCATCATTCCAACCAAATAGCTTGAAAATTTCTCTCAAACAAAACTTAATAGCATAAAAAAAATAGCCATCAATTCAATAAAATAACTGATTTAGTAGAAGAGGAGTGGAAAATGCAAGATAATATTCCCATGATTGTTTTTAAAATGTACCACAACTTGGTTATGTGCAATAGATCCATCAATATTAATTTTAATACAACAATTAGGAGGCTTAATCTAATGAATAATTTTATATTTAAGAGACGAGTCACAATATGGAAAACTGATAACCAATTTAGAGGCAACAAACATACACCCTCTAAAATTAGTACTACTAAGAATAATAGCCTTATGTAAAGAAGAAATCTTTTCTTTAGTCCTAGCAATAATCCTCTTATGGTTCATAGGCACATCACGATGTTTAGCATCATTTCTATCAAGCTAAACAAACCAAATCAAAGTAATAGCCACAATTTTGATATTCCCTTTTATTAAGAAAATAAGCATCCAAATGTTGCATTAACATTAAATTCCATTAAAATAACTTAAATTATATAAATCCTCATACCAACCCCAAACTTTAGAGGCAATGGCACCATTAACAAAACATGATTAGCATTCTCAATATTAAAACAACACATGCATTTGGAAGGTAGATAAAACCTTTTCCCAAAGTAAAAGTCAACAACAATATCTTAAAATTCTCCACACAAGAATAGAGTAAGAAGTAGGATATTCCAAATTTAAAGAAAAAAAAAAGTGGATTTTTAACTTTAAGTAATTCAAGTATCTTTAAAAAAAAATTCTCCATTACTAGAAAATTTAAAATAATTTGATCCAAAAAATTACCATCAATGAATATTAATGATGTTATTACTAATGAAAAGAGAATCAACTCATTTAAAGAGAAATTCCATTCCCCATTATAAATAAAATGACTAACTTTCAAAGAAAGTAGAATGTTTATAAACCAAAGAATCAATGGAAAAGTCCCATCCTTATCTTGCCAAAAAAAGGAAGACTCATTATTAATACCCCAAAAAAAATGAGAGGTTCCACTTTCCATTTAATATCATGAGCCATTTTCAAACAATAGAATCACCATGTTTATAATTGCAAATCAAAGGATGCTTACCTTTGTAATATTTAAATTTCATAAATTTGGCCCAAAGACTTTTTTCAAAATTCCACCAAAGTTTATAAGAAAAAAAAACATTGGGAGTCATCAAAGATCTACACCCAAGGCCACCTTCATAAATAGTACCACATATTGGACCAAGAGTCCAATGAAGACTTTTAATTAATTCTAGAACCCCAAAAAATTTATTAAAAAGTCTTTTAATCCAAATAAGAACAAGAGAAGTAGGAACAATATTAAGTAATAGATAAAAAAGGAAGAGAATAAAGTATTTTAATAATCATTAATCTGCCACCAAAAGATAAAATAATGAAATTAAAGGGTAAAAATTTTATTTTGAATATTATGAATTACCTCATCAAAGAGATGGGATCTCTTAACCACAATATAAAGGAGCCTAAATATTTAATAGGAAGATTTTGATGAAAAACCAGTGATATCCTTTATTTTATTAATTATATGAATAGAAATAGAAGTAGAAGTGACAAAATAACAGTACTAATCAAAAGGCCACTTTCCTTTTCAAATTTATTTAAAAAAACCCTTAAGCTTTTAACAAATAATGCCATTACAAAATATTATGAAATCATCAGAAAGCTTAAATGAGAGATAATCCACCAAGATTCTTGAAATACATA
This sequence comes from Cymbidium sinense, assembly GCA_021442155.1. Lineage (NCBI taxonomy): Eukaryota > Viridiplantae > Streptophyta > Magnoliopsida > Asparagales > Orchidaceae > Cymbidium > Cymbidium sinense. Next base: position 197,544 of record JAKCPB010000241.1, on the reverse strand, counting down.
CTAGAATTCTTCTAAAAAAGATTAAGCCAACAAGACAAATATTCAATCACAATAATAAAAGTGAGAGAAAGAGGGTCATCTTGTCTTATACCTTGAGAATTAAGGAAACCAAAGTTTTCCATTGATAACTAATGAAAACCAAACATTTCTAATTATATTGTTAACCAAAGAAACAAAATGATTAGAAAAACAAAATAAAGTTAAAATGCTATTAAAAAAATCCCAAGAAATGTTATCATAAGCTCTTGTGATGTCAAGCTTAAAAAGTAAATTGCCACCTCTAGTTTTAACATTCAAATCATGAATTAATTCTTGAACAAGCAAGATGTTATCTAAAATAGTTCTATCTTTTAAAAGCCATTTGATTAGGAGATAATCTTAGGAAAAAAAAACATAAGCCTATTAGTCAAAATTTTAGAAATCAATTTATTGAAAAGGTACAAATACTAGTAGGTCTAAAGTCATTCCAAAAGTCAAGAGTATCTTTCTTAGAAATAAGAACAATAGAAATGCTAGTAAATTATTTAGGAATAGAATTCCATTGAAAAAATCCTCAACAACATTAACAAGATCAACTTTAATAATGAACCAAGATTTTTTGAGAATAAAATGTAACTATCCGACTACAATAAAATCAACATTTATACCATTAAGAATATTAAAATTTCCTCATCATAAGGAGGAGTAACCAAGCACTCATTATCCTTATAGACATAATAGAAGGGATGATAGAGGATTGGATTAATGCTCAAGCGATAATTTTATTTAAAGATCTTTAAAATAATTAAAGCAGAAGAAAATATATCCTCTTTTTTTTGATGCTAAGAACTATCAAAGTTCTTGATTTTATGAATGACCAAGAACTCTCCTTTTATTAAAGCATGAAAATATTTAGTGTTTCTTTCTCCTTCAAAAGATGCTTAGAGGCAACTTTTGTATCCAATAAGTCTCTCCATATCCAAACTTAATGAGATTATCTTTAGCTTCAGTAAGATTATAAGAAGAATCAGTAATAACAAGTTCTTCCAAATCTTTCACCTTTTGTTCCATATTCTTGATATTATCAAAAAGATTTTTAAAATAGTTTCTATTCCACTAAGTGATATTATGCTTAAGCCTTTTAAGCTTAAGCCAAAACCTCATCATACCAAATGCAAAATCATCGAGAAGAGGAGCACACTAATTATAAGCATTAACATCAAGAAAAAATTTTATCTTGTAACCACATATTTTGAAAACAAAATTTTTAATGATATTATTATTTATGAACAACTTCCTTAATAGAAATAAAAATAGGAGCATGATCTGAGAGAGTTCTACTAAGATGCTCCACCAAAGTTAATAGCAAATGGTTTAACTAATAATTACTAAATAAGGAAAGATCCAACTATTGCAACAATCTTTGATTATTCCAAGCAAATTTATAACCAATGAAACCAACATCATGAAGATTTCAATCCAAAATCATAATTACAAAATCTTCCATTGAATGTAAATTTAGTAAAGAACCCCCTTTCCTTTCATTCAAAGAAAGGACCATATTGAAATCCCCACCAACAATCCAAGAATCATTAATGAAGCAAAACTAGATAATTGATCCCAAAGAATTCTCCTCTCTAACTTGTTACAAGCGGCATCAAAAGAGCCAAAAGCATTTATAATCCACATTAAAATGAAAATCATTCATAACATAAATAGTAAGAGAATTATTCCAAAATAACCAAATCTTTTTTATGCTATTGAAATAAAGTTGCTAAAACCAATCATCCTTATGCATTATTTAGAAGAAAAATTAAGAGGTTCAAGAATAACCAAGAAACCATTATAAATTCTACAAAGATTCATAATTCTATTCTAACAAGAGTACCAATGCCTCACATTCCAAATAAGAAAGTTAAACATTAATTTTATTAGGCAGAAAATGAAGAAGATCAGTAGATCTAGAAACTTTAGGAGGATAATTTTTAAACTATCTTTTTCATTTTCACAAAAATAGTTTGAAAATTGGTCTCATTCTCCATTGATTCATCATTAGAAAAGTTTTATCATCATTATTAACAATAGATTTAGGAGAAGATCTCATTTGACAAGAAGATAAATCCTTTTTATCCATTAAACGAGAATTATCACTAAGCAAAGTACCATCCAGATTAATAGTTAAAGAAGGGTTAGAAATAGATTTATTAAGCAAACAAACTCTTGGCTGCACATTATCAAGAAGCTCCATACCATCATTCTTGCCTAAATTCAAAGAAGATAAAATAAGATTTCTTTTAAAGATTTTCTTAGGCAAAATAACATAACCATTTTCTAGATTTTCAGCAACACAAATCTCCTTAGAATCTAAAACTAAAATAAATAAAAAAATCATCAACTTGCAAATTTTCAAGAATAACAAAAATAATAGCTAAACATTACTCTCAAAATAGTTTTGAAGCATTTTTAATAAACTTATCACTACCACTTACATTGGGAACACATTAGAAACATTAGGAACAACATTAGAAACATCAATAATATCATTCATAGCACCATTATCCTTTTCATTTAAAATAGTTTTCTTTTATCACTTTTAAATCTCAATTTTTCGAAACCTTAGGATCTTTAACCACTTTCTTCCTAAGATGTGGATGAGTAACAAAACATTCTGAGACATCATGTCCATGAGTTTTGCAATGATTACAGAAAGCTCGGCTAGTTTTTCAATTTCCAAATCAGAACACATAATTGCCAGAATAATTTTGAAGGTTGTATGAACCAGGTTTAAAGAAATATCAAAGAAGTTGAAGAATCCTTTCTAGATAAGGCATCTTTGAAGGATTTAGAGGCAAAAGGTTTAGCTATACCCAAAGAATTGAAAGCCCCAGTTGGAGCAACTGGAGCATTTAGTTTTCCCCATGTATTCACAGAAATTGATGTTATGGCAAATGGTGCCACTTAAGAACCAAACAAGGATCAGCCCAAGGCTGAAGTCAAACCAGAAGAAATTTTTGGAAAACTAGCTCAAAAATGATGAGAAAGAGAATGAAAAGGAAAAGGATTCAAGAATCGCCATAGCTCGAGATGGGAAGGGGCTGCTGAAAAAGGTTTAGAGCTTTTGGTTTCGGGGGAGGGGGGTTAATTTTTTTTAGCATTTTAGATTTCTAAATTTTTATTTATTTTTGATTTTAATTTTCTTTAGGTTTAGGGTTTAAGGTTTAGGGTTGTAGGTTTTTAGGGTTTAGGGTTTAGGTTAGAGTTTATTTATTTTATTTATTTATTTATTTATTAAATTAAGAAAACTTGTAGGTTTAAGTTTATTAAATTTATTTTTTATTTATTTTAGCTTATGTTATTTTTTATTTTTATTTAGGTTTATTTTTATTTTTATTTAGTTTAGTTTATTTATTTTAGGTTTATTTATTTTAGTTTAGGTTTTCTATTTTAGTTTATTTTTTAGGTTTAGGTTTTCATTTAGGTTTATTTTTTACTTTAGTTTTATTTTTATTTTATTTTTTATTGGTTTAGGTTTTATTTTTTATTTTTAGGTTTAGGTTTAGGTTTTCACATTATTTTTTAAGGTTTAGGTTTTAGGTTTTTCTTTTAGGTTTATTTTTAGGTTTTATTTTTCAATTTAGGTTTAGGTTTATTTTTAGTTTATTTTATTTTATTTAGTTTAGGTTTAGTTTATTTTAGGTTTAGGATTATATTTTATTTATTTTAGTTTAGTTTATTTTAGTTTATGTTATGTTTATTTTATTTAAATTTTAGGTTTACTTTTTTTATTAGTTTTGGTTTAGGTTTTATTTTTTTATTATTTTTAGGATTTATTTTTAGGTTTTTTTTTTAGGTTTAGGTTTTTATTTAGTTTTTATTTTATTTTATTTTAGGTTTATTTTATTTTTAATTTAGGTTTAGTTTTTATTTTATTTATCTTTTTTATTTTTTTAGTTTAGTTTAAGTATTTATTTATTTTATTTATATTTTATTTTAAATTTTATTATATTTTTTTAAGTTTAGGTTTAGGTTTAGGTTTTAGTTTATATTTTTATTTTATTTTATTTTTTATTTTATTTTGGTTTAGGTTTATTTATTTATTTTATTTTAAGGTTTTATTTAGTTTAGGTTTGGGTTTTTAGCTTTTTAGGGTTTAAGGTTTGGGTTTAGGGTTTAAGTTTAGTTTAGGGTATATGGTATAGGGTTTAGGGTTTAGGGTTTAGGGTTTAGGGTTTAAGGTTTAGGGTTTAGGTTTTATGGTTTAGGGTTTTGGGTTTAGGGTTTTAGGGTTTAGGATTTTGGGTTTAGGGTTTAGGGTTTAGGGATTTTAAGGTTTAGGGTTTAGGGTTTAAGGTTTATGTTTTAGGTTTAGGGTTCAAGTTTTAGTTTAGGGCATAAAGTTTTTGAGTTTTTTTAACAAATTTATATTTAATATTTCTTCTTTTTGATTTCATCAACCAAGTAACACACCAAGTTTTCTAAGACACAAGCAATGACATTGATCAAAAATGAGCAAAGAATAAATCAAAATCTTAGATTACTAGAACCATCACTATTGTAAAGACAGTTCCATAGCGGCGAATGGTCGGTAGATCTGCAATTTCTTTAGTTCCCATCAGAACCATCGAGGCCTCTCAACTAGCGAGATCCACCATCATATCCCCGATCTCTCCCTTCGCGATAGTAACCTCTGTCGTTCCTCCCACCTCCATAACCACCAGTACTCCGACCACCACCTCCGTATCCACTAGCACCTCCAAATCCCCCACCACCATAGTGATAATTGCTGCCTCCACCTTCGCCTCCACCGCTAGATCTAAACTGAGCTTGGTTGACGGTGATGTTCCTGTAGTCAAGGTTCTGCCCATTCTTAGGGTTTAGGTTTAAGTTTATTAGGTTTTAGGGTTTATGTTTATTATTTTTATTTATTTAGTTACTTTAGGTTTATGTTTAGGGTTTGGAGTTTAGGGTTTAGGGTTTAAGGTTAGGGTTTAGGGTTTAGGGTTTAGGGTTTAGGGATTAAGGTTTTAGGGTTTATGCTTTTAGGGTTTAGGGTTTGGGGTTTAGGATTGTAGGTTTAGGGTTATAGGTTTAGGGTTTAGGATTTAGGGTTTATGGTATTTTTATATTAAGTAAACCGGTTGGTTTAGGTTTAGTTAGTTTATTTAATTTATTTTTTATTTTTTAAATTTTATTTTTTATTTTTATTTGGGTTTAATTTTTATTTTTCTTTAGTTCAGTTTATTTATTTTAGATTTATTTATTTTAGTTTATTTTTTAGGTTTAAGTTTATGTTTATTTTCTAGTTGAGTGTTATTTTTTTTATTTTTTTTATTTTATCAATTTAGGTTTAGGTTTTTATTTTATTTTTTTAGGTTTAGGTATTAGGTTTTTATTTTAGGTTTATTTTTAGGTTTTATTTTTTAGTTTAGGTTAAGGTTTATTTTTAGGTTTTATTTTTGTAGTTTAGGTTTATTTTTATTTTATTTTCTTTTATTTAGTTTTAGTTTAGGTTTAGGTTTAGTTTATAGGATTAGGTTTAGGTTTTCTTTATTTTAGTTTTAGTGTGGGTTATTTTTTTTTTTTTTTTTTTTTAAGTTTTTTTTTAGTTTAGGGTTTAGGTTTTATTTTTATTTATTTTTAATTTTTATTTTTAGGTTTAGGTTTTTATTTTATTTTATTTTAGGTTTATTTTAGTTTTATTTTGGTTTTTATTTTGAGGCTTATTTTATTTTTTAGTTTTGTTTAGGTTTTTATTTATTATATTTTACTTTTAGGTTTAGGTTTTTAGTTTATTTCATTTTATTTTTTACTTTATTTACATTTAGGTTGTTATATTTATATATATATATATATATATATATATATATATATATATATATATATATATATATTATATATATATATATATATATATTTATTATATATTTTATATTTTTATATATATATATATTTTTAGTTTTATTTTCTTTATTTTTTTAGGTTTTTAGTTTTTTAGGGTTTAGGGTTTAATCTTTAGGATTTTAGCATTTTGGGTTTTGGGGTTTAGGGCATAATGTTAGGGTTTAGGGTTTAATGTTTAGGGTTTAGTGTTAAGGCTGTAGGGCTTAGGGTTTTAGGGTTTAGGGTTTAGAGTTAGCTTAGGGGTTAGTGGTTTTTTTAAAAATTAATTAAACCTATAGGTTTAGGTTTATTTATTTTATTTATATTATATTTTATTAATTTCAATTTATTTTACCTTTTATTTTTATTTATGTTTATTTTTTATTTAGTTTAGTTTATTTATTTTAGCATAGGTTTTTTATTTTAGTTTATTTTTTAGGTTTAGGTTTAGGTTTAGGTTTATTTTTTTATTTAGTTTTATTTTTATTTTATTTTTTAGGTTTAGGTTTTATTTTATTTTTTTTGGTTTAGGTTTAGGTTTTAGGTTTTTATTTTAGGTTTATTATTAGGTTTTTTATTTTAATTTAGGTTTTGGTTTATTTTTAGTTTATTTTATTTTATTTAGTTTAGGTTTAGGTTTAGGTTTAGTTTATTTTAGGTTTAAGTTTATTTTTTTTATTTTAGTTTAGTTTATTTTAGTTTAGGTTTAGGTTTATTTTATTTTGTTTATTTTATTTTTAATTTAGGTTTAGGTTTTTTCTTGTTTGTGGTTTAGGTTTTATTTTTTATTTATTTTTAGGTTTTATCTTTACATTTACTTTTAGGTTTAGGTTTATATTTAGTTTTTATTTTATTTTAATTTAGGTTTATTTTAGGTTTATTTTATTTTTATTTTATGTTTAGTTTTATTTTATTTAGGTTTTTTTTTAGGTTTTTTTTTAGTTTAGTTTAGATTTTTATTATTTTATTTTAGTTTATTTGTATTAATTTATTTTATTATATTTTTGGTTTAGGTTTAGGTTTTAGTTTAGGTTTTTATTTTATTTTTTTTAATTTTATTTAGGTTTAGGTTTATTTATTTATTTTATTTTGAGGTTTTATTTAGTTTAGGTTTTTAGGTTTAGGTTTAGCTTTTGGTTTAGGTTTTTATTTTATTTTGGTTTATATTATTTTATTTTACTTTTAGGTTTTATTTAGTTTAAGTTTAGGTTTTTATGTTGTTAGGGTTTAAGGTTTAGGGTTTAGGGATTAGGGTTTAGAGTTTTAGCATTTAGATTTTGGGGTTTAGGGTTTAGGGTTAGTATTTAAGGTTTAGTGTTTTAGCTTTAAGGTTTAGAGTTTTCAGGGTTTAGGGTTTAAGGTTTAGGGTTTAGGGTTAGTTTAGGGTTAGTTTAGGGTTTAAGGTTTATGGTTTAGGCTTTAGTGTTTAGGGTTTAGGGTTTAGGGTTAGTTTAGGGTTTAGGGTTTAGGGTTTTATGGTTTAGGGTTTTGAGTTTAGGGTTTATGGTTTAGGGATAGGGTTTAAGGTTTTGAGTTTAGGGTTTAGGGTTTAGGGAGTTTAGGGTTTAGGGTTTAGGGTTGTATGTTTAAGGTTTATGATTTAGGGTTAGTTTTAGGGTTTAGGGTTTAGGGTTTAGGATTTAGGGTTTAGGGTTTATGCTTTTTTATTTTTAATTTATTAAACTGATAGGTTTAGGTTTATTTACATTATTTTCTTTTTATTATTTTTATTTTATTTTTTTTTTTTATTTAGGTTTATTTTTTAATTTTATTTTATTTTGTTAATTTATTTTAGGTTTATTTATTTAAGTTTAGGTTTTTTACTTTAGTTTATTTTTTAGGTTTAGGTTAAGGTTTATATTTATTTTTTAGTTTAATTTTATTTTTATTTTATTTTTTAGTTTTAGGTTCTATTTTTTATTTTTAGGTTTAGGTTTAGGTTTTTATTTTATTTTTTGAGGTTTAGGTTTATGGTTTTTTTTAAAGTTTATTTATAAGTTTTATTTTTTAGTTTAGGTTTAGGTTTATTTTTAGTTTATTTCATTTTATTTAGTTTAGGGTTTATGTTTAGTTTATTTTTTATTTAGGTTTACGTTTTATTTGTTTTCATTTAGGTATGGGTTTATTTTATTTTTTTTATTTTAGCATTAGGTTTCTTTTTTGTTTAAGGTTTAGGTTTAATTTTTATTTATTTTTAGGTTTAGGTTTTTATTTAGTTTTATTTTATTTTATTTTAAGTTCATTATATTTTTATATTTCTTTTAGTATTTATTTTATTTAGTTTTATTATTTTTAGGTTTATTTTCTTTTTTTAGTTTAGTTTGGGGTTTTATTTATTTTATTTTAGTTTATTTTTTATTTTTTATTTTTTATTTTATTTTATTTTCAGGTTTAGGTTTAGGTTTTAGTTTAGGTTTTTATTATTTTTATTTTTTTATTTTATTTGGGCTTAGGTTTTTTATTTATTTATTTTTTAGGTTTTATTTAGTTTAAGTTTAGGTTTTTATGTTTTTAGGTTTTGAGCGTTTAGCATTTAGGGTTTAGGGTATAGGGTTTAGGGTTTGGGGTTTATAGTTTAGGGTTTCGGGTTATTGGTTTTAGGGTTTAGGGTCGTAGGTTTAGGGTTTAAGAGGGTTTAGGGTTGTAGGTTTAGGGTTTAGAGTTTAGGGTATAGGGTTAGTTTTAGGGTTTAGTGTTTAGGGTTAGGGTTTATTTTTTTTCTAAATTAAGTAAACTAGTAGGTTTAAGTTTGTTTAGTTTATTTATTATTTATTTAATTTAGTTTATTTTTTATTTAGGTTTATTTTTATTTATATTTAGTTTAGTTTATTTCTTTTAAGTTTATTTACGTTAGTTTAGGTTTTTTATTTTAGTTTAATTTTAAGGTTTACTTTTAGGTTTCAGTTTATTTTTTAGTTTAGTTTTGTTTTTATTTTATTTTTTAGGTTTAGGTTTTATATTTTATTTTTAGGTTTAGGTTTAGTGTTTTACTTTATTTTTGATTTATTTTTAGGTTTTATTTTTTAGTTAAGCTTTAGTTTTATTTTTAGTTTATTTTATTTTATTTAGTTTTGGTTTAGGTTTATGTTTAGTTTATTTTAGGTTTAGTTATAGGTTTATTTATTTAGTTTTATTTTAGGTTTTATTTTATTAGTTTTATTTATTTTAGGTTTAAGTTTAGGATTAGGGTTTTTTTTTTAGTATTATTATTTTTATTTATTTTAGGTTAATTATTTAGGTTTAGGTTTTATTTAGTTTTTTATTTTATTTTATTTTAGGTTTAGTTTTATGTTATTAAGGTTTTTTATTTTTTTTAGTTTAGTTTAAGTTTTATTTTTATTTTATAGTTTTTTATTATTTAGGTTTTAGGTTTATGCTCAATTTAGGTTTAGTTTTAGATTATTTTATTTTATTTTATTTTATTTTAGGTTTTTATTTATTTTATTTTAGGTTTTATTTAGTTTAGGTTCATTTTTTAGGTTGGGTTAGGGCTTATTTTAGGTTTGAGGGTTTAGGGTTTTAGGGTTTAGGGTTTAGGATTTAGAGTATTTATTTTATTTTATTTATTTATTTTATTTATGGTTTATTTATTTTAGTTCAGGTTTTTTATTTTAGTTTATATTTTAGGTTTAGGTTGAGGTTTAGGTTTATTTTTTAGTCTAGTTTTATCTTTATTTTATTTTTTAGGTTTAGATTATTTTATTATTTTTTTTAGGTTTAGGCTTTTATTTTATTTTTGGTATATTTTTAGGTTTTATTTTTCTTAGGTTTATGTTTATTTTTAGTTTATTTTATTTTATTTAGTTTAGGTTTAGTCGATTTTAGGTTCAGGTATAGTTTATTTTAGGTTCAGGTTTAGGTTTTACTTATTTTAGTTTAATTTATCTTAGTTTAAGTTTACATTTCTTTATTTTTATATTAGGTTTAGTTTTTTTTAGTTTAGGGTTTAGGTTTAATTTTTTTATTTATTATTAGGTTTTATTTTTAAGTTTATTGTTTAGGTTTAGGCTTTTATTTAGTTTTTATTTTATTTTATTTTAGGTTAATTTTATTTTTATTTTAGGTTTAGTTTTCTTTTTTAATTTAGGTTTTTTAATTTTTTTTCATTTAGTTTAGGTTTTTATTTATTTTAATGTAGTTTAGTCTTTATTTTTTGTTGTATTTTCTTTTTATATTTAGGTTTAATTTAGGTTTTAGTTTTTGTTTTTATTTTATTTATTTTATTTTGGTATAAGTTTTTTTTATTAATTTTATTTTTTGGTTTTACTTTGTTTTTTTTTTTTGGGAAACCCCATATAGGGGGAATTTTATTGCCACAAAATGTTACAAGGTCCTGAAGGGGATAAACTCCTATTGCTCAAAGAGCTACAATCTAGTAATCCCCATCTAAGTACATCCAAAAAAGAAAAGAGTTAAGCAAGCAAAAGATACAAATTGATTAACATATATAAGCAAATGAAGGATAAGGGTCAATGTTCTGCGGGATGTGAGAATGCATGACACAATGGAGTAACTTACAAGAGAAAAAAAAAGGAAAACCACCTGTATAGCAGCCTTTTGATGAAGATTTGTTGAGCCATAATACCTGCAAGCATAGGCAAAGTCAAAATAGTAGAAGAAAGAGCCAAAGAGCAAAGTGGGTAAGGGGATCACATGCAAATTATATGTCATCATATTAGGCTCCATGGCATGATAATCCCAACTCAATGAAAGAAAGATCAATGTCGTCATCCATTTTAACCAGATTTAAAGGATTAATGAGACCGAAGAAGAGTCACTAGAGGGAAACAGAGAAATTTTGCTACAAACCAGGTGAAACAAGAGCATGGAATTAACCCCATTCCAAGCTTAAAGGACAATAATAAATATATCTTGGTAAACAAGAAGAAATTCGGTTATTGAAAAGGATAACCAAAGAATGTAAGTAATGCAGCTCTTAACAACCTCCTTATTTTAGAATTAAGAAAGCAGCAATTATAAAGGGATACAGTAAACTCCAATCCCAAATTACCACAGGAAATGGGAATATAGCAACAGCTAAGAAGAGATAAGTAAAGGGTAGCTCCCCACCACAAACAGCTCTAATAAGAGACAATCAGAGATAACACCATAGGATCTTGCTTATCATCATAATAATCCGCCACCAATAGTTAAAGAATGTAAGTAATGTAGCTCTTAACAACCTCCTTGATTCAGAAATTAAAAAGAGGCAAATATAAAGGGAAGTAGCATCTCCCAAGCCCAAATAACCATAGGAAATGGGAGTACAGCAGCAGGTATGAAGAATCAGGTAAGGGGCTGATCCCCACCACAAACAACTCAAATAAGTGGAAATCATAGATAACACAACAGAAGCATCTTGCTTATCATTAAACTCAATAATCCAGTTCAGCCGACAGTCATGATAGTAATATCCAGCTAGTTGGCCATAAATCCATCCATTGAGATTAAACAGTGCAAAGACTAAAATCAAGAGAGCCAAAAACATAATCACAATGATCTACACAAATCTAGCATAACCAAGAGGCAAAAAACAACAACAGATGAAGTTAGCTGCAACTCTTATGTTAACAGCAAAAACTTAAAAGCCAATAACCAGAATGTGCAAGAAACAGCCAACAACCATAAAAACAACCTGCTGGATAAACGACCCGAAATCCAAAGGCCAACAGGATAAGCAATAATACAATTATTACCCCCACTATATAAAACTTTGTTAGAAGGCAGATAAGTAGAATGAAAACCGAAGGTGTTCAAAAGATGATCGTTAAAAGTCCCTCCGTGTAAAGATAATCGGTAACTAAACCGCTAAAGCAAACGCATTAAGGAAGTCCAATCCTATAAAAGGATAGTAAAATAAATAACATCAAAATGACTGCTGAACAGGATGGACAACCCCGTAGAACAAAAGATTCAATGATCCAGATCAGCCAACCCCCAAGATATAAAATAGCAACAAGTTGGAAAAACCAACCCAATCAAAAAAATAAAATACAAAAGTTAATTAGATAGATAGGGAAAAGGCCCAAGACTAGTAGAGTGAAAAAATAGAAGTGAAACCAAACAGTTCGGAAAAAAAGCAGAAAAATCAAAAGACCATAAACCAATCACAAGATAACTAGGATAAAGGACCCAAAATCAAAAGCCAATAGTGGAGAAAATATAAACAAAGCACCCATCATATAAAACTCCAATAAAAAACAAATTAGAGATAGAGATAAAAGGGGTTCAAAAAGATAACCAAGAAAAAACCATTATAGAAAGGGTGATCATGAAGCTAAACCCACAATCTGGGAAAGCATCACCCAAAAGAAAGTCCAAACCTGTGAGATAACAAAAAAATAGCCTCCGGTAGGGGAAATGAGGTTAGCCAAACCAATCGAAAAAACAACTCAAAGGACCCTCGATCAGAAAGATAACCCGTAGTAGGTCGAAAGGAATCAATGAGCCGCCAGAGCCAACATCAAGAGAATAAATACAGCAAGTTGGCCAAAAACCATGCATCAAATAGACAAAATGAGGGTAGCCAAAGCAAACAGCAAAGCAACTCCAAAAGCAAACAGCAAAGTACCCTGCTGAATAAGCAAGACAACCCCAGTAATAGTTTGATGAATAAGGGATTCAATGTTCCAGGTAATCCAACAATCAAGATAAAAAATAACAGCAAGTTGGCCATAAAACCTCCCATTGCAAATAGACAATATAGAAGATAAGTCCCAGAAAGATAGGGAAATGATTAGGCCAATGCTAGCTAAAAAGTGGTGATCAGCAGCAGCCCAATTGCTAACAAAAGAAACAAGCAACAAAGCAAAAGCTAGCATCCATTCAATAACCTCAAAAAAATCTAGCTGAACAAGACAATCCAAAACCCCAAAAGCATATGCTAAATTCCAATTAGATAGTTGGATAATCACAGAGATGTGCCCAAATTTAAGAGCCCAGGGAAAGGAAAACAAATGAGTTGATCAGCTTTAGAAGCAAAAGAAAGAAGTTCAGGAGAACAACAAATAGCCAAAACCATAAGGTTAACCTTCAAAGAGATCTTAATAATAATAATAGAAATGTTGTGTCTTTCCTTACAGGTAGGAAAGAGAAGGTAAGCATGCAGCAAACCAACCCAAAGGGTAGTAATTGAGACATCAGGAGAGATATTACATCCAACATAAGATACACCAGCAAGTAACATAAGTACAACATAGATTACTAAGTGGTTCAAAGGAAAGTCATCTTTGATATCTAGCCAAACACAAAATATTATGCCAGCTAATCCCACGATCAATAATATTGAAGTCCAGATAATTCTAATCAGAGGGAGTTATAAAAGCAAGGCTAGTAAGAGCTCTTACAGATGTAAAGATAAGGATATGAAACATAGTAGAGGCAACAACCATAATAAGGAGATGAATATAGTTAAAATAACTATAAAGATATACAGAGGTATAACGACATTGAGGCAAGGATCCCATAATATAATTCTAGGGGATAAATCTATGGATCAAAGAGTACAACAACAACAAATAAAGCATTAAATAATATTCTGGAAAATAGTGAACACTTTATCAAGATTGATAAAGACCCCAATCAAGGTTGGGGTAAGTAAAAAGATGTCAAAAAATGGCCAACAAGGAGTAAAAGGATGATGAACAAATTCCAAAGGAACACACTTATCATTGAATGTAGCAAAATAGAAGGCCCCAATTAGAATTAATGCAATTAAAACAACAAAGACATGCCACAAAATTAAAAAAACACCAAGGGATATCCGGATGAAGCATCGAAATACCAAGAAAATAACAACACCGAATAGAAAGTGATCGCGTTAAACATGAATTGAGATAGATCGCGAGGTTAGATTACTTTCTGAGATAAGGGAGCCTAGTATTGTCTAGATTAACCAAGCCATGCAAATATTTAGGAAGAGTTAGATGATCAAAGAAGTTTATACCATCCAATCTAGCACCCAGATTGGCAAGGTAATCAGCACATGCATTACCCTCACATCATACATGAGTGATTCTAAAATTGGGTAAGGAGAGCTCTAGTTTGCTTGAGAAGGTAGTACAATTCAGTGTTGCTCATTTTGGTAGAAGTCAAAAGATCAATCACCAGGAGGGCATCCACCTCAATCCAAATATTGAGCTCATTTTTGGTTTTACTTAGTTTAGGTTTAGGTTTGTGGGTTTAGGTTTAAGGTGGATTTTTGGCCTGTGGATTTAGGGTTTAGGTTTATGCAGGGAGAAGGCCAGGGTGGTTGGCTTTAGGGTTAGGGTTTTGGGCCCAGGGTCAGTTTAGGGTTTATATTTTTAGGAGGGTGGTTAGGGTGGGGATGGAGTTTAGTTGCAGATTTAGGGTTTAGGATGGGGTTAGGGTTTAGGGTCAGGATTTAGGGGGTCAGGGTTTAGGGTTTAGGAGAAAGGGTTTAGGGTAGGTTTAGTTTTATTTTTATTTTATTTATTTTAGGTTTGTGTTTTAGTCTTTATTTTATTTTATTTTATTTTATTTTGGTTTAGGTTTATTTATTTATTTTATTTTAGATGGTTTAGTTTAGTTTGGGTTTAGTTTAGGTTTAGGTTTAAGGTTTAGGGTTTTTTAAGGTTTGGGGTTTATGATTTAGGATTTAGGGTTTAGGGATTTTAAGGAAACCCACAAAGGGGGGAATTTTATTGCCCAAAAAAAGGAGTACAAGGTCCTCAAGAGGGGATAATTCTTTACATTTAGCCTAGAGAGAAAAATCCCCTATCTAATGCAACAAAAGCAAGGGAACTAAATAAAAGCAATAATAGACCAAAAAAACAAATAAGAAACAACACAGGAAATAGGATGATCAGCCAAAGCCCACTATTAGGGTCAAAGTCTTTTGAGAGTTGCACAATCCACATCCGGATCCAAACCGCAGAGAACCATAAAAGAATCTTGCAAGCAACTAGAAATTGTAACATACGAGAGAAAATCAAGCTTTAGCATAATAAAGAGCAATATAAGAGAAAATTTCTAATAAGGCTCAGCTCCACCAGATCTTCAAGGGCAACCACAAATGTGAGTATCCATCAAAAAGAAGGAATTTAGTCACATATGCTACCAGTACCAAAAAAATAATCGAAATCATCCCCATCATAACCCACTTACCTCGATGAAGGCAATCCACCAAAGAGTGATAGTCAACAATTCTCTCGTACTTGCAGCCCAAGCAACCGAAAAACTGGCCCACAAAACACCTAGCTGAAGAAAGTCCACCAAGCCCTAAAGGAAGTAGCATCAATAAAACCACCATAGTAGAAATGAAAGAATAGCTGCCAAGATATCACCCAAAAAACAAAGCAACCATGAATAAGAACCAAACCCACTAGAGTCACCAGACAACCACAAGCAACAACCCAAAACCAAAATAATAACCTACAACTAGCACCAAGAAACCAACAATTCCAAACCAGATTAGAGGTCAAGGCCAACACTAATAGCAGCCACCACTCCAACCCATATAGCAGAGGCAAGAAATAAAAACACAACCATAGAAAAATAGCAGCACCCAGCCACCAAAAGGCCAAAACCAAACAAAGAAAAGCCACCAAAAGGTCAACCCTACAAGCTAACAATAGATCTTAAAGAAAACCAAAAGGAAAACCAAGAAAACCAACTAGCACAACCAACCAAACCAGCCAGCCCACAAGACCATCCATCCAAATAAAAAAGCAGTAGAAGAGCCAACACCGATAAGGAAATCAAAAGGGAGGCAATCCCAACACAGAGAAAGATAGGCATAGTGACAACTAACAGGAAGCCACCCAAAACTACCAAGAAACAAATGGTAATCACCCAATCAGACAAAATGCCACAACCTAGGAGGACCACCCAACCACATACAACCAACCAAAGTGGCAAGGAAAATAGACCAAGGCCCCATCCAAACACAAAAACCACCAAAAGGCCCAGCAAAACTAAAGAGTAAAAAGATTAATAGCAACCATCAAATAATAGCCACCCAAGATAGCCATGTAGAGGGTAGTAGAAAATAGCAGAACCCACCAAGCCCAAAAATAGCAATAGAAAAACCTCCCTAGGTAAATAGCCAGCCAAAAATAGAGGCAAAACTAGGACCAATTAAGGAAGGAGAAAAGCCAAAAGCACATAGAGGCATAACCCAGAAGGATGCCACCACAAGATCAAGGCAGTACATGAAGAAACTGTTGACATTTAGATCCCTAAATAAAATAGTCAGCCAAAGAGAACACCTCTCCAACAAAATTGGTTGAATAGCCAGCCACCACCTCAAAGAGATCTCCCAAGTACTACAGTACAATCTAGACAAGAGAGTGAAACAACCAAAAAAATGTTGCAAAATGAAAATGCACACAGAGAAAATCATAGAGAACCTAAAATACATAAAGTAAACTTAATTTCTAAGATAAGGTAATCCAGTGTTATCTAGATTAACCAAGCCTCTCAATTGTCTAGGTAAATTATGATGTTCATAAAGAGTGAGGTCATTTAATTTAGCACTTAGAATAGCCAGATAATCTACACAGACATTTCCTTCATGCCAAATATGAGAAATTTTAAAGCAAAATTGAGAGATGAGTGTTCTAGTATGATTAAGAAGGTAGAGTAAATCTGCATTCCCCATCTTAGTGGAAGTCAGCATGTCAATGAGTAAGAGAGCATCAACCTCAATCCAAATATTGATAAAACCTTTTTGCAAAGAAATGTCAATAGCTTTGTTTATAGCCATTAATTCAGCACAGATAACAAAACAAGCTTTAGGAGGATAACCAAAAGCAGAAATAACATTACCTTTAAAACCCCTAAAAATACCACCATAACCAAATGTATTCTGAGAGAGAGAGCCATTATTAATTTTAATAATATTATTATGAGATTTTATCCAATATATAATCCTATCTTCTTTATAGAAGTTGATCTCAAGTAAAGAACCAATTTTTTGGCCACAAATTTGCAACCTCTAAAATGAGTGTTACTTAACTAAAGCCCATGAATTCATTTCTATCCATCCATATGAACCTAATAAGGGTAATGACAATTAAAACTTTGATATGACCTTTCATAGTTTTTTGGAAACATGCTTCAAGAAATTGATATAAAGAAAGAAAACCATGGAAATGGTTAGTATTAAAAAGATCATCATACCAAAATCATAATTTGGAGGCAATAACATCATTGACAAAACATGGTTAACATTTTCAATATGAAATCTACAATTACATTTAGAAGGCAAATGAAAACCTTTATCCCAGAGTAAGGAATCAACAAGAATGAAGTTCTTCAGAATTCTCCAAGTAAGAACAGAATAAGAGATTGGGATGATATTATTCCAAAGTTTAATAAATACATTAGATGAAATATGAGCATCTCTAATATAATTCCAAGCCTCTTTAAGAATGAAATCACCATTATAAGATAGCTTAAAAAGAATTTGATCAGGCTTGTTGGAAAGGATAGGAATATCAATAAATTTATAAAAAAGAGATATAGGAATAAAGTCGCTAAGTTTACTATCATTCCACCTATTATTAAGCCAAAAAGAGTTAACTTTAGTAACAACAGTAGAATGGGTAGATAAAAAAGAATCAATAGAACAACAACCAATCTAGTTGCCTTGCCAAAAGAAAGAAGATCTAGAATTTATACCCCAAAATATCAAGGATTTAGCCTCCCATTTAATGGAGAAAAGCCTTTCCAAATCATGGAGTCACCCACTTTATAAGTATAGATTAGAGGGTGCTAACCCTGGTAGTATTTAGCTATCATAAAATTAGCCCAGAGGCTATATTTTTTTCTAAAATTTTACTAGAGTTTATGTGAGAAGGCAATAATAGCTTCACGAATAGGTTTGCAGCCAATCCCACCTTCACCTAGAGGACCACAACATTTATGCCAAGAAGTCCAATGCATCCTCTTAATCAATTATTAGAGGCCCAAAAAAATTTATTAAGGCAATGATCAATTATATTTAAGATAGAATTAGTAGAAATAATGGTTTGAATGAGATATAAAGGCATCAAATTAAGAGTACTCTTAAAAGTAAGCCTGCCACCAAAAAAGAGTATGTGAAATTCTCAACCAAAATTTTATTAGAAATTTTTTGGATAAGCTCGTCAAAAAGATGGGAACTTTTTTGACCTTTAAAAATAGGAGCACCCAGATATTTAATAGGGAGTTGTTGGTGTTTAAAGTTAATGATTCTCAAGATATGATTGATTTTATTATTAGAAATTTTAGAGGTGCTAATAAAGCAGCTCTTGCTTTCATTAATAGAAAGACCACTTTCTCTACCAAAATTATTTAAAAATTTCTTAAGTCTTTTGATATGATGAAAGGAAGCATTAGAAAAGATATTGAAATCATCATCAAAGCTAAGCTGAGAAATAAGGATACCACCAAGAGTTCTAAAGTACATGCTAGGATTATTATTTAATAAATCATTTAAACTCATAGAAAGGTATTCCACAATAATAATAAACAAAGAAGGGGACAAAGGATCTCCTTATCTCAAACCATGAGAAGAAGGAAAAAAGCTTAAAGCTTCACCATTAAGAAGAATAAAAAATAAGGCATTATTAATATAGTTTTTAATAAGGTTAATGAAATTATCATAGAAACCAAATAAATGCAGGATACTTAAAAGGAAATCCCAAGAGATATTATCAAGGGCTTTAGAAATATCTAGTTTAAAAAGGATGTCACCACTTATAGTTGGAACATCCAAATCTCTTGAGCAAGAAGAATGGTATCAGATATAGATCTCCCTCTATCAAAACTAGTTTGGTTGAGAGAGATAATTTTTTGAAGCACAAGACTTAATCTATTAGCAAAAATTTTAGAAATCAATTTATTAAAGAAAGTGCAAAGACTATTAGGTTTGAGATCACCCCAAGAAACCAGATTATCTTTTTTAGGTATGAGAATAATGGAAGTGCTTGAAAAATATTTAGGGAGAGGATTACCAATTAAGAAATCAACAATAGCATCAACTAAGTCATGCTTAAAAGTAGACCAACAATTTTGAAAAAATTGATTTGTATAACCTTCCGGACTAGCAATGGAATAAATGTTCATGCTATTGAGAACTTTACCAATCTCATCTTTAGTAGACAACATAGTAAGCCAATGATTGTCATCATTGGTAATAATATAGGGGATTAAAAGAGAATTAGAAATAACTTTATAAAAGTGGCTTTTGCTAAGCATATTTCTAAAGTGGTTAATAACAGAATCTTTAAAAACATTAATATTAGTGATCCAATCTCCATTATCACTTTTAATTTTTTGGAAAGAATTTAAAGCTCTCTTTTTATTAAATAAAGCATGAAAATACTAAGTATTCTTATCCCCATCAGTAATATGTTTACTAGCAATTTTTTTCTGCCAATAGGTCTCTTCCATATTCAGATAATTAACAAGATTATCTTTTGCTTCATTCAAATCCTTAAGCTTAGAAGAATGAGTCAAAATAGCATTTTCAAGATCACAAACCAAAAGTTTCATATTTTTTGTATTAGTAAAAAGATTTTTAAAACAATGTTTGTTTCACCAAACCCAATTTTGTTTGAGCTTTTTAAGCTTAAACCATAATCAATGCATACCCTTAATTGAATTATCAGGGTGTAAAGGGGCAATCCAATTAATGGCCATGACTTTAAGAAAATCGAGATGATGAATCCACATATTTTGAAATCTGAAAGCAGGCAAGGTGTTTAATCTTTTAGAGTTATCTTTAACAGAAACCAAAAGAGTAGCATGAATAGATAAAGTTCTACTCAAATGGTCAACACAGTAAGAGGCCATTGATTAATCCAATGATAGTTGAAAAGAATTCTGTCAAGATGTTGCTAGAGCTTAGAGTTTTGTCAAGTATAATTATAGCCTTTAAAACCAATGTTAATAATATTGCAAATAAGAATCATATTTGAAAATTCTTCCATAGAATGAATATTAGGAGAGCAACCACCCCTTCTTTAAGATGAATATAGAATAGTGTTGAAATCACCCCCAACTAAATAATGTTTGTTAATTGAAAGAGCAAAACTTCTCAAATTCTCCCAAAGAACATTCATATCAACTCTATTGCAAGAATCATAAATAAAAGAGCCAAGCACACAAGAATCACCAAAAGAAATTTGAGCATTGACAACATGTTGAAGATCATCTAAAATTAAAACATTTAAGAAGCTATTCCAAAAGCACCAAATTTTATTACTGATGTTAGAGAAAAAATTACTAAAATTAAGCATTCTAGCAACATGATTGATTTTATCAGCATGTATAAGAGGTTCGATAAAAATAAATAAAGAGATATTTTTAATTCTATAGAGATTTTAATATGATTACAGAAATCCCTCTAACATTCAAATAAGAGAATTAAACATAAAAAAAATTGTAAAAGGAAATTAAATGATAATAATAAAGAGAGAGAGAGAGAAAGAATAACAAATACTCTCTTAAGCCAAAAATTGAAACAACACATTATTTATGTGAAGAGGATCTAGTTCTACTAGATCTGGCAAGATTAGGAGGCTACATCTTAGAGTTCTTAGTTTTCTTTTTAAAGATAGTTCAAAATTTTCTATTTTTTATCCAAAGTGTCACCATTTGAATAAGATTGATTAGGAATATTATTAATAGAATAATGATCAGTAAGAACATCTCTAATCACAACTTCCCCCTCTTCCAAATCAACATTTTGTTGAAAAGTTGGATTAGAATGAAGATTAATTTTAGAATTAGGGGAAGGAGAAGAAATTCTACCATTCAAAGAAAAATTACCAATGTTAGAATCAGTGTTTTGCTCAAGAATTTTAGCCGCATTCAAGTTATCATTTAAAACATCATTCTCATCAATTAATGCAAGCAAAGAAGTAGGAATAGACTAATTAGAGAATGAATTATCATTTTTTCAACCTATTTGAATATGAAATTAGCCATAATAGGCATATTCTCATGTAAAGAAAGGTTGTTGGACATATCATCTTTTTCAACATTATTAGTACCTTTGTCATGGTTAGAATGAGAAGCAAAAAACAACAATTTTAGGAACATTCAAAGATTCCAAAGAATCTGACCTAATATCAAAATTTAAGTTAATTTTAGGCACAAAAATAGCTTTATTAACTTTATCAGTAGCTAATTTAGAGTTAGGATCATTCAAAATTTTCTTTTTATGATGAAGGTGAAGAACAAAACACTCCAAATTATCATGAACATGTATCTTGCAATGGGAATAGAAAATTGGAAAAATTTTAAATTCGACCTTTTATAAATAACCAAGCTTTTTAGATTTGATCCAGAAATCCTTAGGATGTTTTTTAGATATGTCAAGTTCAACCAACATATGAGCAAAGGGACAAGATCTCACGGGTCGCTGATCAATTTGGAGCTAATTGAAAAGAGCCCGATAGCAAATAAAACTAGTGGGTAACATAGTGCATTCTCTTATTTGGAAGAGCTAACCAAGAATAGTAGGTGATTCCTCCTTTATATCAAAAAGGGGATACCACTTCAACAAATGCATTTGACAATTAAAGACAAAATAAGATTGACGTGAGAAAACTCTTGAATAATCCAAATCATTCGTAAGTTGAATTAGAATGTCTTTGTTCGATCAAGCCAATAAAGAAAGACTTAAAAGTTTAAAGTTATGGAAAAATGATCAGATCTTAACCAAATTTGGCCGGCACAAAGAAAATTTTCTAATCAAAGTTAATTTTAAAGGTTTTGCAAGCTTTTTGACATCAAGATCTGAACACATGATCACAGGCATACCTTGAAAAGAAGTTGAAATAAGATTCATCAAGTCAGAAGAGGTAGAGCTCTTACTAGAAAGTGCATCCTTAGAAGATTTAATAGCAGGAATGGCATTAGGTTTAGGAATCCCCATAAAATCGGATGCCCTAGCCAGATCATCCAAAATGGGAGAAATAAGCCATGGGTTCAAGGTCACCGCAGCCATAATCAGAAGAGACACAACACGCAAGCAGCTAGAGATTGAAAAAACTTTAGAAATCAGTTAAGAATGATGAAGGATCCACTAAAAATGCAAGAAGGGGATGCATTGACGAACAAGAAAATGAAATTGCTAGAGCACCACAAGGGAGGAGATTTTAGGGGTTTAGATTTATTTTATTTAGTTTAGTTTTTATTTTATTCTTAGTTTAGGTTTATTTAATTTAGGTTTAGTTTATTTATTTAGATTTATTTAAGTGTATTTTAGGTTTATTTAGTTTAGGTTTTATTTAGGTTTATTTAGTTTAGTTTATTTATGTTTAGGTTTAAGGTTTAGGGTTTAGGTTTTAGGGCTTAGGGTTTAAGGTTTAGGGTTTTAGGGTTTAGGGTTTAGGGTTTATATTTTAGGTTTAGAGTTCAAGTTTTAATTTAGGGTTTAGGGTTTTTGGGTTATTTCTTTAACAAAGAACAAATTCATATTTGATATTTCATCTTTTTGATTTCATCGACCAAGTAATGCACCAAGTTTTCTAAGACATAAGTGACAACATAGATAAAAAATGAGCATGCATAGAGCAAATAAAAAACCTTAGATAACTAGAACCATTTTTACTGCAAAGGCACAATTCCATAAGCAACAGATCAATCGACCATTCCTTTCTCTAGTTCCCATCAAAACCACCCGACCTCTTGAGTAGCGGCATCCACCATCATATCCCCAACCTCTCCCTCTGCCACCATAATGGTTGTAACCTCCATTACTCCTCCCGCCTCCATAACCAGAACTGCTCCGATGACCACCTCCATATCCACCAGCACCTCCAAATCCCCCACCACCACTATGATAACCGTCGCCTCTGCCTTCGCCTACACCACCAGATCTAAACTTAGCCTCATTTATGGTGATGTTCCTACCATCAAGTTCCTGACCATTCTTGGGGTTTAGGTTTAGATTTAGGTTTATTAGGTTTTATGGTTTAGGTTTATTTTTAATTTATTTAGTTACCTTAGGTTTAGGTTTAGGGTTCTGGGTTTAGAGTTAGGGTTTAGGGTTTAGGGTCTTATGGGTTTATGCTTTTAGGGTTTAGGGTTAGGGTTTAGGCTTTAAGATTTATGGTTTAGGGTTTAGGGTTTATAGGGCTTAGGGTTTACGATTTAAGGTTTTAGGGTTTAGGGTTTAGGGTTTGTTTAGGGTTTAGGGTTTAGGGTTTGGGCTAGGGTTTACTAGGTTTAGTTTAGGTTTACAGGGTTGTGGCCTAGGGTTTAGGGTGGGGTAGGGTAGGTTTAGGGTATTGGGTTTAGGGTTTAGGATTATGGTCTCATTTTAGGGTAGGGAAAGGTTTAGTGTAGGTAGGGTTTAGGTTGTAGAGTTTAGAGTTTAGGTTTAGTTTAGGTTTAGGGTTTAGTGTTTTAGTGTTTAGGGTTTTAAGGTAAAGGTTTAGGGTTTTAGATAAAAAATGTAAACCCGGGTAGATTTATTTAGTTTATATTTATATATTTTTATTTATTTTATTTCTTTTTATTTTATTTTATTTAAGTTTATTTATTTTATTTATTTTAGTATTTATTTTTGATTATTTATTTTAATTTAGGTTTTATGTTACTTTATTTTTAGGTTTAGACATTTTTTAGTTTAGTATTATTTTTATTTTATTTTTATGTTTAGGTTTATGTTATTATTAGGTTTAGATTTAGGTTTTTTTTATTTTTTAGGTTCAGGTTATAGGTTTATTTTTAGGTTTATTTTTAGTTTAGGCTTAGATTTTTTTCTTTTATTTTATTTAGTTTAGGTTTAAGTTTTTAGGTTTATTTTTATTTTATTTTTATTTTGGTTTAGTTTAGTTTTTTTTAGGTTTGTTTGTAGTTTAGGGTTAATTATTTTTATTTTAGGTTTATTTTAGGTTTAGTTATTTATTTCATTTTATTTATATTAGGTTTATTTTTAGGTTTAGTTTTTTATTTTATTTAGATTTTATTTTTCATTTATTTATTTTATTTAGTTTAGTTTAGGTTTTATTTATTTTATTTTATTTTATTTTATTTTCAATTTTATTTTTAGATTTAGCTTTAGTTTTAGGTTTTATTTGGTTTATTTTATTTTATTTTATTTTATTTTAGTTTGGTTTAGGTTTTAGGTTTAGGTTTTAGTTTAGGGTTTTATTTTATTTTTTTATGGATTTTGGGATTAGGGTTAATTTTTAGGTTTATTTTTATTTTAGTTTATTAGGTTTTTGGTTTAAGGTTTTTTTACAACAAAGTTTAGGGTTTAGGGATGAGGTTTTAGGGTTTAGGGTTTTAGGGTTTAGGGTTTAGGGTTGTATGCTTAGGGTTTAGGGTTTTTAGAGTTTAGGATTTGGGTTTTGGGTTTAGGTTTTAGGTTTTACGATTAGGGTTTTGGGTTTTGGGTATTTGATTTTTAATAGAGAACAAATTCAGATTCAACATTTCTTTTTTCGATTTCATCAACCAAGTAACACACCAAGTTTTCTAAAACACAAGCAACGACATAGATAAAAAATGATCATGCATAGAGAAAATCAAAAGCCCTAGATAATTAAAATTGTCTCTATTGTAAAGACGTAGTTCCATAAGTAGCAGATAGGATCACTGCTCTTCATCAGCTCCAACCACCTTGACCTCTCAGTAGAAGTATCCACCATCATGTTTAGGTTTTTATTTCATTTTATTTTATTTATCTTAGTCAAGTTTAGCTTTTATTTATTTATTTTATTATTAGGTTTTATTTAGTTGAAGTTTAGGTTTTTAGGTTTTTAGTGTTTAGTGTTTAGGGTTTAGGATTTAGGGCTTATGGTTTTAGGGTTTAGGGTTTTAGGGGTTAGGGTTTTGGGTTAGTTTAGGGTTTAGGGTTTAGGGTCTAGTGTTTAGGTTTTAGGGTTTAAGTTTTGAGGGTTTATGATTTAGGGCTTAGGGTTTAAGGTTTAGGGTTAGCTTAGGGTTTAGTTAATTTAGTTTTAGGCTTTAGGATTATGAAGGGTTTTAATCATTTGGTTTTAGAATTTTGGTTTGGATTTGGATTTGAATTTGATGTTTGAACTGAACTAGAGGTTTGGCTTGAGAAGGTGAACATGGAATGGATTTGGGTTGTAGGGTAGGTTGAATTATCCTAGTCCCTCAGGCATAACCTAATCATATGGTTAACCCTTCTAAGTCTTTATGATTAGGTTAAGTTTTTACCTAATTGTTAGAAGTGTCTTATGACTGTGAAGACTCCTAAGTCTAACATGGGAAGATTGAATCTGCACTCCAAAAGTGAGGTCAACAGCCTTAGGCTGCATAGTATTTCCCTTAGAGATAGATGATTGGAAGACCAAAGCCAAGTTTCACATTATAGACTCGGATACATCTTTCAATGCTTTGCTTGGGAGACCATAGATACATGAGAACAACATAGTTCCATCCTCTCTAGATCAGTGCATGAAGTTCGTGAGAGGTGGGATCCTCTACTTTGTCAAATGAGATCTGAAGCCATTTATAGTTCACGAGGTCGGCATATATGAGGATGCGTACTACCTCCCTCAAAATCATCAAGTCTATTCTCACAAACTTGGCCAAAGTTTAAAAATAAAAGAAAAAGAAAAAAGAAAAAAAGAGAAAAATTAAAAAGAAAAGAATAGAGAAAATGAAAAAGAAAATAAAAGGGAGCAAAATAGACTTGGAGGAGGAAGTGGAGCCTGACATTAGATTCAACCCACAGTTCATTACTCTATTCGAACATATGGGTAGGACGACCTAGCCTCCACCAGGTAGAGGAAGAGGTAGTCCTAGGGGTGGAAAACCTCCTTGTTGGCCACCCAATAGAAGATATGTCCCAACTACTAAGAGTAGACCTGCTATCCATATAAACTTGGAATCTAATTCATAGGATGAGTCTTATACGATTAGCATGTCAGCCATCTCTTCTTAGTAGTAGATTCCCTTAGAGGTGACACTTGAGTCAGATAGCAATGAAGACCAAGCTCCAAAGAAAAGCATAAGCATATCCAAGTCTATATGTGAAATAGTTAGGCATCAGTTGGGAACCTTAGCTTTAACCCACTTTCCTCTCAAAAAGTTGAGAGTTTGGTAGTTAAGGAAGCCCCTAAGTCATCCATAGGTGTGAAGCCTCAGAGGTTCTTTTTGTGAGCATCATCCTCAAGTCAAGAAGTTAATGTAGAACTTGAGGATGATTCATATAAGATTTAATAGAATTACCTTTTGATTGGTACTTTCCTTATGTTCATAATTTAGCAAAGAAAGGGTTAATCTCACATACTTGGTCAAAGCATAGGTCAGACTACTTCAAAAGAATATGGAAGAATAAATGCAAAAGCTATCAATCAAGATTGGGACTATGATTCTGTTCATTGGGTCTAGTCAATGATAATGATTACTACTTAGTCATCACCAATCTCTTAGAATCTGATATGTTCTTTTCAAATCATATTAACTCATATGTGGAGATGTTCTTAAAAACCTCAGATGATCCAGATGATTTTGAAGTCAAAGATGCACTGCCAGAGTTCGAAGAAGAGATCAAGTCAACCATAAACGAGCTTTAGGAAATCAACTTAGGAACTAAAGAAGATCAACGCCCGACAAACATCAGTTCTTTGTTGAATAAAATTGAAACCAATGACTTAGTTAGGCTATTGATTGAGTTTAAGGACTACTTTGCATGGTGTTATGAAGAGATGCTTGGATTGTCTCCTGACTTAGTGATCCATAAACTAGAAATAGAGCCTACAGCCTACCCTATCAAGCAAGCTCTTAGACGTATGCAATTAAACATAAAATAATAGGTCATTTATGAAGTGAAGAAACTGATTGATGCTGGCTTCATCTAAGAAGAAAAATACCCTACCTGGTTAGCCAGCGTTGTCCCAATTAAGAAAAAGAATGGACATATTCACATATGCATCGATTTTATGGATTTAAATAAGGGATGTCCAAAAGATGAATTTCCACTACCAATCCTAGAGCTGATGGTGGACATTGCCTCATCTCATGTAGTCTTATCTTTTATGTATGGCTTATCTAGATATAACCAAATAAAGAAGGCCCCTGAAGATGAAAGAAACACTGCTTTGATCGAATATATTGTTATAAGGTCATGCCTTTCAGCCTTAAAATACTACATGCTACGGTGCTATGACTTGAATCTTCGATGAAGTTATTCATCATCAAGTCGAGTTCTAT
The DNA here is from genome assembly GCA_021442155.1 of Cymbidium sinense. Taxonomy (NCBI): domain Eukaryota; kingdom Viridiplantae; phylum Streptophyta; class Magnoliopsida; order Asparagales; family Orchidaceae; genus Cymbidium; species Cymbidium sinense. Next base: position 170,535 of record JAKCPB010000241.1, on the reverse strand, counting down.
GTCAATGAACTTGTAGTCAAAAGTAGAGAAAAGAAATACCATCTCTTTGACTTGAGAGTAGTTTTTGAATAGTTAAGATAATTTTACCTCAAAGTGAACCCCTTGAAGTATGCATTCGGATCAGTTTTAGGAAAATTATTTGGGTTTATTGTCCGATGCTAGGGAATCAAAATTGATCCAAAAAAGATCAAGACAATATTAAAACTTCGACCCCTTAAAAATTTAATTTAACTCAGATCATTCCAAGAGCAGTTGGTGTATCTAAGATGCTTTATATCCAACTTATTGGGAAGATGTCAGCCAATCTCAGCACTTGTCAAAAAGGATGCCAAGTTCAAGTGGGATGACAAGTGTGAGCATGCTTTTAAAGACATCAAGCATTACATGATGACATCACCAATTTTAGTAGCCGCTATCCTAGGTAAGTCTGCTCATACTTTACACTACTACGTTAGACTACTCCTTTAGTGCTTTGTTCACCTAAGATAATGACGAAGGGAAGGAAAATGCACTCTATTACCTTAGCCATTGTCTAATCCCTACTAAGGCTAATTATCGACCCATTAAGAATCATTATCTAGCTTTAATCTTTGCATCCCAAAAGCTACAACACTACATGCTTCTTCTATGGTGAACTTAATCTTTAGGATCAATTAACTATAGTATCTCATGACATGATCCGATGCTATCCGGATGGTTGGCACAACGGTCCATGATCCTTATGTAGTTTTATATTACCTTTGTACCTCTCTATGCAGTGAAAAGATAAGTGCTAGCAGATTTCTTAGTAACACATCCACTTCCTGCTGACTCTCTGCTTAGTGGTGATCTCCTTGATGAACAAATCATGAACTTAGGGGATGCTAGTATTCACCACTAGGAGATGTACTTTGATGGTGTGGCTTCCTCTCAAAGAGGAGAAGAACCACAATCTACTATTTCAGGAAAGGCAGGGGTAGGAATAGTTCTCTTAACTCTAGACCATGATGTGATGAGATTCTCATATCATCTGTCCAATCCTTGCACCAACAATAAAGTCAATATGAGGCTTTGATTGCCAGTCTGGAGTTATCCATTACTCTAATCATCCAAAACATCAACATCCTCTAGGATTCTGAGCTAGTTATCAACCAAATTGTTGGGTCCTATAAGGTTAGAAAGCCCAAGCTCCACCACTACCACAAGTACACCATATAGTTGTTGTCCCAAATCCCAGTGGTTACCATTTATAAGATTCCTCATGGAGAGAATGTTGTAGCATAGGCTTTAGCCAAGCTTTCTAAGGAGTTGGCATGTCTGGAGGATGAGTCCATATCAATAAATGTCCAAAGTAGATAAGTCTCATCACATATTGCTATTGAACAAATCAAAAAGTACTCTCTGAAGGGGAGGTTGCCATTGCCAAGAAGGATGAGGAGTAAGATTGGAGGCAACCATTCATGGATTACCTAAATAAAGACAAACTCCCATCAGATGAAGTAGAGAGTAGTTTCTTACGCTCTTGTGGATGGTGTCTTATACCGGCAGTCTTTCAGTCATATGTGGTTACATTGTTTAGACAAGCACAAAGCCTATAAGATCATGATCGAGGTACACTCAGGATTATGTGGAGCAACCAGTCTGGTCCAAAGGTGAAAGCCAAGATCAAGTGATTAGGATACTATTGGCCATCTATGATCAAATATTGCATGGATACGGCTAGGCGATGCCACCAATGTCAAATACATAGTGTGGTCTTACACCAATACATTGGCCTCATGGGCATTTGAGTGTTGGGGTACCGACATAGTTGGTTTGATTGATCCTTCTTCTTCCAGGGGCCATCGGTTCATCTTAGCTGCTACTGACTACTTTTCCAAATGGGCAAAGGTGATTCTACTTAAAGAGGACATAGTTCAACATGTGCTCCAATTTTTAGGAACCATATCGTATATAGGTTTAGAGTGCCTCAATGAATTTTATCTGATAATGGTACTGCATTCAAAAGCACCGAGATCAACAACTTTGCCCAAAGACACAGCATAGATTGGATATATTCTACCATCTACTACCCAAGGGAAAATGGCTTAGCAGATGCCTTCAATAAAATTCTCATCTAAATACTGAATAAGACACTGACAACAACAAGTGATAGTGGCATAAGTAGTTAGTTGAAGCCTTGTGGGCCTACTGCACCACATATAGAACTACAACTCAGTCTACTCCTTTCTCTTTTGTGTATGGGTCTAAAGCCATTCTACCATTAGAAGTCCAACTCTCATCACTAAGGATAGTTGTGGTTAGCAAGATCACAACAAAGCAAAATGCCAAGTTAGGTTAGAAGAGCTCGAAGGTTTGGAGGAGAGACACTGCGGCAAGCCAAAACCTCAAGTTATAGAAAGCTAAAATGATTTAAGCTCACAACAAGTTGGTCCATCCTAGAGCTTTTCAGGTAAGGAGACCGATTGTTGTCCGTCGTAAGATGGGAGGCAAGTTTGAACCCACTTGGGAAGGCCCTTTTGTCATAGAGAAGGCCAACCAAGGAGGATTTTATCAGCTTATTAATCATAAGGGAGAGTGCCCAAAGCTTCTTATCTACAAGTTCTACTTAAAGAAATATTATAAATCATGTTTGAAAATAATTATCATCAATGAAAATTTAATTTCAAATTCAATCACTTCCATGTTGAAAGTATTCTTGTTTGTGAATCCACCAGAATGTGTTTAGGGCAGGTGTAAGGAACCCAAGCAACATCCTATCCTTTATCGACATAACACAAATACAAACTACACATAAACATATAAAACAAACATATATCTTTTGTCATGAGCTACTCTGAGTTGAGATAATGCCCCCAACCACTCACTCAAGAGTGCTCTAGGTCGGGTGACTACCTTGTTAGTGTGTCACCCCAGTGGTCTTCTTGCTTCGGAGGATGTAAGTATGTTATGCTTTCTTTCCTTACTTGGCCACTGCACATCGATGAGTTCTTTGTTAGTTTGGTAAGCCTTACTGTGTAGCTGGTAAGCTAACTCATGTTGGCTTCATTTAAGAGGATGTGAGTCTACTACGTCTTCTTCTTGGACTAGCCTTTGTCCACTGACTAGGTCGAGTATATTTGAGGTTTAGATAAGTCCCCTAGTGGCTCCTTCCCTTCTGACTGCTTCAAGTTTGGGTTTAGTCCTTCCGTGGGGCTCCCCACTTAGTAGTCACTCTAGGTCAGATAGCATCTATCCCACCAACAACATACTATCCCGATGATCAGCTCCGCTTAAAAAGTTGTAAGCCTACACACTTTCTTTCTAGATTAATTATTGGACATCGACGGGCACCTTAGGTTGGTTGGTTCTCACTATGCTGATGGGTACACCACTCATGCTCATGGATACAAATTAGGTTGGGTTGTTCTCACACCTTAGGATACACCACTAATGGCAGATGTACACTTTCTCCTTGAGTTGGCCACCACATAACCTATTTTTTTTCCAAGGCTCAAGATAATGCCCCTAAGAGGACACCCCTAGCTTTCTTTTCTAGCATACACCTCCCCTATGGGCACTATATTTGGATCATATCATTTGCGACCCCATTTAGACACTACCTGGGTTACTATCGGATTGGACAGTTCCCCTTCCCTAATAACCACCCTTGTGGTTGGAGAATCCATCCTATGGATGTGTAGATTCTCCCTTGGTCCAGTAAATCTGAGATAGGTCAAGGCCGACATAGCCCTTTCTTAGTGTGGTCCCTCACACCAATAGGGTCCATGCAAACATAAAATAAAATATGTATTCACTTGTGGAGGACACCCTCTGTAGCTTTTCCCATGGCATTCTATCTTTAGTGTGAGCAAAACTCTAAATTGCACTATTCTTGAGTTGATATAAGTCCCTGTGGCATTCACTGTAGTCACCCCTAAGTAGGGTTTGATTTGTTGTGCTACCATAGTCACCCTATTGTTCCCATTAGAAGATGTAAGTCTATGCCTTCTTCCTAACACCACCATTGCTAAAGAAACCCCTTAGGTTAGCTAGCTCTACCCCATAGCTAATATACTATCTCTTTGGATTTATAAATATGAGATAGGATAAGTCTAATATAGCCCCTTCTCAATGGGTCCATCGCACACCGACATGGTCCATAAAATAAATCTATCAAATTTGATCGAGCTCAGATCTCCAATGGATATGCCCTTTCAAAATCAAACTAAACCAAATAAACCACTTCAAATCACATAAAATTAAGATAAAATTAATCTTAATTACTTTTGAGTTGACATAAGTCCCCAACAGCATTCACTCAGTAGTCGCCCTAGGTCAGGTTCAATTTGTTGTGCATCCAATAGGTCACCCCAGTGGATGTTCCTCGCTTTGGAAGATGTAAGTCTACTAAGCCTTCTTCCTAGCATAGCTATTGCACATCGAAAGGCAACCCCCTAGGTTAGCTAGCTCTACCCTGTAGCCAGTAGACTATCCCTCTAGATTTGTAAACTGAGGTAGGTCAAGGCTGATATAGCCCCTTCTCAATGGGTCCATTGCACACCGATAGGGTCCATACATTAATTTAGATTAAAACCCAATATGATTTTCTCAAGTGGAGTTAAATCACACCCTTCTCCACAGTGGAGCCCCAAATCATATATAAACAAGTCAAGCAAACAAATCAAATTCAAAACCAACCTCTCCAGTGGAGCTAAATTAAACCAACTCCCCCAGTAGAGTCTAAATCAATAGAATCCAACCAAACTTTTATTCCCAGCAGATACATCCCCAAACAAATATATGAAGTCAAACTCAAATCCCAATCCCAGATAGCCCAAAACCTACTTCCCTAGTCGAAGGTTCATATACGATCCCCAAAACTCAACCTTATATCTTAGTAGATATGCCTCCACATCAATTAAAACAAAATAAATTAAAGTCAATTTGATCTTAATCCTCAGTGGATTATAGATTTTTATCTCCAACAGATCTTCTTTCCACAAGTCATATAATTAAATCAAATTCAAACCTTATCCCAATAGATTTTCTTCATCTATGCCCTCGACATAGACCCCTCACATGTCATGTCCAATGCATGTGTGATCCCCTAGCGTATCTCCCTCCATGTCCTTGACATGGAATTCTTATCAAATCTTATTTCTTCTTTTATGCACACCTTTAATACTTCAACCAAAAGCCTAATAATGTATTCATTCAAATTACATCATCTTAACATTATAATCAACATTTTATGATTTGTGATGGTGCAAGCACAAAATAATTATACAATATCATGCTAAATATATTATAGTGTGAATTAACACACAAGATTTTATTATAATATATAATGTTATATTCTAATATAATATATTGTCTAACATTACACGTCATTAGAATCACTTAAAAAGAATAAATAACAAACTTTTCTCAAAATATGAATAATGTTCATTTTGGATGTAAAATTGTTATTTTTCTTTTATAAATGGTACAAAATAGCATAATTTTGGTGTTGCTTCTTGGTGTGTGCCATGAATTTGGCAAAATTCTTCCATCTCAACCTTCAAATTACCATTTTTCTGAGTTTTGACCCAATGTATTATAACAAAAGTAAAACCTACTAAAATGTAAAACAACATTTAGTAACACACCACCACATTCATATATATGTGAAGTTATATTGTTATGTACATTATATTTTAATATGCTTTCATATAATTTTATCTTACATTGCACCTTAAAATGAATCACTTTAAGCAAAAAAATTATAAAATTTGGTTGAAAAATGAACATTTATTTTGGATGCAAAATTCCATTCTTTTGATTAAATGACACACCATATCACACCCGAATGATGTTCCCTAAAGCTTAGCTTAAATTTGGCCAAATCCCATCATCCCAGCCTATAAATTAGTATTTTTATGAAACTCTACTATGTCATACTATAACTAACTAAAGTATGCTAAACAACAAGTATTAATACACAATAGTATGCCATAATGCATGATGCTACACTATGTTATGGCATCCTATATTATAAAACACTATAGCATATTATATTATATTATATTGCATATAACATCACAAGTGGTTGCTTAAGATAAAAAATCATAAAATTAATCTAAATAATAAAAACTATATATTTTAGTCTTATCACTTACATATTTTAAATTGAAATAATATATTATGATGCCATGCTCTACCTATTATAAATTTGGCCAAATTCTACCATTTTAAAGTCTAAATCAACATTTTTATAAACAATGCTAGTGTAGGCTAGACTGCATGATTGTAAAATACTAAAAGAATTTAAAATGCTCAGAATATTATATTATGATATATGATGCTATACTATGCTACAACATATAATATTTATTTTGAACATAAAATCTTACTTTTTAAACTACAAGTGGCATAACACACCTTTGTTACTACAACTTAATTCCCACTTTAAATTTAACAAATTTCATCATCTGATTTATTAAATCAATATTTTTATGATTTCTATTAACATAGGCAATAGGGAACAATACCATAATATACTAAAATATTTCAAAACATCTTATAACATCTTATAAGACATCACTACATGCTCAAATATATCATACTACATTATACTATAATATATGGTATTATAATATGATTTAAGGTTAGGGTTTAGGGTATTCAAATCTGTAATAGTCAAGGGATCATCTCTTGAAGACATTTTCTTTAGCTACCATAACTATGTTAGGATTAGGTCATTCTTTAGATCTACTCCTAATGACATCTTTATTCAAGTTTTAAGATTTAGGGTTTAGGGTTAGGGTTAAGGTTTAGGGTTTTTTAGGGTTAGTTTAAGGTTTAGGGTTTAAGGTTTAAGGTTTAAGGTTTAGGGTTTGAGGTATAGGGTTTAGGGTATATGGTTGTAGGTTTTATGGTTTAGGGTTTATGGTCTTACGATTTAGGGTTTAGGTTTAGGATTTTTATTTATTTTATTATTAGGTTTTATTTAGTTTAGGTTTAGGTTTTATATTTTGGTTTAGGGTTTAGGGTTTAGGCTTGGGTTTAGGGTTTAGGGTTTAGGGTTTGGGGTTTAGGGTTTAGGTTTAGGGTTTTTAGGGTTTATGGATAAGGGTTTATGGTTTAGGTTTTAGGTTTAGGGTTTAAGTTTTAGTTTAGGGTTTAAAGATTATTTTTTAACAGAGAACAAATTTAGATTCAACATATCTTCTTTTTGATTTCATCAACCAAGTAGTACCCCATGTTTTCTAAGACACAAGTGATGAAATAGATAAAAAAAGAGCACCCATAGAGTAAATAAAAAACCCTAGATAAGTAGAATCATCTCTACTATAAAGACATAGTTACATAAGCAACAGATCAGATCGGCCATTCTTTAGTTTCTCAAATTCCCATCAGAACCACCCCCACATCTCGAGTAGTTAGATCTACCATTATATCCCCGATCTCTCCCTCCACCACCACCAAGGTTGTAACCTTGGTCACTCCTCCCATCGCCATAACCACCACTGCTCCGACCACCACCTCTAAATCCACCAGCACCTCTAGATCCACCACCACCACCATAACTGCTCTCCTCCTTGCCACCACCATATCAAGACTGAGCCTAGTTGAAAATGATGTTCCTGTTGTCAAGGTTCTTCCCATTCTTAAAGTTTATGGTAGTTTAGGGTTTAGGGTTAATTTAGGGTTTAGAGTTTGTGTAAGGTTTAGGGTTTGGGGTTTAGGATTTTGGTTGTAGGCTTTAGGGTTTAGGATTTTGGGTTTAGGGTTTTTGGGTTTAGGGTTTACGGTTTAGGGTTTAGGGTTTCAGGGTTTAGGGTGTCAGGTTTAGGATTTAGGGTTTAGGGTTTAGAACTTAAGGTTTAAGGTTTATAGTTTTGGGGTTTATGGTTTAGGGTTCTCGATTTAGGTTTTAAGTTTTAGGGTTTATGGTTTAGGATTTAGTGAGATTTTTTTTTAAAAAATTAAGTAAACTGGTAGGTTTAGGTCATTTTAGTTTATTTTTTATTTATCTGAGTTTAATTTAATTTTTATTTTTATTTGGATTTATTTTTTATTTTTATTTACTTTACTTTATTTATTTTTGTTTAGAATTTTTATTTTTGTTTATTGTTTAGGTTTATATTTATTTTTTAGTTGAGTTCTATTTTTATTTTATTTTTTAGGTTTAGGTTTTATTTTTTATTTTTAGGTTTAGGTTTGGGTTATTATTTTAACTTTTTAGGTTTAGGTTTTAGGTTTTTATTTTAGGTTTATTTTTAAGTTTTATTTTTTAGTTTAGGTTTATGTTTATTTTAGTTTATTTTATTATTTATTTAGTTTTACAATTAGGTTGGGGTTTAGTTTATTTTAGGTTTTTTAGGTTTTATTTATTTTAGTATAAGTTCTGGTTTATTTTATTTTTATTTTATGTTTAGGTTTTTTTAGTTTTAATTTAGATTTTTTTATATTTTAATTTAGAGTTTATTTTATTTTAGGTTTAGGTTTTATTTAGTTTTTATTTTATTTTATTTTTGGTTTATTTATTTTTATTTTAGGTTTAGTTATTATTTTATTTAGGTTTTTTATTTTTTTTAACTTAGTTTAGGTTTTTATTTATTTTATTTTGGTTTAGTTTTTAGTTTTTAGTTTTTTTTAGCTTTAGGTTTAAGTTTAGGTTTAGGTTTAAGTTTTAGTTTATGTTTTATTTTATTATATTTTTATATTATTTTGGTTTAAGTTTTTCTTTATTTATTTTCTTTTTAGGTTTTATTTAGTTTAGGTTTTGCTTTTTAGCTTTTTAGGGTTTTGGTTTAGGGTTTAGGGTTTAGGGTTTATAAAGATAGCGATGTTGCAAAACTTGTTAAAAAAAAGAAATAAGAATGTAGTTCTCAAGTTTGTTTTAATTCCAATTGTTATTAAGCCAAAAAGAGTTAACTTTGATAGCAGTAGGGTGTGTAGATAAAAGGGAGTCAATGGAGCCATTGTCAAGCCAATTATCTTGCCAAAAGAAGGAAGAACCTGAATGAATACCCCAAGATATTAAGGATTCAACAACCCATTTAATGGAGCAAAGCCTTTTCCAAACCGGAGAGTCACAAACTTTATAAGCACATGTAAGAGGGTGTTTACCTTGGCAATATTTTTCCATCATAAAATTAGCCCAAAGGCTATCATTCTTTCTAAAATTCCACTATAGCTTATGAGAAAAGGTAGTGATAGCTTCATGAATAGGTTTGTAACCAAGACCACCTTCATCCAAAGGACCACAACATTTATGCCATGAAGTCCGATGCATTCTTTTAATAAAATTATTGGACCACCAAAAAAATTTATTAAGCGATCAATTCTGATAAGAGTAGAATTAGTGGGAATAATAGTTTGAATCAAATGAAGAGGCATTGAATTGAGAGTGCTTTTAAGAATAGTGAGCCTACCACCAAAGGAAAGCAAATGGAATTTTCATACAAAAATTTTAATAAATTTTTTTTGAATTAACTCATCAAAAGGTGGGATCATTTTGGACCTTCAAAAAGAGGAGCACTCAAGTACTTAAAAGGTAAGTGTTGATGTTTAAAATTAGTGATATGCAGGATTTGATTAATTTTATTATTGGAGATACTTGAAGAACTAATAAAATAGCTTTTGTTAGCATTGATAGAAAGACCACTTTCTCTACCAATTTATTTAAAATAATCTTGAGGTTCTTAATATGATGAATAGAAGCATTGCAAAAAATAATAAAATCATCTGTAAAGCTTAAGTGGGAAACAAGAAGACCACCAAGAGTTTTGTAGTACAAACTAGGATTATTTAAGAATAATTCATCGATGCTCCTAGATAAGTACTCACAACAATATTGTCCTAAGCCATGGGAAGAAGAAAAGAGCCCAAAGCTTCCCTATTAAGCAAAATAGAGAACCATACATTATTAATACAATTTTTAATAAGAAATATAAATTTAGCAGAAAACCCAATAAAATTTAGAATATGGAAAAGAAAATCCCAAGAGATATTATCAAAAGCTTTAGTAATATCTAATTTGAAAAGAATGTTTCCACCTCTAGTCTTAGCATCTAAATCATGAATTAATTCCTTGGTAAGTAAAATGTTATCAGAAATATATCTACCTCTAACAAAATTAGTTTGGTTGAGAGAGATAATCTTATGAAGTAAAGGACTAAGCTTGGCAAGAATTTTGGAAATCGCTTGTTGAAGGTGCAAAGACTAATAGGTCTAAAATCACTCCAATAGTCTAGGTTATCTTTCTTAGGTATGAGAATAATAGAAGTGCTAGAAAAATATCTAGGAAAAGGATTACCATTAAAAAAATAAACCACAGCCTCAATCTAATCATTTTTAATAATAAACCAACATTTTTGGAAAAATTGGGTAGTGAAACCCTCTAGACTAGCAATAGAATCTATGTCCATGCTATTAAGATCTTTAAAAATTTCATCTTCATTAAGCACAATAGTAAGAAATTTATTATCATCATTGGTAATAATAGAAGGAATTAAATGCAATATAGAAATAGCTTTATAAGAGACAACTCTTATTAAGAATATTTCTAAAGTAATTAATGACTGAATCCTTAATATCATTATTCTTCGTAATCCATTCTCCATTTTTATCTTTAATTTTATGAATATTATTTAAGGCTATCTTTTTATTAACTAAAGCATGGAAATAGCTAGTATTCTTGTCACCATCCACAATGTGTTTACTAGCAACTTTTTGGCACCAATAAGTCTCTTCCATATTTTTAAAATTAACAAGCTTATCTTTTGCCTCATTTAATTCCTTAATCTTAGAAGGATCAGACATAACAGAGACTTCAAAATCACAAACCAATTTTTCCATATCTTTGATATTAACAACAAAGTTTTAAAACTAATGCTTGTTCCACAAACCCTGATTTTGTTTAAGTCTTTTAAGCTTAAACCAAAGTCTATTCATCCCCATAATAGAATTTTCAGGATGTAAAGGAGCTTTCCAATTGTTAGCCATAACATTAAAAAAAATCAACATGCTGAATCCACATGTTCTGAAATCTAAAAGGAGAGAAATTTTTTAATCTATTAGAATTATCTTTAATAGAAACCAAAATAGGAGCATGATTAGAAAAGGTTCAGCTTAAATTATTGACATAAGTAATAGGCCATTGAGTAATCCAATGAGTATTAAAAAGAATTTGGTCCAACCTTTGCGAAAGTCTAGAGTTTTGTCAAGTATACCCTTAAAACCAATATTAATCAAATTACAATCAAGGATCATATTGGAAAATTCTTCCATGGAATGAATATTATGAGAGCAACCACCACTTCGTTTAGAAGAGAATAGATTAGTGTTGAAATCACCACCAACCAACCATGGTTTATTATCAGAGGTGGAAAAATTATTCAAGTTATCCCAAAGAAGATTTCTACCATTACAAGATGCATAAACAAAAGAGCCCAAAACATAATAATCACCATAAGAGAGTTGAGCATTGACAACTTGATGAAAATCATCAAGAATAGAAATGTTTACAAAGTTATTCCAAAAACACCAAATCTTATTACTAATATTAGAGAAAAATTTATTGAAACAAATCATTCTAGCAACATGGTTAATTTTATTAGCATGAATAAGCGGCTCAAGAATAATAAGTAAAGAAATATTATGGATATGATAAAGATTTATAATACCATTATGAATAGAGAGCATACCAATCCCTCTAACATTCCAAACTAAAAAATTAAACATAAAGAAAAGAAAAGGGTGGGGGGAGAGTTAAGTGAGAGAAGAGAGGAAGGCTGCAACAGCACTAGTGTTTCTTAGCAATTTGGGAAAAAAAATTTAACATTTTTTTCTTTTCAGAATAGAAAGTTTGGAAGCGATTATCTTTGCCCTTTGAATCATCATTCGAAAATGATTTAGCAATATTAGTCATAGATTAGGAGAAATCTCTTGATGAGAAGTGAATTCTCCTTCTTCCAAGACACTAGAATTTAGTAAAGACAAATGAGCTTCGGGAATAGCAAGGGAGGGAGCATAAACCAATTTATTAAGAAGGCAAGTGGGAACACCAAACCCTTCATCATCATTAGCCAAATTTTTAGATAAAAGCAAATCTTTTTGAGAAGTTAAATCATCCTGAATTTGGAATATGGAATTTGGTTTATCAACCTGATTATCATGAAGTATTAAAGCCATATTCTCCATTGAATTAGAATGATGTATAATATTAAAATTCCTCATTTATGTTCTCCATTAAAGCTTAATTTTCATATATCAAAGCTAGCAAGGATGCAGGAATCGAATCAGAGGAAACAAAATCCTCATTCAAAAGTTTAGAAAAGCTATTATTATTCACAATAGAAGCCTTCAATTTCTCAGAATAAGTAAAAGGTAAATTATCCTTATTAGGAACATTCAAAGAATCCTTTTTTTCCAAAGTACTTTTTTGAAATTTAACAATGGTCGGCCTAGGGTTAGGAACTGAAGTTCTCTTAATAGGGATTTTTTTTTAAGTGAGGATGAAGAATGAAACATTCAGAATTATCATGCCTATGGATTTTGCATTGAGAATAAAAGATAGGGAAATTTTCAAATTCAATTCTTTGCATATAACCATAATTTTTAGATCCCAGCAAGATTTCTTTGGGGTGTTTCTTGGTATTGTCCAATTCAACAAGGAATCTAGCCACTGAAGGATGAGATTTTATAGTCATTGCTTGATCAATTTGCAACGGCCAACCAAATAAGGCACCCATAGCAAAAAGTAATTCATGGTTAATGAAATGAATAGGCATATTAGAGAAATCCAAACCAACAATTGGGAATTCTTCATTAATATTAGAATGGAGTCCATTTTAGCAACCTCATTTGGGAATTAAAAACAAAATAAGATTGAAGAGAGAAAACATGAGAGTAATCCAAATCATTCATCAACAGAATTAAAATGTTGTGGGGATTAATTAAACGAATCATAAAAGCACCCAAAAGTTTTAGACTGTGAAAGAAAGGGTGAATGTTTTCCAAATTAGGCCTACAAAGAGTAAACATTCCAACCAAAGTGGATTCAAACAGCTTAGCAAGCTTTTCCATAATCAGATAAGAGCACATAACTACAAGCATGCCTTAAAAAGAAGTCAAAATAAGTTCCAGAGACTCACCTGAATAGGCATCCTTACTAGTGAGAACATCTTTGAATGATTTCAAAGTAGCCAAAGCCAGGGTAGATGATGCCCTAGCAGGATCCATAGGATCTTTTTTTTTGCCTAAGGAATTATTAGAGAAGATGCCAAGTCATGTGTCCAAGGAAGAGATGAAATGGCCGTGGTCATCAATTTGAGAAGGAATCCAATGAGAATTGTTCAAAATAGCCTACAAGTAGCATCAAAAAAGCCAAAAATGAGAGGGGAAAGGAAAATCGCAACATGAGGAGAAGACTAAAGCAGAGGGGTTTTTCCCTTTAATTTTTTAATATTATTAGGTTTTAAGGTTTATGGTTTAGGTTTTAGGTTTTAGGGTTTAAGGTTTAGGGTTTAGGTTTTAGGGTTTAGGGTTTAGTGTTCAGTGTTCAGGGTTTACGGCTTAAGGTTTAGGGTTATGGTGGTTATTTTGGAGGTGGGACACCATGCAGATCTTAGGGGTTATTTATTGAAGTGATTGAGTAGTACATTAAGGAATGATGCAAGTATTCACCATATAATGGACCTAATCACCTAATAAGGCTCCTAAGGCATGATGGGTCTTCAAATGGATAAGAGATCTTTCCTCTACTTTACATGGAAAAGTAAAGTATGGTTTATATTAAGCCAAGTTAGTTAAGTTCCCTATGGGGGCAAGCCTCCATAGTTAATTACATCATAAGGAATGGGAATTCCTTAGGAATACTCTCAATTAAAGTAGAAATTAAGGTCTCCAAAGATTTCAAGGCTTGAATATCAAAAGATTATTTGTATTAAAAAATCAAATGGGATTGTTCTAGGAGAACACTTATTATCGAAGCCAAAGAGAATGAGTAGGAAATGCTCATGATACTAGGAATCCTAGTGAGCATTTCAATCTATCTTATGGTTTTGCTTTATATGTTTGAAGTTGAAGAGATTAATTTTATTGAAGTTAACATTTTATTAGAAAGCTAGGACATAATCCAACAACATAAGATTATGAAAATGCCAAAGAGGTGAGGATTTATGCTAGTAGCCCAAAGGAAACAACCACCTCAGATCATAAATCTAGGGAGCTTTGGCATAAGCCAAAGCATGACCTAAGTCTGAGTGAAGATGGGTATATGATTTACCTCCATAAGAGAGGATAAACCACCCGACAGCTTGGCTTACAACTGCTTGGAGTGGTAACCAGCTAGGCTTACAACTGCTTTAAATTCATGTAGGAAAGTCTTTTGAGTTGCAAGATAGCTAGGATAGTTATTATTTAGAAAGAAACTAGAGTCCTTAAATCCACTCCCTAAGAGACTAGAGCATGAGTGGTATGAGTAATGACTTAATCTATAAATGCAAAATCCTTTCAAATTTTATTTTAATTTTGACACTTTATTTTGACAAATGCTTTAGGATTTGGATGCTTATATGCATGATGAAAATAGGTTATGGGCCAAATCAGCTAGAAGAAGGTGTTCTCCACCACAAGGGATGCCCTCATTGGTTAAGATTTCCCCTATCTTGCAAAGATGGAAAACCTTCATGTTCAAGAGAGAAAGAATATGCATGCATGTTGTGAGACATTCAACCATTCAACTAAGGGATTGTTAAATCTTTTAATTATCTTATTTAGAACCTAGGCTTTATGGTGAGGTTATGAGTTGTTTTAAATTTTAATTGTGAGTTATTAATTATGGTAGAGAAATTAATTTTATCCAAAGAGCCTAATCGCCTCCAAGCTACACATTAAAGAATCAAACATATAAGAAACTAAGAAAGGCATGTTGTTTCTAATGTGCAATCTAAATACAACATCAAACAATTTTATAGATTACCACATAAGAATAAAAGGTCGGTGCGGTCGGGTTCCATCGTACATCTTGAAAAGAGAAAATGGGTAGCTGAGCTCTACCCTTGTATAATTCAGTATATAAAAGAATAATTACAATTACAAATAAAAAATGCTATGGGGGGTCTTCAAGTATTCATTATTCATGTCTCTTTCATTTCTTCGTATCTTTGCTTCTTTTGATGTGGTAGGCTTCAAGGCATCACATCGCACCCATGAGTAACCCTTCTAGCCAATGCTCATCATAGACCCCCATAGCACTAATCCTAATTCCTAATGCAAAATTACATTAAAAAAGGAAAAGTAAATCTAACTACACCTGCAAAACAAGTGTTAGCTAAACACACATATAACCTAAATAGTTATATTTATAATTTGGACTTAGTACCCTACACATGGGTAACCAAACTAACCTATCCTAACTTAGATTATGCTTAGGGGCTTAAGCAACCTGCAAAGAGAGCATTTATATTTATTTTTAAGTGACCTCTTAAGCACAATCCTTTGCAAAAAAATAATGTTAGACTATCAACCGCCTAACATCCAACCTACGATCCACATTCCTAACATCCAGTCTAAAAATATTACATCACAAAATAAGACACAACATCAACCATACAATCAACACATCTACCTAACCTAATTCTAGGGTCGGTGACCTAGTATTCTAGTGTGTGAAAAAAGGGATTGTGTGAAAAGACATTACTAGGCTTCTTTTGTTTAAGTTTCAATTTGGAGTTTGAATTTGTTTAAAATTTTCCTTTGGGTGGTTTCAATTTAAATGATTTAATCATTTATTTTCCATTTTTATCTCACTTTTATTTGGTTAAAGTGATATTTAGGTTTTCAAGAATGAAGAGTAGAATGAATTTTATTTTTGGATGGAACTCACCATATTCTACATCCTAACTCTTAAAGAGTCTAACTAAGGTCTTTAAGTATCTTAATTAGCCCATTTGAATTTATGTGATTGATTTAATTTGATTAATGTTTGTTTAATTTTAATTAGATTTTTAAATTTTTAGTTTACTTAGTCTTCATGTATTTTGATTGATTAATTTTGGATTAGATATTTTGATTTAATTAAATTTTGATAATTCAATATCCTTAATATCTAATGAAGTTTAAGTTTATTTAATTTCATATATTCTGATTGATTAATTTTGGATTAGATGTTTTGATTTAATTAAATTTTGATAATTCAATTTCTTTAATATCTAATGCTTTTTTTGTTTTAATTTCATATGATTATTGTCATTTCGATGTTTATTTAAATTCATTGAATTTTACTATTTTATTTGAGTTTGATTTGGATTGGTGAATGTATTTTAATTTACTTATGATTTATTTGAAGTTTAATGTGTTCTTTTATTTGAATCAAATTAAGTATTTAACTTATTGAATTTATCCATCTAGTTTATATAAATGATTATCTCTTTCGCTTAATGATTATTCTCTTATCTTAGTTCAATAGGTTTGTTTATTTGGATTTTATTTTTGTTTAACTTATTTTGATATTGATTGAAATTTGGAGTAATTGGATATGATTTAATAACTTTTGAGTTTATATTTAATTTTATGTTTATTTTATTTGATTATGATATTTAGAATATGAGATTTTAATTAGTTAAGAATTCCTCCAAAATTTTATATGAGTAACTAATCAAATAAAGCTTAGCTAATTGTAATAGTTGAGTTAATTATAATTAAGGATATGTCATATAACTAAATTTTCTTTTTGATTTTAAAATACTTAGATTTTATGATATTTTAATTTGCACTTTTTTATTTTGTTTGATCACATACTATTTCATTTTTTGTTTTTTTGGAATTCTAAAGATTGATTAACTCCTTTTTTAAATTTGATTGAATTTAATAATAAATAAAATAAGGTGGATTAATCATGATGATTCGATTGAAAATCAAATGGCCCATGAGTTAATCATGGATTGATAGGTGGAATAAAATCACTACACCATTCAACCTAATAAAAACTATTCATTTCAAACACATAAAATAAACAATTTTGCTTTTGTCTCTAATCTCTCACCAAAAGGACTAAAAGTAAAGTGCATGGGTGCTAAAGGTTGGATCTTAATGATGCTCACATTCAACACATCAAACATAAGATCCCTAAGGCTTTCTAAGCATTTAAGAATTATACCTCACCAGAGCTAATGTCTGGTGGATTCCGAAGAGGTGGCTTCGTTTAGAAGAAATGAAGCCCTATTGAGATGCTTGTTGGGATGGATCAATACTTTGGCTAGCATACCTTTTCTTTACTCATATGGTTCTCTTTAAATGCCTCCACACTGATTGAAGATAGTGTTCTCTAAATTGGTCAATTTGAACATCTTTCCTAAGGCATGATGGAGCTTTGCCAGATGTTTCTAGGCTTGCCACCTCACCAAGTATCCCATAAGCTCACTCACGGCCGCTGCTTGCCAGAGCTTCATCATTCTCATGGACAGAACAGTTAGAAGAAAGCTGGAGGAAATATCTTCCTTACATGCGCTTGGGTTGTGTAGAGAAGAGTTGTTCAAATGTAGGCCAATGGAGGAAAACCTAGATGGAGAACAGGAGGTAGTGGAATGCAGGCTAGAAGAAGGAAAGGAGGTTCAACATATAAGGTGATTAAAGTTGCAGCAGCATTTTTGTAAGGAAATGTGGGGAAGATCAAGTGTTGGCTATCTAGTAGAGGAAGAGGGCAAGAGGAGAGAGGCTCGATGTTGTAGCATGATACTTTTAAACTGAAATGAGAGGGATGAGAAGAATGACTATAGCCAAAAAGAGTTTAAAGATGACTGGATTTTGCATTGAGTTGGAGCAACGAATATTCTGGTTATAGTGCCTCTCAACCTATGGGCTTAGGGATGAAGCTTTCTGGATAAGAGTGTCGGACATGAGTCTCTAGCTTGGTCTGCTTGCACAAGGAAAAGAGAGGGAGGTGTGTGGCTAGCCTTTGATTTGATTGGAAGGGAGGAAGTATTGAACCGACAAGAGGATGAGACGCTGCTCATGTGTGACTAATATGGAGAGTGAAGATGGATGAACAAAGGGACTCCAATCCTGTGAGGCTAGCCTTCGATTAGACAGAATGAGATGCAGGGATGGGTTTGACTGCTCTTGCATGAAGGAAGATGCAAGAGAGGTTAAGCTTCTCTTAAAAAATGGCAAGGATGAGAGGCTATGTATGCAAGGGAGAAAAGGTCTGCTTTCTCTCTTGTTCCCATCCAGTTCATGGAGATGAAAATGGAGGAGGAGATGGTATTCCGTAGTAGAAACATGGAAAGGAATCTCCGCCCGTGATTGCTATTTTTTTTTTTTGGATGGGAGGCTGATATATATATATATATATATATATATATATATATATATATATATATATATATATATATATATATATATATATATATAAAGAGATAGAGAGAGAGAGAGAGAGAGAGAGAGAGAGAGAGATGGATCGTGTGCTCCAAGCGAGTAAGATAAGATATTTTATTTTATTTTATTTTTTTTAAAGCTAGAGAAGAGGTTTTCATCTGAATAGAAAATAAAAATATTTATTAGAGATTCATGTGAAATAAAAAAAGACTTGATGCTTTTGCTAGCTTTAATAAAAGAGTGATGTCCAAATTTATTATTATTTATTTTATTTTTTAACAGGATAAATGTGGCATGAGAATGATAGCATACATGCTTGATATATATATATATATATATATATATATATATATATATGACATGATTAAGGATGGAATTTTTTTTTTTGTTATTGTTTTTTTTACTTGTTCTTTATTTATTTATAAATCTTCCCAATTTTTAGTAATTTTGATATTATAGTTTTAATTTAACTGAAGTTTATAAAATTTATATACTATAATTTAGTAGTTAATTATTTTGATTTAATTTTAATCAAATTTATATTTGATGTTCAAATTTAATTATATTTCTATTTCAATTATACAATGACAATGTTGATTGTTTATTTTTTTGTTATATGATTGATTTTCTAATTATTATAGTTTGATTTGCTTGCTAATTATATTTTTTTTAGTTGGGCTTAATTGATTCAAATGGTCAATTTGGCTCAATTATGGTGTGTTTGGGTTACACTCATGTTCAATTAAGTTTTAAGATGATTTGGAGTAATTGATCTCACTTGATTTGATGTAGATTTAGATTTAAGCCCATTTTTTCCAAAATTGGGCTTAATGGGCTGCATTGGACTTATTTGAGTTAAATGACCAAATTTATTAAATAAAACCCAATGGTTGGCTAAATTTTATCTAATTATAAATTTTAAATGATTTTGGATGTTTGATTTGAATGAATTTTCAATTTAATTTAAATTTAGATTTAATACTATCCATTTGGGTCTACTTGGGTTAGGTGGCCAAATCAACACATTTGGGTTTTAATTAAATTTAGATTTGTTTAGTTTTAGACTCAAACATGTTCATTTAATGATTTTGAGTCTTTGGAGTGACTCAATTTGATCAAATTTTAATTTGTTGACATTTGTCTTAGTGGAGCCCACGTGGGTCAACTCTAGGTCAAATGACCTATTTGTTATTTTGTGTCCCATCTTGATTTGTTTTTTAGTTTGTTCATGTTTATGCATTGATTTCAATTTTTTGATTCAATTTAATTTAGTTTAATTTTGATTTAATTTGATTTTATTTGGACTTAGTGATTTGGAGCTTATTTGAATATTTTGGGTCAAATGGGTTATTAGGTTTGACCTTGGCTTGACTGATTTGATTGTAGATTTTGGTATGGATTGAAGTGATGATTGAAGGATTGATTAATTTATGAGAAAATCAATTGAGTTAGGTTGGATTTGGATGAGATTTGGCTAAGTCTAAGAAATTTGCTTAAGGGCTTTGATTTGGATTTTATTTGATTTGGATTTAAGTTTGGATCATGATTTGAAGTTGAGTTTGAGTTTGAGTTTGATACATTGATTGAAGGGTTTAATTGATCTTTAAGAAAATTAATTGAATTTGGATTGATTTGGATTTGGCTAAGGCTAAGTCCATAAGATAAATCACAGGGCTTATGAAGGATTTTGATTTTGGATTCGATCATGGGCTTCAATCAGTTGATTTGGATTTGAATTTAGATTTTGATGTTTGAATTGAATTTGAGGTTTGGTTTGAGAAGGTGAACATAGGTCAGATTTAGGCTATAGAGTAGGTGAGTCTCTTTAATCCCTAAGGCATAGCCTAATCCTATCCCTCTAAGTCTTTAGGCATAGGTTAAGTGTTCAATTAATTGCTAGAAGTGTCTTATGACTAAGGAAGTCTTAGTTTCTAGATGGCTCATAGGTCTAAGAAAAAGAGGTTGAGAACTCACTCCAAAAGTTAGGTCAACAAAAGGACCCCCAATAGGTGTGGTGTAACTGACAAGGCACACCGCATATATTGGCATTAACTGAGATGATCAACAACATCCAAAGGATTGCAAGTACTAATGAAAATGATCTATGCCTAAGTCTGAAAGATAGATATAATCATGATCTTAGTGCAATGCAACTTAACTTATGCCAAGGGCATAAGAGAGCAAAGTAGATTTGGTTGGAATTTCATGTTAAGGACTTGAAGGAAGATCCACTAAGGGCTCACAGACATATTGCATGACATTTGAGAGGTTTATGCTAAGGGCATAAAAGGAGAAATCCACTAAGGATTGAGTATATGAACCTTCCACTAAGGAAGCAGGTTCAAGCTATCTGCTGGGATATGGATTTGAGTTTGATTGTGAATATCATTAGTTTTGGTGTGTCTTCGTTGTAGATTAGAATATATAACCCATTGGAGATCAAGATCATATTAATTTTGATTTATTTTATTTTAATTAATATGGAGGTATATCCATTAGGGATATGGATTTGAATCCTCTAGGGATTGAGAATGTGAACCTTCCACTGGGGAAGTAGGTTCGAGCTATCCCCTGGGGATAAGAGTTTGATCGAATTTCTTTTAGCTCCATTAGGGAGAATGATTTTGAATCGAGGGTACATCCACTGGGGACATAAGCCTAGTTGAATTTGTTAGATTTATATTTTTATTTAGGCTCCACTAGGAGACTAATTGATTTGCCTCACTAGGGTGAAGTTTGGTTTGTTCAATAAGTTTAATTTGACTCCACTTGGAAGGTTGGTTTTGAATTTGGTTGCATGAAGGAAGATGTGAGAGAGGTCGCTTCTCTTAAAAATGGCACGAGAGCTCAGATGCAAGGGAGAAAGATCTCCAATTTCTCTTGTTTCCATCCAGTTCATGGGGATGAAAATGGAGGAGGAGATGGTATTCGATAGCAGAAACATGGAAAGGAATCTCGACACATGATTGTTGGTTTTTCTTACTCAGGGATGGGAGGCTCCGTATGTGGAGAGAGAGAGAGAGAGAGAGAGAGAGAGAGAGAGAGAGAGAGAGAGATGAGATGGCTCGCGTGCTCCAAGTGGGTAAGATAAGATATTTTCTTTATTTTATTTTTTTAAAGCCGGAGAGCAGGTTTTCGTTTGAATAGAAAATAAAAAAAATTATTTGAGATTCACGTGAAATAAAAAAAGACTTGACGCTTTTGCTAGCTTTAATAAAAGAGTGATGTCCAAATTTATTATTATTTTATTTTATTTTTTAATGGGATAAATGTTGCATGAGTGCATGAGAATGATAGCATACATGCTTGATAAATAAATAAATATATATATATATATATATATATAATTTTTTTCTCTCGGTGTCACATGACTAAGGATGGAATTTTTTTTGTTATTATTTTTTTTATACTTATCCTTTTTTTCTTCATAATTTTTAATAATTTTGATATTATAGTTTTAATTTAACTGAAGTTTATAAATTATATATACTATAATTAATGATTATTCAAATTGTATATTTATTATTTATTTAGTAGTTAATTATTTTGATTTAATTTTAATCAAATTTATATTTGATGTTCAAATTTAATTATATTTCTATTTTAATTATACAATGACATTGTTGATAATTTTTTTGTTATATGATTGATTTTCTAATTTTTATAGTTTGATTAGCTTGCTAATTATATTTTGTTTCAATTGGGCTTAATTGATTCAAATGATCAATTTAGCTCAATTATGGTGTGTTTGGGTTACACTCATGTTTGATTAAGTGTTAAAGATTTTTTGGAGTAATTGATCTCACTTGATTTGATGTAGATTTAGATTTAAGCCCATTTTGACCAAAATTGGGCTTAATGGGCCACATTGGACTTATTTGAGTTAAATGATCAAATTTATTAAATTAAACCCATTGGTTGGCTAAATTTTATCTAATTAAAAATTTAAAATGATTTTGGATGTTTGATTTGAATTAATTTTCAATTTAATTTGAATTTAGATTTAATATGATCCATTTGGGTCTTCTTAGGTTAGGTGGCCAAATCAACCCATTTGGATTTAAATTTAGATTTGTTTGGTTTTAGACTCAAACATGTTCATTTGATGAATTTGACTCTTTGGAGTGACTCAATTTACTTCATTACTTCATTTTTTCCCAACATATATGACATGCATACAGATGGACCCTAAGCATATCTATACATGCAAATGAGAGTAGTTAACACACTTTATGATGCATGCTAAGTAAGAAAAATTAGAAGTTGAATATGCATGATTTTTCTTAAGTAGAAAAGGTTTTCCTTATCCAAAATTTCACATACATACATGAAAGTAAGAAAGGCATAAGTGAGTACAGGGACATTGTTAACCAGAGGTGTAAGGTATAAGACCTACTTAGGGCTACTTAAAGCCTCGCAACCTCAGGGTGTCCAAACTAATATACCACTTTTCTTAAGTACTAACATGCATATAAAAGAAATGAAATAGAAAATGAAGATGAAAAAGTTGTTTAATTGATTTATTTTATTTATGCAATTTATGTATGTAAGTGTAAGTAACCCTTCTTAGATGGTAGCATAGGGATGAATATGATATGAAATTAGGTGAGCATTAGGTCCCTTTCAAATTAACCTTATGTCTCACCAAAATTTCTATTCAAAACTATACCAACATGGGAAAGAAAGGAAACCTATACTAAGCATACCTTTATAATATTTCACATGCAAGCTTATAATTAAAGTATAAGTAGCATACTTTCAGATTTGATATTTCATTTATAAGTTTTAAAAATATTTTGGATTTAATAGTGATAATAGCCACTCATATTTTACTTTAGCCAACACATGCACATTCAACAAAAAGTAAACAATTTCATTTTAAAATTTGAAACATGAAATTATGAATGTATGAATCACATGACATACAAGCTAACATGTTGGGAAAGATCCAAAGCAATGAAAACATGTAAACAAACTCACTTTACTTAAATCCTAAAGACATTCTTAAGGAATAAGAAAATTTTAGAATAAATCAAAGTGAATTTCAAAATGATTTTTGTTTAGTTTGAAGTTTGATTTAATTTTGAAAAGGTGAGATGAGTTTGTTGTTCCTAACCCATTCACATGTGTTTTGTATTTTTTTTAATTTTTAGATAATCAAATCCATTTTTAAGCATTGATTAGGTTAAGGTATAAATTAAGTGGCTTAATTAACCCTTACCTACACCACCTTAGAAAAATTAACTAAGTAATTAAAAGCCAATGAGATGACATAAAACCCACAAGGTATTTAAATTTGCAATGCACCTAATAATGAAAAGGCCTAATGCAATTTGGCTCACAATTAAAAGTTAACTAAACTAAGGGATTTAGTTTAAGTAATTTTAAAACACCCTTTCATACTTATGAAAGGGGTTTTCATTTCCTTAATTAAACTAAGGCTATTAAACACCTAAGCATCTACCCAAGGTAGATTAATTAAGTTCTGGAACTTTAGAATTTTGAAAATTGATTAAAGGGGTGATTAATGAGTTAACCCTTAACTAAGATGGGATTAAGGAGAGAAAAGGGGGTCTATGTAATAGCTTAGGGAAAATGACCTAAAATTATTCCATAAACCCCCTACTCACTGGATCTAACCCTAATCAAACCTAATCATAGGGTAAATCTACTAATCATACCTTAATTACCCTTAATTACATGAAATAGGTAATTAGGGAATGAAATACCAATTTCCCCAATTGAGCCCTCAATAAATCTCAAGAAAATTAGAGGAGGCATAGGTCATCCCCTAAAATGAACCCTAGAAATTTGAGATCAATTGATGACCTAATTAAAGGATAATTAGCTAATTAAGATTCCCAAAGAAACCCAAATTTAGAGAAAAGAATAATTCAAAATCCATTGAAAACATTTTTAAATATTCTAGATGAAGTTATCTTTCCATAGCATTTTTCCTTTTATTTTTCTAATTTTTCTATGAAGAATTATGAATTTTTAAAGATCCATGGATTAATTAGGAATTAATTAATTGCTTAACTAATCCCTGCTTAATACTCAACTCACGACGCGATGCGTGGTGACGGCGGTCAGCGCGCTTTACACGTGTCGTGCTATGAGGGTGTAACTTAAACGTCACATCCCAAATGGTGACGATGCATGCACTAATATCCTCGGTCGTCCGATCAAAGATCAGACGGCTAAGGATTCACCCATGATTTTAAAAGAAAAATTGATTTTAAAATGTTAAATAATCTCAGCCATCCATCTAAAATGTGCGGATGGATGGCTAAGATGAGCCAAGTTCTTCCCTGAGGATCAATGGAGACCATCCATGATCTAAGGGAGATCCGAGCTCGATTTAGCATGGAATCATACAAAAATCAACCCACACCATCTAAGCATAATTACAAACCCATCCAATGGTGGATTTCACATGCCATGAATATTTCATTTACAAAGCTCCAACACCTCCTAAGCTAAGTGGTCAAAAATTTCATACCTAGCCGGAGGTGATCACCGGTGCTCAAGATCGATGAGGTAGCTTCGTCTGGTGGAGACAAAGCCCTGTTGAAATTCCTAGGCCTTGGGATTGAGTGGATCAATGGGTAGACCAACACCACTTCACTTGGGCTTCAGCTTTGATCCAATTGAGCTCTTCCTTGCTGGGAACTTCAATCAGAGCTTGGGCAAGTTTGACTTGACCCTCTGATGGAGTGTGCAAGAGTAATTGGATGGAGATCAAGTATAGAGGAAGTTGGCGAATGGATTGTGCTCCCCTATTTTGCACTATGAAAAACTAAGAAATAAATTCAAATCTTTCCTAAGAAGCTTGGGAATGCTCTAAGGTGGTTTCTCTGGGTTCCTAGGATTCAATCGATAGTGTGTGAATTAAAATTTCATTCAATTAGGGGGAGTATATCTCCCCCTATGGCAATCAGATGACCAACACCTCCTTTGCCATTTTGATCCAATCGAGATTGGGAGGTTGTTTTGGTTAGATCTTTGTACATGATTTGAGGTGTTGAGTGGATTGGCAAACTCCCATGTGCATCAAATTGAGCTTGGGAGGGAATTTAAAAAACTCAATTTCAAGCAATTTGGGTTTGGTCTATGGGCCAAATGGGCTGACCCAAACCATTGGGTTGGGTGCACCACTCATCACTAAGTCCCCTTGAGCTTTTAGGAAAGCCTCAAGTGATTGTGAAGAGGGTATGACCAAAATACCCATGGGCTAGGCCAAAATTTGTTCTATGGCCTAGGGGTAAAATGGTCATTTTGCTATTTTTTCAATTTGGATATGTTAGGTATGTGGAGAAACTAGATTTTCCCAAGTTTCATTAGATTTGGAATCTATTTGATAGGGTTCACTCATGTTGACCCATTTAGGTCAAAATGGGTCAAGTTGACCAATTGGTCAAATTGGGTCAAACCGAGGGTTGGGTCAAGTTCATATGACCATTTGAAATGTTTTGGTGGCTTTGGTTTGGTTTAATTTGGTATATATTTAGTTTTGTCTCATATGACTTCATTTAGGTCAAATAGTTCAAGTTGACCTATTTGACCCATTTGACCTATTTGAGGTAGGTCAAGGGTAGGTTAGGTTAGTCATATGGAGTGGATTGGTATCTTTGTTTCCAATCAATTTGGGTTAAGTTCAATTTTGGCTCAACATGACTCCTCTAGGTCATGTTGAGTCTAATCATTGGGCTAGGTTGGGTCTAATTGGCCAATTGAGGCTTTGGTCAAGTTCCACAAGTGATTTGGGATGGACTTGACCCTTAGTTCAATCAATTTGGTTTAGATCAAGTTTTGACACATTTTGACCCTTTAGGTCAAAATGGGTCAACTGGGTCAAGTGGGCCAATTAGCTGGTTCTCAAATGTTGGTCAAGTTCAGACATAGGTTATGAGTGAACTTAGATCAATGGTTTCAATCAATTTGGCCTATGGTAGATTTCGGCTATGTAAGGTTTCATTTTAGGTTAAGTGTTGACTTGGTGAACTCTTAAGTTTGACTTTGTTTGACCTAATTTGATTGATTGATCATCCCATGATGATTGTTGATCGTGATGAGAGGGATATATGAGTTTAGTTCAATCCAATTTGGTTAGATCAAAGTTGGGGGTACTTTAGGTCACTTGGGGTCAAGTGAGCTTAAAGTCAAATGGCTTGGTCAAAGCTTGATTTGAAGTTGATTGATCTTGTATATGGACTAATGATTGAAATATAATTCCATTTACAAGTGATTTGAAGTCAAATGGGTTTTGATCCATTTGAAAATTTCATATTCAAAGGAAGAATATGAAAGGGTTTTGGGTTTGATTTTGATTTGGTTTTGATTGTTTGATTGAGGTTTGGATTTATATATGAGCTCATGATTGTAGATTGATTGTACCATGAGAGAAAATCAAGAGTTTGGCTTAATTTGAAAGTGATTTGGCTAAGTTCAAGATTTTGACTTGAAAGGCTTAGATTTTATTTTGAATGGATTTGAGTTTGATTTTTTGAATTGGTTTTGATTTTTTAAATTTATATTTCATTTATATATGTGAATATAAATGAGAATATAAATGGATCATGAGAAAATTTTAAGAATTTGAAGTGGTTTAATTTGATTTGGGTTAAAAACCATTAAAGGGAATTTAAAGGATTTAAGGAAATTTTTAAATTGAAATTTAACTTTTTTTTAATTGTATTTCATTGATTTATATTTATATTTCATTTATATATGAGAATATAAATGAGAATATAAATAAGTTTTGAGAAATTTCCATGAATTTGAATAGGTTTGATTAACATTTAGGTTAAATCCATTAATGGGAAATTAAGGGATTTAAGGGAATTTCAAGGATTTTAAATTTGGAATTTAATTTGAGGGTTTGATTTGATTGATTTATATCTATATTTAATTTATATATGAGAATATAAATAAGTTTTGAGAAAATCCCAGGGGTTTGAATAGGTTTGATCAAGATTTAGAGTTGATTTTGGCTAAGTCCTTTAATGGAAAATTAAAGGGACTTAAGGAAATTTTCATGAATTGATTTGGAATTTTGAATTTGATTTGATGGGTTTGAATTTACATTTCATTTATAAATGTGAATATAAATGAGAATATAAATATATCATGAAAATATCAAAGATTTGAATAGGTTTTGATCATAGTTTTGGCTAAGTCCTTAAGGGAGGACTTGGAAATTTGAACTTAGGAAATTTTGATAAATTTTGATCATGGGTTTCAATCATAGATTTCAATCATGAATTTGATTTGAGTTTGGAGAAAATCAAATAGAATTGATTTGAGAGTTTGACTTGAAAAAAGGAAAGTGAGGAAAGGTTTAAGCTAAGGGTAGGGGTTTTTCACACCCCAAGGCATAACATTCCTATGGCTAACTCTTCTAAGTCTTCTAGGCTAGAGGAGTGTCTACCAAATCACTAGATGTTTCTTAAGACTAAGGAACTCTTAAAGTCTAAGAGAAGTCCTATGTCTAAGATGGAGGTTTTGAGAGCTCATTCTAAAAAGGAGATCAACAGCTACCCAATAGGGCTTCGGTTCTACTAAGCAAAGCTTCCTCAATCATTGGAACCACTGGTCCTAAGCTCCAGTGAGGTATGCCATTCAAACTGACCTTTAGCTTAAAATGGTTTGGAGCTTTTTGAAGAAAAGTTGCATTTCATGAGATTTCCACCTTTAGATATCTTCATTTTGCTTCCCTGATGGTGTGGAAATGATTTGATCTCCATTCGAGCTTCGGTGCAACAAATGATGATGGTCTCTCTCTCACCTCGAGAGGCAGATGCATCATCTATTCCACATGATCGGAATGGATGGTCCTGATCAAACCATGCTAGATCTACCGAATTAATCATACTTAATCGCAAGTTTGATTGTGGCCATCCAATCTTTGATCGAACGGCTCACTAGAAAACGCATCTGCCTCCGGCTGACTTAGCTATGTGATGTGACAACTTAAATAACCAATACCATAGCATCATGTGGAAAGCACATCCTGTCAGTGTGTGACATGGCGCCAATAGGATTAGGGCTTCAATTAGGGTTAAATAATCCATTTTTAATGTTGAAACTTCCAAAACTCATAACTAATTGTAAAAAATCTAAAAAATATAAATGAGAGCTCATTCTAAAGGTATTTCAGAGAGGCATCTATTAAAATTATCCTTAATTAATTTTAAGTTCTAATTTTGGCTTAATTAAGGTTTAATTAAAAATTTAATTAGCTTAATTACTCTTTAATTAATCATCAAATTGATTTCAAACTTTCTGAGGATGTTTAGGGGGATGATCTCTGCCTCTCCTATTTTTCTTGGAATTTATTGGTTGTTTAATTAGGAAAATTTATTGATTAAGCCCCAATTACCTTCTTGACTTAATTAAGTGATAATTAAGTATATGAACAATAATTCATTAATTATTTGGACTCCTTAATTACTGTTGACTAGTAAGGAGGCTTAGGTGGATGAGGTATATTAAGGATGAATATAATAAAATACTTTTTTTAGAAAAGGATATTGAAAATAGGTCGATGAGGTATTTTGATAAACTTTTCAATGAAGGATCTAAAAGTACAATTGATTTTAGCAACCTTAATACCTAAACAAAAATAGAGAATTTCATTTTATCATCATATTAGTAAATCAAGTTAGTGAAGCTTTAAAGAAAATGAAATGTGGAAAAGCATAATATTCCAATAGAAGTGTGGAAATGTTTAGAGATCAAGGAATTTCTAGCTTACAAATCTTTTAATGTCATTTTAAAGACTAAAAGATCGAGATGAGTGGAGAAAGAGTTTGTTGGTTCTATATTTAAGAATAAAGGTGATGCACAAGAGTGTGCAAATTATATAGAAGAATTAAGTTAATGTGCCATACATTAAAATTATGGAGAGAGTAATTGAGCATAGGTTATGATGTGATACAAGTTTCTCAATCAGTTTGGTTTCATGCAGTGGATCTACTATGGATGCTATACATTTGTTAAGGGGTTTGATGGAGAAGCATAGAAAGTAAGGAGGATCTACATATGATATTTATTGATTTAGAAAGCTTATGATAAAGTTTCAAGAGATGTTCTTTGGAGAGTTCTAGAATAGAAAGGAGTTAATATTGGTTATATTCAAGTCATTAAGGATATGTATACTAGAGCTGTTACTTGTGTCCAAACACAAGGAGGATTGACAAAATATTTTCCTATTTCAGTTGGATTACATCAAGGATCAGCTTTAAGCCCTTATCTTTTTTACTTTAGTTATGGATGTTCTTACTAGGCATTTACAAGAAGATGTACCTTAGTGTATGCTTTTTGATGATGACATTCTTCTTGTTGATAAGACTAGAGAGGGAGTCCAATAGAAACTTGAATTATGGAGGTCAACTCTAGAGTTTAAAGGTTTTCATTTAAGTAGATCTAAAACTGAATATATGGAGTGTAATTTTAGTTGTAGAAGTTCTAGTGGTAGTGTTGTGCATTAGGTGAACAAGTCATTAATAAGAGTGAGCATTTGGATATTTAGGCTCTATTGTTCAAAATGATGGTGAAATAGATGGAGATGTTATTAGTAGAATTCAAGTTGGATGGTTGAAGTGGAGGAATGCATCGGCCTATTATGTGATAGAAAAGTTCCACCACTTAAATTTTATAAGATGGTGGTAAGACACACCAATGACTTATGGTGCAGAATGTTGGCCAATAAAGAAAGCATAAGACTAAGTTAAGTGTTACGAGATGAGGATGCTTAGGTGGATGAGTGGCTTTACTCTATAGAGAGAGAATGCAAAATGAGTATATTCAGGAAAAAGTTGGAGTAGCTCCAGTGGTAGATAAGATTAGGGAGAGTCACCTTAGATGGTTTGGCCACATAAAACATCGGTCGTCCGATGACCCGATTAGGAGAGTAGATGCATTAGATTTGCCTTATGTTAAGAAAGGTAGAAAGACTTGGTTAAGATGTATAAAAAATGATCTTAGTATACTTGATTTAAATGAGAATTTGACACATAATAGGACATAATGGAGATGAAGGATTCATGTAGCCGACCACCTAGTGGGATTAAGGCTTGTTGTTGTTGTTGTTGTTGTTGTTGTTGTTGTTGCAGTAAGGAGGCTTAGGGAATGAGATTGGGGCTTCTCCCTTAATACTTTCCCTAATTTTTCCTCTCTTTTCAACCAATAAAAATACTAATTAATGATTAATTAATTAATCAATGACTTTATTGGCTAAATTAAAACTCAAATTATATGAATTCATGCTTGATTAAATGGATAACTTATGGAATTTGGGGCCTCTTTTCCAACCTTTTTCCTTAAGTCCATCTCATTTTGAAAAGATAATCAAAAGTTGATAATTAAGAAGAGAAAAATGAATTAATGGATTAATCCTTTGATCGATTAATTTAAACTTTTAATTAAATCTAATTTCCCTAATTAATCCTTGGGTAGTTCTTTAGGTGTTCAATAACCTAAAAGAGAAATTATGGTTAGCTCACATGTATGAAAACCATAAAAGTAATTAAGTGAGTTCCTTAAGCTTAATTAATTAATGATTGTGAGCTAATTGCATTAGCCCCTTTCATTTCATAGGGATCATTGTTATTTACTTTTCAATTTATTTGCATATCATATTAGCTCATAATTTTTAATTAATTACTTAAGGCAACATAGGTAAGGGTTTAAATAATTGATTTAATCCATGCTTAACATAACCAATTCATAAAATCAACCTAATTGCTTTTCTTTAAATTAAATTAATTCACATATGGGGAATGGGATTAGGATTAACAAATTCTTTTCACATTTCTTAAATAAAATAAAACATGAAAAATGGTATTAAGGAACTTTGGTTTGTTTTAAATGATCTTATTTAATATCATTGTCCTTAAGAATTAATTAGATTGAATGGAATTATGTGCTTATGTTCATTTATTTCTTTTATATTAAATGTTGTATATGCCACTTGTAATCATCATTCATCCTTTTCAAAAATTAATTAAATAAAATGACTTATTTTATGTCAAGTTGCAAGTGTTGGCTTAAATTAAAAATATATGTGGCTATTATCACTATTAAATAGAAAATTAATTTTTAAAGTATATAAATCAACTATAACACATAGAGTAATGATAATTATGAGTATTTATAAGCTTGTATGTGCTTACAACTTAGAACATGTGATATGAAGTTCTCTTTTTCTTTTATCTTCATGAATTCACATAAGGATACAAATATTAACAAGTGTATAATTCATTTGAAAAGGACACAACACTTGCTTGGGTTTATTCTTATGTATATCCATGTCAAAATTTAGATAGAATTTTAGCTCACATGTATAAATAAATCAAAATATAATTCTTGCATGGTTGACATTCTTATAGTTGTTTGTACACTCATGAGTATTTAAGAATAACGGGTATATTTAGTCTAGATGCCCGGAGATGCACGACTTTAAGTAGCCCCAAAGAGGTTCCTACCTCATTCTCCTGGTCAAATAATGGAAAAGTACTTGCTTATAACTTTTATACACTTGTGTCTCCATTTGGCTAATGAGTAAAAACCTTACTTTATTCCATATGCATAATTCAAAATAGAAAATATAATTTTTGCATGATTTCCATTCTTATAGTTGTCTGGAGACATCCATGTATTATAGGGTGTATATCTAGTCCGGACACGAGAGGCCTTTAAGTAGCCCCAAAGAGGTTCCTACCTCATTCTCCGTCAAACAATGGTGAGGTACTTGCTTAAATTTCATACATTTGAATGTGTATTTATCTAATGAATGAGAATCCTTTTTTTATAAAAAATCATTCATGCATCCTATATTTAAGTGTGCCAAAACATATGCATAGATATGTTTAGGACTTAATCATATGCATGGTACATATGATGGAAAGAAATCAACAAACATGTGTTGTGTGATAGTAATTAACTCCAATTAATCTTAAGATGCCTTTCTTATTGAATAAGATTATTTAAAGTGAACCTAAACTTAGGAATAATTAAAATATATAATAAGACATTCATTAAAGAGAATTGATTAATTAATATATTTTAGATGTGGCTTAAGGTAGGGATAAAGGAGGGTGATCCTCTCTTTTTTCTCTTTATAACACTTATTAAGTGTAAACCAAGTGAAACAAAAAAAAAACATTAAGTAAAACTTACAAATCAATTAAGCCACTTAAAGTGAAATCATCCTTTCTCACTCTAAAAATTATAACAAAGCCTAGTTAAGACATACCAAATAAGCCTTAATACACACACCTTAAATTAAGTCACCACTTTTAGTCTTATGTTAGGTGCATTGTTTGATGTATGTTTGGTATTATGATGTATTTTTGTAGAATGAATGTTAGGGTATATGTTGCATAAACTAGATGTTAGGCTGTGATTAGCCTAATTATATTTTCTATAGGAGATTGTGCTTAAGGGATGCTTATAATAAATATAAATGCTCTCTTTTGCTGGTTGCTTAACCCCTGAGCATAATCTAAATTAGAACAGGGGGACTTGGATACCCTTGTGCAGGGTGCTAAGTCCAAATTATACATATAATTGCTTGGGTTGTATGGTGTGTTTAGCTAACACTTATCTTACAGGTGTAGTTAGATTTACATTTTCAACTTTTAATGTAATTTTGTATTAGGAATTAGGATTAGTGTTATGGGGGATTAGGATGAGCAGAGGCTAGAAGGCTTTTGTCACGGAGGCCCGATGCCTTGAAGAAAATCTAATTGAGGAATAAAGGAGATATGAAGAATGAAGAAATGAAGACCTCTCATAGCATTTATTTATTTTTAATTATAATTATTCTTCGATATACCGGGTTGTATAAGGGTAGAGCTTCGGCATTTCTCTTTTAGGTTGTATGGTGGTACGATTCATTTATATTATTCTTTATGTTGGGTTTATAAATTGTTTGATATTTTATTTACAATTACAAATTAGAAATAACATGTCTCTTTCTAGTTTCTTCATGTATGGTGATTTAATGTGTGGCCTCTATCCGGTTAGGCTCTTAGGGAAAATTAATTTTTCTACCCTAACTACAACTCATAACTAAATCTTCTAAATAGCTCATAACCTCCTTTAAAGCCTAGGTATTAAATCAAGATAACTACCAAAATTTAGTATCCCTTTAGCTGGATGTTGTTTACTTAATATCATGCATGCCATCTTATTTCACTTTTGCTAAGAGAAGGTTTCCATCCTTGCATGATAGGGGAAGGCTTGACCTTTGAGGGTCTCCCTAGTGGTGGAGAACACCTCTTTCTCTCTGATTTAGCTAATAACCTCATTTTATCATGCATTTTGACATATAAAAATCCTATAGCATTTGTCAAAATGAAGAGTCCAAAATCAAATAAAAATTCAAAAGATTTACATTAGACTAAGTCATTATTCATACCACTCATGCTCTAGTCCCTTAGGGAGTGGGTTTAAGGACTTTAGTTTTTTTTCTAATAATAACATCCTAACCATCTTGCAAAACATATGACTTGACCACATGGTTTTAAAGTGAAAGAGGAGTTAGATGGCTGCCACTCCAGGTGGTTATAAGTCTAGCAGTCAGGTGGTTTACCCGCTCTTGTGTAGGTAAACCATATACCCATCTTCGCTTAGATTTACAATCTGAGATTTATGTTTCCCCTTGGGCTACAAGCATAAGTTCTTACCTCTTAGGCTTTTCCATAATCTTGTATTATGAGATTATAAGTCCTAGCTTTCTAATAAATTTCAACTCAAACATGTAATCCTCCTCAATTTCAAACATATAAAGAAACCATAGGATAGGTTGGAATGCTCACTAGGTGTCCTAGTATCATGGCATTCCCTACTCATCTTCTTTGGCTTGATAAGTCTCTTTTTTTTTATATCCCATTTGATTTTCTAATATACCCAATTTATTGATAGTCTTATCTTTGAAATCTTTAGAAATAATAATTATCTACTTTAATCAAAGTATTCTAAGAATTCACTTTCCATAAGATGTAATTAACTATGGAGGCTTGCCCTATAGGAACTTTAGAACCCAGCTTAAATAAACCCTAGTTTATTCATTCATGTAAAGTTGAGGAAAAATTTTTTTAGTATATTGGAAGAGCCATCATGCCTTAAGTATCCTTATTAGGTGATTAGGTCCATTGTATGGTAGTGATTTTTTATATTTTGAGATAGTACACCCTCAAATCTACGTGGTGTCCCCATACACATAATCAAAAATAAACACCATAACCCTAAAGATAGGATGCCTGCTTGGGAAAGGTGTTGTTGGGGGAGTTAATTCCTAATCCAAAAGCAAAAATATATTTTGTTTGTTTATTATCATGGACCCTGTTGGTATGTGAGGGACTACATTGAGAAGGGGCTATGTCAGCCTTGACCTATCTCAACTTTATTGGATGAAGGGAGAATCTACGCATTCACTGAACACTCCAACCATAGGGGTGTTTACTAGGAATGGGGGATTATCCAATCCAAAAGTAACCTGGGTAGTGTCTAAATGGGGTCGCAAAGGACATGAGCCAAGTTGAGTGCCCGTAGGGGAGGTGGCACTAGGGGCGTTATCCTAATCCTTTAAGAAAAAAGTGCCTTTAAGTATTCAGGGGCCAACTCAAAGAGATAGCGTAGTAGTCATACATCTTTCAAGAGTGGTGTATCCACCGGGTGGGTCACTGTTAGCATAGCGAACACCAACCAACATAAGGTGCCTATCAATGTGCGACAATCAGTCTAGAAAGAAGGCATGTATACTTTCATCTCCCTAAAGCAGAACTGATTATCGAAATAGTCTATCATTGGCTCAATAGGTGCTATCTGGCCTAGGGCTGCCCGTCGGTGTGCAATGGCTATACTTAGGAAGAAAGTGACTTTCATCTTCCAAAGTAGGGACCAGGCAACTCGTTGATGGTGCAATATATCAAACGACCTAAGGGTGACTACTAAGTAGTGAGTCATATGAAGGACTAGACCCGGACTTGAAGCACATAAGAGGAAAGGAGCCACCAAGGCACTTACCCTAATCCTCTACTCAACCAATTCAATTCATGATGGCTAGTTTAAGAAGAAGGCATAACAGACTTACATCCTCTTAAATGAAGTCAATGTAGAGGTAGCTTACCATGCAGTAAGGTCCACCATGCTAATAAGGTGCTCGTCAGTGTGCAGCGGTCAAATTAGGAAAGAAAGCATAGTAGACTTACATCATCCTGAATAAAGGACCACTAGGGTGACATACTAGGTAACATGTCACCCATAGCACTAATGAGTGAGTGCCAGGCATTATCCCACATAAAATTTCAGATAAAAGATGTGTATGTGTGTTTTGTGTGGAAAAAGGAATAACATGTCACTTGAGTTCTCTTACACCTATCCTAAAACACATCGAAGAATGGATGAAATGGTGCCATAGGGGCAATGTGACTCCACCAAGAAAGGATGCCACTCGGGTTCTCTTACACTTAACTTAGTTGTGCTAGTCAAAATAAGATGCCTCTTGGGTTCTCTTACACCTATCCTTATAGCACTAGAGAATTGTGTGTAGTTCGTGTTTGTGTTGATGAAGGATAGGATGTCACTTGGGTTCTCTTACACCTATCCAAAATGCATTGTGGTAGATTCATAGACAAAAATGCTTTCAATTTGAAGAGATTGAATTTGAAATGAAATTTTCATTGATGATAATGACTTTCAAACATAATTTTATGGGTAATATTTCTTTAAGTAGAGCTCATTGATTGGAAGCATCTGATGCTCTCCTTTATGGTGGATGAGTTGATAAGATCCTCCTTGGTAGGCCTTCTCTATGGCAAAAGGTCCTTCCCAAGTGGGTTCAAACTTGCCTC
Organism: Cymbidium sinense; assembly: GCA_021442155.1. Classification (NCBI taxonomy): domain Eukaryota; kingdom Viridiplantae; phylum Streptophyta; class Magnoliopsida; order Asparagales; family Orchidaceae; genus Cymbidium; species Cymbidium sinense. The sequence goes on along the minus strand of JAKCPB010000241.1, from coordinate 134,347 downwards.
TCATCTTGTGGGAAATAATTGGTATCCTTAGAAATAATACAAAATTTTCTACTTGAAAAGCTCTCAGGAAAACCAACCTATTGTGAGCTTGAATCCTTTTAGCTTTGTACTCGAGGTTAGCATGCTTAGCGTCTCTCCTCAAACCTTGAGCTCTTCTAACCATAATTTGGCATTATGTTGTATCTGATCTTGCTACCCACAACTATCCTTAGTGATGAGTTGGACTTCTAATGGTAGAATGGCTTCTAACTCAAATACTAAGGAGAAAGGAGTTGATTGAGTTGGAGGTGGTGGATAAGCCCACAAAGCTTCAACTAATTACTCATGCCATTTAAACTTGTTTATTAGTGTCTTCTTGAGTATTTGAATGAGAGTTTTGTTGAAAGCTTCTATTAGACCATTCACTTTGTAATAGATGGTAGAGTATCACAAATCTATGTGCTCTAGTGAAGTTGATCATGTGCTCTTGAATGCGGTACCATTATGGATATAATTCATGAAACCTCAAACTTATATACAATATGGTTCCTAAAAACTGGAGCACATGGGCTTTGACCTCCAGAGGAATCACCTTTGCCACTTGGAAAGTAATCAATAGTGGAAAGGATGAATTGACCTTTGGAAAAGAATGATTAATTAGACCCATAATATCTAACAGAATGGCCGAGGCCAATGTTGGATGTAGAATGTTGGGTGGTTGGTGGACCACTCCATGCAACATTAGTGATAACGCTTGGCTACATTTATGTAGTCTTTAATCTTGGCCTTCATCTAAAGATTGGGCTCCACATAATCGAGTGTACCTCGTCATGATTTTATGACTTCATGCTTATCTAAATAATGTAACCACATATGATTAAGGTTGGTATAAGGTGCCATTGATGAGAGTGTAGGAAAGGGCTCTCTGCTTCATCAAATGGGCTTGTGACTTCTCTTGAGGTAGTTTGCCTTTAGTTAGATAGTCCATGAATGGTTGCCTCCAATCTAGCTACTCATCTTTTTTGGCGTCATGTCCCCTTCAAGTTTGAATCTCGAATTTTCAATAAGAGATTGGACTTGTCTATTTTAAATCTTTATTGATATGGACTCATCTTTCGAACATGCCAACTCTTTGGCAAGCTTTGCTAGTGCATCCGCTATTGCATTTTCTCCTCATGAGATCTTGTATATGGTAACCTTTGGGATTTGAGCTAATAGCTCCATGATGTATTTGTGATAATGATGGAGTTTAGGCTTAAGAACCTTATATAACCCAGCGATTTGGTTGATGACTCAAATCCCCAAAGATGTAATGTTACGGATGCATAGCATGTAACTCAGACCGATAATTAAAGCCTCATTTCGGCTTCATTATTGTTGATGCAAGGATTGGATAGATGGTATGAGAATCTCATCACATCGCTATAGTTAAGGACTATTCCTACCTTTGACTTTTAAGAGTAGATTATGGTTCTTCTCCTTTTGAGAAAGGCACCATCAAAATACAATTCCCATGATTGCTAGTGTCCCCAAGTTCATGATTTGTTCATCGAGAGATCATCATTAGGTGGAGAATGAAGTGGGTGTGCTCTAGAAGTTACCAATGCTTGTCCTTTCCTTTCAGAGGGGTATGAAAGTAATGTCAAACTATGAGAGAATCAAGGACCATCATGTCAATCGTCCCGATAATGTTAGCTATGTCATGTGATATTATAGTAGATTGACTCTAGAGATCAAGTTGACTTTATGAGAAAGCATATAATGCCATAACTTTTAGGATGCAAAGATTAAAGCTAGGCAATGTTTCTCAATGGGTGGATAATTTGCTTTAGCAAGGATTGGATGAGGACTGAAATAGTAGAGAGCATATTCTCTTTCCCTTCATCATTGGCTTGGGCCAACAAAGTGCCAAGGGAGTCATCCAATGCGTAGTAGAGGATGAATGGCTTTACGGATAAGGGCTACTAGAACTGCGGCATCATCAGGTAGTGCTTGATGTCTTTAAAGGCATGCTGACACTTATCATCCCACTTGAACTTGGCATCCTTTTTGATAAATGCTAAAAATGGTTGGCACCTTCCTAATAGGTTGGATATGAAGCATCTTAGATATGCCAACCACCTTTGAAATAATTTGAGTTGAGTTAGACTTTTAGGGGGTGACATTTCTAGTATCACTTTGATCTACTTTGAATCGATCTTGATTCCGGTGTCGAACAATAAACCCAAGGAACTTCCTTAATGTTACTCCGAATGCACACTTCAGGTGGTTCATTTTGAGGTTAAATTATCTTGACCATTCAAAAACTACTCTTAAGCCAAAGAGGTGGTCTTCCTTTTCTTTACTTTTGACTATGAGATCATCAACAGAACACTCAACTTAATGATGAATGAGTTCACCGAAGATTCAAGTCATAGCCCACTAGTATGTAGCACCGAAAGTTTTAAGGCTTAAAGTCATAACCTTATAGCAATAAATTCTGATGGGGTTCAAAAAATAGTATTTTTTTCATCTTCATGGGCCATCTTAATTTGTTTGTAGCCAGATGAGCCATCCATGAAAGAGAAGACTGCATGAAATGAGGGAATGTCCACCATCAGCTCTGGGATTGGTAGTGGAAATTTGTCATTTAGACATGCCTTATTTAAGTCCCTAAAGTTGACGCATATGCAAATTTGGCCATTCTTCTTCTTAACTGGGACAACATTGGTGAACCGACAAGGTATTTTCCTTCCCTGATGAAGCCAGCGTCAATCAGCTTCTTTAATTTAGAAATGACCTGTTGTTCGATGTCTAATCGTATGCGTCTAGGAGCTTGCTTGATAGGGTTAGCACTCTCTAGTTTGTGGTGCTACATCGAGATTAACTAGGCATCTCTTCATAACTCCATGAAGTAGTACTTAAACTTACAATAGCCTAACTAAGTCATTGGTTTCAGTTTGGTTCAGAGGCTGTAAGTTGGGCGTGGATCTTCTTCGTCCTAAGTTGATTTCTTTAAGTTCATCAATGGTTGATTTAATTTCTTCTTCAAACTTTGGTAGTGCATCCTTGACTTAGAAATCATATAGGTCATCTAATGTTTCAAATGATTGGTGATAACTAGGCATCAATTGTCATCATCGACTTGACCCACTATACCAAATCCTAGTCCTCATCTTGATTAAGAATGTTTACATTTGTCTCTTGAAGTAATATGACACTTTAGACCAAGTATGTGGGATTAATCCCTTCTTTGCTAGATTAAGAACATAAGGCGAGTACTAATCAAAGATAATTGTATTAAATATTTATATGAATCATCCTCAAGTTTTACATCAACTTCTTGACTTGAGGATGATGCTCCCAGAAAGAATCTTTGAGTCTTCACATCTGTGGATGACTTAGGGGCTTCCTTAACTACCAAACCTTAAACTTCTTATGAGAAAAGTGGGGTTGAGAACTAGGCTCTAACCAATGCTTATTTAACATATAGACTTGGATACACTCATGCTTTGCTTTGAGCCCGATCTTCATCCTCAAGCTCAGTGTCACCTCGAAAGGAATATACTACTGAGAAGAGCTGGCTAGTGTGCTAACCATGTAAAACTCATCCTCTGAACTAGATTCTAAGTTTATATGGATAGCAGGTGTACACCTAGTAGCTAGGACATATCTCCTTTTGGGTGGGCAATAAGGAGGTCTTCCATCCCTAGGGCTACCTCTGGATCTACCACTTCCTTTGCTTGGTGGAGGTCGGGTCATCCTAGCCATATGTTGAGAGTAATGAACTATGGGTGGAATATAATCTCAAGCTCTAGTTCCTCCTCCAAGTCTATTTTTCTCCCTTTTATTTTCAATATTATTTTTCTTTTTTCTTTTCTTTTTTATTTTCATTTTCTCTTTCTTTTTATTTTATTTTTTATTTTTTGTGCTTTGGCCAAGTTCACAAGAATAGACTTGTTGATTTTTAAGAGGTAGTAGCATCCTCATATATGCGACCTCATGAATTGTAAATGGCTTGAGATCTCCTTTGATATAGTACTCTATCCCACCTCTCATGAACTTGATGCATTGGTGCAAAGAGGATGTGACCATGTTGTTCTCATGTATCCACGGTCTCCCTAGCAAAGCATTAAAAGATGTATCTGAATCTTTAATGTGAAACTTGGCTTCAGTCTTCCACTCGTCAATATCCATTGGCAACACTATGGAGCCTAAATCCCTCTCTCCTTGCTCATTGAATCCTTTCAACATCATCCTCTCTAAATGAGTTTGGAGATCATCAATCTGGAGATGTCAATCCTCAAGTAGGCAAGGGTCTTTAGACTCATAATGTTGACTGCTGCACCTGGGTCAACCAACACTATGGATAGCGTGAATCTACCCATGTCCACTGTGATGTAGAGGGGATGATTATGTCTTATCATCCCTAAAGTAGTACATTGTGAAAGTGACTCTTGGGACATCCTCAATCATGAGCCTCCTCTCCAATAGCGGTCGAGCTAAGCTAATCTCGATCAAGAAGAGCCTTGATTAGAGATTCCTCAACTCTTTGGATAAGACAAGGCGTCATATATGATTAACTTAGCGAGACAACTTTCTAGGTGAGCTAGAACATTATAATCAACTCGGGTCCACAAGCATATCCATAGGTGGAGCATCCTGGAGGGCTATACTCACTAGAACCAATGACTTGCTCACCCTTTTCGAGGTGCTACCTTAGAGGTAGAACTTTACCACATAGGTTGACTTAGTGACTTCATGTGGAGGTTGGCAAAAGTTCAATGCTCATCGGGTATACCTACCTTCTCCTATGGGACCCTGAGAAGTTGAATCAAGTCAATATCAATGGGTGAACCTGGTTTAAAAGGAAAGTATGATTCTGAATTGGAAGAAAAAGGATTGGAATTATTAGAGTTATTATTATTTTCTAGACTTGGCGAGCTTTCAATAGGAATAAAATTAAGAGCATTAGAAATGTACAAGATGTAAGTTGAATCTATTTTCTTTATTGATTTCTTTTTAGATGGTGGTACATGATAGAAATCAAATAAAGTAAATGGGGTAAGGGTTTTAAATGTCTTGTTGACACTCTATCAAGAAGAACTAGATGAAGTAGTAATTGCAAGTGGAGGGAATGCTAGACTTGATGGTGGTTGAACTATTGCAAGTGGACTATTTACTGCTCGCTAAGCTCCCACTTTCCCCAAGTTGTCTTTGGCAACTTGCAAACCTTCCTTGATGTTGGAGGTTTGAGCTACAGCAGTAAGGAGAGTTTCTTGATCTTAGAAATAATCTTTTTAGAGGTTTAGGATAAGGAAATATTCCAACCATCTTTTATCTTGAGAGGATCACATGTATCCCCAAGGATTACCCTAATAGAACTAGATGGTTGTTCTAATAAGTAATCCTTAAAGATAATTATGACACCCGACTTGTGGCTATGCTCAAGCCAGTCCTTGAAGGTGATGCAATCCTCTAAGACATGGCTAAAGAAAAAAGTTAGGATAATCACTCTTGCCCATTCTCTGGTAGCTAGAAATCAGGCTTCTTTAAGAGGTTCTTAAAGATTTTTTTAACTACCTTTCTCTTGAAAGAATATGGCTTATTTAGTTTGTCTAGAAGAGTAGATGGGTAATAGCTACCGGTGTGGATAGAGTACCACTTGTTGGGTATACTATTGAGGAGGTGGTGGTAATGGGTGAGGCGGCTATGGTGGCATAAGAGAGGTGGTGGTAGAGGCGGTGGATGTGGAGGCAACTGAGCTCTAAGTCTCAACTGAACTCTAACTGGATGTTTCCTCCTGTTAACTAATTCCACTACCACTAGCTTGTTTTCAAAAGCTTCTACTTGTTAGGCTTGACGGTTTTGGAAAGGTAACTATTTGCTTCTCTTGTAGACTAGCCACCTTATTGATTAACTTTTAAATGTTTGATAGTAAATCCCTTGAGCATGAAGGTAACTAGGCCATAAATATTCTTAAAAGAATCTCATGTGTTGATTGATAGATGTTCCATACTCAGTTTTATCACCTCGAATATAATCAATGAGACTTATGGGTTTTATTATACAACAAGATCACCCATAGTCACCCTCTTGAACTGAAATCTCTTAATGAAAAGTTTCTCCAACTCAAATGTCTTTACCAAACCATTGGGTAGTTATACCAATGATGCAATCCTTGAAGACTCTGACAAATAAGTGAAAGAGAAGTGCATCGCTACCACCAGTGTTGTAATATCCGGCTCTAAAGTACACTATATGCTCACGAGGGTTCCAACTACCATAAAAAATCTTGAAAGAAGGTGGCACAAACCCTTTTGGGATACTGAACTGTATCAAATTTTTCTAGTAAATTTATCCTTTGGATTGAATGAAGTATACCCACTTGCCAATGCTTCTCTCACTTGTTGTTCCACCATTTGTTTGTTGTCTCTCACGGTGCTATCTGACCTTTTCTCTTTTCTACCACTCTAATCTTGGAGAGGTACTTTTGGGGGTTCTAAGACATGTGAAGCTTTGATGGCCTCCATGGGTTAGGATGGAATGCATGGTTCTAAAGTGCTAGTATTGCTACTAATAAATCCTCAACCTTCTTCTCCATTGTATGGATTTGATCATCCTTTTTCTAAGTTGTTGGGGGGTGTTGGGTTGAATGGATGACATCATATTCTTCAACCACCACCTTCACATGGTTGGTGGAGGAGGCTTAGTATGACCATGTGGACTTAGAACCCTCAGAAGATCATCGGGTCAAAAGCTACTCTCCCCTCTATGAATAAATGATCATTATTTAGAAGTCATCGTAAAGTAGTCCTCTAAGTTTTTACTTGTGATCTCTACATCTTGGCTAGATAACAGACAGGTGATATGTATGGAATTATGCTTGTCTGAATCTATACAACAAATGCTGCCTACTAACGGTACACCCTCACTGAGAGGATCGACTTCCTTGGGAATTATACTCTTGTCCCCTCCCTCTCTATCATTATTTGTGATGGCACGATGGTGACTTTAGTCCTCCTTCACCTGGGTGGGAGGTCAATGGGAGGCTTCGACCTCACCTTAAAGGTGAGTAGATGGAATCCTTGGGCCATATGATCACCAATGGGGACATCCTCTCCCATCAGATCTGAACCTTGGTAGGAATAGTGGTAGGAGGGACACCTGTGATGGTGGGAGAATGGGCGATGTGATGGGGGTAACACCCCCTTCTGAGCTCTCCTGGTTGGTGGTGGTGAGTACTATACTATTTTGTGTGAAAAGAGACTCTCATGAAATCAATAAGTGCAGGGAGACCTGCATACCTCCATCTCTCCTTACACCCTAAACCTAGAACCAGGATGGCCCTCTCTCTACAAATCTAGGAACTGATGCTCTTTGGGATCACAGACCTCAGATGGAATAATGAACTAGACTCTAAGCATCCATAGGCTTTGCCAACCTGGCGAAGAACTGTTCTGAGGCCAGCATAGGGTTTCCTCCTATGCCTAGCTAATACCTTGTAGCAAGTTGGTGGTGGAGGAAATGCAGCAATTCTCCTAGCGTCCTCCTCTTCATTTGAACCAGAGAGGGGGTGGAATTTACTACCACCCAAGAAAGGGGAGACCTCTTGAGGAGAACCCTCCTCAAAAATATATGATGTGACATCTACCTCTCTGGCCACTCTCTTGTGGTGTCGCTGAATCTTCTTGCTTTTGTTACGATGTTGGGTGTGGGAGTTGGAACCACTCAAGGTAGGAGAGTATCTCCATCTAAGATAGCTTCTCTTTGAGGGGGAGGAGGAGGTAACAACTCACACCAAAAAGTAGGAACAGAAGTAGGGAGCATTGGCACTGATAGGGACCTCACATCCTTTATCTTGAGAGAGGAAACTTGGGGTCAAACTCAACATGGCAGGAGTGGCCTACCACCTCCTTCTTCTAATAGTTACCCTCATAGTAATCCTAACCCCTCATACCAAAGTAAATTAGGTGGGTGGCCTCGGTCATGGTGAGATTGGCTGATCAAGGCCAATCTAGAGGGAAGAGAAAATAAATTTGTTAGTATCCATGACAACTATTGATTGGAGGCAGAACTAACTATGATATCTCGCATGTGAAAATATAACTAAATTAGACTTTGACCTTCATATTTGCCTTCAATCATTGATTTCTGATTTTAATTCAGAATTTGAACCCACACTCAACAAATTTAAGTATGCTAAGTGGGGTTCACTGAATTGGAGTGATTTAGAATTTTGAAGAGAGACTTTGCCATAAGAATTAGTTTTTTCATTTTGGAACCTTCATCCAATAAATTAGGATATGTTGATTGAGGTTCCTCCATTTGGAGAGATTTTGGAGATGATTTTGTTTGCTAATCTTTATTTTGAGATTTTGATTTTGGAGCTTTCACTTATGGGTATGCTAAGAGAGATCTAAGTGCATGTTTGAAGATATTTTGAAAATATCTTTGTTGTTTCTTATGATTGTTTGTCATGTATTTGATTTATTTTGATTTGATAATGGGATATTTACTTAGCAAATTTAGGTATGCTAAGTGAAGCACAATGTGTTTGATTTATTTTGATTTGATTTTGAAAAATGATACCCTTACTAAATAAATTTGCTATATTAAGTAGAACTCAAGTGTGTTTAATATATTTGAAAGTGAGATTCTTACCTAACAAATGTGGTATGTTACGTAAGATCCAAAATATTTGATGTTTTATTTTGATTTGAAAATTGAAACCCTTACATAACAGATTTGTTATGCTAAGTAGGGATCAAGTGTGTTTGTTGCTTTAATTTGAAGTTAGGGCTCTTACTTAACAAATGTGGTATGTTGGGTAAGGTCCAAAAATGTATTTGATTTTCAAAGTGGGATTCTTACCTAACAAATGTAGTATGTTAAGTAAGTATGACTTGGTATTTGTTTCATTTTGAGGTGAACTCTTATTTAACAAATGTGGTATGTTAAATGGAGTTCAATTTGATTTTCATGATAATGTTTGATTTTATAAAAAAGAGATTCTCATTTGGCAAATTTGGGTATGTCAAATGGAATTCATCTGTGTTTAATTTGTTTGTGATTTGAAAAAGAGAACTCTACTTAGAAAATGTGGGTATGTTAAGCATAGTCAATTTGTTTTCATTTTAAAAAGAGAATTCTCATTTGACAAGTTTGGGTGTGTGAAATGGAATTCAAATGTGCATTGATTTTTCATAATTTTGAAAGAAGCACTACTTAGTAAATGTGGGTATGCTAAGTAGGATCCAATTTGTTTTGGTTTTGAAAAGGGGAACTCCACTTAGAAATTTTAGGTATACTAAATAAGTTCAATTATTTGTGTGTAGTTGCTTGAAAATAGAACTCTCATTTGGAAAATTTGTGTATGCCAAATGAGATTTAAAATATATATCTTGACTTTGTGTGTGATATTGCTTTTGAAAAAAGGGGAACTCTTACTTAACAAATTTGAGTATGTTAAGTGAGGTTCAATTATATGTTGATTTTGATTTTAAAAATGGAACTCCATTTAACAAATTTGGGTATGTTAAATGGAGTTGGTTAATTGATTTTATTTTAAGAAATGTGCTTTTTGAAAATATTTGAAAGGCATTTTGTTGATTGTAAATTTGATTTTGATTTTGAAGAGGACCCTCATTTAAACAAACTTAGGTATGTTAAATGAGGTTTGATTTCTTTATTTTAAAGAGATTTGAAAAATGTTATATTTTGCAAACTTCATGTGGAGTGAATTTAAAAATGATTATGTTTAGGAAAAGTGCTTTAGAAAATATTTTGCAAAAGACATTATTTATTTTAGTTTGAGTTTTCTTAAATGTGGGATTAACCTTACCTTACCAAGCTAGTGGTAAAGGGGTTCAAAAAATTTTATTTTGTCATCTCCTTTATTTAGTTAGTTTAGTTTTACTACTGGAGGACCCAATAGGGATTTTAAGACCTACATGGAGTGAGGTCCTAAAACCTAAAGGATGTTGGCTAGCTTTGCTTAAGGATGAAATAAGCTAAGTGCCAACAGAAAGAAAGATACTCTTTGATTATATAATATATAAGTCCACTATTGATGCTTGGAGACAATAATGTCTACTAGAGATGGAGAGAGAATCCTCCCTGAGTCACTAGAAAATTTTGTGTGTTTATTTTTGGAGGTGGGACACCATAGATCTTAGGGGGTATTTATGATTAGCAACATTAAGGTATGATGCACTATCTTAAAGATAGAAATCATCAATAATGGACCTAATCACCTTATTCTCTAGGCATGATGAGTCTTATGTGCCGAGATCTTTCCTACTTTACATGGAAAAGTAATGTAGGGTTTATATTGAGCCAGGTTCCTTAAGTTCCCTATGGAGGCAATCCTCCATAGTTAATTACATAATAAGGAATGTGAATTCCTTATGAATATTCTTGATTAAATTAGAAATTAAGGTCTCCAAAGATTTCAAGGCTATACTATCAAAGGATTATTTGTATTGGAAAATCAAATGGGATTGTTCACAGAGAAAACTTATTATTGAAGCCAAAGAGAATGGATAAGAAATTCTCATGATATTAGTAAGCCTAATGAGCATTCCAATCTATCTTATGGTTGGGCTTTATATGTTTAAAGTTGACATTTTATTAGAAAGCTAGCACTTATAATCCAATAACACAAGATTATGGAAATGCCTAAGAGGTGAGAATTTATGCTAATAGCCTAAAGGAAACAACTACCTCGGATCATAAATCTTGGGAGCTTTAGCATAAGCCAAAGCATGACCTAAGTATAAGAGAAGATGGGTATATGGTTTAGCTCCATAAGAAAGGATAAACTATCCAACTGCTAGGCTTATAACTGCTAAGAGTGGTAGCCAGCTAACTCTTCATACGCTTTAGATTCATGTAGGCAAGTCTTATGAGTTGCAAAATAGCTAGGGTAGGTATTATTTAGATAGAGACTAGAGTCCTTAAACCCACTCTCTAAGAGACTAGAGCATGAGTGGTATGAGTAATGACTTAATCTACAAATGCAAAATCTTTTCAAATTTCATTTCAATTTTGACATTTTATTTTGAAAAAGGTTTTAGGATTTTGATGCCTATATGCATGATGAAAATAGGTTATGGGCCAAATCAACTAGAATAAGGTGTTGTCCACCATAAGGGATGCCCTCGTAGGTCAAGCATTCCCTTATCATGCAAGGATGAAGATCCTTCATGTTCAAGATAGAAAGAATATGAATGCATGTTGTGAGACATTCAACCATTCATCTAAGGGGTTGTTAAATCTTTTAATTATCTTATTTAAAACCTAGGCATTATGGTGAGGTTATGAGTTCTTTTACATTTTAATTGTGAGTTATTAATTGGGGTAGAGAAATTAATTTTATCCTAAGAGCCTAATCGCATCAAGGACACACATTGAAGAACCAAACATATAAGAAACTTAAAAGAAGAATGTTGTTTCTAATGCGCAATCTGAGCACAACATTAAACAATTTTATAAACTACCACAAAAGAATAAAAGGCCAGTGGGTCGGGTTCCTCCATACCCCCCGAAAAGAGAAAATGGGTAGCTGAGCTCTACCATTATACAACCTGGTATATAAAAAAATAATTATAGTTACAAATAATAAATGCTATGGGGGGGTCTTCAAGTCTTCATTATTCATATATCCTTCATTTCATCATATCTTTGCTTCCTTTGATGTGGTAGGCTTTAAGGCATGACATGGCACCCCAGGACTAAGCCTTCTAGCCAATGCTCATCCTAAACCCCCATAGCACTAATCTAATTCTAATGCAAAATTACATTATAAATAAGAAAAGTAAATCTACACACAAACAAGTGTTAGCTAAACATACATATAACCCAAGTAGTTATATTTATAATTTGGACTTAGCAACACGTAATCAAGCCCACTTGTCCTAACTTGGATTATGCTTAGGGGCTTAAGAAACCTATAGAGAGAGCATTTAAATTTATTTTTAGGCAGCCCCTTAAGCATAATCCCTTGCGAAAAATAATGTTAGACTATCAACGGCCTAACATCCAGCCTACAATCCACATTCCTAACATCCAATATATAAAAATTACATCACAAAATAAAATGCAACATCAACCATACGATCAACACATCGAACTAACTTTATTTAGGGTGGTGACCTAGTATTCTAGTGTGTGAAAAAGGGCTTGTGTGTGACAAGACTTTACTAGCTTCTTTAGTTTAAGTTTCAATTTGGAGTTTGAATTTGTTTAATTTTTTTTCCTTTGGGTGGTTTCAATTTAAATGATTTAATGATTTATTTTCCATTTTTATTTCACTTTTATTTGGTTAAAGTGATATTTAGGTTTTCAAGAATGAAGAGAAGAATGAATTCCATTTTTGGATGGAACTCACCATATTCTACATCCTAACTCCTAAAGAGTCTAACTAAGGTCTCTAATTATCTTAATTAGCCTATTTGAATTTATGTGATTGATTTGATTTGATTAAGGTTTATTTGATTTAATTTAGATTTTTAAATTTTGAGGTTTAATCATCGTGTATTTTGATTGATTACTTTTGGATTAGATATTTTGATTTAATTAAATTTTGATTATTAAATATCCTTAATTTTTAATGAAGTTTAACTTTGTTTAAAATTATATATATATTCTAACTGATTAATTTTGGATTTTATGTTTTGATTTAATTAAATTTTGATAATTCAATATCCTTAATATCTAATGCTTTTCTTTTTTTTTGGTTTTAAATTCATATGCTTTTTTTAATTTTGATGTTTGTTTAAATTCATTGATTTTTATTATTTTATTTGAGTTTGATTTGGATTGAGAATGTATTTTAATTTACTTATAATTTATTTGAAGTTTAATGTGTTCTTTTATTTGAATTCCAATTAAGGGTTTAACTTATTAAGTTTAGCCATCTAATTTATATAAATGATTATCTCTTAGCTTAATGATTATTCTCTTATCATAGTTCAATAGGTTTATTATTTTGATTTCATTTTTGTTTAACTTATTTTGATATTGATTGGAATTTGGAGTAATTGGATGTGATTTAATAACTTTAGAGTTTATATTTAATTTTATGTTTATTGAATTTGATTATGATATTTAGAATATGAATTATACAAGTTTTCTCATATTTTTTTTTTGACTTCAATTGTCTATGTTCTAAGGGATGTAAGTTTATATATATATATATATATATATATACATTTATTTATTTTAAAACATGATTTGAATTAGTTATGAATTCCTCCAAAATTTTATTTGAATAACTAATCAAATAAAGCATAGCCAATTGTAATAGTTGAGTTAATTATAATTAAGGATATGTCACATAACAAAATTTTTTTTTGATTTTTAATATCAACATATAAAATATTAAATTAATTTTATAATTGACTTTCATAAATTATGTTCAAACAACTTTTTAAATTTGATTATAATATTTATAATACTATTGGTTTAGTTAATTTTTTTTCTATTTTTATACTATCTTTTACTTAGATTTTATGATAATTTAATTTGCACTTTTTTATTTTGTTTGATCACATATTATGCCTTTTTTTCATTTTGTTTGGAATTCTAAAGATTGATTAACTTTTTTTTTTTTAGATCTGATTAAATTAAATAATACATAAAATAAGGTAAGGTCGATTAATCATGATCATTCGATAAAAAATCAAATGACCCACGAGTTAATCATGGCTTGATAGATGGAATCAAATTACTACGCCGTTTGACCTAATCAAAACTTTTCATTTCAAACACATAAAATAAATAGTTTTGCTTTTGTCTCTAAACTCTCACCAAAAGGATTAAAAAGTAAAGTGCATGGGTTCTAAAGGTTGGATCCTAACGATGCTCGCATTCAACACATCAAACATAAGATCCCTAAGACTTTCTAAGCGTTTAAGATTTATTCCTCATTGGAGCTAATGTCTGGTGGATTCCGACCAAGAGGTGGCTTCATTTAGAAGAAACGAAGCCCTAGTGAGATGCTTGTTGGGTTGGATCAATACTTCAGCTAGCATTCCTTCTCTTTGCTCATATGTTTTGCTTTAAACACCTCCTCACTGATTGAAGATAGTGTTCATTGAATTGGTCAATTTGAACAGCTTTCCTGAGACATGAGGGAGCTTTGCTTGATGTTTCTAGGCTTGTCTCCTCACCAAGTATCCCATAAGCTCACTCACGATTGCTGCTTTCCAGAGCTTTGTCATTCTCATGGACATAACAATTAGAAGCAAGCTGGAGGAATTATCTTCCTTACATGTGCTTGGGATATGTAGACAAGAGTAGTTCAAATTTAGGCCAATGGAGGGAAACCTGGATGGAGAATAGGAGGTAGTGGAATGCAGGCTAGAAGAAGGAAAGGAGATTCAACATATAATGAGATTAAAGTTGTAGACATTTTGTAAGGAAATGTGGAGAAGATCAAGTGTTGGCTGTCTAGTAGAAGAAGAGGGCGAGAGGAGAGAGGATCGATGATGTAGCATGATATTGTTGAACCAAAAATGAGAGGGACAAGAAGAATGCTTGCAACCAAAAAGAGTTTAAAGAGGACTGAATTTTGCATTGAGTTGGAGCGATGAATATTCTCACAGGGTATAGTGCCTCTCAACCTGTGGGCTCGAGGATGAAGGTTGCTTATGGATAAGAGTGTCGGGCATGAGTCTCTAGTTTGGTCTACTCACACAAAGAAAAGAAAGAGAGGTGTTTGGCTAGCCTTTGATTTGATTGAAGGGGAGAAAGAACCAAATTGGCAAGAGGATGATACGCTCCTCACGTGCAGCAGATACAGAGAGTGAAGATGGAATGAGATGCAGGGATGGCTTTGACTGCTCTTACATGAAGGAAGATGAGAGAGAGGTCAGGCTTTTATTAAAATCAACTAACAAGGAAAAGGCTCTAGAAAATTGTCTAAGAAGAAGGAAAAGACTAACAAAAAAATCAACCAACTAAGATTCCAAGGACAACTAAAGTCCTCCAAACCAAACTAAGAAAAAAGCCATAAGCCAACCACAAGAGAACAACCCATCATAAGTAACCAACAAAGGAAGCATCCCCAACAGCCAAGGAAAAGTAGAAAACCAACAAAGCACCACACAACAAAGGTACAAAAAAGCACAATCACCATAGAAAGGTAATAATAGCAGCTAGGCAGGACTAGCCTAAAAACCAAACTTCCACATCAAAGACTAAACTAATAGGAAGCATAATAATAATACAAAATGTGATGAAAATAACGCACAATAGAGTAATCCCAAGAGAATATCCAAACATAAAACAAAGGCAAAAGTATCCATGATAAACAACAAGGCGGGAGGCAACCCCCAAAAAAGTAGTTAAAAAATTCTCCAAAAGAAGGCCTAGAAAGGTAACAACCAACAATAGCTCCCACTAGGAAGGCCACCCATCCAACCTTGAAAACTAGCAAAATGTAATTCAAGTTCAAGAGGAGAGCCAACAAACCAACCAATGCATAAAATAGAATAAAGCCATAACAGAAACAATCTCATCCACAAAATAATCAGAATAATAAGGCAGAGAGAAGATAACCACTGAAAAACCAAACCAAAGGGATAGGAACCACCGGGCAATCACCACCAAGAAAGAGGTCAAAACATAACCCGCTTGACCAAAATATGAAAATAAGTTTAGGGTTTAGGGTTTAGGTTTATGGTTTAAGATTTGGGTTAGGGTTTAGGGTTTAGGAGTTTATTGTGTTTAGGATTTAGGGTTTAAGGTTTTGAGGTTTAGGGTTTAGGGTATACGGTTTAGGGTTTAGGGTTTAGGGTTTACGGTTCAGGGTTGTAAGGTTTAGGGTTGTAGGGGGTTTAGGTAAGTTTAGGGTTTATGGTTTTTGAGGTTTAGGATTTAGGGTTTTGGGGATTAGGGTTTAAGTTTTAGGGTATTTTAGGGTATTTTTAAAAAATTAAGTAAATTGCTAGGTTTAGGTTTATTTATTTTAGTTTATTTTAATTTTTTCTTTTTTTCAAGTTTATTTTTTATTTATCATTATTTTAAGTTTTTTTTATTTTAGTTTATTTTTAAGTTTTATTTCGTTTTATCTATTTTAAGTTTAGGTTTTTTTATTTTAGTTTTTAGGTTTTATTTTTAGGTTTATTTTTTAGGTTTAGATTTTTATTTAGTTTTTATTTTATTTTATTTTAAGTTTATTTTATTTTTATTTTACATTTAGGTTTTATTTTATTTAGGTTTTTTATTTTTAGGTTTATTTTATTTTTTATTTTAGTTTCAGTTTTTATTTATTTTATTTTAGTTTAGTTTTTATTTTTTATTTTATTATATTTTTAGGTTTAGGTTTTAATTTAATTTAATTTTATTTAGGTTTAGGTTTTATTTATTTATTTTATTTTTAGCTTAAATTTAGTTTTGGTTTAACTTTTTAAGAGGGTTTGGGGTTTAGGGTTTAGGGTTTAGGGTTGCAAGCTATTAGGTTGTAGGTTTAGGGTTTAGGGTTTAGGGTAGAGTTTAGAATTAGTTTTAGGCTTTAGGGTTAGTTTTAGGGTTTATTTAGGGTTTAGGGTTTCAGTGAGCCTAGAAGATTGGGATTTATAAAACTAAAACATATTTAAACAAAAATATACAAGATAAAAATAAAAATTTTAAGATTGGGTTTAAACAAGTTTATGTTTGAAATGGAATGTTGTTAAAAAAATACTTGTATTTATCTCTTGGGATTAATTGTTTAGAGTTTAACTCCTAAATCAAAAAACCAAAATTATAAATGAGTACATGAACAAACTTGAAGTATTGTTGTATCTCAAATTAGTAAAAGATTAAACTAATGTTGTTTTTTTAGATAACTAAACAAAGACACACATAAAATTAATTTGCATGTGGCATTTCAACAAACTTGATTTCAAATAATATCAAAATTTGAAATCTTACTTTAAACCCCAAAAACATACCCTAAACCTAAAACTTAAACCCTAAAAAACCAAAAAAAACCCTAAACCCAAACCCAATACTAAACCCTAAACTCTAAACCTAAACCCACAAACCTAAATACCATAAAACCTAAAAGCTTTAACCTAAACTAAATATTTTAACTACAAATGATTAGCATGAATTTCTAATATAAACAAAAGTTGTATGAGCTTTTATATGCCTACACTTCTCAGTTTCATGAGATGTTGAAGGGTAGCTTCTTGTGGTTAATAAGAATCTACTTAGGTTTAGACACTTAATTCCATATGACATCATCTTATTTGAATTATCAATCATATAATTCCTCTTTAATCAAAATTGCCTTAGCTAAACAAAAATTTATATTTTGTGCTTTAAAATGTCTCTAGTAGGATTTCAATGCTTTGAGATTGTGCTCATCTTGGCAAATTAAGACTTAATGCAAAATCAATTGGATTTTTTTTAATTGATCATATTTAGAAAATTTGTTGATAAGTAGTTGTAATAGAATAATCCAAACTCAATATCTATAAGGATTTCCAAAACTATAGCTCTCTACTTTGAGACTCAAACCAACATAATGTGCATAATTTGCATCAACCTCAAAGCAAGAAAGCTCAAGTAAAACTCTTAAGTCAATGCTTAGAAATAGGTGACATAGTGTTGTGAGAGATTTAGGATCTTTGATAGATTTTTTTGACATCTAAATATGATTTAGAGATTTTGGATCAACATAGTATCTATCATCTTTTCTATTTTCTTTATTGGTAGTGTTCTTATTAGATGTATTCATTTGAATTTTATTTAATGGTGGAAAGAATAATTCCTACATTTGATGACATTCTTTCAAGGGCAGAATTTTGATATTATTTGAAATCAAGTTTGTTGAAATGCCACATGCAAATTAATTTTATGTAGTGACTTAAGTTTAGGCTCAAACCTAAACACATTAGTTTAATCTTACTAATTTTAGAGATCAACAATACTTAGTTTGTTCATGTACTCATTTATAATTTTGGTTTTGATTTAGCGAGTTAAACTCTAAACAATTGATCTTAGTAGGATAAATACAAGTATTTTAACAACAATTCCATTTCAAACATGTAACTTGAAAATCTTCCCGACTCTTTATTTATCTTGTATATTTCAATATGTTTAGTTTATAAATCCCATCTTGGCTCCTTTGACCAAAACCTAAATAAACCCACAAAACAAACCCTCTAACAATTCTAAACCATTACAAACCCTAAACCCTAAACCAAATAATAACTTTATAAAACCCCCAAACCCTAAAGAAACTCTTAAAGTTAAAACTAAATTTAAAAATAAAATAAATAAATAAAACTAAACTTAAATAAAATTAAATTAAATTAAAACCTAAACTAAAAAAATATAATAAAATAAAAATAAAACTAAACTAAAATAAAATAAATAAAAATTGAAACTAAAATAAAAAATAAAATAAACCTAAAAATAAAAACCTTAAATAAAATAAAAACTAAACCTAAAATAAAAATAAATTAAACCTAAAATATAATAAAATAAAAACTAAATAAAAACATGAAAATAAAAATAAAACCTAAACCTAAAATAAAATAAAATAAAACAACTAATAAAAATAAACATCAACTTGAACTAAAAATAAATAAAATAAAAAAACTAAAATAATAAAACCTAATAAATATAATAAACAAAAAAAAATAAACCTAAATAAAATAAAAAAATAAGATAAACTAAAATAAATAAAAAAATATAAACCCTACTCTTGGTTTCTCATTAAAACTCTACCCAACCCTACCCACCACTAACCATGACCACCACCTTACCCTACCTCTTCACCTCCCACCCCACATGACCTACCCTACACATTTAAATCCCTACCACTACCCAAATCACATTTTAAATAACCCTTAACTACCACAAACACTATACTAACATATCCTACCCTATCCTAATCTGACCACAAACCACTAACCCAAACCCTTAAACACCAAATCTTCTAATCTACCAAATGTGATCCATTAAAACTCAAATAAAATATAATAATAAAAAATAAACATACTAACATATTAAATAATTAAATAAAATAAAATATAAACTAATGAAAACTAAAATAAAATAAATAAACTAAGTAATAAAATAACCAAAAAATTCCCAATTAAATGAACCAAAAATAAAATAAAATCAAAATTAAATAAAGATAAACAAAATATAAACTTAAAATAACTAAAATAAATAAAAAAAAAAACCTAAAAACTAAAAAAAAAAAACTAAAATAAAAAATAAAATAAACCTAAACTTAATAAATAAAATTTAAAACCTAAATCAAAAATAAACTATAAAAATAATTAAATTAAAATCTAAATCCCAAAATAAAAAATAAAACATAAAAAAATCCAAAAAAAAAACCTAAAAAAATAAAATAAAAAAACTTAAACTTAACCAAAAAAATAAACTAAAATAAAAAACCTAAAACTAAATTAATAAATAATAAAAAATAAAGATAAATAAATAAAATATAATACTAAATGAAAAATAAAATAAATAAATCTAAACATATATTTATAACCCAAATAAACTTACCACTAACCCCACCAAACCCTAAACCCAAATAACACTAAACTAACACTAAACCCAAAAACTAAACTACCACTAAACCTACCATACCACTCATAAACAAATAAACTAAATAAAACTAAAATGGATATATAAAACTTAAATAATAAAATAAAATAAAATAAAATAAAAAAAAATAAAATAAAATAAAACTAAATAAACCAACCTAAATAAAATAAAATAAAATAAACTAATCAAATAATTAAAATAATAAATAAAACTAAATGAATAAAATATAATAAACTAATAAAAACCTAAATAATAAAACTAAACTAAAAATAAATAAATAAATAAAATAAAATAAAAAATAAATAAAACCTAAACTAAAAAATAAAATAAAATAAAAACTAAACTAAAAAAAATTCTAATCTAAAATAAAATAAAATAAAAATAAAATAAACCTAAACTTAAAATAAATAAAATAAATTAAATAAACAAATAAACTAAATAAACCTAAACCTAAAATTATGTAAAACTAAATAAATTAAATAAAAATAAAAAATAAAAAAATAAAACATTAATAAAATAAAATAAAACCAAAATAAATAAAATAAACTAAAATTTAAAACAAAACTAAAATAAAAAAATAAAACTAAACTAAAAATAAAATAAAATAAAACTAAAAAAAGAAATAAACATTAACCTAAATAGAAAATAAAATTATAAAAACTAATGATAAATAAAATAAATAAACTAAACTAAATAAAATAAAATAAATCTAAATAAAAATAAATAATAAAATAGTAAATAAATAAACTATGATACTTAATTTAAAAATAAAATTATAAACAAATAAAAAATAAATAAATAAATCTTAAACCTACTAAATATAAACTAAAAAATAAAAGACTAAACTAAAGAACCCCAGAAAACTAACTAAACTGACCCTAAATAAAATCTGATACAACCTAAACCAACCACTAAACTAAAACCCCAAAACCACAAACCATAAACTAAAACTTCTAACTTAAAACTAAACCCAACTAAACCTATATACTAAATCCTAAACCTAAAAATGTAAACTTAAACTAAATAAAAATAAATAAAATAAAACCTAAAAGATAAACTAAAATAAAAATAAAACTAAATAAAACTAAATAAACTAAAGATAAAAAAAATAAATAAATAAAACTAAAATAAAATAAAAATAAAAAACTAAATAAAATAAAAATAAAACTAACATAGACTATGAAATAAACAATTCATAAAATAAATAAAATAATCTAAATATATAAATAACTTAAACCTAAAATAAACTTAAAATAACAAAATAAACTTAAAAAAAAATAAATAACAAAATAAATACTAAACTAAAATTAAACTAAAATAAATAAACTTAAAATAAAACTAAACCCTAAACTAAATAAATTAAAATAAATTAAAAATAAAACCTAAACTAAAATAAAAAAATTAACCTAAATAAAAAACCTAAAAATAAAAAATAAAAAACTAAACTAAATCTAAAAAATAAAAATAAAATAAAGATAAAATAAATAATAAACCTAAAAAAAAATAAACATAAACCTAAACCAAAATAAACTAAACTAAAATAAAAATAAACTAAAATAAATAAAATATAAAATAAAAATAAACCTAAAAAATAAAATAAACTAAAAATAAAAAATAATACTAAATAAACTAAACCTTAAATAAAAAAAAAAACCCTCTAAATAAAAAAAATAATAAATAAACCTAAAACAAACCTAAACCTTAAACCATAAAAAAATTATAAACCATAAACCCTAAACTAAAACCCAAAATAAAACCACAAACAAATCTTAAACCCTAAACCCTAAAAACTAACCCAAATAAAAAAAAAATACTAAAATAAAACCCTAAACCTAACTAAATCATTAAACCTAAACACCCAGGCCCTATAAACTAAAATGACTAAACTCAAACTAAATAAACTAAACTAATATGACTCCCAAAATAAACCCTAAATAAAACCCTAAACCATAAATACTTATAAACTAAATAAATAAAAATAAATACCTTAAACCTACCTAAACCTACCTAAATAAATAAAAACTACTAAATAAAATAAATAAATAAAATTAAATTAAAATACATAAACAAAACATAAATAAAATAAAACTAAATAAAATAAAATAAAATAAACTTAAATAAATCAAATAAAATCTAAACTAAAAACCTAAAATAATCTAAATAAAAAAATATAAATAAAACCCTAAACTAAAGAACTAACTAAAATAAACAAAATAAAATAAAACTAAACCTATAAAATAAATAAAACCTAAACCAAATAAAATAATAACCCTAAAATAAAATAATAAACTAAAAATAAAACCTAAACCTAAACTAAAAATAAAACCCAATAAACCTAAATAAAACCTAAACCACAAACTCTAACCATAAAAGCTAAAATTTAAAAATAAAAAATGATAAATAAAACCTAAACCAAAATAAAATAAAATAAAATAAAATAAAAACATCTAAAACCTAAACCTCAAGAAAATAAAATAAATAAAACTATAAATAAAATAAATAAAACCTAAACTAAATTAAAAATAAAACTTAAATAAAATAAAAACTAAACATAAAATAAAATAAAATAAACCTAAATAATATAAATAAAACTAAATAAAACCAAAAAATAAAATAAACCTAAAAATAATTTAAAATAAAATAAAATAAATAAATCATAAATTAAAAAAAACCTAAACCTAAAAAATAAAATAAACCTTAACCTAAATTAAAATAAATAATACCTAAAATAAACTAAACCTAAACCTTAACCTAAACCTAAACTAAAAAATAAAATAAAAACTTAAACCTAATCCTAAAAATAAAAAATAAAATCAAAACCTAAAAAATAAAATAAAAATAAAATTAAACTAAATAGTAAACCTAAACCTTAGCCACCTAATAAATAAACTAAAATAAATAAACCTAAAATAAATAAACTAATGAAAATAAAATTAAAAATAAACCTAAAATAAATAATAAAATAAACTAAAATAAATAAAATAAACTAAATGAACCTATTTATTTAATTTTACAAAAAAAAATCTATAAAATAAAAAAACCCTCAACCTTAAACCTAAAACCCTATGGTGACTATTGTGTTTTGGGCTCTTTTGTTTATGCATCTTGTTATAGATCTGGTAAAAATATTCTTTGGGATATGTTGAGGAATTTTGCTATCTTGGTCAACAAACATTGGTTTGTTGGTGGTGATTTCAACACTATTTTATTCTCTTCTGAATGAAGTTATGGTTGCTCTCCCAATATTCATTCCATGGAAGATTTTTCCAATATGATCCTTGATGGTAATTTGCTTGATATGGTCTTTAAGGGGTTCTATACTTGGCAAAACTCTAGACTTTGGTAAGGGTTGAGTGGAACCTTTTAATACTCATTGGATTACTTAGTGGCCTATTACTTCTATTTTTTTATCTTTGATCATGCCCCTCTTCTAGTTTTTATTAAAGATAATTCTAATAGATTAAAAACTCCTCTCCTTTTAGATTTCAGAACATGTGGATTTAACATATTGATTTTTTTGATGTTGTGGCCATTAATTTGAAAGCTTTTTTACATCCTGATAATTTGATTATGGGGTTGAATAGAATTTGGTTTAAACTTGAAAGACTTAAACAAAATTTGCATTGGTGGAACAAGCATTGTTTTAAAAACCTTTTTGTTAATATTAAAAATATGGAAAAATTAGTTTGTGATCTTGAAGTCTATGTTATATAAGATCCTTCTAAGATTAAGGACCTGACTGAGGCAAAAGATAAACTTGTTCACTTCCAAAATATGGAAGAGACTTATAAACTAGCTAGTAAAAATATTACATATGGTGACAAGAATACTAGCTATTTCCATGCTTTAATTAATAAATAGAGAGCTTTATATAATATCCAAAAATTAAAGACAGTAATGTTGATTGGATTACATAGAATAATAATATCATGCAATATGTTATTAATTACTTTAAAAATATGCTTAATAAGAATTTCTCTTATGAAGCTATTTCTAAACCACATTTGATTCCTTCTATTATTACTAATGATGATAATGATTTGCTTACCATTGTACCTAATGAAGATGAAATTTTTAAAGTTCTTAATAGCATGAACATAGATTTTGTTGCTGGTTCGGAGGGTTTTACTACTCAATTTTTTCAAATATGTTGGTTTATCTTTAAAAACTATTTGATTGAGTATGTGATTGATTTTTTAATGGTAATCCTTTTTCCTAGATATTTTTCTAGTACTTCTATTATTCTCATTTCTAAGAAAGATAATCCAGACTATTGGAGTGATTTTATACATGTTAGTCTTTACACCTTCTTAAATAAGTTAATTTCCAAAATGATTACCAACATGCTTAGTCCTTTACTTAATATATCTATCTCTCTCAACTAAACAAGTTTTGTTAGAAGTTGATCTAGTTATGATAATATTTTACTTGCTCAAGAATTAATTCATGATCTTGATGCCAAGAATAGAGGCTGCAACATTCTTTTCAAATTAGATATTACCAAGTGTTTGACAACATCTCTTGGGATTTTCTTTTCCATATTATGAATTTATTTGGTTTTTCTAATAAATTGATTTATTTTATTAGAAATTGTATTAATAAATGCCTAGTTTTTTATTTTGCTTAATGGGAATCCTTGGGTTTCTTTTCCTCTTCTCATGGCTTAAGACAAGGGGATCCTTTATCTCCTACTTTATTTATGATAGCTATTGAGTACTTATCTATGAGCATCGATGATTTATTCTTAAACAATCCTTGTATGTACTACAGAACTCTTGGTGGTCTTCCTGTTTCCCACTTCAGCTTTGCAGATGATTTCATTATTTTTTTCAATTTCTTCTATCATATCAAGAATCTCAAGAATTTTATAAATAAATTTGGTAGAGAAAGTGTCCTTTCTATCAATGATAACAAAAGCTATTTTATCACTTCCTCTCATATCTCCAATAATAAAATTACTCGAAATCTTGCATATCACTAATTTTAAACATAAGCATTTACCTCTAAAGTACTTGGGTGCTCCTTTCTTTAAAGGCTTGGAATGATCCCATCTTTTGATAAGTTAATTCAAAAAAATTTAAATAAAATTTTTGCTTAGGAATTCCATTTGCTTTCCTTTGGTGGTCGGCTCACTATTTTTAAAAGCACTCTCAATTCAATGTCTCTTTATTTGATTCAAATTTTATTTTAGTTTATTTTTTAGGTTTAGGTTTATTTTTTAGTTGAGTTTAATTTTTATTTTTTTTTAGGTTTAGGTTTTATTTTTTTATTTTTTTGGTTTAGGTTTTAATTTTTTTTATCCTAAGAGCCTAATCGTATCCAAGCCACACATTAAATCATTAATTATTTAGGAAACTATGAAAATCACACAGTTTTAATGCATAATGTAAACATAACATCAAATAATTATATAAACTATCATAAAATAATAAAAAGATGATGCAATCGGGTACCACCGCACAACCCGAAGAGAGAAAAGATGGGTAGTTGAGCTCAACCTCTATACAACCTAGAATATGAAAGAATAATTATAATCATATTAAATAGTATGAGGGTCTTTTTTCTTCATATCTTCATTTCTGATTTGGTTCCTTCTTTGATTTGGATGGTGCTTGCTTCAAAGGCATCATAGGGCACCTCCAGATAAAGCCTTTTGGCCACTACTCATCCTAATTACCCATAGCACTAATCCTAATTCCTATTGAAAAAATTACATTTATGTGGGAAAAGTAAATCTAATTATAGCTGCAAAATAAAGGTTAGCTAAATATTCATATAATCCGAAGTAGTTGTATTTATAATTTGAACTTAACACCCCACACATGAGTAACTATGCCCACCTGTCCTAACTTGGATTACGCTTCAAGATTTAAGCAACCAACAAAAAGAGCATTCAAATTTATTTTTAAGCATCCCTTAAACATAATCCCTTGCAGAAAACATGATTAGGCTAATATTGCCCTAACATCCAGTGTATGAAGCATACACCTTAACATCTAATCTAAAATAATACATCATAAAATAAAACATACATCACATCATACACTATCCTAACTTAGTGCTAGAAGTGGTGACTTAATTCTAATGTGTGTATTAAGGATTTTGTGGTAACTCTTGTTAGGCATTAGTGTTGTATTTTATAAGTGTAGAAGGATTCAATTTAATATGAAAGGTTGATTTCACTTGAAGCAGTTTAATTGATTTGAGAATTTTAATTTATGTTTTCTTTTGCTTGTAACATATTTTAGCACACTTAAATGATGAATGTATGTGTATGTTTTGAATTTTTATTTTGTTTGATTGAATTATTTAAACATATTAATTTAAAACTTTATCCAAATTCTAATACAAGAAGGACATAAGAATGAAATTAAATAGGCATGTGCCATTGTTAAACCAGAGAAGTGAGGTAATGAAATGAACTCCTTGGAGCTAGCTAAAGCCTCGTATTCTCGGGATGTCCAAACTATATACCCATTTGCATTCAAACATATGTAAATTAGTATACATGAACATAGGAAGTAAGCTCCAAATCATATGGCTAATTAATTCAACCACTTAGTCAATTATGAATGCATGCAATTATAATGTAAAATGGGATTTTCATTCACAAATCACATATAGATATACATGTACAAAGATATAGGCAAGTACATGTCATTGTTAAATCAGGGAAGTGAGGTAATCAAATGACCTCCTTAGGGATAACTAAAGCCTCGTATTCCTGAGATGTCCAAACTATATATTTTTTTCTTGGACACACATGGATGTATACATAAATGAGGGAAAGAAAACCATGCAAAGAATGTATTTATTTATTGAATAATATATATATATATATATATATATATATATATATATATATGAATTAAAACTCTATCCAAATTCTAATGTTGAAATACATAAGAATGAAATAAAATGGGTACGTGACATTGTTAAACCAGGGAAGTGAGGTAATCAAATGACCTCCTTGGGGCTAGCTAAAGCCACATGTTCTTGGGATGTCCAGACTATATACCCATTACCATTCAATCTTATATAAGTCAACACATGTATAAAGAAAAGAGAACACAATGTTCATACACTTAAGCTATAAGCAAATGCATTTCTTATGTATGTAGCATCATAACACATATTATTATTCATTTATAAGCTTTTGAAAAATACATTTGGATTTAATAGTGATAATAGCCATGCATATTATAAATTATATCAACACATGCAAGCATACATAAAGGAAATCCATTCTGTTTTACTTGACTTTGAAAAGATGGATGCATGAATTCAAATGACATACCAGATTTAACATGATTGGAAAGAAGACAATAAAATATAAGCATGTGATTCATTCAACCAAAGTAGTTCTTAAGGATAATCAAATAAAATAAGATTATTTAAAGCAAACCAAAGATTCTTTATTAATTAAGTTTTAGGTTTGATTTGATTTAAAGAAGAGAAGAGAAATCATCAGTTGTTATTTTAAACCCATTCCCACATTATTGATTTGATTTAGTTTAAGGAAATGTAATTAAGTTGATTTTATGGGTTAATTAAGTTGAAACCTTAATTAGATGAATTAATTACCCTTACCTATGTCTCTTTAAAGTAATTAACTAACTAATTATAAGCCAACATGATACGCAAGGAAAATAAACTTACAATGATCCTAAGAAATAAAAGGGGATTAATGCAATTGGCTCTAGATTAATAGTTAATTAGATTAAGGGACTTAATTAATTGCTCTTATGGTTTTCCCATACATTTGGACTAACCATAATTTCATTAAACTCCTTTAGGTTATTAAACACACCTAAAGATCTACCCCATGATTTAATTAAGAGGGATGTGATTATGATTTCAATTTGATTAAGTGATTTAGTTAATAAGTTAACTCTTAATCAATTTCATTTAAAAAAGGGTGAAATGAATTTAGTGAAAGGGGTCCCAACCCTATTATTTAGTTCACTTACGATTGAACAATGATTAATATACTTAATTAACCAATTTATTACTATTCATGGCATTAAGTAATCATTAATGTACTTCAAAAAGTAGTTAAGGTTTAGTTAATCAATTTTCTTAATTAAGTGAGCAATAAATCCCATGAAAATCATGGGAGGCACAGGTCATCCCATTAAATTAACCCATAAAATTTGGGATTAATTTCTCAAATAATAAGTAGTAATTATTCTAATTAATTTTGTAATTAAACTTTAATTACTGTTCAAAATTAGTGAAGATCTTTTTTAATTAATTCTCCTCTAAAATACTATTAAAATGAATATTTATTTACATTTTTTATTTCTCTATGATTGATTTATGATTTTTAGAAGTTTTAGCCATTAAAAATGATTAGTTATGCCTAATTAAAGCCTAATCCTGTTGGTGCCACATGGCATACTGACACGGTGTTCTTTCCACGTGGTATCATGGGATTGACTACTTAAAACTTATCCGACTTAGCACCTATGTGGCGGCGGTCATGCTTTCTCGTTCACCATCCAATAAGATCAGACATCAACTATAAATCACACAGCTTAATAGGATTAAATCAGATCGATATAACAGATCTGATCACAATCATCCACTTTTATCTCAGGAAATGGATGGTGCATGATCTAACAACACGTGAGTGAGGGAGAATTGATTCCATCCTCCATTGCTCACTTGATCTAAGCTTACCCGAAGTTAGATCAACTCTAAAAGGATCCCACACCTTCATGACATTGATCGAAGGGGATCCAACCATCAAGATCACATGAGATACAAGTTTTCTTCAAAAAGCTCCAAGCCATTTTTGCCTAAGGATCAATTTTGGAAGCATACCTCACTGGAGCTCAAGATTAGTAGATCAAATGATTGAGGAAGCTTCATCTAGTGGAGATGAAGCCTTGTTGAGCAACAATTGGATCAATTCCTTGACGTTCAATGGAAGGATTGATGGAGGTCGACTTTGATCAAGTCCACCTCGATGCTCAAGAAGCTTGGGAGATGATTCTTACTCGCGAGGCCAAGGGAAGCAAGTTTATTTGAGTTTGATGGAGAAATGGAGAAGTTAGGTCAGAAATGGGAGTTTCCTATTTTAGGATGGATGGGAATGGAATTTTCTGATCGAGGAATGAGCTTGGGAGCTTAGGGAATGGCTCTAATGGCTCATCTTGGGTAGCTAGGGTTCTTTGGAATGATTTGTGTGTGTGTGTTTGAGTGGAAATGAGAGGGTGTATACCCCTTTATCTTGAACAAATAATGGGATCAAATTTGGCTTCTAGTGGTCGTCCAACCATCTCAGAGAGTTGTGGGTTATAGGGAGGAGGTGAGGTGGCTCGGCTTGGTTGGTTGAAGGTGTGGAGGTGGGTACCAAGGAAGGATCATGGGTGTCCTATGGGTTTCAAATGCTCTAATGGGAAGGGTGAGTTAATTTCACCTCCCATGGGTCATGGCCGACCCAACCACCCCTTGGGTCAGGTTGGCTAGTGTCTTGAGTTCCTAGGTGGACCATTGGGAGAGTACCAAGTGGCCAAGGAATGGAAATGACCACTTACATGGGTGATTTATCTCATGTGATGCCCTTGACCCAAGGGTAAAATGATCATTTGGCATTGAAAATAATTTGGGAATATTTGAAATGAGGCAAAAGTGGGTTAGCCCTGAATTTCAACTCTATTGGAGTTAATTTGGTTAGGTTTGGCTCAATTTGACTCATTTAGGTCAAATTGGGTCAAGTTCGGTCAAGTGGACCAATTGGTCAAATTCGGTCAAATAAATGGTTGGGTCAAGTTCATATGATCATTTCAGATGTTTTAGTTTAATTGGTTTCGCTTAGTTTGGCTTAGATTTGATTTTGGCTCATTTGAATTCATTTGGGTCATATCTGTAAAATTGACTAGTTTGACCAAATTGGCCAAATTGCCTTGGGTTAGGTTTTGGTTTGGGTTTAGTTAACCAATTTAAGATGATTGTAGGCTTTGATTTTAATTAATTTGGATTTAGTTTTTATTTAAGCTATCTTGAACCTTTAGGTCACTTTGTGCTAGGTAGGTCAATTGGGTTCAATTGGGTCCAATCATGGCTTTGGTCATGTTCAACAATCAATTTGGAATGAACGTGAGCCATTGGTCACAATCAATTTGGTTTTTATTTTGATTTGACCGAATTTTGTCTTTTAGGTCAATTCAGGTCAACTTGGGTCAAGAGGGCCAATTGGGTTATGTTTGAATCAATTGAAGGTCAATTCATATTCAAATATTGATTTTGATTTGACATGAATCATTGGTTTCAAGGGATTTAGCTTAGGTTGCAATTTGGCTAGTTTGGGTTAATATGGGTTAAGGGGTTGACTTGGTCAAATCACCAAGTTGACTTGGTTTGACCAAATTTGAGGCAATTGATCAACCTAGGGTGATCAGTAATCATGATGGGATGTTTTGATGGACTTGGTTCAATCCAATTTGGATAGGATTAGAACTTTGTTCAAATAGGTCAAATTGGCCACTTTAGGTCAAGTGGACCAATTGGGTTTAATTAGCTTTATTTTGGGTTGAGTTTGATTTAGTTGAGTTTATATATATGGATTTGGGATTGATATATAAATTCAATAGCAAGAATAGGATCAAATGGGTTTTGATTCATTTGAACATTTCAAGTTAAAAGGTTAAGTTAGGTTTGACTTGGGTTGATTTTGGTTTGGCTTGATGATTGTAGATTTCATTTATATTTGTGAATATGATTGAAGGTATGATTGATTCATGAGAAAATAAATTGAATTTGGGTTTTGGAATAAAGGAATTTGGCTCATGTGGCTTAAGTTTGGATTGTGATTTAGTTTTGATTTAGTTTTGATGATTTAAAGGTATATTTCATTTAAATTTATGAAGATGTTTGAAAATTTGATTAATTTGTGAGAAAATCAATTGAGTTTGACTTGATTTGGATTAAGATCTAGCTAAGTCCATTGGATTGGTCATATGGCTTAGGAAGGGTTTTGATTTAATTTGATTTAGTTGGATTTTGTTTTGATCATTTGAATATAGATTTGATTTATATTTAGGAAGTTGATTGAAGATATAAATTGATTATGAGAAAATTAGTTTATTTTGGATTGATTTGGATTAAGAGTTGGTTGAGTCCTTGGGATAGTTCTTATGGCTTAGGAAGGGTTTCAAGTTTGGATTTGATCATGGGCTTCAATCATTTGGCTTTGGAATTTGGGATTGGATTTGAATTTGAATTTCATGTTTGAATTGAACTTGAGGTTTGGTTTGAGAAGGTGAACATGGATTGGATTTGGGTTGAAGGGTAGGTAGATTATCCTAATCACAAAGGCATAACCTAATCCTATGGTTAACCCATCTAAGTCTTTAGGCTTAGGTTAAGTGTTTACCTAATTGTTAGAAGTGTCTTTGAACTAGAAAATTCTTAGTGTCTAGAAGACTCCTAAGTCTAAGATGGAAAGATTGAATTCGCACTCCAAAAGTGAGGTCAACAGGCCTTAGGCTCCATAGTGTTGCCCTTGGAGATAGATGATTGGAAGACCAAAGCTAAGTTTCACATTATAGACTCAAATACATCTTTCAACGCTTTGCTTGGGAGACCATGGATACCTCAGGACAACATAGTTCCATCCTCTCTATGTGAAGTTTATGAGAGGTGGGATCTTCTACTGTATCAAAGGAGATCTCAAGTCATTTATAGTTCATGAGGCCAGCATATTGGAGTATGCAGCTTACTACCTCCCTCAAAATCAACAAGTCTATTTTCACAAACTTGGCCAAAGTTTAAAAATATATTCCTGCTATCATGGTTCTGCCCATTCTTAGGGTTTAGGTTTAGGTTTAGGTTTAGGTTTATTAGGTTTTAGGGTTTAAGGTTTAGGTTTATAAGTTTTTAGGGTTTAGGTTTATTTTTTAATTTAGTTAGTTACTTTAGTTTTATGTTTAGGGATTGGGTTTATAGTTAGGTTTATTTTATTTTATTTTAACTCAAATGATTCCATAACGAATATGAAATTACTAAATCAAACAAGACATTATCTTATAATAATAAATAAAATAGGATAAAATAAAATTTAATTAAAAAATTCAAAAAAAAAATTTCATAAAATGATTTAACTCCTAGAGACAATAAAATTTTATTTTATAGAGAAAAAACACGAACAAGATAAAACCCAGACATCATCATTCCTCAGTCTCGGTTCTTCCTTCTTCTCTTCTAGATGGCAGAGAAGTAGTAGTAGCAGGAGTAGCAGAAGCACCAGGCGCAACAACCACATTAAATTTACTAGGACCCTTCAAATACTTCTTAACCTTCTCGGCCTGTGGGTATGTGTAATCATTGGCAATCACGATGGAGAGGACATTCTTGTAAGGGTTGATGAACATGTGGAAAGTAGTAGTGGCTAAGAGAGGGCTAGTGAGAGGCTGATGATGAAAGGCTTTTGATGAGATCATTGAGGTCACTTTCGGGGCGAACCATCATCATGCATAGACTGCATGATAAGGCCATAAAAGAATGGCCTAATCCCAAGCTTAGCGAAGAGAGCATCCTCTGAGGATCCCACTTTATCGCCTTTCTAATCAACTCAACCCAAGGGATAATTTCAATAGCACCCTTGTTCATCTTAGTTGGGATGTTGAGATCCTAGAAGAAAGAATTATGTGAAGGATCCATAGTAATGTTTCCTAGAGAAACCACAACATCAATAGGTGCAACAAGACCAACATAGGCAGGAGCACCAACCTTATTTTTCGGAACCTCTTCGCTAACATCTTTAAGATCACTATAAAAATAAGCTTAATTGGGGTTTAGGGTTTAGGGTTTTAGTGTTTATGCTTTTGGCATTAAGAATTCAGGGTTTTGAGTTTGGGGTTTAGGGTTTTAGGGTTTAGGGTTTAGTGTTAGGGTTGTAGGTTTAGGGTTTACGATTAGGTTTTTTTTAATTTTATTTTTTTTTTTTTATTTTGCTTTTAGGGTTTAGGATTTAGGTTTTAAGTTTAAGGTTCAACTTTTTGTTTAGGGTTTAGGATTTTTGGTTTTTTAATAGAGAATAAAATCAGATTCAACATTTCTTCTTTTTGATTTCATCAACCAAGTAACTCACCATGTTTTCTAAAACATAAGGGGTGACAAAGATAAAAAATGAGCATGCATTAAGCAAATCAAAAACATTAGAAAATTTGAACCATCTATAAAGAAAAGCGGCGGTCAGTCTGGTTCTTCTCTAGTTCCCATTAGAACCACCCCGGCCTCTCAAGTAGTGAGATTCACCATCATATCCCTGATCTCTCCCTCCACCACCACCACGTAGCTCCAGTCCTCCCCACCTCCAGCAGCACAACCTTCTCAAAGCACCTCATATCCACGGCACCTCGGATCCCTCCGCTGATGCTTGCCACCTCCACCTTTGCCTCCATCATTAGATCTGATAAGCTAAGCACTTGGCGGTGATGTTCACCGCCATCAAGGTTTTCCCATTCTTAGGGTTTTGATTTAGGTTTAGGTTTATTAGGGGTTTAGGATTTTTTAATTTATTTAGTTACTTTAAGTTTAGGTTTAGAGTTTGGGGAGTAGGCTTTAAGGTTTTTAGTTTATTTTATTTTAAACTCAAATGATTCCATAACAAATAAGAAATTACTAAATTAAATAAAGCATTATCCTCTAATAGCTAATAGAATAGGAAAAACTAAAATGCAATTCAAAAATTCACAAAAATAGTATTTCATAAATATATTAAACTCCCAGAGATAATAAAATTTAATTTTATAAAAGGACAACAAAGCTTAATCAAACAAGCTAAAACCCATATCATCATCAGATTCCTCAGTAGGCTCTTCCTTCTTCTCTTCCACTACAACATCTGGACCCACAGCAGTAGCAAGAGTAGTAGAAGCATCAGGTGTAGCAGACACATCAAAATTACTAGGATCATTCAAATACTCCTTAATGTTCTCGGACTGCAGACATGTGTAATCAGTGGCAATTATGATAGTGACAACATTCTTGTAAGCATTGATGAACACGTGGGGCGCTACTATAAGGGTGGGATAAGAGAGGGCCAATGAGAGAGAAGTGATCTTTGAAAGGCACAGCGAAAACTTTTGATGAGATCATCTTGATGTCGAGCACCTCAAGACTTAAAGACAACCATCATCATACAGTGGATGATAATGCCATAAGGCATTGCGATGGGGAGAGGGATAAGAGGGAGTGAGAAAGAAGTGAACATTGAAAGGGCTAGAAAACTTTTAGATGAGATCATCTTGGTGAGGTCAAGGCGAAAGTGAACCATCATCAAACACAAATTGAACAACAAGGCCATAAGACAATGGCATAATGCCCAACTTAACGAGCAGAGCAGCCTCTAAGGATCCCACCTTATCACCTTTTCTAATTTGCACAACTAGGGTGATAATTTCAATTGTACCCTTGTTGATCTCAGTTGGGATGTTGAGAACCTGGAAGAAAGAAGTCTGTGAATGATCCAGACTAATGTTTCTTGGAGGAACCACAACATCAATAGGTGTAATAAGACCAACACAGGAAACAACACCAACTTGATATTTCACCACTTCACTAACTTCTTTAAGATCACCTCATAAAATCAGCTCAGTGGTTTAGGGTTTAGGGTTTTATGGTTTTATGATTTTAGGGTTTAGGGTTTCACGGTTTAGGGTATAGGATTTGGGGTTTAGGGTTGTGTGTTTTAGTGTTGTAGGTTTAGGGTTTAAGGTTACTTTTAGGGTTTAGGTTTAGGATTTATGATTTAGGGATTAGGGTTTTTTTTTGAAAATTAAGTAAATAGGTAGGTTTAGGTTTATTTAGTTTATTTTTTCTTTATTTTAGTCTATTTTATTTTTTATTTTTATTTAGGTTTATTTTTTTATTTAGTTTAGTTTATTTATTTTAGCTTTTTTATTTTAGTTAATTTTTTTAGGTTTAGGTTTAGGTTTAGGTTTAGTTTTTAGTTGAGTTTTTTTTTATTTTATTTTTTTGGTTTAGTTATTAGTTTTTATTTTTTTAGGTTTTTTTATTTAGGTTTTTTAATTTTTTTATTTTGGTTTAGGAGGTTTATTTTAGTTTAGGTTTATTTTTAGTTTTTTATTTTATTTTTTATTTAGGTTTAGTTTAGGTTTAATTTTAGGTTTTAGGTTTTATATTTTAGGTTTTTTTAGGTTTATTTTATTTTTTTAGTTTAGTTTTTTATTTTTATTTTATTTTATTTATTTTTTTATTTTTTTTTTATTTTATTTTTTATTTTATTTTATTTTTTATTTATTTTATTTATTTATTTTATTTATTTTTATTCTTAGGTTTAATTTATTTTAGTTTAGTTTTTATTTTTATTTTAATTTATTTTATTTATTTTTTATTTTTTTTTTATATTTAGATTTAATTTAATTTATTTTTATTTATTTTTTAATTTAATTTATTTTAGGTTTTATTTAGTTTAGGTTTTAGATTTTTTTTAAGTTAGTTTTGGGTTAGTTTTAGGATTTAGGTTTAGGGTTTTATTTATTTATTTTTTTATTTATTTATTTGATTTATTTTATTTTATTTAGGTTTAGGGTTTAGGGTTTAGGGTTTTATTTAGGTTTAGGGTTTAGGTTTTAGTTTAGGGTTTAGTTTAGGGTTTTAGGGTTTTAGGGTTTAGGGTTTTATATTTTTTTAGGTTTAATTTTTTAGTTTATTTTTTTATTTATTTATTTTATTTTATTTTTGTTTATTTTATTTTATTTAGTTTTATTTATCTTTATTTTATTTAGTTTTTTTGTTTAGTTTAGGGTTTTATTTTTTTTATTTTTAGGTTTTAATTTTTTTTTTAGGTTTAGGTTATTTTTATTTTAGGTTTAGGTTTAGGTTTTTTTTTTTTTTAGTTTTAGGTTTAGGTTTTATTTTATTTTATTTATTTATTTTTATTAGTTTAGGTTTTGTTTTATTTTAGGTTTATTTTATTTATTTAGTTTTTTTTAGTTTAGGTTTAGGTTTGGTTTTTTATTTATTTTAGTTTATTTTATTTTAGTTTAGGTTAATGTTTATTTTATTTTAGGTTTTTTTTTATTTAGTTTAGGGTTTATTTTTATTTATTTTAGGTTTATTTTTTAGATTTAGGTTTTTATTTATTTATTATTTATATTAGGTTTATTTTATTTATTTTATTTGTTTATTTTTTTTAGGTTTTATTTTTAGGTTTATTTAGTTTATGGTTTATTTTATTTTTTTATTTATTTATTTTATTTTATTTTATTTATTTTATTATATTTTAGAAGTTATATTTAGGTTTATTTTTTATAGGTTTATTTATTTATTTTCTTTAATTTTAGTTTAGGTTTTTATTTATTTATTTTTTGGTTTAGTTTATAGGTTTTATTTTTTAGTTTTAGGATTATTTTTAGATTTTTAGGTTTAGGGTTTAGGTTTTATTAGGTTATTTTTTTAGGATTTTTTTGGGATTAGGGTTTTAAGGTTTTAGGTTTAGGTTTATTTTTTAGGTTTTTTTTAAGTTTTGTTTTTTAGGTTTATTTTATTTTTTAAGTTTATTTTATTTTATTTATTTAAAGGTTTAAGGTTTAAATTTTAGGGTTTAGTGTTGGGTTTAGTTTTTTATAGGTTTAGTTTATTTTGGGTTTTAAGTTTTAGGGTTGTTTTTTTTAGTTTAGTTTAACAAGTTTATTCTTTTTTATTTTAATTTATTTTTTTAGGTTTATTTTATATTAGTTTAATTTTAATTTATTTTAGTTTATTTTATTTTATTTAGGTTAGGTTTTATTTTTTAGGTTTATTTTATTTTTTTTTTAGGTTTAATTTTATTTTATTTTATTTAGTTTTATTTTATTTTATTTATTTAGGTTTAGGTTTAATTTTTTATTTTATTTTATTTTAGTTTAGTTTATTTTATTTATTTAGTTTTTTTTAAGTATTTTAGGTTTATTTTAGTTTAAGTTTAAGTTTTGGTTTTATTTTAGTTTTTTAGTTTAGTTTAGTTTATTTATTTTATTTAGGTTTAAGTTTATTTTATTTTTAAGGTTTAGTTTATTTTATTTTAGTTTAGTTAAGTTTATTTTATTTTATTTTATTTTAATTTTAAAGTTTGGGTTTAATTTTAAGGTTTAATTTTATTTAATTTTAGTTTAGGTTTTAGTTTTAAGTTTAGGTTTAAATGTTTTAAGTTATTTTAGGGTTTTATAAGTTTAGGTTTTTGGTTTTAGTAGGTTTTAGGTTTAGGTTTAGGTTTAGGGTTTAAGGTTGGGTTAGTGTTTAAGGTTTGGGTTAGTTTAGTTGGTTTAGGGTGTTTAGGTTTAAGTGTTTAGGTTTTAAGTTTAGGTTTTAATTTTAAGTTTTAAGGTTTAAGTTGAATTAGGTTATTTTAGGGCTTTTAGTTTTTTGAGTTAGGATTAAATTTAGGGTTTAGGAGTGTTTATTTTAGAAAAGTAAACACACCAAGATTTTTAATTGAATGATTTAAGATAAAAATGAGTTTTTCAAAATAGATATTTAGAGTATTTTACTTTAAAGCATAATTAGCAGCAAGGATATGTATTCTTCTTTTCTTTTATAGCGTTTACCTCTCATGGTGGGATCTATTTATCCTATCTTTTTAGACATTTCCATTTAGGTCCATTGCTTTTTTTGTAACCACGTATTTAACCTCTAGATCCCCCACCTTTGTGATAGGTTTTTTTCTCCACCAGTTTACATGGTTGATGGTGTGTTCTGCCATATCTGAGTTCCATTATTAGGTTTATGTTTAGGATTCAGGTTTTAAAGTTTAGGTTTATTTTTTATTTAGTTACTTTAAGTTTAGGTTTAAGGGGTTATAGGGTTTTTTAGGGTTTAGGGTTTAGAGGTTTAGGGTTTAGGTTTAGTAATTTAGGTTTAGGGTTTTAGGTTTAGTTAGGGTTTAAGGTTTTTGGGGTTTTAGGGTTTAGGGTTTAGTTTAGTTTTAGGGTTTATGGTTGTAGTTTTAGGTTTAGGGTTTTTAAAGTTAAGTGAATATAAGATTTAGGGTTTATTTTATTTTTATTTAGTTTAGTTTATTTATTTTAGGTTTATTTATTTTTATTTATGTTTTTTATTTTAATTTATTTTTTAGGTTTATGTTTAGGTTTAGGTTTATTTTTTAGTTGAGTTTATATTTTATTTTATTTTTTAGGTTTAGCTTTTTTGTGTTTAGGGTTTAGGGTCTATGGTTTATGGTTTAGGGTTTAGGGTTTAGCATTTTTGAGTCTAGGGTTTTAGGTTTTAGGGTTTAGGGTTTAGTGTTAATGTTTAGGCTTTAGGGTTTAGGTTTTTGTGGTTTAGGGTTTAGAGTTTAAGGTTTTGGGATTTGGGTTTCGGGTTTAAGGTTTTAGGGATTACGGGTTTAGGGATGTAGTCTTAGGGTTTAGGGTTGGGGTTTTTTTTTTATTTTTATTTATTTATGTTTAGCGTTTAGGGTTTAGGGTTTAAGTTTCAGGTTTAAGGTTCAAGTTTTAGTTTAGTTCTATTTTTAAATTATGTAAACCAATAGGTTTATGTTTTTTTTAATTTATTTAATTTATTTTTTATTTATTTTAGTTTATTTTATTTTATTTTTATCTAGGTTTATTATTTATTTTAGGTTTACTTATTTTAGTTTAGGGATTTTATTTTAGTTAATTTTTTAGGTTATGGTTTAGGTTTGTGTTTATTTTTTAGTTTAGTTTTATTTTTATTTTATTTTTTTACGTTTAGGTTTTATTTATTTTCTTAGGTTTAGGTTTTTATTTTATTTTTTTAGGTTTAGGTTTTAGGTTTTTAATTTAGGGTTATTTTTAAACTTTATTTTTTTGTTTGAGGTTTAGGTTTATTTTAAGTTAATTTTATTTTATTTAGTTTAGGGTTTAGGTTTAGTTTATTTTAGGTTTAGGTTTATGTTTTATTTATTTTAGTTTAGTTTATTTTAGATTAGGTTTAGGTTTATTTTATTTTGTTTATTTTAGGTTTATGTTTTCTTTAGTGTTAGGTTTAGGTTTTATTTTTTATTTATATTTAGGTTTATTTTTTAGGTTTAGGTCTTAATTTAGTTTTTATTTTATTTTATTTAGTTTTATTTTATTTTTATTTTTCATTTAGTTTTTATTTTATTTAGGTATTTTATTTTTAAGTTTAGGTTAGGTTTTTATTTATTTTATTTTAGTTTAGTTGTATTTTTATTTTATTTTATTTTTATGTTTAAGTTTAGGTTTAGGTTTAGGTTTTAGTTTAGTTATAATTTTATTTTATTTTTTATTTTATTTAGCTCTAGGTTTTTGAATTTATTTTATTTTTAGGTTTTATTTAGTTTAGGTTTAGAGCTTAGGTTTAGGGTTTAGGATTTACGGTTTAGGGTTTTAAGGTTAGGGTTTTAAGTTTTAGTTTAAGTTTAGGGTTTAAGTTTAAATTTATTTATAAGTTTAAAGTTTCCCAGGTTTAGGGTTAAGACTTAGGGTTTAAGATTTTTAGGTTTTAAGGTTTAGGGTTTAGGGTTTAGGGATTTTAGGTTTTAGGGTTTAGAGTTTAGGGTTAGTTTATAGTTTTTGGTTTATGGTTTTTGGGTGTAGGGCTTAGGGTTACAAGTTTAGGTTAGTTAGGAGTTTAGTTTAGTTTAGCATTTTTTTAGAGTTTAAAGGTTTAGTTTAGGGTTTAGGATAGTTTAATGTTTAGGTTTAGGAGTTTATAGTTTTAAGGTTTAAATCAAGGTTTTATTTTGATTAGGGTTTAGGTTTAGTTTGGATTTAGTTTTATTTGAGTTTAGTTTTATTTTATTTAGGGTTTATAGTATTTATTTAGTTTTAGTTTTATTTATTTATTTTTTAGGGTTTAGGGTTTAGGGTTTATAGTTTTGGGTTTGTAGGTTTTAGGAGTTTAGGGTTTAGTTTAGGGTTTAGGGTTTAGGAGTTTAGGAGTTTTAGGTTTAGGGGTTTAGGATGTTTAGGAGTTTATGGTTTAGGGTTTTATGAGGTTTAGGGTTAGGGTTTTTAATTTTTTTTTAATTTAATTTATTTTAATTTCTTAAATGAGGTTTAGGTTTATCTAGTTTATATTTTATATATTTTAGTTTAATTTATTTTTAATTTTTATTTAGTTTTATTTTTATTTTTATTTAGTTTTGTTTACTTTTTTTAGGTTTATTTATTTTACTTTATGCTTTTTATTTTAGTTTATTTTATGGGATTAGGTTGAGCTTTAGCTTTATTTTTTAGTTTAGTTTTATTTTTATTTTTTTGTTTAGGTTTAGGTTTTATTTTTTATTTTTAGGTTTATATTTATGTTTTTATTTTGTTTCTTTAGGTTTAGGTTTTAGGTTATTTTTAGGTTTTATTTTTTTGTTTAGGTTTAAGTTTATTTTTAGTTAATTTTAGATTATTTAGTTTAGGCTAAGTTTAGTTTACTTTAATTTAGGTTTAGGTTTTAATTATTTTAATTTAGCTATCTTTTTTCTAGGTTTAGGTTTGGGATTTTTTTTAGTTTAGCATTTAACTTTTATTTTTTATTTATTTTTAGGTTCAATTTTCTGGTTTATTTTTTTAGGTTTAGGTTTTTGTTAAGTTTTTATTTTATTATATTTTAGGTTTATTTTATGTTTATTTTAGGTTTAGTTTTATTTTATTTAGGTTTTTTATTTTTTGTTTAGTTTAGCTTTTTATTTATTTTGTTTTAGTCTAGTTTTTACTTTTTATTTTATTTTATTTTTTAGGTTTAAGTTTTAGTTTATCTTTTTATTTTTCTTTATTTTGATTTAGGTTTATCTATTAATTTCTTTAAAGGTTTTATTTAGTTTAGAATTAGGTTTTTAGCTTTTTCAGTGTTTAGGATTTAAGGTTTATGATTTAAGGTTAGTCTAGGGTTTAGGGTTTAGAGTTTAGGGTTGTAGGTTTAGGGTTTGGGGTTTAAGGTTTAGGGTTTAGAATTTAGGGTTTATGGTTTATGGTTTAGTGTTTTTAAGGTTTAATGCTCAGGGTTTAGGGTTAAGATTTTAAGATTAGTGTTCAGGTTATAATTTAGGGTTTAGGAGTTTCTATTTTTTTTAACAGAGAATAAATTCACATTCAACATTTCTTATTTTTGATTTTGTCAATCAAGTAACACACCAAGTTTTCTATGACACAAGTGACGACATAAATAAAAAATGAGCACACATAAAGCAAATCAAAAACACTAGAAAACTATAACCGTCTTTATTGTAAAGACATAGTTCCATAAGTAGTAGATCGGATCAACCGTTCTTCAGTTTCCCATGCACCACCCCTCCTGGCGCGGGATCACCATCATATCCCGATCTCTCTCACCTACCACCACCACTTAACCTTATTACTTCTCCCACCTTATCCTTGCTCATGGGACCTCCATATCCAGCATCTCAAATCCCCACCACCACTTTATGCCTCTATTTACGCCTCCAATACTTTATGTTTTGGTTTAGGTTTTGGGCTTTAGGGTTTGGGTTTTAGTGTTTGGGGTTTATGGTTTAGGGGTTAGGGTTAGGGTTTTTGAGTTCTGGTTTAGGGTTTAGGGTTTAAGGCTTAAGGTTTTATGGTTTATGTTTTAAGTTTTTTAGGGTTTAGGGTTTTTATGGTTTTTTAGGGTTTAGGGTTTTGGGTTGTAAGTTTAGGGTTTAGGCTTTAGAGTTTAGAGTTTAGGGTATTGGATTTAGGGTTTAAGGTTATTTTTTAAATTAAGTAAATCGGTAGGTTTAGGTTTTTTTAGAATATTTAGTTTATTTTTAATTTATTTTAGTTTACTTTCTTTTTTGTTTTTATTTAGGATTTTTTTATGTGTATTTAGCTTAGTTTATTTATTTTAGTTTAGGTTTTTTATTTTAGTTTATTTTTTATTTAGGTTTAGGTTTAGGTTTAGGTTTATTTTTTAGTTGAGTGTTATTTTTATTTTATTTTTTAGGTTTCGATTTTATTTTTTATCTTTGGTTTTAGGTTTAGATTTTTATTTTAGTCTTTTACATTTAGGTTTTAGATTTTTATTTTTAGGTTTTAATTTTTAGTATATGTTTAGGTTTATTTTTAGTTTATTTTATTTTATTTAGTTTAGGGTTTAGGTTTAGTTTATTTTAGTTTAGGTTTAGGTTTTGTTTTGTTTTTTTGGTTTAAGATTAGGTTTATTTATTTGCGGTTTAGTTTATTTTAGTTTAGGTTTATGTTTTTTATTTTCTATTTTAGGTTTAAGTTTTTT
This sequence comes from Cymbidium sinense, assembly GCA_021442155.1. Lineage (NCBI taxonomy): Eukaryota > Viridiplantae > Streptophyta > Magnoliopsida > Asparagales > Orchidaceae > Cymbidium > Cymbidium sinense. The sequence goes on along the minus strand of JAKCPB010000241.1, from coordinate 92,647 downwards.
TTATAGTTTAGGTTTAGGTTATATTTATTTATTTATTTTTAGGTTTTTATTTTTTAGGTATTAAGTTTTAGGTTAGTTTTATTTTATTTTACTTTAGGTTAATGTTATTTTTATTTTATATTTAGTTTTTATTTTATTTAGGTTCTCTATTCTTAGGTTTATTTTATTTATTTTAGTTTAGTTTAGGTTTATACTTATTTTATTTTAGTTTATTTTTATTTATTTATTTATTTTTATATTTAAGTTTAGGTTTATATTTTTATTTTATTATTTTATTTTATTTTGGTTTAAGTTCTTTCATTTATTTTATTTTTAGGTTTTATTTAGCTTAGGTTTAGGTTTTTAGGGCTTAGGGTTTGGGGTTTAGGGTTTAGGGTTTAGGATTTTAGGGTTTAAGATTTTAGGGTTTAGGGTTAGGGTTAAAGGTTTTGGGTTTAGGATTTAGTGTTTAGGGTTTACGGGTTAGGGTTTAGGGTTTAAGGTTAATTAAATTTAGGGTTAGTTTAAGGTTAGGGTTTAGGAGGTTTAAACTAAGTTAGTTTAAAGGTTTAGGGTTTAAGTGTTAGTTTAGAATTTAAGTTCAAGGATGAGTGTTAGGGTTGGGGTAGGGTATAGGGTTTAGGGTTTAGAATTTCTAAATTTAGGGCTTAGGTTTTAAAGTTTAAGGTTTAGGGTTTAGGGTTTAGGGTTATAATTTCAAGATTTTGATTTTAGGGTTAGTTTTATTGTTTATCTTTAGATTAAGTACATGTGGGTTTATTTAGTTTATTTAGTATATTTTATTTTTTTATTTTATTTAGGTTTATTTTTTATTTTTATTTAGGTTTATTTAGTTTTATTTTTATTTTATTTTTTAAGTTTCGGTTTTATTTTTTATTTTTAGGTTTTTGTTTAGGTTTATATTTTATTTTTTTAGGTTTAGGTTATAGGTTTTTATTTTAGGTTTTTTTAGGTTTTTTTTATAGTTTAGGATTATGTTTATTTTTAGTTTATTTTATTTTATTTAGTTTAGGTTTTAGGTTTAGTTTATTTTAGCTTTATGTTTTATTTATTTTAGTTTAGGTTTAAGTTTATTTGATTTTATTTATTTTAGGTTTAAGTTTATTTTATTTTAGGGTTTAGGTTTTATTTTTTAATTTCTTTTTAGGTTTTATTTTTTGGTTTATTTTTTTAGGTTTAGTTTTTTTAGTTAGTTTAGTTTTTATTTTATTTAGGTTTTTTAATTTTAGTTTTATTAGTTTTCTAGTTTAGTTTAGGTTTTTCTTTTTTTATTTTTGTTTAGTTTTAAATTTTTCTATTTTATTTGATTTTTAGGTTTAGGTTTATGTTTATGTTTAGGTTTAGGTTTTAGTTTAGTTTTTTATTTTATTTTATTTATTTTATTATATTTTATTTTATTTAGTTTATCTTTTTTTATTTATTTTATTTTTAGGTTTTATTTAATTTAGGCTTAGGCTTTTTGGTTTTAAGGGTTTAGGGTTTAGGGTTTAGGGTTTAGGGTTTAGAGTTTAAAGTTTAGGGTTTAGGTATTTTGGGTTTAGGGTTTACGGTTTATGGTTTAGGATTTAGGGTTTAAGGTGTTAGGATTTATGGTTTAGAGTTTAGGGTTTAGGGTTTAGGGTTAGTTTTAGGGTTTAGGGTTTAGGGTTAGAGTTTTTTATTTTTTTATTTTATTTTTTTATTTAAGGTTTAGGGTTTAGGGTATAAGGTTTTAATGTTTATGGGGTTTTATAGGGTTTGAATTAAGTTTAGGGGTTTAGGATTTAGGGTTTAGGTTTTAGGATTAGGTTCTTATTTAGTTTATTTAGTTTATTTTTCATTTATTTTATTTTATTATTTTAAATTAGGTTTATTTTTTATTTTTATTTAATTTAGTTTATTTATTTTACTGTTTATTTAATTTAGTTTAGGTTTTTTATTTTAGTTTATTTTTTATGTTTAGGATTAGGTTTATGTTTATATTTTAGTTTAGTTTTATTTTATTTTTTAGGTTTAGGTTTTATTTTTTATTTTTAAGTTTAGATTAATGTTTTTATTTTATTTTTTTAGGTTTAGGTTTTAGGCTTTTATTTTAGGTTTTATTTTTTAGTTTAGGTTTAGCTTTATTTTTAGTATATTTTATTTTATCTAGTTTTGGTTTAGGTTTAGGTTTAGGTTTTATTTATTTTAGTTTAGGTTTAGGTTAATTCTATTTTTATTTTAAGTTTAGGTTATTTTTAGTTTAGGGTTTAGGTTTTAGTTTAGTGTTTAGGGTTTTTCATTTTTTTTAGAGAGAGAGCAATTGATTCAACATTTATTCTTTTGATTTCATCAACCAAGTAACACAAGTTTTTTGAGACACAGTGTGACATAGATAAAAAAATTAGCATGCATGAGCAAATCAAAAACCAGATAATAAGCAGTCTCACCTGTAAAACAGTTCATAGACAGTCGGATAGTTCTTGATTTATCCCCATTAGAACAACCTTGGCCTCTCGAATAGCGGGATCCACCATCATATCCCCGATCTCTCTCTGTGCCACCAACACGGTTGTAACCTCCTTTGCTCCTACCACAAACATAACCATCACTACTCTAACTACCCTGCCTCCATATATCGGCACCTCTAGATCCCACCACTTCTTTGCGATGTATCACTCATAGCCTTCCTAGATCTACATAACCACAGTTGTGATGTTCTACAAGGTTTTGCATTTGGAAATAGGTTTAGGTTTATTAGGTTTTAGGGTTTAGGTTCATTTTTAATTTATTTAGTTACTTTAAGTTTAGGATTATGATTTGGGGTTTAGTGTTTAGGGTTTAAGATTATGGTTTAGGGATTTAGGGTTTAGGGTTTTAGGGTTTATGCTTTTAGGGCTTAGGGTTTAGGGTTTAGGGTCAGGGTTTAGTGTTTAATGTTAAGGGTTGTAGGTTTAGGTTTTAGGATTTAGGGTTTAAGGTTTATGGTTTATAGTTGTTTTATTTTAGTTTGTTTAAGTTTAGTTAATTTTAGTTTAAGTTTAAGGTTATTTTATTTTTATTTTAGGTTTAGGTTTTTTTTAGTTTAGGGTTTAGATTTTAATTTTTATTTATTTTTAAGTTATATTTTTAAGTTTATTTTTTTAGGTTTAGGTTTTTATTTAATTTCTATTTTTTATTTTAGGTTTATTTTATTTTAATTTATGTTTAGTTTTTATTTTATTATGGTTTATATTCTTAATTCTATTTTATTTTATTTTTTAGTTTAGATTATGTTTTTATTTATTTATTTAAGTTTTTCATTTATTTATTTATTTAATTTTAGGTTTAGGTTTATGTTTCATTTAGATTTTTTATTTTATTTAATTTTTTTTTATTTAGTTTATTTTTTAGGTTTATTTAGTTTAGGATTAAGTTTTTATTTTTTTTTTTTTTTTTTTTTTTTTTTTTTTTTAGGTTTTAGGAGTTTTAGAGTTTTAGGGTTTAATGTTTAGGGTTTAGGGTTTAGTTTAGAGATTTTGTGTTTAGTTTAGATTGTTTAGGTTTAGGGTTTTAGTGTTTAGGTTACAAGGTTTTAGGTTTAGGGTTTAGGTTATAAGTTCTGAGTTTATTTAAGTTTTAGGTTTGAGTTTTTAGATTTAGGAGTTTAGGGTTTTAGGGTTTTATTAGGTTTAGTGGTTTAGGGGCTTAGTATAGGGTTTAGAGATTTAGGTGAATCTTTAGTTTAGGTTTAGTGTTTAGTGTTTAAGGTTTAGGTTTAAGAGTTTAGGGTTTATGATTTAGAGTTTAGGGTTTTAGGGTTTAAGTTAGCTTAGGTTTAAGTTGGATTTAGGATTAAGGGTTTAATCTTTAGACTTTAGACTTTTAGGAGTTAATAGTTTTATAGTTAGTTTAACTTTAGGGTTTCTGATTTTAGGTTTAAAGTTTAATGGTTAGGGAGTTAGGGTTAGGGTTTGAGTTTGCGTGCATTGTATAGGTTTTAAGTTTATGGTTTTTGTTTTTTAGGGTTTAAGTTTAGGGTTTAGGATTTAGGTTTAAGACTCTGAGTTTAATTAATTTAAATGGTATCATTTTAGGTTTATTTAGTTTAATTTTTATTTATTTTAGTTTATTTTTTATTTTGGTTAATTTTTTTTAATTTAATTTTGTTTGGTTTATTTATTTTAGTTTAGGATTTTTTATTATAGTTTATTTTTTAGGTTTAGGTTTATGTTTATGTTTATTTTTTATTTTTAGTTTTTAGTTTTTATTTTATTTTATTTTTAGCTTAGGATTTATTTTCATTTTAGGTTTAGCTTTAGGTTTTATTTTTTATTTTTGAGGTTTAGGTTTAGGTTTTATTTTAAGTTTATTTTTAAGTTTTATTTTAGTTTAGGTTTAGGTTTATTTTTAGTTAATTTTATTTTATTTAGTTTAGGGTTAAAGTTCTATTTATTTTAGGTTTAGGTTTAGGTTTTACTTATTTTAGTTTAAGTTAAGGTTTATTTTATTTTATTTATTTTAGGTTTAGTTTTTTTTAGTTTATGATTTAAATTTTATATTTTATATTTATTTTTTAGTTTCATTTTTAACTTTATTATCTAGTTTAGGTTTTTATTTTGTTTTTATTCTATTTTATTTAAGGTTTATTTTGTTTTATTTTTCATTTGGGTTTTATTTTATTTAGGTTTTTAATTTTTAGGATTATTTTATTTTTAGTTTAGTTAGTTTTATTAATTTTTATTTTATTTTAGTTTTTTTTTTATTTAATTTTTATTTTATTTTAGGATTTTTAGTTTAGGATTTATTTTTATTTATTTTATTTATTTATTTTAGGTTTAAGGGTTTAGAGGTTTAGGTTTTAGTTTAAGGTTTTAGGTTTAGGGTTTAGGGTTTAGGGTTTAGGGTTTAAGGTTTAGGGTTTTAGGGTTTAGGGTTTATGGATTTACTAAGAGGTTTTATGGTTTAGGTTTGAACTGGTTTTAGGCTTTAGAATTTTAAGGTTTAAGAGTTTTAAGGTTTGGGTTTGAATTTGGGTTTTCTGATTTAGGATTTAGGGTTTAAGATTTAGGAGTTTCTGGTTTAGTTTTAGTGTTTAGGGTTTTATGGTTTAGGGGTTTAGGTTTATTAATTTTAGAGTTTTAGTTTAATTTATAAGGTTTAGTCTTAGTTTGAGTTTATAGTTTAGGAGATTTAAGAGAACAAATTTATTCAACATTTCTTTGTGATTTTACAAAGTGTTGACCTTAAGATAAAGATTAAGCGTGCGCGCCAAAAAATTGCGAGCTGAACTGTAAAGACAGTCTCATTTATCAGACGGTTTTCGCGTGCGAGATTGGATTGACGTTCTTGATTTCTTTGGTTCCCATTAGAACCACCCCGGCCTCTCGAGTAGCGGGATCCTCGGGTCATCATATCCAGATCTCCCTCTACACACCAGCATGGTTTGAAACCTCTTTAGCTCCTTACTAATATAACCACCCTTGACCACCACCTCCATAAACCAACACTTTCTGCTGGAATCCCCACCACCACTGCAACTTACGATCTCATGCATTACGTCTCCACTGCGGATCTACCACTTTGGTGCACAGTTAGTGTGATGTTCTGTTATTAAGATTTTTTACATTCTTGGGATATAGGTTTTAGGTTTAGGTTTATTATTAGGGTTTTAGTTTCATTTTTTAATTTATTTATTGCTTTAGGTTTAGGTTTATGATTTGGGGTTTAGTGTTTAGGGTTTAGGATTTATGATTTAGGGATTTAGGGTTTAGGGTTTTAGGTTTTATCAGGGTTTAGGTTATAGGGTTAGGGTTTTCTTGTTTAATATTAGGGTTGTTGGTTTAGGTTTTAGTTTAGGGTTTAAGGTTTAGGGTTTAGAATTTAGGTTTATAGTTATTTTATTTATTTTATTTTGGATTTAGTTAAATTTTAGTTTTAGTTTAGGTTTATTTAGGTTTATTTTTTAGGTTTAGTTTTTTTTTAGTTTAGGGTTTAGGTTTTAATTTCTATTTATTTTTAAGTTTATTTTTTTAGGTTTAGGTTTTTATTTAATTTTTATTTATTTTATTTTAGGATTATTTTATTTTAATTTATGTTTAGTTTTATTTTATTATGGTTTTAATTCTTAGTTTATTTTATTTTTTTTGTTTAGATTATGTTTTTATTTATTTTATTTAAGTTTTTTCATTTTTTTTATTTTATTTAATTTTTTGGTTTAGGTTTATGTTTTCGTTTATATTTTTATTTTATTTAATTTTTTTCTTTTATTTATTTTATTTTTAGGTTTTATTTAGTTTAGGATTAGGTTTTTAAGTTTTATGCTAGGAGTTTAGGGTTTAGGGTTTAGTGTTTAGTGTTTAAGTTTTAGAGTTTTAGGGTTTTATGTTTTAGGGTGTACAGTTTAGCATTAGGGTTTAGGGTTTAGGGTTTAGGGTTTAGGGTTTAGGAGTTTAAGGTTACAAGTTTAGGGTTTAGGGTTAATAAGGTTTAAGTTTAGGTTTTAAGTTGGGTTTAAGTTCATTAAGTTTGAGTTTGTTTTAGGGTTTTAAGTAGGTGAGCTTAAGGTTTAGTTTAGGAGTTTTAGGTTTAATTTAGGATTTAGATTTAAAGGTAAGATTTAGGTTTAGATTTAATTAGGGTTTAGGTTTAAAGGTTTAAAGTTAACAAGTTTAAGTTAGGAGTCTCGATATATTGATCTCTTTGAAAACTTCAAGATTTTAAATGATTATATGATTTAGACTTTAAGAGTTTAAGAATGAATTTAAAGGTTTTAGGAGTTTTAGGGTTTAAGGTTTAGGGTTTAGTTTAAGGTTTAGGATTTAAGTTTCAGGTTTAGTTAGGGTTTAGTTTAGTTGATTAGGGTTTGGGTTTAGGTTTAGGAGTTTATTTAGAGTTTAAAGATTTTATCACAATTAAAGATAAAACTTATTTAATGTCTTATATTAGTTTATTTTATTTATTTTGCCCAGTTTACTTTTTTTGTTAGGTTTAATTTTATTTAATTTTTGTATGGTTTATTTATTTTAGGTTTAGGTTTTATTATAGTTTATTTTTTGGTTTAAGGTTTATGTTTGTTTCTTTAGTTTAATTTTTATTTTATTTTATTTTTTAACAGTTTATTTTCATTTTAGAGTTTAACTTTAGGTTTTGTTTATTTTTTGGTTTTAGGTTTTAGGGTTTTCTTTTTATTTAGGTTTATTTTTAGTTTTATTTTATTTGGGTTTGCAAGGTTTATTTAGTATTTTATTTATTTTAGTTTAGGGTTAAAGTTTGTTTATTTTCAGTTTAGGTTTTATTTATTTTAGTTTAAGTTTAGGTTTATTTTATTTTATTTATTTTAGGTTTTGGTTTTTTTTTAAGTTTAGGGTTTAGGTTTAATATTATTTATTTATTTTTTAGTTTCATTTTTAACTTTATTATTTGGTTTAGGTTTTTATTTTATTTTTATTCTATTTTATTTTAGGTTTATTTTATTTTATTTTTCATTTGGGTTTTATTTTATTTAGGTTTTTTATTTTTAGGATTATTTTATTTTTTTAGTTTAGTTCTGGTTTTTAATAATTTTATTTTAGTTTAGTTTTTATTTTTTATTTTATTTTATTTTTAGGTTTAGGTTTAAGTTTTAGTTTAGATTTTTATTTTATTTTATTTTATTTAGGTTTAGGTTTTTATTTATTTATTTTATTTTTAGGTTTAAGTTTATAAGGTTTTAGGGATTTTGGTTTAGTGTTTAGGGTTTAGGGTATAGGGTTTTAGGGTTTATGGTTTAGGGTTATGGTTTAAGGTTTAGGTTATAAGGTTTTAGGGTTTAGGATTTAGGGTTTATGCTTTTATGGTTTAGGCCTGGGTAGGGTTTAGGGTTTGAGGTCAGGGTAGGGTTTAAGTTGTGGTTTATGGTTTTAGGATTTAGGTTTAGGGTTTAAGGTTAGAAGTGGTTTGGGTGAGTTTACGAAGGATTTAGTTTAAGATTTAGGGTCTGTTTAGGGTTTTAGTGTGGGTTTTAAGGTTTAGGGTTTTGTTTAGGTTTTAAATTTTATTTTAGTTTAGTTTTATTTTATTTAATTTATATTTAGGTTTAGGTTAGTTTAGGTTTTATCATTTTATTATTTCATTTTATTTATGTTTAGGTTCTTTTATTTATTTTATTTTAGGTTTATTTAGTCACGTTTAGGTTTTAGGTCTAGGGTTTAGGGCCCAGGTTTGAGGTCAATTATTTAGGTTTTAGGGTCATGGTTTTGGATGGTTTAAGTGTGTTTGTGAGGGTTTAGGGGGAGTTTAGGTAAGTGGTTTAGGTGTTTAGTGGTGGCTCAGGGTTGTTAGAGGGTGGGTTTAGGTTAGTTTTAGGGTTATAGGTTTAGGGTTGTAGGTGTAGTGTTTGGCATTGAGGGTTTAGGATTTAGGGTTAAGAAGCTTTTTTTTTAAATTAAGTAAATCGGTAGGTTTAAGATTAGGGTTTAGTGTTTAGGGTTAGTTTTAGGGTTTAGGGTTATGTTTTTTTTTAAATAAATTTTTAATTTAAGATTTAGTGTTTAGGGTTTAGGGTTGTTGGTTTTGGATTTAGGGTTTAGGATTTAAGGTTTAGGATTTAGTGTTTAAAGATTTTTTTTTAAAATTAAGTAAACTAATAGGCTTAGATTTATTTAGTATATTTAGTTTACCTTTTATTTATTTTAGTTTACTTTATTTATTATTTTTATTTAGGTTTATTTTTTTATTTTGATTTAGTATAGTTTATTTATTTTAGGTTTATTTATTTTAGTTTATATTTTTTATCTTTATTTATTTTTTAAGTTTAGATTTATTTTTTAGTTTTGTTTTATTTTTATTTTATTTTTTATTTATTATTTTATGTTTAGGTTTAGGGTTTTATTTTATTTTATTTAGGTTTAGGTTTTAGGTTTTTATTTTAGGTTTATTTTAGGGTTTTATTTTTTAGTTTAGGTTTAGGTTTATTGTTAATTTATTTCATTTTATTTAGTTTAGGTTTAGGTTTAGTTTATTTTAGGTTTAGGTTTGAGTTTTATTTATTTTAGTTTAGTATATTTTTATTTAGCTTTACATTTATTTAATTTAATTTAATTTATTTTTATTTTAGGTAAATGTTTTTTAGTGTAGGGTTTAGGTTTTATTTTTTATATTTTTTTAGGTTTATTTTTTAGCTATATAATTTTATTTAGTTTTTATTTTATTTTATTTTAGGTTTATTTTATTTTTATTTTATGTTTAGTCTTTATTTTATTTAAGTTTTTTATTCTTAGGATTAGGTTTAGGTTTTATTTTAGGTTTTATTTTATTTTATTATTTTATTTATTTTAGGTTGTTTTATTTATTTATTTTTTTTAGGTTTATTTAGTTTAGGTTTAGGTATTTAGGTTTCGTGGTTTAGGGTTTAGGGTTTAAGGTTTAGGGTTTTAGGGTTTAGATTTTAGGGTTTAATGTTTAGGGTTAGGGTTTAGGATTTTTTTTAACTAAAGGATTTAGGGTATAGTCAGTTTAGTTAGTTTAGTTTAATTATTATTATTATGTTTTAGTTCTATTATGTTTATTAGTTTGTTATTAGCTTTTTAAGGTTTAGGTTTATTAGTTTATTTATTATTATTATTTATTATTTTAAATTATTAGCTTTATTTTGGGGTTTATTTAGATTTAGGTTTAATGTTTATTTGGGTTTATTGGGGTTATTATGGTTTAGAGTTTTTAGTTATTAGTTTAGGGTTTATTTTTAGTTTTGGGTTTTATTAGTTTTACTTTATAAGTTTTTAGTTTATTAGTTATTCTTAGGTAGTTAGTTTTTATTAAATTTTTGGGTTCAATTTTAGTTTAGTTTATTAGTTAAAGGGTTTTAGGTTTTAAGTTCTATTTAATTTTAGTTTAGTTACTATTGGGTTTTATTTGTTTGGTTTTATTATTTATTAGTTTATTTTTATTATTATTACAATTATTATTATTATTATTATTATTATTATTATTATTATTAGTAGTTTTAATTAGTTTTTATTAGTTTATTATTTTTATTTTATTAGTTAGTTTAGTTTATTTGTTAGGGTTTAATTGTTTTAGTTTGTTTATTAAGTTTTAGTTATTATCATTTGTTTTCATTATTTTTATTAATTTTAGTTTTTAGGTCTATTATTAGTTTTATAATTATTTAGTTTATTAATTTTATTAATTTTAGTTAATTATTATTATTAGTTATTAGTTTTATTATTATTATTACTTTAGTTTTATTTTATTAGGTTTGGGTTTAGGGTTTAGAGTTAGCTTAGGTAGTGGTGTCAATTCGTGTCGAGTCCGTCCGACCAATTTGACCCACCAATATGGTTGACCTGAACTCGACCCATTTATTAAACGAGTCAAAAACTTCAACCCAAACCCAACCTAACTTCAACCAAATTAACACGACATGACCCGAATGATCTATTTATATATATATATATATATATAGTCAAAATCGAGTTCGTGTGTAAAAATCGTGTCAATTTTAGGTTCTCGGGTCAATTTCAAGTCAAATTTGAGTTGGCAGGTCAAAATCGAGTCAATTTTGAGTTGGTGGGTCAACCAAACCCGACCCGAAAAATAAAACGGGTCAGTTTCTTCAACCCGAACCCAACCTGAAAATTATTCGCATCAACCCAACATAGATTTCTTGATTCAGGTTCATGAAGAGTTATCGTGTTGGGTCAACTTTTGATACCCCTATGCTTAGTGTTTAGGGTTAGATTAGGGTTTAGGGGTTTAGGGTTTAAGTTTCATGGTTTAGGGTTTTAGGGTTTAGGGTTTAAGGTTATTTTATGGTTTATTGTTTAGGGTCTTATGATTTAGGGTTTAGGGTTAGCGTTAAGGTTTAGGGTTTAGGGTTTAGGGCTTAGGGTTGTAGGTTTAGGGTTCTAAGTTTAGGGTTTAGGGTTTAAGGTTTAGGATTTAGTGTTTAAAGTTTAGGGTTTAAGGTTTTTTTTTTTAAATCAAATAAACGATAGGCTTAGGTTTATTTAGTTTATTTTATATTTTTATTTAGGTTTATATTTTATTTTTATTTAATTTAGTTTATTTATTTTATGATAATTTATTTTAGTTTAGGTTTCTTATTTTAGTTTACTTTCTAGGTTTAGGTTTAGGTTTATGTTTCTTTTTTAGTTTAGTTTATTTTTTTTTTTTTTTAGGTTTAGGTTTTATAATTTATTATTAGGTTTAGGGGTTAGGTTTTATTTAGGTTTAGGTTTATGTTTTTATTTTTATTTTTTAGGTTTAGGTTTTAGGCTTTTATTTAAGGTTTATTTTTTAGGTTTTATTTTTTAATTTAGGTTTAGGTTTATTTTTATTTATTTTATTTTATTTAGTTTATGGTTTAGGTTTAGTTTATTTCAGGTTTAGGTTTAGGTTTTATTTATTTTAGTTTAGGTTTAGGTTTTGGTTTATTTTGTTTATTTTAGGTTTAGGTTTTTTTTAGTTTTGGTTATAGGTTTTATTTTTATTTATTTTAAGTTTATTTTTTTAGATTTAGGTTTTTATTTTATTTTTATTTTATTTTATTTCATATTTTTTACGTTTAGGTTTGATTTTATTTAGGTTTTCTATTTTTATGTTATTTTGTTTTTTAGTTTAGTTTAGGTTTTTTTTATTTTAAATCACTAGTTTTATTTTCCTTTATTTCTTTATTTTATTTTAGCTTGCCATATACTTTATTTTATTATATTTCTTTACTCCATTTGCTTTTTATTTATTTTATTTTTAGGATTTATTTTGTTTAGGTTTAGGATTTTAAGTTTAGTGGTTTAGGATTTGTGGCCTAGCTAGTCAGGTTTAGTGGTTTGGGTTTCAGGCCTTTAGGGTCCCAGTGTACGCTTTAGATTGGACTAGGTTCTTAGGGTTTAGGTTGGTTTTATTTATTTATTTATTAAATTAAGTCAATCAAGAGGTTTATGTTTTTTAGTTTATTTTATTTATTTTAGTTAATTTTATTTTTATTTTATTTAGTTTATTTTATTTCATTTAGTTTAGTTTATTTATTTAGGTACATTATTTTAGTTTAGGCTTTTATTATGGTTTATTTTAGGTTTAGTTTAAGTTTAGGTTTAGGTTTACTTTCTTAATTTTATTTTATTATATTTTTTTAAGTTTAGGTTTTATTTTTTATTTTAGATTTATGTTTTATTTTATTTTTTAGTTTTTAGGTTTTAAGTTTTTTAGTTTATTTTTAGGTTTTATCTTTTAGTTTAGGTTTAGTTTATGTTTTATTTATTTTAGCTTCATTATCTCTAGTTTAGTTTAGGGTTATTTTATTTTGTTTTTAGGTTTAGATTTTTTTAGTTTAAGGTTTTATGTTTTATTTTTTCTCTCATTTTGGTTTTATTTTAGGTTTATATTTTAGAATTAGGTTTTATTTAGTTTTATTTTTGCCTATTATTTTATTTTTATTTTCATTTAATTATTATTTTATTTAGGTTTATTATTTTAAGTGTTTTATTTTATTTCAGATTATGTTTACTTACTTTATTCTTTATTTTATTTTATTTTTATTTCTTTATTTCATTTTTTTTTTAGGTTTGTATTTCATTTAGGTTTAGGTTTAGTTTAGGTTTTAGTTTAGGTTTTATTTTATTTTATTTAGTTTAGGTTTTCTATTTAATTGATTTTAGTTTTTAGTTTAGGTTTAGGTTTTGGGGTTTGAGATTTAGGGTTTAGGTTTGAGTTTGGGGTTTAGGGCTCACGATTTAGGGTTTAGGGTTTTAAGGTTTATACCCTGGGTGGGTTTATGCATGCCCTTATGGTTTAGGGTTTAGCTCTGAAGGGTTTAGTGTTTAGGGTTTAGGATTTTTAGTTTAATATTTAGGGTTTAGGTTTAGTAGGTCAGGTTTATTTTAGGTCAGCTTTATGGTTTAGTGTTTAGGGTTTAGGATTTAGGGTCTGGGGTTTTAAGAAAAAAGTAAGCAAACCGTAGGTTTATTTAGTTTTCTTAGTTTATTTTATTTATTTTAGTTTATTTTATTTTTATTTTACTTAAGTTTATTTTCAAATTTATTTAGTATAGTTTATTTATCTTTAGGTATTTATTTATTTTATTTTTTTTATTTGGGTTTATTTTTATTTTTTTATTTAGGTTTAGGTTTTGTGGTTTAGTGGTTTATGGTTTTAACTTTTAAAGTTTTAGGATTTAGGGTCTAGCGTTAGGGTTTAGGGTTTAGGGTTTAGAAGGCTTTTTGTGGCTCAGGCCTGGGCTTTGGGAGTTTAGCATTTCAGTGGTCAGGTCAGGTGTAGCACAAGGTCCGTTTAGTTTATGGTTTTAGGTTGAGTTTAAGGATTTAGGGTTTAGGTTTAAGGTTTAGGGTTTAGGATTTAAGATTTAGGGTTAGAATTGTAGCCAAACCCGGCAGTTTAAAGTTTAGGTCAGTTAAGTTAGTTTTTTTTAAATAAGCAAACCAGTTTAGGATTTAGATTATTTTTAATTTATTTTAGTTTATTTTATTTTAATTTTTAGGTTTATTTTTTTGATTTATCTTTAGTTTATTTATCCAGGTTTATTTATTCAGTTTATTTTAGGTTTAGGTTGGTTTTTTTTAGACATTTTTATTTTTTTCTTAGGTTTTAGATCTTTGGGCATAGGGTTTGGGTGGCTCAGGTCAGAGTGGTTTAGAGTTTATTTTTTAGTATGGTATAGTGTTTAAGTTGGGTTTATATTTTAGGGTTTAGGTTTAGGTTTAGGTTTATGGTTTGTGGTTTAGGGTTTAGGTTTGTAGGTTTGTTTTTGGGTGGTTTAGGGTTGTGGTTTCACGATTTAGGGTTTTAGGGTTTAGGTTTAGTGTTTGTGGTTTAGGGTAGGTGGGGTTTTTTTAGTGTTTAGGGTTTAGTGTTTGGTCTTTTTTTTGAAAGCAAGTACCAAGTAGGTCTCTATCAATTTACATAATTTATTATTTATTTTAGTTTAGTTTATTTTATTTACTAGGTTCTTTAAATTTAATTAGTTTAGTTTATTTTAGTTTTAGTTTTTATCTAGTTTATTTTTAGGTTTATGTTTATTTTAAGTCGAGTTTTATTTTATTTTATCTTTTAGGTTTAAGTTTTTTTAGGTTTAGGGTTTAGGGTTTAAAGTTTAGGAGTTTGGGGGTTATGGTTTAGGTGGTTTAGGTTCCACGTCAATTTAGTTTAGGGTTTTAAATTAGGATTTAGGTTTAGTGGTTTGTTTAGCTTAGGGTTTAGGATTTAGGATATGGGTTTAGATTTTATTTTAATTAAGTAACCCAAGTAGGTTTTAGTTTGGGTTTGGGTTTTAGGGTTTGGGGGTTAAGTTTTGGTTTAGGGTATAGGGTTTAGGGTTTAGGGTTTGGGTTGAGAGTTTAGGGTTAGTTTAGGGTTTAAGGCTTAGGGTTTAGGGTTTAGTGTTTAGGGATTAGTGTTTTGGGGGTTTTTTAGTGTTTAGGGTTTAGGGTTTTTTAGTGTTTAGGGTTTATTTTATTTTGTTTGTTTTAGCTTTAGGTTATTTATTTATTTATTTTGAGGTTTTATTTTAGGTTTATTTTTTAAGTTTAGGTTTTTATTTAGTTTTGATTTTATTTAGGGTTTTGTGCCACCATCCTTCAAGATCTTTGATCGCAGTGGGAACCCATGTTAACACATTGCACACTTTACAATTGGTTGTTGCAACACCTGTGGCAGCAACACACTCCTCTTTCTCCTTTTCGTTAGCAGTCTGTCAGGTGTTGCATTTGATTAATACGCCGAACTGCCCAACGGTTCGGTGAAGACTTTGTTAAGTTGGAGTACCTCTTCATCAAGAGGTTTGCTGGAGCTCAGTAGAGGGTGACTATAGGCGACCTCATTGTAGAAGAACATAAACTCAATGAATCACTTGTTGATTACATTCTCAGGTGATGCAACCTGAGCTTGAAATGCGAACTACAGCTGTCTGAATCACATGCCATTGAGATTCTTCTTGAGAATATCCATGGCCCGGTCGCCTTCATGCTTATGGGCTTTACCGTCAAAATTTTCTAAAAATTAATCAACAAGGTGGCTAGCCTACAGGAGGAAGCCAAACAGTTTCCCTTTCCCGACCAATCATTTAGGCCCAAGCTGCATAAGGTATTTGAGAAGAAGCCAAGGATAGTTGTGTCAGTGGACAGAGGGATGTAGCCACCCAACGTTTAGTATGAGAGACTATGAGCTCAACAACCTCCTTTGCAACCTCCTCTTCCACCACCTCGGCAATCATATCGGCCACCGCAGTCGCCACAATGACCATTTCCACCACATCAGCAGCCTACCCAGTAGCGGTATTCATATCTATCTCTAGGTGGTTACTTTCCACCTACTCTCGCCGATAGATTGAATAAGCCATATTCATTCAAGAGGGAGGTAGTTAGGAAAATATTTAAGAATCTCTTAAACAAAACTTGACATTCAGTTACCAGAGCCTAAGAGGATAGAGGAAGTGGGCAAGAGCGATGATCCTAGCTATTGCCCCTTCCATCGCATGTTAGGCCATGTCTTAGAGGATTGGACTTCTTTTAAGGACTACCTTGAGCACAGCTATAAGCTAGGAGCCATAGTTTACCTTTTTGATCCTACCTATTGTAGTTCTGATCCTTTCCTTTCTGTTTAGAATCAAACTATCCTTCTCTGAATAAATCAGGTTAACCTCTTGGAATTGACTTGGAGCCAACTGACTCTGAGGATCCCATAAGAGAAGTTATAGGTATGTTCAATCAGAAGGTAGAACATTCCACAAGCTCATCAATCCAAGAAGTCATCGAATTCAACTTACACAATGGTAAAGTTCTACCTCCTAAGGTAGCACCTCAGAATAAGGGTAAGCAAGTCATTGGTTCTAGTGAGCAGATAGCCCCTCCAAAGGATGCTCCACCCATGGATATGCTTATGGAGGACCAAGCTAGAGATGATTACAATGTCCTAGCTCATCTTACAAAGTTTTCAACTAAGTAAAGCATATACGACGCCCTTGTCTAATCTAAAGAGATGAAGGAATTTCTAATCAAGGCCTTACTTGATCTAGAGATATACTTAGCTCAATTGATCGCTACTAAAGAGAAGGCATGCCACTCGAAGGACATCTTAGGAGTTAAATTCAGTGATGGAAACTTACTCCTAGGGATGACTCAGCACAATCACCTTTTCACATTAGAGTGGATGTTGGCAGATACAGGCTATCCAAAGTTTTGGTTGACTTAGGTGTACCAGTCAATATTATAAGTCTAAGAACCCTTGCCTACTTGAGGATTGACATATCCAAACTCTAAAAAGAAAGAATGATGTTGATAAGATTCAATGAACAAGATGAGGGTCTTATGTTGTTTATTTTTGGATGTATAGGGGGGGTACTTTTTAAGGTGATCAGGTACTACATTGAGATATGATGTACTACCTCGAAAGATAGAGACATCACTCTACAATGAACCAAATCATGTAATATAGACTCCTAAGACATGATGGGTCTTAGAACGTACTAAAAATTTTTCCCCTACTTTACATGGATGAATAAAGTAGGGTTTATATTAAACTAGGTTCTTAAGTTCCCTACAGAGGCAATCCTTCATAGTTAATTACATCTTAGCAAATAAAATTTCCTAAGAATACTCTCGATTAAAGTAGACAATTATCATCTCCAAACATTTCAAGGTTAGACTATCAAAGGATTAGTTGTATTTGGAAAATCAATTAAAGTTCAAGGAGAAGAATTATTTTTTGAATCTAAATGAAATAAGTAAGAAATGCTCATGATACTAGGAAGCTTAGTGAGCATTCCAATCTATCCTATGGTTGGGATTTATACTTTTGAGGTTGAGGAGATTTATATGTTTTGAGTTAAAATTTTATTAGATTACTAGGGCTTATAATCCACCAACACAAGGTTGTGGGAATGCTTAAGAGGTGAGGATTTATGCTTTTAGCCTTAAGGAAATAGCTATCTCAGTTCCTAAATCATGGGAGCTTTAGTATGAGCTAAAGCATTACATAAATCTAAGCGACAGGTGGACATTAGGGTTTACCTCTACAAGTGAGAATAAATTTTTTGACTTCTGGACTTATAATCGCTTGGAGTGACCGCCAGCTAACTCCTCCTATGATTTTATAACTAAGTAGTCTAGTTTTATGAATTGCAAGATAGCCATGGTAGTATTTAATTAAAAAGAGACAAAGTCCTAATCACACTCCCTATGAGACTAGAGCATGAGTGGTATGAGCATATGACTTAATCTATATATGCAAAATATTTTCAAATTTTTTTCATTTTAGACATCATTTTTGAGAGGCTTTAGGATTTCTTATGCCTAAATGCATGATGAAATAGGTTATGGGTCAAATCAATTAGAAGAAGGTGTTCTCCACCACAAGGGATGCCCTCATAGGTCAAGCATTCCTTTATCATGCAAGGATGTAGATCCTTCATGATCAAGAGAGAAAGAATATGCATGCATGATGTGAAACATACAACCATATAGCTAAGGGGTTGCTAAATCTTTTAATTATCTTATTTACATCTTAGGCTTTATGATGAAGTCATGAGTTGTTTAAAATTTAGTTATGAGTGATTAATTGGGTAGAAAAGTTATTTTTATCCTAAGAGCCAAATCATAGCCACACATTAAAGCATCAATCATTTAAGAAACTATGAAAGGCATGTCATCCTAATGCACGATGTAAACATAACATCAAATAATTATATAAACTATCATAAAAGAATAAATGGTTGGTCCGATTGGGTACCGTCGTACAACCCGAAGAGAGAAAAGATGGGTAGCCGAGCATTACCTTTATACAACCTAGAATATGAATGAATAATTATAATTGTATTAAATGCAATGGGCGTCTTCTTTCTTCATATCTACATTTTTGATTTGGTTCCTTCTTTGATTTCGATGGTGCTTGCTTCAAAGGCTTCATAGGGGACCTTAGGACAAATCCTTCTGGTCATTGGTCATCCTAATTAATTATGTTTTAGGCTTTATAATGAGGTTATGAGTTGTTTAAAATATAGTTATGAGTGATTAATTGGGTAAAAAAGTTATTTTTATCCTAAGAGCTTAATCGCATCCAATCCACACATTAAAGCATCAATCATTTAAGAAACTATGAAAAGCATGCCATCCTGATGCATATTGTAAACATAACATCAAACAATTATATAAACTATCATAAAAGAATAAAAGATGCATATCTGTACGCCGCATAACCCAAGAGAGAAAATATGGGTAGCCACGAGCTCTACCCTTATACAATCACGAGTATGAAAGAATAATTATAATTGTATTAAATGCTATGGGGGTCTTCTTTCTTTGTATCTCCATTTCTGATTTGATTCCTTCTTTGATTCAGATGGTGCTTGCTTCAAAAGCATCATAGGGCACTCTAGGACAAAGCCTTCTCGCCATTGCTCATCTTAATGCCCGATAGCACTAATCCTAATTCCAATTATAAAAATTACATTTATGTTGGAAAGTAAATCTAACTACACTTACAAAATAAAGGTTAGCTAAATATACATATAATCCTAAGAAATTATATTTATAATTTAGACTTAGCACCTACACATGGGTAACTAAGCCCACCTATCCTAACTTGGATTATGCTTAAGGATTTAAAAAACTTATGAAAAGAGCATTCACATTTATTTTTAAGATCCCTTAAGCATAATCCCTTACAAAAAACATGATTAAGCTAATATTGGCCTATCATCTAGTCTATAAAGCATATACCTAACATCCAATCTAAAATAGTACATCATAAAACAAAACACACATCACATCATACACCCTAACTTAGAGCTATAAGTGGTGACTTAATTCTATTGTGTATATTAAGCCTTGTGTGTTTCATCTTGTCAGGCATTAGTGTTGTATTTTCAAAGTGTGGAAGGATTCAATTTAAGATGAAAGGTTGATTTCACTTGAAGTAGTTAATTTGATTTGAGAATTTTAATTTGTGTTTTCTTTCATTTCATTTGATTACACTTAGCAACTAAGTGTTATAAAGAGAGTAAAAGAGGATTGCCCTGTTTCATCTCTACCTTAAGTCACTTTCTAAAGTATATTAATTTGATTTAGTTCTCTTTAATTATTAAATGATTTAATAAATCTTAAGTTTAGGTTCACTTTAAATAATCCTATTCAAAATGAAAGGCATCTTAAGTTTAATTTAATCGAATTACTACCACATGACATATATTAAATCATTCCTTTCCATCACATGTAACATGCATATGATTTAATCCTAAGTGTATCTATACATGCAATATATTTTAGCACACTTAAATAATGAATGTGTGTATATTTAGAATATATATTTTATTTGATTAAATTATTTAGACATATTAATTTAAAACATTATCCAAATTCCTATACCAAAAGGACAAAAGAATGAAATTAAATAGGCATGTGGCATTGTTAAACTAGGGAAGTGAAGTGATCAAATGACCTCCTTCGAGCTAGCTAAAGCTTTGTATTCTCGGGATGTCTAGACTATATACCCATTTTCATTCAAATATATGTAAATTCGTATACATAAACATAGGAAGTAAGCTCAAAATTATATGGCAAGTTAATTCAACCACTTAGCCAATTATGAATGCATGCAATTTTAGTGTAAAATGGGAATCTCATTTACTAATCACAAATACATATACATGTACAAAGATATAGGAAAGTATGTGTCGTTGTTAAACCAAGGAAGTGAGGTAATCAAATGACCTCCTTGGGGCTAACTAAAGCCTCGTATTCCCGAGATATCCAGACTATATACTTACTTTTCTTTGACACATGGATGTATACATGAATGAGTAAAATTATGCAAAGATTGTATATTTTTTTTTTGATTGAATCATTTATATATATGATTTAAACCTTTATCCAAATTCTAATGTTGAAATACATAAGAATGAAATCAAATGGGTACGTGCCATTATTAAACCAAAGAAATGAGGTAATCAAATGACCTCCTTGGGGCTAGCTAAAGCCTCGTGTTCCTGGATGTCCAGAGTACATACCCATTACCATTCAATCTTATATAAATCAACACATTAATAGAGGAAAGAGAACTCAACATTCTTACACTTAAGCTATAAGCACATGCATTTCTTATGTATTTATAATTGGCATCATAACACATATTATTATTAATTTATAAGCTTTTGAAAATTACATTTGGTTTTAATAGTTATAATATCCATGCATATATTAAATTAAATCAACACATGCAAGCTTTAGTGTTACATAAAGGAAATCCATTTTATTTTAGTTGATTTTGAAAATATGGATGCATGAATTCAAATGACATAACAAATTTAACTTGATTGGAAAGAGGAAAAATCAAATATTAGCATGTGATTCATTCAACCAAACTAGTTCTTAAAAAAAAATCTAATCAAATAAGATTATTTAAATCAAACCAAAGCTTCTTTATTAATTAAGTTTTGGATGTGATTTGATTTAAAGCGGAGAACAAAAATCATTAACTTGTTATTTTAAACCCATTAGTGAATTGATTTAATTAAAGAAAATGTAATTAAGTTGATTTTGTGGGATAATCTAAGAAATGTAATAAAATCAAATATTAGCATGTTAATTAAGTTGATTTTTAGGTTTTATTTTTAGTTTAGGTTTAGGTTTTTTTGGTTTTTTTATTTAGCTTAGGATTAGTTTTAAGTTTAGTTTATTTTAGGTTTAGGTTTAGGTTTAGGTTTTTTTTTTATTTTTTTTGTTTTAGGTTTAGGTTTTTTTTTAGTTTAGGGTTTAGGTTTTTATTTTATTTTATTTTATTTTTGTTTAGGTTTAAGTTTTATTTATTTATTTTATTTTTAGGTTTTATTTAGTTTAGGTTTAGGTTTTGGTTTAGGGTTTAGGGAGAGTTTAGTTTAGGCACAGGTTAGTTTAGGGTTAGAGTTAAGTGGTGGATTTAGGGTTTAAGGTTTAGGTTTAGGATTTAGGAGTTTTTTTTAAAAAAAATAACCGGAGGTTTATTTAGTTTATTTAGCTTTATTTTATTTAATTTTGATTATTTTATTTTATTTTATTAGGTTTTATTTTATTTAGTTTGGATTTATTTTAGGTTTATTTATTTTAGTTTAGATTTTTATTTTATTTATTTTCTAAGTTTAGTTTTATTTTATGTTCATTTTAGTTTAGTTTTATTTTATTTTATTTTTTAGGTTTAGGTTTAGGTTTATGTTTGGGGTTTAGAGTTAGGGTTTAGGGTTAGGGTTAGGTTTTTTTTAGTTTTATTTTATTTTTAAAAAATTAATACCAAGATGTAGGTTTATTTAGTTTATTTTTATTTATTTTAATTTATTTTATTTTTTATTTTATTTAGTTTAGTTTATTTATTTTAGGTTTATTTATTTTATTTTTGGTTTTTTATTTTATTTATTTTTTTAGTAGTTTTTAGGTTTATTTTTTTATTTAGTTTTATTTTATTTTATTTTTTAGATTAGGTTTAGGTTTTTATTTTATTTTAGGTTTAGGTTTAGGTTTTATTTTAGGTTTAGTTTTAGGTTTTAATTTAGGTTATTTTAGTTTTAGTTTATTTAATTTAGTTTAGGTTTAGTTTAAGTTTAGGTTTAGGTTTTATTTTATTAATTTAGTTTATTTTGTTTAGGTTTAGGTTTATTTTATGTTTTATTTTTTTATGTTTAATGTTTTTTAGTTTATTTATACTTTTCTATTTATTTTTAGGTTTTATTTTTAGGTATATTTTTAGGTTTAGGTTTTCACTTAGTTTTTAATTTATTTTATTTTAGGTTTATTTTATTTTTATTTTATCTTTAGTTTTTATTTTATTTAGGTTTTTAACCTTTGGTTTGTTTTTTTTTTTTTATTTTAGGTTTTATTTATTTTATTTTAGTTTATTTTTTTATTCTTTCTTTATTTTATTTTATTTTTAGGTTTTGGTTTAAGTTTTAATTTAGGTTTTCATTTTATTTTATTTTCATATTTTATTTAGGTTTAGGTTTTTTATTATTATTTTAGGTTTAGTTTAGTTTTTTAGGGTGGTAGGGGTGGGTGGTAGATGATCTGGGCTCAGTGGGTTTGGGGGTTAGTAGAGGTGTAGGCTTATTTTAGTGTCAGCTAGTTTAAAGTCAGATCAGGCCCAGGTTTAGGGTCAGTTAGGCTTTGTTTTATGGTCAGGGGTTTGGGTTTAGAGCTAAAGCCTGGTTGGAAAGTAGGCTCAGACCTGTGGAGGGTCAGGTCAGGGCCAGGGTCAGGATTAAGGTTTAGGGCCTAGCTATGGTTTTAGGGTTTTGGTCCATGGTGCTGGGTCAGTTTAGGGTTTAGGGTGGTAAGATCTTTAAAACCTAGCAAAACAATCATGTTTAAGTTTATTTAGCATATTTTCATTTTATTTTTTAGTTTATTTTATTTTTATCTTAATCCAATTTATTTTTTTAATTTTATTTAGTTTATTATTTGACTTTATGTTTATTACTTAATTTATTTTTTACCAGGTTTAGTTATGTTTATTTATAAGTTTATTTTATCTTAATTTTATATTTTAGGTTAGGATCATCTTCATTTTGTTCTTTTTGTCTTTAGGTTTAGGGCCTAGGGTTTAAGGTTGGGTAGTTTTGGGTCAGGGTTTATGGTCAGGGTCATTAGGCCCAGTTTAGGTGTGGTTGTGGTCAGGTCACCAGGGTTAGAGTTTAGGGTCAGTGTTAAGTTTGATGATCCAGGGCCTTCTGGCCTAGTTTGTTTAGGTAGTGAGGGTTTAGCCTAGAAAGGTCAGGGTTTTAGTGGCTCATATAAGATTTGGGGCCTGTGGTAGGTGGCTGTTTAGGGTAGTGGTTGTAGGTTTATGGTAGGGTTTAGGTCAGGGTAGGGTGGATTGGGAGTTTAGGTCATTTAAGGTCAGTAGGGATCAGGATTGGGTTTTATTTTATTTTAATTTTTTAAAGTTCAAAATAGTAGGTTTGTTTATTTTATTTATTTTATTTTCTTTATTTTATTTATTTTCTTCACTTGGTTTATTTTATTTTATTAAGTTTAGTTTATTTATTTTAGGTTAATTTATTTTAGTTTAGGTTTTTTATTTTAGTTTATTTATTTTTTATTTTCTTTATTTTATTTTATTTTCTACTTTGGTTTATTTTTATTTTTATTAAGTTTAGTTTATTTATTTTAGGTTAATTTATTTTAGTTTAGGTTTTTTATTTTAGTTTATTTTAGGTTTGTTTAAGTTTAAATTTATATTTTATTTTATATTATTATTATTTTATTTTTAAGTTTAAGTTTTATTTTTTTAGGTTTAGTGTAGGTTTTATTTTATTTTAGGTTTAGGTTTTAGGTTTTTATTTTAGGTTAATTTTTAGGTTTTATTTTTTTAAGTTTAGGTTTAGGTGTATTTTATTTTATTTTATTTTATTTAGTTTAGTTTAGGTTTAGGTTTAGGTTTAGTTTATTTTAGGCTAGTTTAGGTTTATTTATTTTAGTTTAGTTTTAGTTTAGGTTTAGTTTATTTAAATTTTAGGTTTTTTTTTTTTTTTAGTTAGTTTATTTTTATTATATTTATTTTTTATTTTAGTGTTTTATTTTATTTTTTTATTTTAGGTTTTTCATTTATTTAGGTTTTATTTTTTATTTGTTTATTTATTTTATTTTAGTTTAGTTTTTTGGAGTTTAGGTTTTAGTATGTTCACTTATTTTATTTTATTATTTTATTCATTTAGGGTTTTATTTATTTTATTTTAGGTTTATTTAGTAGTTTAGTTTAGGGTTTAGGTTTAGGGTGGGTGTGGGGTTTAGGGTAGGGTTTAGGTTTTAGGTTTAGGTTTAGGGTTTAGGTTTAGGGTTTTGGTTTAGATAGGGTTGAGGTTTTAGGTTTAAGGTTCAAGTTTTAGTTTAGGGTTTAGGATTTTTGGTTTTTTTTCTTTATATAATAGAGAATAAATTTAGATTCAATATTTTTTCTTTCGATTTCATCAACCAAGTAACACACTAAGTTTTCTAAGACATAAGAGGTGACATAGATAAAAAATGAGCATGCATAGAGGAAATCAAAAACATTAGGTAACTAGAACTATCTCTACTATAAAGACACAATTCCATAAACTGCAGATCGGATCGGCTATTCTTCAGTTTCTCTAGTACCCATCAGAACCACCCTGGCCTCTAAGGGATCCACCATCATATCCCCTATTTCTCCCTCCGCCACCACCACAGATAAAACCTCCATCGCTCCTCTCGCCTCCATAACCACCACTGCTCTGACCATCACCTCTATATCCACCAACACCTACAGATCCCCCTCCACCACTATGACAATCGCCGCCTCTATTCGCCTCCACCACTAGATCTAGACTGAGCCAAGTTGGCGGTGATGTTCTTGCTGTCAAGGTTCTACCCATTCTTAGTGTTTAGGATTAGGTTTAGGTTTACTAGGTTTTATGGTTTAGGTTTATTTTTTAATTTATTTAGTTACTTTACCTTTAGGTTTAGGGTTTGGGGTTTAAGGCTAGGGTTTAGGGTTATGATTTATTGTTTAGGGTTTTAGGGTTTATGCTTTTATGGTTTAGGGTTTGGGGTTAGGATTTATGGTTTAGGGTTTAGGGTTTTTTAGGGTTTAGTGTTAGGGTTTAAGATTTAAGGTTTATTTTTAAAAAAATTAAATAAATCGATAGTTTATTTAGTATATTTAGTTTATTTTTTATTTATTTTAGTTTATTATTATTTTATTTTATTTAGGTTTATTTCTTATTTTATTTAGTTTAGTTTAGTTTATTTATAGGTTTATTTATTTTATTTTTTGTATTTTAATTTATTTTTGAGGTTTAAGTTTATGTTTAGATTTATTTTTTAGTTGAATTTTATTTTTATTTTATTTTTTATGATTAGGTTTTATTTTTTATTTATAGGTTTGGGTTTAGGTTTTTATTTTATTTTTTATTTTTGGTTTAAGTTTTAAGATTTTATTTTAGGTTTATTTTGAGGTTTTATTTTATTAGTTTAGGTTTAGGTTTATTTTTAATTTATTTATTTTATTTAGTTTAGGTTTAGGTTTAGGTTTTATGAATTTTAGTTTTATTTATTTTAGTTTAGGTTTGGATTTATTTTATTTTTTTAGGTTTATTTATTTTAGTTTAGGGTTCGTTTTATGTTTTATTTATTTTAGGTTTTATTTTTAGTTTTATTTTAGGTTTAGGTTTTTATTTAGTTTTTATTTTATTTTATTTTTATTTTACATTTAGTTTTCATTATATTTAGATTTTTTATTCTTAGATTTATTTTATTTTTTAGTTTAGTTTAGGTTTTTGTTTATTTTATTTTAGTTTATTTATTTTTTTATTTTATTTTATTTTTTAGGTTCATGTTTAGGTTTAGGTTTTAGGTTTATGTTTTATTTTATTTTATTATTTTATTTTATTTAGGTTTAGGTTTTGTACATTTTAGATTTAGTTTAGGTTTAGTTTGTGATAGGGTTTAGGGTTTAGGATTTAGAGTTTAAGATTTAGGGTGGGTTGGGTTTTAGGGTTTAGCCTTTGGGTTTAGGGTTTAGGGTTTGGGGTTTAGGGCTTAGTGTTTAGGCTTTACCGCTTAGGGTTTTTAGGGTTTAGGGTTTAGGGTGGGTTTAGGTTAGTTTAGGTTTATGGTTATGGTTTATGAGGCTTTAGTGTTTAGGTTTGGGGTTAGTTTATGGTTTAGAGTTCAGGATTTAGGATTTAAGGTTAGTTTAGGGTTTTAGGGTTTTTTTTGGGAAATTAGAAAAAAAATTTTGCTACAAAGAAAAGGTATAAAGTCCTTAGAGGGGCAAATCTCTAAGCATATGCTCAAATAGCTAGAAAAAGTCCTAAGGAGATAAGCCCCTAGCTAATACAATAGATATTGAAAGTATGCTAATAAAAAAAGAAATAGAGATCCACCAAAAATAATCCTTGAAATAAGCAGCAAACTTCATCTGCTCCTTTTGAAACTAGCACAATCAAGGAGCAAAAGTTTCCCAACCTGTATAGATTTGCAACAAGCTTGTAAAGGGATGAGCATAAATAATGAAATAGTTAATTAAGCATAAAATACAAGAGCAAAAGAAGTAAAAAGATGAAGAAAAGGCTCAGGAAAAATTATAATCGTCTTAAGGAGCAGCACCTTATGTAAGCATCCAAACTTCAGGTGAAGAGTTACAATTACATATAGCACTACCAGCCAAAAGAAGGAGTGGGAAAGATCAATGCCATCATTGCCAGCATACCTCTTGTAGACCATATCTAATGACGATCATCACACAAACCTGCATAAAACTTCAAATAGTAAATATAACAACAAACACCCAGAATACATAATCGTTAAACTCAAAGAAAGATAAGGAGGTAACCCACCAGGAAAGCATTAGAAAAGAAGGAGCACCACCAAAGCCACCACCAAGAATTGCTAACATAGTTTCTAGGAGCAAACCTTACAATATAGGAAAATGGACTAAATAAAGACCAAATAAAGGAAAAAAGGATGACCTTAGTTGATAAGGTCATTCATTAAACGAACATGCAAAAAATTAGAAATAATAATATCAAGAGGAACAGTAAGACTAACATCAAGAATGTTAGGAAGTAAGGAAACCATCAAAATAGGAAAGGGAAGAAGTTCAGCCACAGTCCAGAATTGAAAATCCCAGAAGGTAGAAACTAGAAAAGAAGAATGGGAAAGTAAGTAGCCGATTCTAAACATCGACTCAAATAGATCAGGAATATTATCACAAAGTAAATACTCTTTTGACCAAACCAGCTAGCTAGAGCACCACCAAAGATGGCGTTCACCGCAAGCCACCAAGACTGCCAAGAATTCAAATCAATAGATTTAGAGCCATCATGATGAAAGATAGAAAGAGTCATCCAATCATAAACATTAAAAAAATCCCAAGGGAAAGTCATAGACAACAGCCACCAATCCAAATCCAAGGACATTAGAATCCAGTTTAAATAGCTGGATATAGCAACCAAAATAAGAAAAAGTAAGATCCCTTTAGGATCATAAATAATCCAATAACCAGAGACAATCTCAAATAAGAACCCTAATAGATTCATCATCAACCAAGTCCAAAAAACATCCAACCAGTAGTTTGTAGCCTTCCAGTTCAGAACACAAAGAAAAAATAGAACCTCAGTATCACTGGAGGCACACCCCATATTCATAAGATATAACAATCCAGAAGCATCCAACATTACACTAATCTAGAATAGCACTAAAGAAAGTATAGATAGTCGCAGGAAAATAGTTCTCCAAGCTACAACCAAAAAATAAAGAGCCCTTAAGGTCACACAACTCCTCTTAGGGAGCAAAATTAAGAGAAAGGATAACAAAAGTAACTAAAATATGCGTAATAACCAAATAATATATAGTTTTAAGGTTTAGGGTTTAAGCTTTTGGATTTAAGGTTAGGGATCAGTTTAGGTTTAGGGTTAGTTTGGGTTTATGATTTGTGGGTTTAGTTTTGTGGGTAGGTTTAATGATTTATGATTTAGATTTAGGTGGATTGGGTTAAGGAGGAGGTTTTAGATTTAGGAGGTTTTTTGGTTTAGGTTTAGGGTTTTAGGTCAGGATGCTAGAGCCCAGATTTTAGGAGATGGTCAGCCATGGAGGGGTATTAGCCAGGGTGGGCCTGGTGGTAGGAGTGTAGGACAAGGGCCTGTGGTAGGGTCAGGTTTAGGGAACAAGATTTAGGGTTTGAGGTTGAGGTGGATTAGTAAGTGAGGGTGATATGATGTAGGTTAGTAGGGCAGAAGTAGGGTTTAATCCAGGTAGTCAGGGTCAGGGAGGGCCTGGGTCATGGGTTTGTGGGATGGTTTAGGGTCCAGGTTGCAGTCCAGGTCAGGTTTAGGGTTTAGGAGTGGATCTTAGGGCTCAGTGTTTAGGATTATGGTTATGGTTTAAAATTTAAGCAAATTTATGCTTTATTTAGTTTATGTTTTATTTATTTTAGTATATTTTTTTATTTTTATTTAGTTTAGTTTATTTATTTTAAGTTTATTTATTTAAGTTTGGGTTTTTTATTTTAGTTTATTTTTTAAGTTTAGGTTTAGTTTAGGTTTACTTTTTAGTTTAGTTTTATTTTTATTTTATTTTTTATTTTTAGGTTTTATTTTTTATTTTTAGGTTTAGGTTTAGGATTCTATTTTATTTTTTTAGGTTTTATTTTTAGTTTAGGTTTAGGTTACTTTTAGTTTATTTTTTTTAATTTAGTTTAGGTTTAGGATTAGGTTTAGTTTATTTTAAGTTTAGGCTTAGGTTTATGTTTTATTTATTTTAGTTTAGTTCACTTTAGTTTAGGTTTAAGTTTAGGTTTATTTTAATTATTTTAGGTTTACTTTTTTTTATCATTTAGGGTTTAAGTTTTTATTTTATTTAGGTTTAAGTTTTATTTATTTATTTTATTTTTAGGTTTTATTTATTTTAGGTTTTGGTTATTTAGTTTTTGGGGTTTAGGGTTCTAGGGTTTAAGGTATAGGGTTAGTTTAGGGTTTTGGGTTTAGAGTTGTAAGTTTAAGTTAGTTTTACGGTTTAGGATTTAGGATTTATGATTTAGGATTTAGGGTTTAGGGTTTAGAATTTAGGTTTTTTTTAAGAAAACATTTAAGTAAACCAGTATGTTTAGGTTTTTTAGTTTATTTAGTTTATTTTAATTTATTTTATATTATTTAATTATTATTTGTGTTTAGTTTTTTTATTTAGTTTAGTTTATTTATTTTTGTTTTATTTATTTTAGTTTATCTTTTTTATTTTAATTTATTTTTTAGGTTCAGGTTTTCGTTTATGTTTTTTTTAGTTTAGTTTTATTTTTTTTTTTTAGGTTTATGTTTTATTTTTAATTTTTATTTTTAGGTTTTGGTTTAGGTTTAGGGTTTATGCTTTAGGTTTAAGGTTAGTTTTAGGGTTTAGGGCATTGGGTTAGGGTTTTTCTGATTTATTTTTATTTTTTATTTTTTATTTTCATTTTTTTAATTATGTATACTCGTAGGTTTATGTTTATTTAGTTTATTTTATTTTTTATTTTTATTTAGTTTAGTTTATTTATTTTAGGCTTATTAATTTTAGTTTGGTTTTTATTTTAGTTTATTTTTTGGTTCGTTTAGGTTTATTTTTATGTTTAGTTTTATTTTATTTTATTTTTAGGTTTTATTTTATATTTATGTTTAGGTTTTTTTTATTTTTTAGGTTTAGGTTATAACTTTTTATTTTAGGTTTAATTTTAGGTTATAATTTTTAGTTTAGGTTAGGTTTATTTTTGTTTATTATTATATTTTAGTTTAGGTTTAGTTTTAGGTTTATGTTTAGGTTTATTTATTTAATTTAGTTTATTTTAGGTTTATGTTAAATTTATTTTAATTATTTTATTTTTTAGTTTTAAGTTTTAGTTTAGTTATATTTTTATTTTTAGTTTTCATTTTAGGTTTATTATTTTATTATTTTATATTTTATTTTATTTTAGGTTTTATTTTAATTTTAGGATAGTTTATTTTTAGGGATAGTTTGTGGGGTTTTAGGGTGGGTTTAGGGTAAGAGTTTAGGGTTTAGGATGGGTTTGGGGTCTGGGTGGGTTTAGTGGGGTTAAGGTTGTGGCTCAGGGTTTAGGGGGTTTAGGGTTTAGGGTTTAGGGTTTAGGGTTTAGGGTTTAGGATTTTGGTTTTGGAGATGTTAGGGTGTGGTAGTGTATGTGGGTTAGGGTTTGGGTTTTTTTTATTAGTAAGCAAACCGGTGTAGGTTTATTTAGTTTATTTTATTTATTTTAGTTTATTTTATTTTACTTTGTTTATTTTATTTTATTAAGTTTAGTTTATTTATTTTAATTTTTTTATTTTAGTTTATTTTTAGGGTTAAGTTTAGGTTTAAGTTTATCTTTTAATTTAGTATTATTTTTATTTTATTTTTTAGGTTTAAGTTTTATTTTTTATTTTTAGCTTTAGGTATAAGTTTTTATTTTATTTTACTTATTTAAGTTTTAGGTATTTATTTTAGGTTTATTTTTAGGTTTTATATTTTTGTTTAAGTTTAGGTTTATTTTTAGATTATTTTATTTTATTTTTTTAAGGTTTAAGTTTAGGTTTAGTTTATTTTAGGTTTAGATTTAGGTTTTATTTATTTTAGTTTATTATATTTTAGTTTAGCTTATTTTATTTAATTTTTTAGGGTTAAGTTTTATGGGTTTAGGTTTTATTTTATATTTATTTTTAGGTTTTGGTTTTTATTTAGTTTTCAATTTATATTATTTTTATTTTTGGTTTAGTTTTTATTTTATTTAGGTTTTTAACTTTTTAGTTTAGTTTTGGTTTTTATTTATTTTATTTTAGTTTAGTTTTTTTTCTTTTTGGGATTAGGTTTAGTTTTAGTTTATGTTTTTGTTTTATTTTATTTTGTTATGTTATTTTCATTTAGGTTTTTTTATTTATTTTATTTTTAGATTTTATTTAGTTTAGGTTTAGGTTTTTAGCTTTTTAGGGTTTAGGGTTAGTTTAGGGTTTAGGGTTAGTTTAAAGTTTAGGGTTTTGGTTGTGGGGTTTGGGGTTTGGGGTTTAGGGTTTAGGTTTTAGGTTTTAGGATTTAGGGTTTAGAGTTTAGGGTTTAGGTTTTAGGATTTAGGGTTTAGAGTTTAGGGTTGAGGTTTTCAGTTTAATGTTCAAGTTTTAGTTTAGGGTTTAGGGTTTCTGGTTTTTTTTAACAAAGAACAAATTCAGATTCAATATTTCTTTAGTTCAATTTCATCAACCAAGTAACACACCAAGTTTTCTAAGACATAAGTGATGACATAGATCAAAAATGAGCATGCTTAGAGGAAATCAAAAAACCTAGATAGCTAGAATTATCTCTATTGTAAAGACATAGTTCCATAAGCAGTAGATCGGATCAGCCGTTCTTCAGTTTCTCTAGTTCCCATCAGAACCACCCCGGCCTCTCAAATAGCGGGATCCATCATCATATCCCTATTTCTCCCTCCTGCCACCACTATAACCTCCTAAACCACCACCTCCATGTCCACCAACACCTCCAGATCCCCCACCACCACTATGACAACCACCACCTTCACCTTCGCCTCCACCGCCAAATTTAGACTTAGCCTCGTTGATGGTGATGTTCCTGCCGTTAAGGTAATACCCATTCTTAGGGTTTAGGATTAGGTTTAGGTTTATTAGGTTTTCGGATTTAGGTTTATTTTTAAATTTATTTAGTTTCTTTACATTTAGGTTTAGGGTTTGGGGTTTAAGGTTAGGGTTAATGGTTTACAGTTTAGGGTTTATGGTTTTAGGGTTTATCCTTTTAGGGTTTAGGGTTTCATGTTTAGAGTTTAAGGTTTAAGGTTTTTTTTAAAAATTTAAATAAATCGATAGGTTTTTATATTTTAGTATATTTGTTTATTTTTTATTTATTTTAGTTTACTTTATTTTTTATTTTTATTTAAGTTTATTTTTATTTTTATTTAGTTTAGTTTATTTATTTTAGGTTTATTTATTTTAGTTTAGGTTTCTTATTTTAGTTTATTTTTTGTGTTTATGTTTTGGTTTAAGTTTATTTTTTAGCTGAGTTTTATTTTTATTTTATTTTTTAGGATTAGGTTTTACTTTTTGTTTTTAGGTTTAAGTTTAGGTTTTTATTTTATTTTTTTAGGTTTAGGTTTTAAGTTTTCATTTTAGGTTTATTTTGAGGTATTATTTTTTAGTTTAGGTTTAGGTTTATTTTAAGTTTATTTTATTTTATTTAGTTTAGGTTTTGGTTTAGGTTTAGGTTTTATTTATTTTAGTTTAGGTTTATATTTATTTTATTTTATTTTAGGTTTAGGTTTTTTTAATTTAGGATTTAGGTTTTATTTTTTATTTATTTTTAGGTTTTATTTTTAGTTTTATTTTTAGGTTTGGGTTTTTATTTAGGTTTTATTTTATTTTATTTTATTTTTATTTTTATTTTATGTTTAGTTTTTATTTTATTTAGGTTTTTTATTCTTAAGTTTATTTTATTTTATTTAGTTTAGTTTAGGCTTTTATTTATTTTATTTTATTTTTTTAGGTTTATGTTTAAGTTTTTGTTTATGTTTTTATTTTAATTTATTATTGAATTTTTTTATGTTTAAGTTTTTTTTATTTATTTTATTTTTAGGTTTTATTTAGTTTAGGTTTTTGTATATAGGTTTTTAGGATTTATGGTTTAGGGTTTAGTTTAGTTTATGTTTAGATTTAGGGTTTAGGGCTCAGGGCCCAGGTTTGTGGCTCAGGTTTAGGTCTCAGGTTTAAGGTTTAGTGGCCCAGGTTTGCCTAGTCAGTTTTAGGTTTGGGAGGGAGTTTAGTGTTTTTTAGGAGGTTTAGGATTTCTGTTTAAGGTGGAGTGGTAGGTTTAGGAGCTCAGCCCAGGTTTGGTGTAGAGTGGTCAGGTTTAGGTTTAAGGAAGTTTAGGGCCTGGCTGGTTTAGGTTTACAGTTTAGGATTTTAGGGTTAGTTTAGGTTTTAAGGCATGTGGTATGGAGGGTTTAGGGTTTAAGGTTTAGTGGGTTTTATTTTATGGTGGGTTTTATGGGTTTATGGTTTAGAGTTTTGGGTTTATGGTTAGTTTTAGGGATTTGGGTTAGTTTAGTGTTTACGGTTTGTTGAGCCTTGAGGATTGGGATTTATAAAAGTAAAACATACTTCTAAACAAAAATTTACTAGGTAGAAATAGAGAGCTCGAAAGATTGGGATTAGAACAAGTTATTACATGGTTGAAATGAATTTGTTGTTAAAAAAAATACTTATCTTTATCCTACAAAGATCAATTGTTTATAGTTTTACATAAAATTAATTTGCATGTGGCTTTTTAACAAACTTTAGATTTTAAATAACATCAAAAATTCTTGCACCTAAAAGAAATTCATCAAATGTAGGAATTATTCTTTCCACCATTAAATCAAATTCAAATGAGTACATCTAAATGAAGTAACACTTATACCAATAAAAGAAAAATAAAAAAGATGATAGATACTATGTTGAGATCCAAAATCTTACTTAAATCATATTTTAGATCTCAGAAAAAATCTGTGAGTGTCCTAAATCTCTCACAACACTATGCCTCCTCTTTCTAAGCATTGACTTAGGAGTTTTACTTGAGCTTTCTTTCTTTCGTTTTTAAGCGAATTATTTGTTACATTATGTTGCCGCGTTGAGTCTCAAAATAGAGCTAAAAAAGAGATATTGAGTTCAAATTATTCTAGTTATGCACTACTTATCAAGATATTTTGTCAGTTACAATCACTATTGTAAAAATCTCATTCAGCAATACTTCGCATCAAGTCTCCCTAATTCGCCAACATCTCGAGCACATTCTCAAAGCATTGAAATCTTATTAAAGAGAGCTTTTTAAAGCACAGATTTAGCTCCTCAACATATCTGCTAAATTGAAAGAGCTGCAGTTAAGAAGACAATATTGATTAAAGATGAGTTCTTTTATTAAATAGGCTATCTCAGCTATAGCAGAGGATTGCTCACAAAAGGACCCTTAGGTGTCTGAACTTACGTTGATTTCATTCTTCATTTGTCCATGAATGAAAAGCTACCCTTTAGCATCTCTATGAAACTTGAGACAGGCAGTTTACTATGGCATATAAAGCTCATACAATTTTTATCTATATTAGAGAAATTCAAGCTAATCATTTAGAAATCTTTTATTCTTAGGTTTAAGTTTTAGTTTTAGGGTTTTAGGGGTTTAGGGTTTAGGGTTTAGGCTTTGGGATTTAGGGTTTAGGGTTTAGGGTTGTAAGTGATTTAGGGTTTAGGGTAGGGTTTTAGGATTAGGTAGGTTTAGGTTTTTAGGGTTTAGGGTTGGGTTTAGGTGTCAGTTTAGGGATTAGGTAAAGGTTTTATTATTATTTTATAATTTTATTTTTAAAATTAATTAAACGGTAGGTTTAGATTTATTTAGTTTATTTTTCTTATTTTATTTAGGTTTATTTTTTATTTAGTTTAGTTTATTTATTTAGGTTTATTTATTTTAGTTTAGGTTTTGATTTTAGTTTATTTATTTTTAGCTTCATGTTTATTTTTTAATTTAGTTTTATTTTTATTTTATTTTTATATTTAGGTTTAGTATTATTTTATTTTATTTTATTTTTAGGTTTAGGTTTTATTTTTTATTTTTAGGTTTAGGTTTAGGTTTTTATTTTTCTTTTCTTAGGTTTAGGTTTTAGTTTTTTATTTTAAGTTTATTTATAGCTTTTCTTTTTTTAGTTTAGGTTTAGGTTTAATTTTATTTTATTTTATTTTATTTACTTTAGGTTTAGGTTTATGTTTAGTTTATTTTAGGTTTAGGTTTAGGTTTTATTTATTTTAGTCTAGTTTATTTAATTTTAGGTTTAGTTTTATTTTATTTTTATTTTAGGTTTAGGTATTTTTTAGTTTAGGGTTTAGGTATTAGTTTTTAATTATTTTTAGGTTTAGGTTTTTATTTAGTTTTTATTTTATTTTTATTTTAGGTTTATTTTTTGTCTTATTTAGGATTTTTTTAGTTTAGTTAAGGTTTTTATTTATTTTATTTTAATTTAGTTTCGATTTTTATTTTATATTCTTTTTAGGTTTAGGTTTAGGTTTAAGTTTTAGTTTATTTTTTATTTTATTTTATTTTTTTATTATTTTTTGTTTAGGTTTTTTTATTTATTTTATTTTTATGTTTTATTTATTTTAGGTTTAGTTTTTTAGCTTTTTAGGGATTACAGTTTATGGCTTAGGGTTAGTATAGGGTTTAGGGTTTAAGGTTTAGGGTTTAGGGTTTAGGGTTTATGGTTTAGGGTTTGGGGTTTAGGGTTTAAGGTTTAGGGTTTAGGGTTGATGGGTTAGGATTTAAGTTTTAGGGTTTAGGGTTTGGGTTTTATGCTTCTAGGGTTTAGGGTTTAGGGCTTAGGGTTTAGCATTTTTAGGGTTTATGGGTGAAGGTTTATGGTTTAGGTTTTATGTTTAGGGTTCAGGTTTTAGTTTAGGGTTTAGGGTTTTTGTTTTTTAAATAGAGAACAAATTTATATTCAACATTTCTTCTTTTTGATTTCATAAACCAAGTAACACACCAAGTTTTCTATGACACAAGCGACGACATAGATAAAAATTGGGCACGTATAGGGCAAATCAAAAACCTTAGATAACTAGAACCATCTCTACTATAAAGACATAGTTCCATAAGCAGCAAATCGGATAGATCATTCTTTAAGGTTAGGTTTAGTTTATTTTAGGTTTTATTTATTTTAGTTTAGTTTATTTTGGTTTAGGTTTCTTTTTTTAGTTTAGGGTTTAGGTTTTATTTTTTATTTATTTTTATATTTATTTTTTTAGTTTAGGTTTTTATTTAGTTTTTATTTTATTTTATTTTATTTTTATTTTATGTTTAGGTTTTTTATTTTTAGGTTTATTTTGTTTTTTAGTTTAGTTTAGGTATTTATTTATTTTATTTTATTTTAGTTTTATTTTTTATTTTATTTTATTTTTAGGTTTATGTTTAGGTTTATGTTTAGGGTTAGGTTTAAGTTTAGGTTTTAGTTTAGGTTTTTATTTTATTTTATTTTATTTAGGTTTAGATTTTTCTTATATATTTTATTTTTAGGTTTTGTTTAGTTTTTTTTTTAAATTTTTTTTAGGAAACCCCATTATACGGGGGTATTTTATTGCCACAAAAAAAAGGGTTACAAGATCCTTAAAGAGGATAAACTCCGAATCTACTACTCAAAGAGCTACAATCAGCCTAAGGAGTAAATCCCCATCTAAGTACATCCAAAAGCAATAGAAAACATTAAAGCAATCAAAAGATACAATATGGCTAACATAATAATTGAAAGGAAGATTAAGGCCAATGCTCTGATGGTTGTAAGAGAGCTTGGTAATATGGAGCAAACTCAAGAGAACAAGGGAGAATCACGCAAAGTGACACTAGAGAGGAGATTAGATGCAAAAGTAATACAAATAGAGAAATAAATGAAAACAATAAAAACTGAGAGCGATAATAAGGAAAGTTGATAAAGAAGGCTCAGGCTCAATCACACCAAATTGGGGCACATGCAAAATTGAGCATCCAAACTTCATTAGAAGGGTTATATCACATGAGCTACTACCATACCAAAAGGGAGTGAAAACATCACAGCCATCATAGCCAACAAACTGTGAGGAGGTAACACCCGCTTGTTGATAGTCTTATGAACTTTATTACCGCAATCCTAAACACAATCATATCTAAAATAGAGAGGTAATTAAAAGAGCTAAATGGTAAGTTGTCTCATTCAAGAAAGATATCGCAATATAGTCATCCCGACATGAGAGTATATAACATGGGGAATTAGTCATCTTAGAGCCTCATATCCAAGTGAAACCGATATAAACCCACCACCAAAAAAATAGTGATGAGATAACTTCTGCGATCAATCAAGTCAATGATCTTATAGTTGACCTTCCCATCATAAGATATATAATTGAAACTTTCAGGGTAGGAAACAACCCCCTTTTTTATGTCCATATGAGTAATTGGAGAAAGACAATTGTAAAGGAAGGAAGCATAGCTCAACACGAAAAAAGGGTTGCAACCAACCAAAACTAACAACAAGTAAGGACATTTAGAGCTACCCCATGGCGATACCGGGTCAAAATTCGATAATCCACTCAACATAACCGAGAGAACAAGACAACAAAAGGCAAGAACTTTCCATAACACCACTCTTTCGTAATGACCAAAAAACCGCACAAACCAAACTGACCGAGATAGAATAGAGACAATGCTAATGCAAATTACAGATTCAGAGATGAACAGCACCTGTGTAAAATAGCATGGGCATACAGAAAGCCAACCCCAACAATAAAACAAGTAATGCAACAATGTAAAATAGAATGCAAAAAAGATAGGACAATGGATAACTAAAGCAAAAAATAGCCAAGACTGCAACAATGAAGATGGCAACATTCTAGACAGGGAAGGACTACAGATTGGCCATAAAACATCCCAATCAGAGTAGATAGTAGGCCATAAAAGCAGATATCTTGAAGGCCGCAACACTGACAAAAATCTCCAAAAACCATCACCATTAGAGCATAAGAGCAATAAATGTTTGCTGAACGAAGGACCCAGAAATCTTGCAGCCAACATAGAAGGAGCCAACAAGGGTGGCTAGATAAACTAAGCCGTGAAATTTCAGACATGAAATAATCAAAACAACAAAAAAAACATGTCATAATGCCTCCCATCCAATATAAAGCAAAAGATGCAGGTTTATCAAAGAGAGAATGAAAGAAACAGCAGTAGATATGATAGATCACATTAGTCATGATAAGCAACTAAAGACCAAAAAGGGGTTCAAAGCAAAATCCACCAAGCAATCAACATCATGTAACAAGGTAAACTAACCTGCACAATCCAAGACAACCACAAAGTGATAAGACCAACAAGTCGCCAAGAGGCCACCCAAAATTATATATGTAAATGGAAGGATAATGAATAGCACCCCACCCCAAGCAAATTACATTTAGAGAAATCAGATCAACAGGGTGCTTAATCACCATAATCCAACACTGCCAAGGATAGTGACAATAATAACCAATAGGATTGCCAATAATCCCATTATGCTTATAAGATAAACCATTGATTCTAGCATAACAAAAAAGGATATTTAAAAGGATATTTAAAAAAAGCATGTTCACAACATAACAAATGGAAAGAAGACCACAGCAAGGACAAACAACAATCCAGATGTTGGCATCTTGCTAGACAAGGAAAACATAAAATCAAAAATCAGTGAATACAAAATTACCCACAATCACAAAGAAATGTAGATAATGATCCATTGAGAAAATCCAAGCTTGCGCTGGAAAACAAAACCGAGACAAGATTGATTGAAGCCTCAAGGAACCAAATCCTAAAAACTACCACATAAGGAACATTCATAACGCAGAAAATATCCCTATTCAAACCCACAATCCTTGGAGAAATACCCCACAGCTTGCCAAAATAATCATTGAGAGTATACCAACCATAATTTATGATCAAGTAGAACAAATTGATAAGGCATAGTGATTTGCACAATACTATACTAAAAGGGATATTATAGAAGTTAAGACAAGAGTCTAAAATAACTAATCGATAAACCAAATCCACAAACATCCAAAGTCTTAAAGCAACAAAAATAACATCAAACTATAGTACCAAACAAAAAATGGCACTCCAATCCAAGAAGGTAACAAAGACCCAATAGATGTGGATTATATAAACAAAGATCAGATATGATTCACGCACCCGTAAATGAGCAAAGAACCCAAATGTAAATAATCGGCAATCGAGAGTCACTCCCATTAGAGTAACTATTGCAACATAAGTCGCCATTAAGGGTAAGAAGGTCACAGAACTGTGAGAAAGCGAAAGAACATCGATAATGGAGGAAGAAAGGAAGAAAGCACCCCACAAAGATCCCACCAAAGAAACCTTGTCAAATAGGAAATGGCATGATGAATGGGGTCCGTTCTAGTAAAACAACATCGAGATGATAAGTATCAAAAAAAACCAAATGTCCTCTTCATGCACAAAATGAAATAACTCCTAAGTAAAAGAAAAATGTCAAGGAGAGTTAGAACACAAGGGAACAAAACCAGAAAAAGAGAGACAAAGAGGAGAGTTAGATTCGAGGTAAGGAAGCGAATTGTCCAAGTTAACTAAACCACACGAGGTTTTGGGTAATGTAAATTGATTAAAGAGGATGATATTCTAATCTGCACCTGATTTGCAAGGTAATCAAGACAAGCATTACCTTCATGCCAAACATGAGTGATGGTAAAATTCTTGAGAGAGAAGAGCCCTAGTTTGCTTGAGGAGGTAAAACAAGCTGCTCATATTGGTAGAAGTCAAAAGGTCAATCAAGAGAAGAGCGCCCACCTCTATCCAAATATTGAGCCACCATTTTGAAGATAAATTTCTAGAGCTTTGTGGATGCCATAAGCTCAAGATAAGGAACAAGGTCGGAAATAAGGGGATAAGAAAATGCACATAGAACAATACCCTTAGAATCCTCAAAAATGCCTCCACAACCCGAGCCATTATGAGAGACAGAGCCATCAAGATAATTTTAATAATATGATCAAGAGGTTTTTCCAAAAACCATTCTATCATTTCGATAAGAAGACTGGTCTGGAAGGTTGAAGGCCCGGTTTATTAGTGGCGATTTCTGACCTTTAAAATGCTTGTGATGGATTAAATTGGCTTTAAACAAGTCACAAATTTTGTTTTAGTTCTAGCAATAATCCTCATGTGATTCATACGAATCCCCATGATGTTTAACTTCATTTGGTCCATCCATATGAACCAAATAAGAGTAATGGCGATTATGATTTTAATATGACCTTTAATTGCATTGTCAAAGTAAACTTCAAGAAGTTGATATAAAGTAAAAGAACAATTCAAATTGATAGTGTTGAATAGATTGTCATACCAAATCCAAATTTTAGAGGCAATAGTCCCATTAACAAAAACATGGTTAACATTCTCAATATGGGAACAACATTGACATTTAGAGGGTAAATAACACCCTTTACCCCACAAAGAGTCAACAGAATAAAGTTTTTTAGGATATGCCAAGTAAGAAAGAGTAAGAAGAGGGGATATTGCTATTCCAAATTTTGGAGAATACAATAGAAGAATCACGATTGTCTTTAGTGTGAATCCACACATTTTAAGGTTGAAATCCCATTATGAGATAACTTAAAGATAATGATCATGATTGTTGGTGATAGGAATACTAGTAATCATATTTAAGAAAGTGGAAGGAATAGAATCAGTAATCTTACTAGTGTTCCACATGTGGTTTTGCCAGAATGAATTAACTCTAATAGCAGAGGTGGAGTGAGTGTAGAATAAGTCATCAATGGAGCCAGAACCACTCCAGTTATCTTGCCAAAAAAAAGAATTGAGTTTATGCCCCAAAATTAAGGATTCTCCCATTTGACAAAACAAAGTCTTCTCCACACAGGAGAATCGCCCAATTTAAAAGGACAAATGAGAGGATGTTTACCCTGGCAATATTTAGAAGTCATGAAATTCATCCAAAGACTATTTTTGCTCCTAAAGTTCCACCAAAGTTTGTAGGAGAAGGCATGGATAACTTCTTTGATGGATTTACATCCCAGAACTCCCTCTTCAAGTACCACAATTATTAGACCAGATGACCGGTGCATTCTTTTAGAGGATGTATTGGTTCCCCAGAATTTGTTTAAGAGGCTCAATTCTATTTATGGTAGAGTTGGTAGGCACAATGGTTTGAAGAAGGTATATGGGCATGGAATTTAGAGTGCTCTTGATCAAGGTAAGCCTACCAGAAGAGAGTAAATGAAATTCCCAAACTGAAATTTTGTTAGAAATTTTTTGAATTAGATCATCAAAAAGGTGAGATCTTTTTTGGCCTTTGAAAAGCGGAGCTCAAGGTAATTAAGAGGAGTTGATTTTGCTTAAAATTAGTAATTCGGATATTTGGTTAAGTCTATTAGGAGGAATCTTAGTTGAAGGAATAAAATAGCATTTTCCTTCATTAAGAAAAGACCACTAACTTTACCAAAATCATTTAGAAGGTTCTTTATGGTTTTAACATGTTGAATGGAACCCGTTCTTGAAGATAATGAAATCATCGACAAAGCTAAGATGAGAAATAGGGAAACCTCCATGAGTTTTAAAAGACATATTAGGCTTATTAGCGAAAAGATCATTAGGGTCCTTGTATTCAATAGCGATGATAAAAAGAGAAGGTGATAGTGGGTCACCTTGCCTCAAACCATGGCTAGAAGGAAAGAAACCTATGGACTCACCATTCATGATAACCGAAAACCAGACATTCGTGATACATCTTTTTATAATTTGGATAAAACTATCAGAAAAACTAAACAAATTCAAGATTTGAAAGAGAAAGTCCCATGAGAGATTATCAAAGGCTTTAGCGATGTCCAGTTTGAATAAGATGTTGCCTCCTCTAGAATTGATATCAATGTCATGAACCATTTCTTGGCGAGAAGAATATTATCCGATATTGTTACGTGTTTAACAAAACTAGTTTTATTAGGGAGATAATTTTAGGAAGCAAAGGGCTAAGCTATTATTTATTAATTTAGCAATGAGTTTTTTGAAAAAGGTGCAAAGACTAATCGGCCTAAAATTATTTGAGATTGTTAGTTTTGAATAAGGATAATAGAAGTGCTTGAAAAGTATTTGGGAATGGGATTGCCATCAAAGAAATCAATAACAACATTAACTAAATCGGTTTTAATAAATGGCCAACAGTGTTGAAAGAAGTGGGTCGTATAGCCATCAGGGCCAGCAACAGAGTCAGTGTTCATGTTCTTGAGAGTATTACTAATCTCCTCTTGAAGGACACATAGTGAGTAAATGATTATCCTCACACATTAATCATAGAAGGAATAAGATGGGTGTTTGATAAAGTATCTAGCGGCTTAGAATTTAATAAAGTTTGGAAATGATGAATAGAATCCTTAATATCATTGTTATAGGTTATCCATTCACCATTAGAGTTCTTAATTTTCTTAATCGAGTTTAAGGCTTTCGTTTATTACAAATGGCATGAAAGTACATGGTGTTTCTGTCACCATCAGCAATATGTTTGGTTGTGGCTTTTTGAAGCCAATAGGTTTCCTCCATGTTTTGATAATTAAGCAAGTTATTCTTGGCAATGTTCAACTCCTCAAGTTTACTAGGATCAGTTGAAACAACATCTTCAAGAGAACAAACCTCTTGTTCCATAGCTTTAAGATTTGTGAAAAGATTTTTAAAAATGTGTTTGTTCCACCAATTAAGATTTTGTTTAAGTCTTTTGAGCTTAAGCCAAAGACGAGTCATACCTTTAACAGAATTATCCGGAAAATAGGGGCCATCCAATTAGTGATAGCGACATTGGTGAAGTCACTATGTTGGGTCCACATGTTTTGAAATCTGAAAGGAGGGGGAGTAGATGGGTTTGGGAGGGGATTATTGAAGGAAATCAAGAGAGGAGCATGGTCAGACAAAGTTACGCTCAAATGCTCAGTGGTAGAAGACCATTGATTGATCCAAGAGAATTAAAAGGGCCCTATCAAGACGCCAAAGCCTAGAATTATGCCACATGAAGTTAGACCCGGTGAAACCAATGTCAATCGGTGCAATCAAGGGTCATATTTGAGAAGTCCTCCATGGAATGAAGGTTAGGAGAACATCCTCCCCTTCTTTGAACTAGCTATGATAGTATTGAAATCACCTCCAACCAACCGGGGAAGGTTAGCGAAGGTGCGTAAGTGATTCCAAAGGATGTTTCTACCACTCTATTACAAGAGGCATAGATA
This sequence comes from Cymbidium sinense, assembly GCA_021442155.1. Taxonomy (NCBI): domain Eukaryota; kingdom Viridiplantae; phylum Streptophyta; class Magnoliopsida; order Asparagales; family Orchidaceae; genus Cymbidium; species Cymbidium sinense. The sequence continues at coordinate 50,439 of JAKCPB010000241.1, read as the reverse complement.
AAGAGCCAAAAGGCGATAAGTCACCTAAGGAGATTTTGACATTAACCAATTGGTCAAGATTATCAATGATGGAAATGGTGATGGAGTTGTTCCAAAAGCACCAAATTTTATTATTAAGATTGAAGAAATTATGAAAGCCAAGGGATCTAGCGACAAAAGCAATATTAGAAGAATTAATGAAAGGTTCAATAAGAACAAGTAACTTGATATTATGAACACGATAAAGACTCCTAATTGCGGGAAGAGACCCGGATATTCCAAATAAGAAAATTAATCATAAGGGGACAACCAAAAGGAAAAGTAAAAAAAAGAAAGGAAAGAGAGGAGAGAAATGATGGCACATTACTTGTGTGGGGTGGAAGAAGAGCGAGTGATTCTAGAGGTTATTATTAAAAAATTTTGCTTTGAAGGGTTTTTTATTTTTTACAATTTGAAAGGGTCTCTTAGAATCCAAATTATCTCCATCAGAAAGAGATTGATTTATGGGTTCCGGAATAATAGAAGAATCTATCAATGATTTAGAAGAGGGGATTTCACCTTCTTCCGTATCGAATAGAGTATGAGAAATTGGGATCAATTGGATATCACTCTGAAGGGAAATAGATGTGGAAGTTGTGGCACCATTCGTAATACAAATATCTTTCTCAATATGTTCTGAAACCATAGGGTCATTATTGATTTGGTCCATTATATGATTCCCATTCAAATTGTCTGTGGGTGTCCAATATGAGGCTACCATTCAGATTTTCAGTAGGATTTAAATGAAGCAAAGAGCTATCGTGGGAAACTAGATTATTACAAGCAGGGGTGAAGTTAGGTAAATTGCCATTGGTAACATCACACCCCTCATTGGTTATTTTAGTACCAAGGTCAGATTGTTTGCCACTAGATAGATCAGTAGGAGGTGTAGGTAGGAGAGGTTCTTTTTGAGTATCTTTAGGCACGTATGCTAGAGTATTGGTTTTCCCAGTTCCATTAATGGTAGTCATATTCTATGATAATTTTTTCTTGAGATTAGGATGAAGCACAAAGCAATCTGAGTGATCGTGTCCGTGAATCTTGCAGTGAGTGCAGAAAATAGGAAAATTTTTGAATTCAACTTTTTGACTATATCCAAATTTTTCAGAGCCAATCCAAACCTCTTTGGGATATTTCTTTGTGATGTCTATCTCAAGAATCAGTGACAGATGGCCTAGATCTATTGGCCGTTGCTTGATCTATTTGGAGAGGTCTACCAAAAAGGCCAACAGCAAACAAAACTTGATGAGTGACATAATGTATTCATGTTAGGAAAAGCAAGCCAAAGAGGGACAATGGGAAATTCTTCTTTGACATCAAATAGAGGCGACCATTTCAGTAGCCGCATTTGACAATTATGCACAAAATAAGAACGACGAAAACCAATTAAATCATTAGAAAGTTGAATAAGAATGTGTGAGGGGATTCAGATAGAGAAAGAACCCATTAATTTTAAACTATGAAAGACAGTGCGAATGTTATCAAGAGTTGGGCGTCTAAGGGAGAATTTACCCACCAAAGTGAACTCTAAGGGCTTAGCAAGTTTCTCAACATCATCGAACACATTCTGCGCAATCCGATAAGAAGTCAAAATGAGATTAAGCATTCGAGCTAGGGATCTTACTAGATAAAGCATCTTTGAATGATTTTTGATGGTTACATTGCTGCAATCAGAAAACTAGAGTCGAGAGAGGAAAGTCGTCTTGATTAGCCGAATAGAGACCTCCCATTATCTAAGGATGTCACATCTGGAGGAGCGAGCGTCTTGCTTCAAGAAAGCGTCTGAGAAAGCATACAGAAGCCAATCCACTAAGAGGAACCCAAAATTTCAAGATCAAGAGGAGCTGATGGTTTCAAGTTTGGCAAGGGTTTTGTTTAGTTTAGGTTTATCTTTTTAGGTTTTTAGGGTTTAGGGTTTAAGGTTTAGGGTTTAGGATTTAGGGGTTGGGGTTTAAGCCTTAGGGTTTAGGGTTGTAAGTTTTATGGTTTAGGGTTTAGGGTATGGGGTTTAGAGTTTAACTTTTAGGGTTTAAGGGTTTAGGGTTTAGGGTTATAGGATTTTGGGTTTAGGCTTTTTGGTTTAGGGTTGTACGTTTAGGGTTGTAGGTTTAGGATTTGTTTTAGGGTTGAGGGTTTTGGGTTTAGGGTTATAGTTTTTTTTTATTTAGGGTTTATGATGTAGGGTATAAGGTTTGCAGTTAGTTTAGGGTTTAGGGTTGTAGGTCTAGGGTTTAGGTTTAGGGTTAGTTTTAGGGCGTATGGTTTAGGGTTTAAGGTTTTTTTTGAAATTAAGTAAACTGATAGGTTTAGGTTTATTTAGATTATTTTTTATTTATTTTAATTTATTTTATTTTGTATTTTTATTTAGGTTTATTATCTATTTTTATTTATTTTATGTTATTTATTTTAGGTTTATTTATTTTAGGTTTGGTTCTTTATTTTAGTTTATTTTTTAGGTTTAGTTTTTGGTTTATGTTTATTTTTTAGTTTTGTTTTATTTTTATTTTATTTTTTAGATTTATGTTTTATTTTCTTAATTTTAGGTTTAGGTTTAGTTTTTTATTTTATTTTTTTAGGTTTAGGTTTTAGGTTTTTATTTTAGGCTTATTTTTAGGTTTTATTTTTTAGTCTAGGTTTTATTTTTATATTTAGTTTTTTTATTTTATATAGTTTATGGTTTTGGTTTAGTTTATTTTAGGTATAGGTTTATGTTTTATTTATTTTAGTTTAGTTTATTTTAGTGTAGGGTTAGGTTTATTTTATTTTGTTTATTTAGGTTTAGGTTTTTTTTGTTAATGGTTTAGGTTGTATTTTTTATTTATTTTTAAGTTTAGTTTTATGTTTATTTTTAATTTTTATTTTATTTAGGTTTTTTATTTTTAGGTTTATTTTATTTCTTAGTTTGGCTTAGGATTTTTTTTAATTTTGTTTAGTTTTGATTTTTTATATTATTTTATTTTTAGGTTTAGGTTTAGGCTTAGGTTTTAGTTTAGGTTTTTATTTTATTTTATTTAGGTTTAGGTTTTTTTTATTTATTTTGTTATTAGGTTTTATTTAGTTTAGGCTTTGGTTTTTGGGTTTTTAGGGTCTAAGTTTTAGGGTTTAGGGTTTAGGGTTTAGGGTTTAGGGTTTAGGGTTGTAGGTTTAGGGTTTAGGGTTTAGTGTTTAGGGTTTAAGGTGTAGGGTTTAGTGTTTAAGCTTTAGGGTTTAGGGTTTTAGGGTTTGGAGTTTTGGATTTAAGGTTGTAGGTTTTGGGTTTAGGGTTTAGGGTTAGTTTTAGGGTCTAGGGTTTAGGGATAGGTTTCTTTATTATCTCTATTATATTTATTTTTTTTAAATTAAGTAAACTGGTAGGTTTAGATATATTTAGTTTAATTTTATTTATTTTACATTATTTTATTTCTTTATTTTTATTTAGGTTTATTTTAAAATTTATTTTTATTTAAGCTTTTATTTAGTTTTTATTTTATTTTATTCTAGGTTTATTTTATTTTCATTTTAGGATTAGTTTTTATTTTATTTAAGTTCATTATTTTTTAGTTTAGTTTAGGTTATTATTTATTATATCTCATTTTAGTTTTTATTTTTTTTATTTTCATTTTAGGTTTAGGTTTAGGGTTAGGTTTAGGTTTTAGTTTGAGTTTTTATTTTATTTTATTTATATTATTATTTTGGTTTAGGTATTTTTATTTATTTATTTTTAGGTTTTATTTATTTTCGGTTTAGGTTTTTAGCTTTCTAGGGTCTAAGGTTTAGGGTTAATTTAGGGTTTAGGGTTTAGGGCTGTAGGTTTAGGGTTTAAGATTTAAGATTTAAGGTTTAGGGTTTAGGGTCTTTTTTAAAATAAATTAAGAGAACTAGTAGGTTTACATTTATTTTTTATTTATTTATGGTTTTTTCATTATTTTTATTTAGTTTATTTTATTTATTTTAGGTTTATTTATTTTAGTTTAGGTTTTTTATTTTAATTTATTTTTAGGTTTAGGTTTAGGTTTTAATTTTATTATTTTATATTTAAGTTTTAGGTTTTTATTTTTGGCTTATTTTTAGCTTTTATTTTTTAGTTTAGGTGTAGGTTTATATATTTTTTTATTTTATATAGTTTAGGGTTTTGGTTTAGTTTATTTTAGGTAACAGTTTAGGTTTTATTTATTTTAGTTTACTTTATTTTAGTGTAGGGTTAGGCTTATTTTATTTTATTTATTTAGGTTTAGGTTATTTTTTTAAGTTTATGGTTTAGGTTTTATTTTCTATTTATTTTTAGGTTTAGTTTTTATCTTTATTTTAAATTTTATTTTGTTTAGGTTTATTTTATTTTTTAGCTAGCTTAGGATTTTCTTAATTTTAATTTAGTTTAGTTTTTATTTTTTATTTTATTTTTTTTTAGGTTTAGGTTTAGGTTTTAGTTTAGGTTCATATTTTATTTTATTATTTTATTTTATTTAGATTTTGGTTTATTTATTTATTTTGTTTCTTGGTTTTATTTAGTTTAAGTTTGGTTTTTAGGTTTTTAGGGTTTAAGGTTTAGGGTGTAGGCTTTAGAGTTTGGGGATTAGCGTTTAGGGTTTAGGGTTATAAGTTTTAGTGTTTAGGGTTTAGGGTTTAGGGTTCAGGTTTTAGGGTTTAGTATTTTACGGATTTAGCATGTAGGGTTTATGGTTTAAGCTTTAGGGTTTAATGTTTTAGGGTTAGGGTTTAGGATTTAGGTTTATAGGTTTAGGGTTTAGGGTTTAGGGTTAGTTTTACATTTTAGGGTTTAGGGTTAGGTTTGTTTATTATTTTATTATTTTAATTATTTTTAAATTAAGTAAACTAGTAGGTTTAGGTTTATTTAGTTTATTTTTTATTTATTTTATGTTATTTTATTTTTTATTTTTTATTTAAGTTTATTTTTATTTTTATTTTTATTTAGGTTTTTATTTAGTTTTTATTTTATTTTATTTTAGGTTTATTTTATTTTTATTTTAGGTTTAGTGTTTATTTTATTTAAGTTTGTTATTTTTTTAGTTTACTTTAGGTTATTATTTAATTTATTTTATTTTAGTTTTTATTTTTTATTTTATTTTCATTTTAGGTTTAGGTTTAGGTTTAGGTTTAGGGTTAGGTTTTTGTTTGTTTTTTTATTTTATTTTATTTTATTTATATTATTTTGGTTTAGGTATTTTTATTTATTTTATTTTTAGTTTTTATTCATTTTTGGTTAAGGTTTTTAGCTTTCTAGGGTTTCGGGTTTAGGGTTTGGGTTAGTTTAGAGTTTAGGGTTTAGGGCTATAGGTTTAGGGTTTAGGATTTAGGATTTAGGGTTTTTTAAAAAAAATTAAAAAAGAAAACTAGTAGGTTTACATTTATTTTTTTATTTATTTGTGGTTTTTTCTTTATTTTTATTTAGTTTATTTTATTTATTTTAGGTTTATTTATTTAGTTTAGGTTTTTTTTTCCATTTATTTTTTAGGTTTAGGTTTAGGTTTATGTTTAATTTTCAATTTAGTTTTTATTTTTTTTATTTTTTAGGTCTAGGTTTTATTTTTTATTTTTAGGTCTAGGTTTTGGTTTTCACTTTATTTATTTACGTTTAGGTTTTAGGTTTTTATTTTAGGATTTTTTTTAGGATTTATTTTTTAGTTTAGGTTTAGGTTTATTTTTAGTTTATTTTATTTTATTTAGCTCAAGGTTGAGGTTAAGTTTATTTTAGGTTTAGGTTTAGGTTTTATTTATTTTAGTTTGGCTTATTTTCATTTAGGTTTAGGCATATTTTATTTTGTTTATTTTAGGTTTTGGTTTTTTTTAGTTTATGGTTTAAGTTTTTATTTTTTATTTATTTTTAGGTTTATTTTTTAGGTTTTAGTTTTTATTTAGTATTTATTTTAATTTATTTTAGGTTTATTATATTTTAATTTTGGTTTTACTTTTTATTTTATTTAGGTTTATTTTAGTTTAGTTTAGGTTTTTATTTATTTTATTTTAGTTTAGTTTTAATTTTTTATTTTATTTTATTTTTAAGTTTAGGTTTTTATTTTAGTTTAGGTTTCTATTTTTGTTTTTATTTTATTTTATTCAGGTTTAAGGTTTTTTATTTATTTTATTTTTAGGTTTTATTTAGTTTTGGTTTAGGTTTTTAAGTTTTTAGTTTTTAGGGTTTATGATTTAGTGTTTAGGGTTTGCGATTTGGGGTTTAGGGTTTAGGGTTATAGGGTTTGGGGTTTAATGTTTAGGGTATAGGGTAAAGGATTTAGGGTTTTAGAGTTTACGGTTTATGGTATAGGGTTTAGGGTTAGGGTTTTTTTTAAATTTTATTTATTTATTTTATTTAGGGTTTAGGGTTAGTTTTAGGGTTTAGGGTTTAGTGTTTAGGGTTTAAGATTTAGGGTTTATGGTTTAGGGTTTAGGGCTTAGGGTTTACGATTTAGGGTTAGTGTTATTTTAGGGTTTAGGATTTAAGGTCTAGGGTTTTTTAGGGTATAGTGTTTAGGATTTAGGGTTTTTTTTTAAATTAAGTAAAGTGATAGGTTTAGGTTTACTTAGTTTATTTTATATTTTTATTTAGGTTTATTTTTACATTTAGCTTAAGTTAGTTATTTTAAGTTTATTTATTTTAGTTTATGTTTTTTATTTTAGTTTATTTTTTAGGATTACGTATAGGTTTATGTTTATTTTTTAGTTTAGTTTTATTTTTATTTTATTTTTTAGGTCTAAGTTTTATGTTTTATTTTTATGTTTAGGTTTAGGTTTTTATTTTATTTTTTTAGGTTTAGGTTTTAGGTTTTTATCTTAGGTTTTATTTTTTAGTTTAGGTTTAAGTTTAGGTTTAGTTTATTTTAGGTTTGGGTTTAGGCTTTATTTATTTTAGTTTAGGTTTATGTTTATTTTATTTTTATTGTAGGTTTATGTTTCTTTTTTAGTTTAGGGTTTAGGTTTTATTTTCTATTTATTTTTACTTTTTATTATCAGTTTATTGTTTAGCTTTAGGTTTTTATTTAGTTTATATTTTATTTGTTTCTAAGTTTAGTTTATTTTTATTTAACATTTAGGTTTTATTTTATTTAGATTTTTTATTTTTAAGTTCATTTTATTTTTTAGTTTACTTTTGGTTTTTATTTATTTTATTTTAGTTTAGTTTTTAATTTTTATTTATTTTATTTTATTTTAGTTTTTATTGTTTATTTTATTTTATTTTTAGGCTTAGGTTTAGGTTTATGTTTAGGTTTAGGTTTAGATTTTAGTTTAGGTTTTTATTTTATTTTATTTTTATTTTATTTTATTTTTGCTTAAGTTTCTTTATTTATTTTATTTTTAAGTTTTATTTAGTTTAGGATTAGGTTTTTAGGTTTTTAGGTTTTTAGTATTTAGGGTTTAGTGTTTAGGCTTTAGGGTTTAGGGTTTGTGTTTAGTGTTTAGGTTTTAGGGATGTAGGTTTAGGGAGTTAGGGTTTAGGGTTTGGTTAAGGTTTTAGGGTGTAGGGAGGGTTTAAGTTGTAGGTTTTAGGGTTTAGGGCATAAGTTAGGTTTAGGGTTTAAACTTTAGGATTTAGTTGGGTTTGATTTAAGTTTAAGTTTTTTTGGGTTTTGGGTTTAGGGTTTGGGGTTTAGGGTTAATGGCCAGATTTAGGGTTTAGGGTTTAGATTTTTGGCTTTAGGGTTTAGGGTTTAGGGTTTTAGGATTTAGGGTTTAGGGTTTTTAGCTTTTAGGAATTAGGGTTTAGGGTTTAGGGTTTTTAGCGTTTAATATTTGGGGTTTAGGGTTTAAATTTTAGGTTTAGGGTGTAGGGTTTAAGGTTTAGTGTTTTTTAGGGTTTAGGGTTTAGGGTTTAGGTCTTTTATTTAAATTAAGTAAACCAATAAGTTTAGGTTTATTTAGTTTATTTTATATTTTAATTAGGTTTATTTTTTATTTAGCTTCATTTATTTATTTTTGTTTATTTATTTCAGTTTAGGTTTATGTTTATTTTATTTTTTAGGTTTAAGTTTAGGTTTATGTTTATTTCTTAATTTAGTATTATTATTATTTTTTTTTTACTTTGAGGTTTAAGTATATGTTTTTATTTTATTTTTTTTAGATTTAGGTTTTATGTTTTTAATTTAGGTTTTATTTTTTAGTTTAGGTTTAGCATTATTTTTAGTTTGTATTATTTTATTTAGTTTAAGTTTAGGTTTAGGTTTAGGTTCAGGCTTTATTTATTTTAGTTTAGTTTATTTTAGTTCAGGTTTAGTTTTATTTTTTTTTAATTTTATTAGGCTTTATTTTTTGTTTAGGGTTTAAGTTTTTTTATTTTTAGGTTTTATTTTTAGGTTTAGTATTTATGTTTAGGTTTTTATTTAGTTTATATATATATATATATTAGGTTTATTTTATTTTTATTTTACGTTTAGATTTTATTTTATTTAGGTTTTTTTCTTTTTAAGTTCATTTTATTTTTTAGTTCAATTTAGCTTTTTATTTATTTTATTTTCGTTTAGATTTTATTTTTTATCTTATTTTATTTTTAGGCTTAGGTTTAGGTTTTAGATTAGGTTTTTTTATATTTTTTAATTTTATTTAGGTTTAGGTTTCTTTATTTATTTTATTTTTAGGTGTTATTTAGTTTAGGTTTTTAGGGTTTAGCGTTTCAATATAGGGTTTGGGGTTTACTGTTTAGGGTTTAGGGTTGTAGATTTTAGGGTTTGGGTTTAAGGTTTTAGGGTTTAGGGTTTAGGGTTTACTATTTTGGGTTTTAATGTGTTTAGGGTTTAGGGTTGTAGTGTTTTAAGGTTTATGGCTTAGGGTTTAGGGGTTTTTTTTTTGGGAACCCCATGTAGGAGAATTTTATTGCCACAAAAAGAGGGTTACAAGGTCCTTAAAGGGGATAAACTCCAAAACTATTGCTCAAAATCTGACTAGGAGTAAATCCCCAATCTAAGTACAACCAAAGAGAAAATAATAAAGCAATCAAAAGATACAAATTGATTAACATAATAAGCCAATGGAAGATTAGGGCCAATGCTCTGCAGGATGGGAGGATGCATGACACTCTGGAGCAAACATACAAGAGAACAAGAGAGAAGCACCTGCAAGAATGTAAACAGAAAGAAGTTAGAGCGAGTTAAGATAATACAGAGAAAATGATAACTAAAAACTGCATAATGTGAGAATGATAGTAAAGAGTTGTGATAGAGAAGGCTCAGGCTCAGTCACACCAAGTTGGGGCAGAGGCAAATATGAGCATCCAGACTTCAGCAGAAGGGTTACATCACAAGAGCTACTACCATACCAAAAGGGAGTGAAATCATCACAGCCATCATAGCTAACAAACTTGTATTGCATCCATTTGATAAAAGCCTTGATATCCTTAGTACCTGCAAATGTAATCAAAACCATATATAGGGTAGATAGAGAGTCAGCAAAAGCCAGAATGAGAAAGGAGTTCCCATCCTGGAAATAAGACCCGATATAAGACACCATGTCAACGAATTCCCAGCACCAATATAAAGTTCATCATATTGACATTAGGCGACAAGCTTAGTCTACTATTCAGATAGAGCATGATAAGGTTTGAATATGAATTAGTTAAGATCATCTTAAATGGTTTGCATTAGTCTAACAAAGCTAGGCAAAAGATAAGAGGCAAGAAATAAAATGGTTTTGGGGTACCAAGAAAAATGGCAAACAATAAATAGTCAACACCACATTGCGACGGATGAATTAAGTAAAAACAAGAAACTAGAAAGTCAACCCCCATTGACCATAGTTCGAAACCGGATGGTGGAAAAAATAGCAGATAGTAAAATGGTAGAGAGCTCCCACCACAAAACATTCTAGTAAGAGATAATCGAGCAAAAAATTTGTAGCGGTTGCTTAGTAGCGAAGCATAATCAGTTCGCCAAAAGCAATGACAAGAAAACTAATTTGGGTGAGCAATAACTCAACTATCTATAAAGATAAAATAGTGATTAAAGCCTAAAGAGTACTCATGATGCATGTTTTCATCATAGCCAGAGAGGGAAATAACAATAGGAAAGATCAGCAACAGCCCAGATATTAGCAACAAAATAAGACAAAAAGAAAACTAAGAGCACTTGCTGAGCAAGGTACTCTAAAGACCAAAAACCAATAATGGAGGCAATGATACAATTCCATTCTTGCAAAGAGATATTAAAGTAGGCATGGGATTTCACAAACAATAAAGTAACAGCAATAAGGAAGGTTGCAGCCATTTGATGCTCAACAGCTATCCTACCTGGGACAAAAGTAATTAAGCTGCAAGGAGCAAGAAAGTATGCAAAACCCCAACTCAGCTTTCTACAATTACAAAAAATAGTAGGAATGAGCAGAAAGTAGCAGATAGGGAGGGATAGGTAATGAGCGACTCCCACAAAGCCAATCCGTAGAGACATTCGTCAAACAGTTGATAGATTGCTTACTCACAATAATCCAATTCTGCCAAGGATAATGATAGTAATAACCAGGAGGTTGGCCAATAACCCAATTATGCATATAAGATAAACCATTGATTAAGTTCAAGCAGAACAACAGAATGATCTTCAAGATTCGCATGTTCCCATCATAGCATACAGAAGGAAAACAAGAGCAGGGAAGACCAACAGCATTCCAGATGCTAGCAGCAAAGACAGAAAGAAAAACAAAGAAAACTTGCTGGGCAAGGTACTCAAAAACCCAAAAACCAATAATGGAGACATTGTAATAGTTTTTACACCTATTAAGAAAAGCAATCTTTAAGAAAAAAGACATAAAATAGAGAGTGAATGAGTTCAAGTAATTCCCAACAGAGTAAACAGTAGTACCCACAACCTCAGTAAAGGCAGAATGAAAAACAATTAAGTAACTCCAAACCTACTGAGCATGGGAAACAAATCCGAAATAGCAAGATTGATGTATGGGATCCATATCGACCAACAACTAAGAAAGGAGGTATCAACAAGTTGACCATAGGAAAAGCAAATAAGAGTAGATAGTGCATAAAATGGATCCCATAATAAAAGAGAAGATTTCTGACTATGGTAAATAGAACCAAGAAGTAAACTGCAATAGCATGTGTGATCAAAAATAGCCCAGCTGATAAAAACACAAACAATTGGAAAATCGAGAATCAAAAAACAATCATAAATCACAAAGACAGCAATTTGGAAATAGGTCCCAAAAAACCAATGACTAGCATTGAAAGGAATAATAAGACCTTTCCGGATCGAAAATCTGATCTAGCAGGCCGAGAATGAGAGGGTAAACCCAGTAAAAACCAAAAAGAGAAGCCAACATGAAAACCCATTCCTGCAGGGAGCAAGAGAAGACAGCCAACAAAAAATAAATTATCTTTAGACAAGAGCAGTAAAAGAGATTGACCAAGGCCCCAATCTCAGAAACATCCGCAAAAGGATCTCTTTAAAATAGCCAAAAACAATCTGAAGAAACTCCATCCATGTCAAAAAATAAACAGTACAGAAACAAACAACAGAATGCCATAGATTCCCCCCAGGCAAAATAAAAGAAGCATAAAAAGATAACCAAGTAATATCAAGTTACGCACAATAATAAGTCGAGAAGGGGTAAGGAGGTGTAGCCTCTAAGAAAACAACAACCATGGAAGGTGGAGGAAGAAAAGCCCCACAAGATCCCACCAAAGGGACCCTGGCAATCAGAAAATGGATTCCAAAGAGAGCATCTTGAATGGGATCCAGATTCAATATAGACAACGAAGAAGATAAATATCAGCAAAAGGCCAAAAAACCTCTTCATGCGGAAAAATAAAATAAAAGATAACTCAGAAATAAAGGGAAAATGTTAGCTCAAGCTAGAGTCAAAGAGAATAAATGTGACCAAGATCTAATAGGAGACAAGCGACATGTCAAAAGCCAATCATTATCAGGTAAAATCCAACAACCTAATAGTAAATCATTAAAATAAATATTGCAACCAGCATAGTGAACACTAATACAATGCATAGAAATAACATAGGTAACTAAGATGCTCCAAGCAATAATATCTTTGACAAACAGCAGGTTGCAAAATTAATAGATAGCTAAACCCATCAAAATAAATATCTCCATCCAGAATGATTAAGACTCTAGGATTAGGAATGAAGCGGCATTGATATTAAAATCCTAAGTGGTGATTGGTTATAAAACCAATGGCAGCTGGCACATAGCTCAACAAAATTCCAATGCTGAGTATTAGTATGCACATAGCTCAATAGCAGCCCTTTAACAGTGTAAATGCCAAAAGCAGATAGCCTCCAAATAAAGGAGAAGCTATTAAAACACCAAATCATGACACATAGATCAAGACAGTAAGTAATATCCATGTGAAGCATCCACAAAAGACACATAGGGTTTAGGGTTTTGGGTTTTGGGTTTATGATTTAAGGTTTAGGGTTACTTTAAGGTTTAGGGTTTAGGATTTAGGGTTTGGGGTTTAGGATTTAGGGTTTAAGGTTTATGGTTTAGATTTTAGGGTTTTAGGGTTTAGTGTTTAGGGTTTAGGGTTTGTGGTTTTTATTTTTATTTTTAATAGAGAACAAACTCAAAGTCAACATTTCTTCTTTTTGATTTCATCACCCAAGTAACATGCCATGTTTTCTAAGCGACAAGCGATGACATAGAAAAAAATGAGCATGCATAGAGCAAATCAAAAACCCAGGATAGAAATGTCTCAATTGTAAAGACATAATTCCATAAGTAGTAGATCGGATCGATTGTTCTTCAGTTTCTCTAGTACTAATCAGGATCACCACGGCCACCCGAGTAGTGGCATCCACCATCATATCCCTGATCTCTCCTTCCACCACCACCACAGATATAACCTCTATCATTCCTCCCGCCTCCATAACTTCTGCTTTCGACCAACACCTCCATACACCGGCACCTCCGGATCCCCACCACCTTTTGATAATGCGCATCTTAGCCTCCCTTGCCAAATCTAGGCGAGCTTAGTTGTGAGATGTTCTTTTAGTCAAAGTTCTTCTCATTCTTAAGGTTTAGGTTTAGGTTTAGGTTTATTTGGTTTTAGGGTTTAAGTTTATTTTTAATTTATTTAGTTACTTTAGGTTTAGGTTGATTTAGGGTTTAGGGTTTAGGGTTTGGGTTTAGGTTTAGGTTTCTGATTTAGAGCTTTTTGGTTTATGCTTTTATGATTTAGGGTTTAGCGGTTAGGGTTTAGGGTTTAGGATTAGGGTTTTAGGGTTTAGGGTTTAGTGTTTAGGGTTAGGGTTGTAGGTTTAGGGTTTAGAGTTTAGGGTTTCTGTTGGATCAGGGTTTATGGTTTTTAAACAATAGGTTTATGTTTATTTCTATTATTTAGTTTATTTTAAATTTATTTTAGTTTATTTTATTTTTAATTTTGTTTATGTTTTTTTTTGTTTAGTTTTGTTTGTTTATTTTAGATTTATTTATTTTAGTTAAGGTTTTTTATTTTAGTTTATTTTCTAGGTTTAGGTTTAAGTTTAGGTTTATTTTTTAGTTTAGTTTTATTTTTATTTAATTTTTTAGGTTTAGGTTTTGTTTTTTACTTTTAGGTTTAGGTTTAGGTTCTTATTTTATTTTTTTAGTTTTAGGTTTTAGGTTTTTATTTTAGGTTTATTTTTAGGTTTTATTTTTTTTGTTTAGGTTTTCATTTATTTTAGTTTATTTTATTTTATTTATTTTGGTTTAGGTTTAGGTTTAGTTTATTTTAGGTTTAGGTTTTGGTTGTATTTATTTTAGTTCAGTTTATTTTAGTTTAGGTTTAGGTTTATTTTATTTTTATTTTAAGTTTAGCTTTTTTTTTTTTAGTTTAGGGTTTAGGTTTTATTTTTTATTTATTTTTAGGTTTTATTTTTAGGTTTATTTTTGAGTTTAGATTTTTATTTAGTTTTTATTTTATCTTATTTTATGTTTATTTTATTTTTATTTTAGGTTTAGTTTTTATTTTATTTAGGTTTTTTATTTTTTTAGTTTAGTTTTTATTTTTTATTTTATTTTCATTTTTTAGTTTAGGTTTAGGTTTAGGTTTTAGTTTTATTTTATTTTGGTTAAGCCTTTTTTTGGGTTTTATTTATTTTAGGTTTAGGTTTTTAGCTTTTTAGGGTTTAGGGTTTAGGGGTAATTTAGGGTTTATGGTTTAGGGTTTAGGGTTTGGGGTTTAGGGTTTAGGGTTTAAGGTTTAGGGTTTATGTTTTTGGGTTTAGGTGGGGGGTCAGGTTTAGGGTTTAGAGTTTAGGATTTAGGGTTAAGGATCTAGGGTTTATGGTTTTTTTTTTAAAATTAAGTGAAATGATAGGCTTATGTTTATTTCTTTTATTTAGTTTATTTTATTTGTTATTTTTGTTTAGGTTTTTTTTATTTTTAGTTTATTTATTTTAGATTTATTTATTTTAGTTTAGGTTTTATTTTTATTTCTAGTTTAGGTTTAGGTTTAGGTTTAGGTTTAATTTTAGTTTAGTTTTATTTTTATTTTAATTTTTAGGTTTAGGATTTTTTTTTTACTTTTAGGTTTAGGTTTAGGTTCTATTTTATTTTTTTTAGTTTTAGGTTTAGGTTTTATTTTAGGTTTTAGGTTTTATTTTAGTTTAGGTTTTCGTTTATTTTAGTAATTATTTTATTTAGTTTTGGTTTAGGTTTAGGTTTAGTTTATTTAGGTTTGGTTGTATTTATTTTGGTCTCATTTTAGTTTAGTTTTAGGTTTGTTTTATTTTTAGTTTAAGTTTAAGTTTTTTTTAGATTAGGGTTTTTAGGTTTTATTTTATTTATTTTTAGGTTTTTTTTAGGTTTATTTTTAGGTTTAGATTTTATCCAGTTTTATTTTATCTTATTTTATGTTTATTTTATTTTATTTTAGGTTTAATTTTCTTTATTTAGGTTTTTTTATTTTTTAGTTTAGTTTAGGTTTTATTTATTTTATTTTAGTTTAGTTTTTATTTTTATTTTATTTTCATTTTTTAGGTTTAGGTTTAGGTTTAGGCTTTAGTTTTATTTTATTTTGGTTTAGCCTTTTTTTGGGTTTTATTTATTTTAAGTTTAAGTTTTTAGCTTATTAGGGTTTAGGGTATAGGGTTAGTGTAGGGTTAGTTAAGGGTTTATGGTTTAGGGTTTAGGGTTTGGGGTTTAGGGTTTAGGGTTTAAGGTTTAGGGTTTAGCTTTTTGGGTTCAAGGTTTAGCATTTTAGGGTTTTGGGTTTAGGGTTTAGGGTTTAAGGTTTTTAGGGTTTAGGTTTAGGTTTAGGGTAAAGGTTTTAGTTTAGAGTTGTGGGTTTTTAGTTTTTTTTAAATAGAGAACAAATTTAGATTCAACATTTCTTCTTTTCGATCTCATCAACCAAGTAATACACCAAGTTTTCTAAGACATAAACAATGACATAAATAAAAAATGAGCACCTATATTGAGTAAAATGAAAAGCCCTGCAGACACCAGAACCTGGCCCATAGCCAAAGACAGCCTGCATACATGGGATCTAATCGACTATTCTTTCAATTTCTCTAATTTCATAACTGTAACCACCCTTGATAGTAGATCCATAATCGTGATCCCCAATCTCTCTCCAAAGACTACTTGTCTATCGCTCCTCCCACTTCCATAACCACCACTGATCCGACCATCACCGCCATATCCACCATCATCTCTAGATCCCCCACCACCACTGTGATAATCGTCACCTTCTCCTTCACCTCCACAGGCAGATCTAGACTGAGTCTGGTTGACAGTGATGTTCCTGCCCTCAAGGTTTTGCCCAATCTTAGGGTTTAGGTTTAGTTTATTAGTTTATTAGTTTTTAGGTTTATTTTCTTTTATTTAGTTACTAGGTGGGGTGTTTAGGAGGTCAGGTTTGGTTTTTAGGGGAGTGGTTTATGTTAGCAGTAGGGATTAAGATTTAGAGTGAGTTGGGCCCAGGTTTGGGGGTTAGGTCAGTTAGGTTAAGTTTAGGTAGGCCTGTGGATTGTGTAGAGGTGTGGCCCAGGGTTAGGGTTTAGGGTTTTAGGGCCTGTGGCCCAGGGCCCAGGTCATGGTAGGTCTGGGTTTCCTGGCTCAGGGTTTGTTGTAAGAGCCCAGATTTGTGGTTGTGGTTAGGTTTCAGGGGTTTTATTTTATTTTTTATTTTTTTTTATTTTAAAAAATCATGCATGGTAGTATTTAGTTTATTTTAGTTTATTTTTTTATTTATTTTAATTTAATCATTTATAATATATTATTTTTGCTTTTATTTAGTTTAATTTATTTTAGTTTAGTTTTATTTTAGTTTATTTTAGTTTAGTTTAGTAGTTTAGGTTTATGTTATTTTTAGTTTAGGTTTAGTTTATTTTTAGGTTTAGGTTTTATTTTATTTTAGGTTTAGGTTTTTTTATTTATTAGGTTTATTTTTAGATTTTATTTTTTAGTTTATGTTTTCATTTATTTTGAGTTTATTTAGGTTTAGGTTTAGGTTTTATTTATTTTAGTTTATGGTTAGGTTTATTTTATTTTTATTTTAGGTTTAGGTTTTTTTTACTTTAGAGTTTTGGTTTTTTTTTAGTTTGATTTTTAGGTTTATTTTTTAGGTTTAAGTTTTTATTTAGTTAATATTTTATTTTATTTTATTTAATTTTTAATTTAGGTTTAGTTTTATTTTATTTAGGTTTTATTTATTTTATTATAGTTAATTTTTATTTGTTATTTAAATTTTTCTTTTAGGTTTAGGTTTAGGTTTTAGTTTTAATTTATTATATTTTTTTATTTTATTTATGTTTTGGTATTTTTATTTATTTTATTTTTATGTTTTATTTAGTTTAGGTTTAGGTTTTTAGGGGTTTAGGATTTTTTTAGGGAAATTAAGAGAATTTTATTGCCTCAAAGAAAAAGTACAAAGTCCTTACAGGGGGTAAATCTCTAAATTAATGCTCAAAGAGCAACAATAAGTCCTAAAGAGATAAACCCCCTAACTATTACAATAATATAATAAACAAATAACAAAAGCGAAAGCAAAATGAAATCACCAATAACAACTGATCAATGTGTGCAACAGCAACATTCACTAGGTCCTTTTGATACCAGCAAGATCCACCTGCAAGATTCTCCCGACCAATAAAAGAAATCTACAACATACTAATGAAAGGATGAGTAAAATTAAGCAAGCATAAAGAGTATGAGGAAGGAAAAATAGCAAAGTAAAGAAAAGGCTCAGGCTCTGTTACAATTATCTCAAGGAGCAACACTATTTGTAAGCATCCAAACATCAATAATTATACATATAGTGCTACCAAAAAAGAAGATAGAGAGGGAAGCATCAAGGCAATCATTGCCAGCATACCTCTTATAGCCCATCATCCCAAGTCCATCATCCTGCAAGGCTACAAACTCCTCCATGTAGTAGACATAATAGCCAACCATAAAGCCACCAAAATAAATAAGCCCAATAAGGCAGAAAATCAACCAACCATCAGGGAAAACAACAGTATAGTAGGAACACCCCCAAAGCCATCACCAAAGAGGAATAGTAACATCAAAGGGAGCAAGCATCATGACCTTAACAACACAAACTAGAAAAACCAAGACCAAAAAGTAAAAACACAAGAGCTCATGTCCTCCACAAGCAAACGGGAAAGGTAGCAAGGTTGTCACCCAAACCAAAAAAAAAAGGAAGCAAGAACACCCAAGAGAGAGAACTATAAGAGAGAGCCAACCATGTCACCAATAGAAAAGAAAGGCCAAAATAGCCACCCATCCAACCAACCCAACCAGCCAACATAGCCTCCCAGCCAACCACCACAGTAGGAGAAAATCCAAATTAGTTAAAAGACCAATAGCATCCATCATGCCAAAACCACCCAAGACAACCAGGAAAAGGGAAGCAAACAATAACATCCACCAAACCCAACCAAAGTAGCAAAAATTCTAATCCAGGTGAGGTAAATAGCCAGGCATAAACAAAATGGAGCAAAGACCAATAAGACCGACTAAAAGCCATCCATCAGAAGTAGAAACAATACAATAGGAACACCACCAAAGCCAACAACAAAAAGGAGCAGAAATATCAATGAGTGCAAGCTTCATAACCATAGCCAAGTTAGACACCAATACACCAAACCAAGTAACCAGATCCTAAAGCAAAACAATAGCCACTAAATAGCCATCAGCTAGCCAACCCAAAATAATAAAAAAAAAAAAAGAAGCTGCAGCCAAGAGAGGAAGACCATTACATGAAGAGGCCGAAACCATAACCAAAAGAAACAAACCCAAACTAGCAAAACTGACCACCAAAACCCAATCCACAAAAAAGAAGAAATAATAGTCAACAAGTAACCTCCACCTTGACAAATCCAATCCAAAATTAGACCACCAACATCCTCTCCAATCTACCACCAATAGAAGTGGATAAACCAGCCAACACACACCAACCAACCAACCCAACCAACCAACACAACCCAACCACCACAACAGCAAAAAATCCAACTCAAAAGGAAGCAAAGAGATATGGCAAATCCCATACAAAAAATAGTAGGCAAAGCCACCACCCAAATCAAGGTCACCAAAAACAACCAAGCAATAATAATCATCCAACCAGGCAAACATCATCCACCAGGCCAAAAAAACCAAAACAACCCAGATAGAAAAAATAGGAACCACTAGGTATTAACCACTTGGCCAACCTGAAATCAAGAGCTCCAAAAAAAAATCTAACATAGGCCCAAGAGTGAAAATAAGAAAATGGCCACAACCCAAAGAAGGTTTAACAAAGGGGAACCAAAAGTAATGGCTCATCAAAAACCAATAGAAAACCAAGCCAAGATATATAATAAAAATTAAGTTCACACCTAAAGTAGTCAAGAAATCAACACAAGCATTACCTTCACAAAGGATATGGAAAATTTTATAACAAACTTGAGAAAGAAGATTTTTAGTATGATTACAAAGATAAAATAAATCAGCATTTCCTATTATATTAGAGTTTAGCAGGTCAAAAAGCAAGAACACATCAACTTAAATCTCAATAGCTTTATTCAAATAAATCTCAATAGCTTTATTGACAACCATAAGCTAAACATAGATAACAGAACATGCTTTGAGAGGATAGGCAAAAGCACAAATGGTAGTACTTTTAGAATTCCTATGAATACCACCACAAAAATATTTATTGGAGGCAATAGAACCATCAGTATTCACTTTAATCAAATTTTTTTTGGGTTTGATCTAATGGATAATCCTAGCTCTTTTATAAGAGTCAAAAGAATGATACCCAATTTTTAGCCACAAATTTATAACCCAAAATGAATGTTACTAATAAGATTTGCATTAAATAGAGCTTGAATTTTTCTTTGGTTCTAGCTAGATCCTTTATGGCTCATCGAATAATGATATTTAGCATCATTATATCCATCCAAATGAACTAGATAAGGGAAATAGGAACTAGAACTTTGATATGACCTTTCACAATTTTTTGGATACATGCATCTAGAAGTTGATACATGGAAAGAGAGCCATGAAAGTAGTTGGTATTAAACAAATCATCTTACCATAACCATAATTTAGAAGAAAATAGCACCATTGACAATAACATGATTAACATTTTCAATATGAAAGCAACAATAGCACTTTGAAGGCAAATAAAACCCTTTATTCCAGAGCAAAAAAGTCCACAAGAATAAAGTTATTCAAAATCCTCCAAGCTAAAACCAAATAAGAAATGGGAATGATATTGTTTGAAAAGTTTAATGAAAACATTTGAGGAGTTTTGTTTATCTCTAATAAAATTCCAAACCTCTTTAAGAACAAAATCACCATTGTAAGAAAGCTTAAAGAGAATTTGTTGGTTTGTTAGAAAATAAAGATATTTCTAAAGTTATCTAAAAGAGAAATCGGATATAATTCAAGTTTATTTTGCAAGTGTTCTTATGCAAAAAGAGTTAACTTTGATATAAGAGAGGGTAAAAAAAGAGAGTCAATAGAGCCATTTCCAATCCAATTGTCTTGCCAAAAGAAAGAAGAACCAGATTGAATACCCCAACATATTAAGGGTTAAGCAACCCATTTAATGGAGCAAAGCCTTTTCCAAACTAGAGTCACGAAATTTATAAGCACAGATAAGAGGGTTTTTACCTTGGAAATAGTTTTTCATCATAAAATTAGCCGAAAGGCTATCATTCTTTCTAAAATTCCACCAGAGCTTATGAGAGAAGGCGTTAATAGCTTCATAAATTATTTTGCAACTGAGGCCACCTTCACCCAAAGGACCACAACTTTTATGCCAGGAAGTCCAATGCATTCTTTTAGTAGAATTATTGGATCCCCAAAAAAATTTATTAAGCAAGTGATCAATTTTGATAAGAGTAGCATTAGTGGGATAATAGTTTGAATCAAATAAAGCGGCATTGAATTGAAAATGCTTTTAAGAATAGTGAGCCTACCACCAAAGGAAAGTAAATGAAATTCCTATACAGAAATTTTATTTAAATTTTTTTGAATTAACTCATCAAAAATATGGGATCATTTCGAACATTTAAAAAGAGGAGCACCCAAGTACTTAAGAGGAAGGTGTTGATGTTTAAAGTTAGTGATATGCAGGATTTGATTAATTTTATTATTGGAGATGCTTGAAGAAGTAATAAAATAGCTTTTGTTTTCATTGATAGATATACCACTTTCTGAACCAAATTTATTTAAAAAATCTTGAGATTCTTGATATGATGAATAGAAGCATTGCATAAAATAATGAAATCATTTGCAAAGCTTAAATGAGAAATAGAAGAACACCAAGATTTTTGTAATGCATACTAGATTGTTTAAGAATAGATCATTGATGCTCCTAGATAAGTACTCAACAATAATAAATAAGGTAGAGATAGAGGATCCCTTATCTTAGGCCATGGAAGAAGGAAAGAAGCCCAAGGCTTCCCATTAAGCAAAATAGAAAACTAGGGATTTTTAATACAATTTTAATAAGAAAGATAATTTATCAAAACCCAAATAAATTTAGAATATGGATAAGGAAATCCCAAGAGATATTGTCAAAAGCTTTGGTAATATCTAATTTGAACATAATGTTGCCACCTCTAGTCTTAGCATCAAAAATCATGAATTAATTCTTAAGAAAGTAATATTATAAGAAATAGATCTACCTCTAACAAAACTAGTTTGGTTTAGAGATAATCCTATGAAGTAAAGGCTGCCTATTGGTTAGAATTTTGGAAATCAGCTTATTGAAGAAGGTGCAAAGACTAATAAGTCTAAAATAACTCCAATAGTTCAAATTATCTTTCTTAGGTATGAGAACAATAGAAGTGCAAGAAAAATATCTAGCAAAGGATTACCATTAAAAAAATCAACCACAACCTCAACCAAATCATTTTAATAATAAACTAGCATTTTGAAAAATTGGGTAGTGAAACCATCCCACCAATAATAAAATCTATGTTCATGCTATTAAGAACTTTAAAATTTCCTCTTCATTAGTACAATAGAAGCAAATCATTATCATTATTGTTTATAATAGAAGGAATCATGTGATTTAGAAATAGCTTCATAAGAGCAACTCTTATTAAGCATATTTCTAAAGTAATTAATGGTCAAATCTTTAATATCATTATTCTCCGTAATCCATTCTCCATTATCATCTTTAATTTTTTTGAATATTATTTAAAGCTCTCTTTTTATTAACTAAAGCATGAAAATATGTAGTATTTCTATCACCATCTGCAATATGTTTACTAGTAGCTTTTTGGCACCAATAAGTCTATTCCATATTTTGAAAATTAAGAAGTTTATCTTTCCCCTCAATCAAGTCCTTAATCTTAGTAGGATCAGACATAATAGATACTTCAAGATCACAAACCAAATTTACTATTTCTTTGATATTAGTGAAAAGGATTTTAAAACAATGCTTGTTCCACAAACCCAGATTTTATTTAAGTTTTTTAAGCTTAAACCAAAATCTATTCATCCCCATAATAAAATTGTCAGGATGTAAGGGAGCTTTCCAATTGTTAGCCACAATATTAAAGAAATCAATATGTCAATCCACATGTTCAAATCTAAAATGAGAGAAATGTTTTAATCTATTAGAGTTATCTTTAATAGAAACCAAAAGAGGAGCATGATCTGGTTCTACTTAAATGATAGATAGAAAATAGGCCATTGAGTAATCCAATGAGTATTAAAAAGAATCGTCCAACCTTTGCCAAAGTCTAGAGTTTTATCCAAGTAAAATTTGAACCCTTAATATCAATCAAATTGCAAAAAGGATCATATTGGAAAATTCTTCCATGGAATGAATATTAGAGAGCAACCACTTCATTCAAGAGAATAAAATAGTGTTGAAATGCCACCAACAAACCAAGGTTTATTGACAAAGGTAGCAAAATTCTCAAATTTTCCAAAGAAGATTTCTACCGATCTATTACAAGATGCATATAAAAAGAGCCCAAAACACAGTCACCATAAGATATTTGAGCAATGACAACTTGTTTAAAATCATCAAGAATAGAAGCCTCCACAAAATTATTCCAAAACACCAAGTTTTATTACTAACATCAGAGAAAAATTTATTGAAACTAATCATTATAATAAAATGGTTAATTTTGTTTGCATGAATAAGAGGCTCCAAAATAATAAGTAAAGAAATATTATATATACGACAAAGGTTTCTAATACAATTACAAATAGAGAGGGTACCAATCCCTTTAACATTCCAAATAAAAAATTAAACATAAGTAAAAAAAGGGTTAAGAAAAGGTTAATTAAGAGAGGAAAGAGAGGCCGCAGTAGATCTAGTGTTTTTGGACAATTTGGGAGGAAATTTTTTAACATTATTTTTATTTTTTGAATGATAACTTTTCGTAACCATTTTCTTTTCCCATAGAATCATCATCTGAGAAGGATTTAGCAACATTTTTCATAGATTTAGTGAAAGTATCCTAAATAGAAGTGAGTTCCCCTTCTTCCAATCCATTAGAATTTATTAAAGGCAAATGAGCATCAGATGTAACAAATAAGGGAGCCAAAACAGATTTATTAAGAAGGCAAGTGTGAACATCAACCCTTTTTTCTTCAATACCCAAATTAGTAGACAAAACCAAATCTTTTAGAGAATTTAAATCATCCTGAACTAAACTAAAGTCAGGTTTTTCAAACTGAATATCATGAGAAACCAAAGCCATATTCTCCATTGAATTCGAATGATGCATAACATTGATATCCTCATTAATATTTTCGAGTAAAGCTTAAATTTCATCAATCAAAATTGGTAAGGATGCGGGGATCGACTCAAAGGAAAAAGAATCATCATCCAAAAGTTTAGAGAAATTATTATTTTCCACATTAGAAACCTTCAATTCATAAGAAATAAGTGGTAAAATAGCCTTATTAGGAACATTCAATGAATCCTTTTTTTCTAAATTAACTTTTGATATTTAACATTGGTCCTAGGTTAATAATAGTTTCCTTAATAAGAATTTTCTTTTGTGAGGATGCAAAATGAAACATTCAGAATTATCATGCTCATGGAATTTACATTGAGAATAAAAGACAGCAAAATTTTCAAAATCAACTTTCTACATATAACCGTAATTTTAAGATCCCAACTAGATTTTTTTGGGGTGTTTCTTAGTAATGTCTAATTCAACAAGGATTCTAGCCATAAAAGGTTGATATTTCATAGCCATTGCCTGATCAATTTTCAATGGCCGACCAAATAAAGCACCCACAATAAAAAGGAATTGATGATTAACGAAATGAATTGGCATATTGGGAAGAGAAATCCAAACCGAAATGATTGGGTCCCTAATATCAAAGAGTGGAATCCATTTCGAAAACCTCATTTGGCAATTGAAAACAAAATAAGAATGATGACTAAAACATGTGAGTAATCCAAACCATTCATTAACTGAATCAAAGTATGGCGAGGATCAATTAAACCAATCATAAAAGCACCCAAAATCTTTAGACTATGAAAGAAAGAGTGAATGTTTTCCAGCTTATGAAGAGTAAAATTTCCAACCAAAGTAAATTCAAACAGCTTAACAAGCTTTTCCATAATCGATCGAACATACAACCATGCATGCCTCTAAAAGAAGTCAAAACAAGTTCCGTGGACTCACCAATAGCTATCCTTACTAGTGAGGATGTCTTTGAATGATTTTGAAGCAACCAAGGGTAGTTGATGCCCCTAGGATCCATTGATCCAGCCCACGTAATCATTAGGGAAGATGCCAAGCCACGATGTCACTCTAAGTAAAATAAGAAAGCAGCTGCATTGATTCCAAAAGGAATCTAGTGAGAATCATGCCAAACAGCCATCAAGCAGTGACTAGAAAGCTAAAAATAAGAGGGGAAAAGGAGAATCAACAAAGCATGAGGGAGGGCTGGTGGAGGGTGGGTTTAAGTTATGGTTTTGTTTTTATTTCATTTTTTATTTTTTATTTTTATGTTTATTTTATTTTAAGTTTAGGGTTTAGTTTAGGTTTAAGATTTGGGGGTTTGTGGGTTTAGGTTTAGGGTTTTGGTTTAGGTTTTAGGTTAGGGTTTAGGGTTTAGGATTTAGTAGGTTTGTGATTAGTGGGTTTAGGTTTTAGGTTTAGGGTTTAGGGTTTAGTTTAGTTTGGTTTAGGGTCAAGTTTTAGTTTAGGTTTAGGTTTTGGTTTTAACAGGACAAATTTAGATTCAATATTTCTTCTTTTCGATTTCATCAACCAAGTAACACACTATTAACCTCAGTTTTGGAGTAAGTTCTCAACCTCTTTTTCTTAAACCTAGGAACCTTCTAGACACTAAGGTTTCTTTAGTCATAAGACACTTCTAGATATTATGTGAACACTTGACCTAGTGCTAGTGACTTAGAATGGTTAATCATAGGATTAGGCCATGTCTTAGGGACCTAGGAAAATCACCTACCCTATAGCCTAAACCCAATCCATATACATTTTCTTAAATTCAATTCAAATCCAAATTTCTAAACCAAACCTCAAACTCAATTTCAAATCTAAATCCAAGTCCAAACTCAATTCCAAATGATTGAAACCCAAGATCAAATCCAAACTTGAAATCCTTCATAAGCCCTTTTAATCAATATTCATGAACATAGCCAATATTCCATCCAATTAATCCAAAATCAATTGATTTTCTTATAAATCAATTGTACCTTCAATTATCTTCAAATATAAATGAAATATAAATTCAAATAGCCAAAACCAAATCCAAAATCAAATCAAAACCCAATTTAAACCCTTTTAATCCATTTTTGAACTTGGCCAAAAAACATATCTAAATCAAGCCAAAATCAATGGATTTTCTTGAATCAATCATTCCTTCAATCATCTATCCAAATATAAATGAAACCCAATCATCCAGTCAAACCAAAATTAACCCAAGTCAAACCCAACCCAGCTATTTGACTTGAAATATTCAAATGAACCAAAACTCATTTGAATTCAAACCCATTGTAATTGAATTTATATATCAATCTCAAATCTATATATAAACTCAACTAAATCAACTAAATCTAATTGGTTCACTTGACCCAAAGAGGCCAATTTGACCTACATGAACCAAAATCCAATTCAATCCAAATCAAAGTGAATTAAGCCAATCCAAAGTTCATGTCATGATTGTTGATCACCCTAGATGATCAATTGATATAAATTGGGTCAAACAAAGAACCCAGGTTTACCAAGTCAACCCTTTAGCCTATATGAACCCAAACTAGATAAATTACAACCTAAGCCAAATCCATTGAAAACCATTCAAATTAACCCAAAATCTACATTTAAACTTGACTTGACCTTCAATTGAGCCAAACCTAGCACAATTGGCCCTCTTGACACTAGTTGACCCAAATTGACATAAAGGGATAAAATTAGACTAAACCCAAATTAAATCAAACCAAACCAAACAATCCTCTTATATGAACTTGACTTAACCCTTGGTTTGACCTAATTTGACCAATTGGCTAACCTAACCCATTTTGACCCAATTTGACCCAAAGGGTCAAATTGTGCCAAACTGAACCAAATGAACTCCAAATGACATGAAATTTGGTCTAACTCTCTTTTGACTCATTTCAAATATGCCAAAATCAAATTCAATGCTAAAGGATCACTCTACCCTTGTGCTAAGGGCATCACATAAGACAAAACACCAATGTAAATGGTCATTTCTTTTCCTTGGCCACTTGGCACTCATTAATTATTCCACCTAGGCTCCAAGGACATTGTCCAACCTAACCCAAGAGGTTTGGGTCAACATGACTCATGGGAGGTGAAATCACCTCCCTCCCATTGGAACACTTGGCATGAAGGACCTCACTTTTGCTAGGACACCCACTTGTCCTTCATAGCAACCATCTTCCATGCCTTGGCAACCAAATTAACCCACCTAAGGAGAATCCTAACCACCCCAAGCCAAGGACATCCACGTGGAGCCAAAAATCATTATGAATGTGGTGATTTTTAGCCATTATAAGGAGACAAAAAATAGAGAGGCAAACTCTTCGTCACACACTCATTTCACTCTCTTAGACCATCCAAACCAACCGTCAACCATTCCCACTTGATTTTTGGGCAAAAGCCATCAAAATCAAGTGGATTCCAGTGAGGAAGTAGCGACCATTGGTGGATACATTAATTTGAATTGAATAAAGAGCCCGAACCCATTCCAAAGCTTCTTGTACATAGAGCATGTCGATCATCACCGCCAAAATCATTCTGGAGGTAATTTTCAAGAACCGGCCTTAGGTTCTTTTATTTGTGATAGTTTTGCTTGATTTTAGGAATTTCTTTAGGTTACCAATGCATTTTTTATATTTTACATCATCCCCACACATTTTAAGTGATTTCTAGTGAAGATCACCATAAAATCGAGCCTAAAATGAAGTTTTTCATTCAATTTTCTCATAAGAATCATAAAAATCTTGCTCAAAATAGAGTTCCATCCGCCTCTTCCATTGGATTGCCTGTTAGCCATCTAATCTTCTATTCAAGGAAATAGACAGCTTAGATCATATGGATCACACAGCTCTGATCACTGGATCACGCGGTTCAGATCATGCATTATGCGATCGACATCACCATCGATCAATCGACGCCGATTTATGCACCCTTGTTGATTCTCGCCATGCCGATGTGGCACCGCACTAGCCACTCATGCTATGCCATGTGGTACCACATGGTCCAGTCAAGGTTGTGCAGGTATTGATTAGGTTAAGTAAGATATTAGGGATTTTCTTCTTTTTAAAAATTATTTAAAAATACTTGAAACTTCAAAAATTCATAAAAAATAAAATACTTAACTAAAAATTGAAAAATAAGGTGCTTTGATTTGTCATTCAAAGGAACTAAATGAAATTAAACTAAATAAATTTCATTTTTTGAGATTAAAAGTGAGCTTAAAATCTACCTACCATACAAATTTCAAGTTAAAAGATTGATTGGGGGAGATATTGCATTGAAGTTCAAATAGTTAAAATAAATTAATGGAATTTATAAAAAATCATGGAAAATCATTTAAATCAGTTGAAACTTTGAAAATTATAAAAAATCATAGAAAATCATAAAATGTAAGTATATATTTATTTGAAGATATTTTAGGAGATTCAATTAAAATTGATCCCAATTAATTTTAAATAGTAATTAAGGCTTAATTTAGTTTAATTAAAACTTAATTAGCTTAATTACTCTTTAATTACCAAGTAATTAATCCCAAACTTTTGAGGTTGATTAATGGGATGACCTCACCTCCCATAATTTTCTTTGGGATTTATTGCTTGGTTAATTAGGGAAATTGGTTATCTTAACCTTAATTACTTTCCTAGATAATTAAATAATTAATTAATAATCTAAATAGTAAGGAAATCATTAATTAAGCTTATTAATCATTGTGAAATAGTGAATGGGCATGGGGAATGAGATTGGGACCTCTTTCATAATCTTTTCCCTGTCCAAGTTGTTGTACTTGAATGGAAAATTAATTAATTTAATTCATTAATTAAATTGCTTAATTAATCAATTTGAAACTATAATCACATGGAATCTTAATTAATCAATTCATGGGTAGATCTTTAGGTGTTCAATAACCTAAAGACATTTAAGAAATTATGGTTAACCCACATGTGTGGAAAACCATGAAAGTACTTTAATTAAGTTTCTTAACTTAATTAATCACTAATTGTGCCAATTGCATTAGCCTCTTTCATTTGATTCACTGATTTAATTTCCAATGTATGTACATAACATGTAGGCTCATAATTACTTGGTTAATTAAATTATGGCAACATAGGTAAGGTTTATTTAATGTATTTAATGCATAATACAACCTAATTAACCCATAAAATCAACTAAATTACTTTTCATTAAACAAAATTAAGTCACAAACATGGGAATGGTTAGATCAAAAACTTTCCTCATTTATTCAAACCAAATGAAATATGAAATTGAAAGTGATAATTAAAAAGCCTTGGTTTTCTTTAAATGCTTTTATTTTATTTTATTGTACTTAGAACTAATTTAATTGAATGAAATCACATGTTTTTGCTTATTCATTCCTTTCCAATCATGTTAAATGTTGTATGTCATTTGAAATCATACATTCATCTTTCAAAATTAATTAAATCAAATGGTTTTCCTTTATGCTAGGCTTGCATGTGTTGATTTAATTTATAATATGTGTGGCTATTACCACTATTAAAACAAAACATATTTTCTTAAGCTTATAAATGAATGGTTACATATGTTATGAATGCTAGTTATAAATACACAAGAGATGTATGTGATTATAGCTTAAATGTATGAAGTGAAGCTCCTTTCCTTTTATTCGTGTATTGATTTATGTAAGTGATAATGTTAATGGGTATATACCGACATCCCGAATACAAGGTTTTTAGCCAAGGAGGTCATTTGATTACCTCACTTCCTTAGTTTAATAATGGCACATACTCCATTTGATTTCATTTTTATGTATTTCAGTACTAGAATTTGGATGACGCTTTAATTCATATACATAAATGATTCAATCAAATTAAATATCATTTTTTTGCATGATTTTCATTCTCCAAATTATGAATACATGTGTATGTATTTAAGAAAAGTGGTATATAGTCTGGACATTTGGGAATATGAGGCTTTAGCTAGCCCTAAGAAGGTCATTTGATTACCTCACTTCCCTGGCTTAACAAAGGCATGTACTTGGTTAGGTCTTTTACGCATACATGTGTGTATTTAATTAGAGAATGGTAATCCTTCCTTTTATTAAAAATACATGCATTTGCAATTGTTCAAGTGATTGAATTAATTGATCATGTGATTTGGAGCTCTCTTTCTTATGTTCATGCATGTAAATTTACATATGGTTTGAATTTAATGGTATATAATCTAGACATCTTGGGAATATGAGGCTTTAGCTAGCCCCAAGGAAGACCCATCATGGCTTAGGAGTCCTTATTAGGTGATTAGTCCATGGTGATAATTTCTATCTTTTGAGATAGTGCATCTTTTCCTTAATGTCATCATTTCAATAAGTACCCCTAAGATCTACATGGTGTCCCACATCTCAAAAAAACACCACAAATTTTGACTCCAGGAGGTTCCTCTCTCCATCTCTAATAGCAATTATTATCTCCAAACATCGATAGTGGACTTGTATTTTATATGGGTCCAACACTATCTTTCTTTCTATTGGCACTTAGCCTATTTCATCCTTAGGTTGAGCTAGCTAACATCCTTTTGGTTTTAAGACCTCACTCCATGTAGGTCTTAAAACCCTATATGTCCCCAATAGTTAAAAAAATTTGAATTAACTAAGAAGATGACTAAATATTTAGAACCTCTTTACCATTCTCTTGGTGAGGCAAGGTTCATCTCATACTTAAGAAAATAAAATCTTTGCAAAAAGATATATACTTTCAAAAGCACTTCTCAAATTAAAATTCTCATGATAAAAGATCTGCATTTAAAGATAACCAAACCTCATGCAACAATATTCATGATTGTTGCATGGAGGTTCTTTCAAAATTTAAAATCAAATAATTTTAAAATCCTTTTCCAAAAGCACATATTTCAAAATAGTAATCTCCATTCAACACACCTAAGCTTGTTGAATGAAGATTTTATTTTCAAATAAGATCATGACATAAAATTGAAATTTCATTTAGAACATCCTACATGTGCTAAGTTGGAATTTCTCTTTTCAAAAGCAACATCACACACAAATATCCCATCTTTGAAAATCAAAAAGAAAAATATAATTGATTTCCATTTAACATACCTAAATTTGTTAAATGAAAGTCCCCTTTTCAAAATCATTAAAAATTAAAACACATTTGAATTCCATTTGACATACCCAAATTTGTCAAATGAGAATTCCTTTTCAAAATCAAAACAAATTGGACTCTACTTAACATACCCATTTCAGTAGAGTTCCTTTTTAAAATCACATAAATCAAACACACTTGAACTCCATTTGACATACCCAAATTTGTAAAATGAGAGTCCCACCTTTTCAAAATTGAAAACAAATTGAACTTTATTTAACATACCACATTTGTTAAATAGAAGTTCTCCTCTTTCAAAAAAAAAAAACAAAACAAACTCATCAAACACACTTGATCCCTACTTACATACCAAATTTGTTAAGTAAGGGTCTCATTTTTCAAAATCAAATCAAAATACATCAAACACATTGTGCTTCACTTAGCATACCTAAATTTGCTAAGTAAGGATCCCATTTTCAAATTGAATTCAACAAATCAAATAAATGACACACATCATCGCAAACAACAAAAATGCTTTCAAAAATTATTTTCAAACTTGCACTAGAATCTCATTTAGCACATAAATTTGCTAAGTGAAGATTCCAAAATCAAATTCAAAACAAAGTCAATTGACCCTCCATTTAACATACCCAAATTTAATAAATGAGGGTTCCAAACATAAAATCAAATTCAAATGTGAGCCAATGGAAGCATCAATTAAGAGCCTCTCCAAAACATTTGAACCCCATTCAACATACCCAAATTTGTTGAATGTGGGTTCTAAATTTAAATCAAATTCAAAGTCTCTCCTCCAAAAAAAAATTTCAAAATCTCTCCAATATTTGAACCCCATTTAGCATACCTAAATTTGTTAAATGAGGGTTCCAATTCAACAATCAAATCAACTAAATAATTCAAGTCAACAACATTCAAGTGAAGGTCGATATGGTTCTCTTTCCGAGATTCTCCCTCACGACCATCAAGAAAGGAGGTGGCGTGCAAGAAGACACTTCTTCAGCTTGATCTACACATGATGAAGTTTCTCTAACCAAAGGAGAAAGGCCATAAATTTCCTTCAAGAGCCAAGAATAAGATCAATAAGGATTTTGAGTATTATCCATTCTAGATAAGTATGACTCAAATGATTTGAATCCTAATTCCCAAAAAAAGATAACTCTTAAAATGACAATCACAATAACAATCGTAATCCATAAAATAATAGTACCGATGGACTTGATGCCTTTAAGGATTCCAACTCAAGTAGAGGTACCCCTATTTTAAACTTTCGTGGTGTTACTATCGACAAAGATTTAGAATCATCAAATCTAATAGAAGAAATTTTGGGCACCATAAAAGAGTAGGTAGACATCAATTCTACCTCTCTTTAAGAAGATATCACTGTTATTGGTGGTCCTACCACTTTGATCAACACCATAGCAAGAAGCAAACCAGTCATTAGAAATACTCAAATTCTAAATCCTTGTTAAGATACACCTCGCAATCCAAAATAAGGGCATCAAACTACTCTGAAGGTAAATGTTAAGGTCCTAAACTATCATGGAAGGTTGCCCACTAAGCTAAAATAATGAGTGCACCTCACCTTCTTTAAGGAGATAGAGAGTGATTAATTGGAACTTAACCTAATTCTTCCTTGCTCTTAGTGGCAACCTCCAAGTCTTACTCAACATAGAATATCCTATGGAAAAGAAAGACAAGCTATCCCTCAGAACACAATAAAAAAAGACTCAAAAAAAGGAGAGAATGAAACAATAAGAGAAAGAGAAAGAAGAAAAGAATGAATGAAAAAATAGAGAAGAAGAGAAAGAAAAGAAAAAAGAGAAAAGAAGAAATAATGAAGAGAAGAAAAGAAAAAAAAAAAAGAGAAAAAAAAGAAATAAACACGACAATGAATACAATTGATAAATAGATAAATATAATATAAATAAAAAAGGAGAAAAGAGAAAATATATATAAATAGAAAAAACAAAATATAAAAAATAAAATATGAAGGATAAAAAAAAATATATATATATATATATATCTATATATATAAGATATATATATGATAATATATATATATATATATATATATATATATATATATATATATATATATATATATATATATATATATATATATATATATATATATGTTGAGATATCAAATTTCCACTTCATCTCTTTCTTCAAGCTTGAAAGAGGATTCATTGTAGATAAACCTTCAAATGAAGTAATAAAATCATATTTGCCTAGTCTACCTACTTTGCTTAAAGAATTTAGAAGACTTTCAAGTAGAGGATACACTCCTAAGTTGAGAAGAAAATTAGATCATCAACCAATGAGTTTTAAGAGATTAACCTTAGAACATAAAGGTAGTCCACCCACACTCCCAACATCCATATATGATAAGTTAGAAAGAAAATGCCAACGACTTAGTTAGGTTACTTTTGTAGTTTAAAGACTGCTTTACCTAAGACCGTAATGAAGTGCCCAATACATCTTTAAAGGTAACAGTCTACAAATTCAAAATTGAACCTATTGCTATTCCTACTTTGCAAACTTTTGATGCGAACATTTGCACCAAGAACAAGATCAAAGTTTGAGGTCAACCTTATTGAAGAAGAAAGATGCTATCATGATTACCCAATATTATGCTCAATCAAAAGGAAGGACATTCAAATCCACACATATATTGATCAAGATTTAGTTAGCATGTCTTGAAGATGAATCCACATTACCTATTTTAAATTTGATAGCACATAGCCTCTTTACATTGTTTCCTCATTCAAGGATGGGTTGAATGATGCTAGAGGATGAGAGGTCATTTGCACTTACAATTTCCATTGGGATTTACCGCTATAAGGTCATGCCTTTCTCAGGTCACTAGGGTTAAAGAAAAAGGAAGACCATCTTTATGATCTAAGTAGTTGTCTTTGATTGGTTATGACACTACACCTTGAAGTTGAATCCCCTAAAGTATACAATTAGAATGACTTTAGGGAGTTTCTAAGGCTTGTAGTAAAGCATCATGGGATAACAAGGATTGATCTAAAAGAGATTAAAGTGACATTAGAGATGCAACCTCCAAGATTCTACTTAACAAGAGAAATTTCAATTTCATTGAATATAGATGGTTTAAACTCTTTCAAAGTTAGTCTATCTCAAAACTTTTAAATTAGAATTCTACTTTGATCTTGAAAGGACTACCTTGGTGCTTTGAAGGATGGAAAGTAGTTTAAACTACTATGATAGGGAGCCCGATGCTTCCAATAAACAACACTATTTAAAGAAATACTACCTTAAAATAATGTTTGAAAATAATTATCATCAATAAAAAATCCTATCTTTCCATTCATCAAATCCCTTCTTCATTAGAAGCATTATTTGCTTATTAAATGAATCTTCATGATGTGTTTAGATAGGTGTAAGATAACCCAAGTGGCATCCTATCCTTCATCAAAACAAACAAACTACACACATTCTGCTATTAGATAGGTGTAAGAGAACCCAAGAGGCATCCTATTTTGTTACAACCAAGTTAAGTATAAGACAACCCGAGCAACATCCTTTTGGTGGAGTCACATTGCCCTCTAGCACCATTTCATCCACTCTCGATGTGTTTAGGGTAGTAAGGAACCCAAGTGGCATCTTATCCTTCATCAACACAACACAAACATAAACTACACATAATCACATGAACAAATACACATCTTTTGTCTCGGGCTACTTTGATGTGGGATAACACCCCCCACGACCCTCACTTATTAGCTGCTCTAGGTCGGATTGACGTTACCCTACTAGTGAATCACCCCAGGTCCATTGTTCGGAAGATGTAAGTCTGCTTTCCTAACTAACCACCGCATAACGAGGAGCCTTGATAGGCCTTACCATGCGCGGTTGTTAAGTTACCCTCATGTTGGCTCCATTTAAGAAGATGCAAGTTTGCCTTCTTCTTAAACTAGTCATCATGAATGACTTGAGTATATCCGACAAACACACATACACATCTTTTATCTTGGGCTACTTTGATGGGACACCCGCAACACTCACTCATTAGCCTTCAGCCGATCCTACCTGCTAGTGTCACCTAGTAGTCCCTTGTTTATAAGAATGTAATTCTACTATGCTTTCTTTCCTGACTTGGCTATTGCACACCGATGAGTGCCTTGTTAGCATGGTAGGCCTTACGGTGTGGTCGGTAAGCTACCTTCATGTTGGCTTCATTCAAGAGGATATAAGTCTACTATACACTTTCTTCTTAGACTAGCCATCGTGAACTGACTTGGTCGAGTAGTGGATTAGGATAAGGCCTAAGTGACACCTTTCTTCTTTCCTACTTCAATTCTGGGTCTAGTCTTTCTTTATGAGTCCCTACTTAGTAGTCACCATTAGGTTGGGTTCAACACAATGGGTCACCCCAGGGTTCCTCGCCTAAGATGTAAATCTATGCTTTTAAGTACCACAGCCCCTAGGTCGATAGCACCTATCGAAATGACATAAACTATCCAATAATTAGTTTCACTTTAGGTATATATAAGTCTACATGCCTTCTTCCTAGACTGATTGTAGTGCTCAGACGGGCACCTTAGGTTGGTTGGTGTTCGCTATGCTGATTGTGACCCACCTGGTGGATACACCACTCATGATATATATGTATAAGTTTCTCCTGAGTTGGCCACCGTACACCTACATTTTCTTATTTCGGTCAAGATACAACTAGTGGCACCTCCCCTGTGGGAACTTTATTTAGATCACATCCTTTGCAACCTCATTTAGACACAACACGGGTTACTACTAGATTGGAGAATCCATCTTTCCTAGTAACCACCTCTGTGGTTGGAGATTTTGTTCCGTGGATGCTTAGATTCTCCCTTGGTCCAGTAAATCTAAGATAGGTCTAGGCCAACATAGTCCATTTTCAGTGAGGTCCCTCAAAATAGGGTCCACATATAATATATATATATATATATATATATATATATATATATTAGGAATTAATGCCCCTAGTACCTTTCTGAAGGCATCCTATCTTTGGGCAAGCACAAGAAACTCCCTATAGGAATCTCCGACTAATGAGTTGAGATAAGTCCTCCATGACACTCTCTCAATAGTCAGGTTAGGTTCAATCTATTATTCCACCAACAGGTTGCCCCGGTTGTCATCTTGGCTTTGGAAGATGTAAGTCTACAACGCATTCTTTCTAGCATGACTGTTGAACACTGATGGGCAGCCCTAGGTCAAGTTTGATTTATTGCACATCTAATGGGTTACCCCAACGGTTGTTCCTTGCTTTAGAGATGTAAGTCTACTACTTTGTCCAAAGCCATTGCACAAAGGCACCCTTAGTTCGATAGTCCTACTGAACTACCCCTTTGGATCGAAATGTAAGATAGGCCCACCGACATAACCCCTTCGCCATCACCGATGGGATCTATCAAATGAAATTAAAATAAATGAAAACAAACCAAAATTAAACAAAATAATGAAATTAATCTTGACTACTTTCTTTGACATAAGTCCCTCAAGATTTCACTCACAGGTCGTTTGATTTATTGTGAATCCAAAAGATCACCCTAGCGATTGATCCCTTCTTTGGAAGATGTAAGTCTACTATGCTTTCTTCTTAAGTACAACCTTTTCACACCAATACCCTTAGGATAGATACCTGGGTAGACTATCCCTTTGGATTTGTAAATTTGAGATAGGTCAAGGCCGACATAATAAGTGGGTCTATCGCACACTAACAAGATCCATAATAAACTAAATTTGAAACCAACCTTCCCAATGGAGTCAAATTAAAACATATCGAACAAACCAAACTTCTCCTTAGCAAGGCACAAATCAAATTAATCTGGGAGCCATAAGAAATACCATCAAACTCTTATCCCAAGCAAATAGCCCAACTCGCTTCCCTGGAAGGCTCACATTCCCTAGTGGATTATAGATTCTTATCCCCAGTGAATACACACCCAAATAAATCATATTCCTAATGAGACTCAAATCCATATCCCTAGTGGATAGCTTCAACTTACTTCCCTAGTGGAAGGTTCACATACTCAATCCTCCAGATTCCATCTCTCTTATGCCCTTTGCATAAAGAGATTCCACTAAGATTGTGATTCTATCTACCTTCGTGTTTAGGTATAGATCATTTTGATTAGTGTTTGTAGTCTTTTGGACGTTATTGATCATCTTAGTCAATGCTAATATGTGCGGTGCACCTTGTCAGTTAAATCACACCTATTGGGGTCCTTTGTTGACCTCACTTTTGGAGTGAGTTCTCAACCTATGCTTCTTAAACCTAGGAACCTTCTAGACAAGGTTTTAGTCATAAGACACTTCTAGAGAGTAAATGAACACTTAACCCAAGCCTAGAGACTTAGAAATTAATCATAGGATTAGGCCATGCCTAGGGACTTAGAAAATCACACCCTATAGCCTAAACCCAATCCATGTACACCTTAAATTCAATTCAAATCCAAATATCCAACCAAACCATAAACTCAATTTCAAATCCAAATCCAAGTCCAAACTCTTCCAAATGATTGAAACCCAAGATCAAATCCAAACTTGAAATCCTTCCCAAGCCCTTTAATCAACCTTCATGAACTTAGCCAAATTTCTATCCACTCAATTGAACTCAATTGATTTTCTTATAAATCAATTGTACCTTCAATTATCTTCTCAAATATAAATGAAATATAAATTCAAATAGCCAAAACCAAATCCAAAATCAAATCAAAACCTAATTTAAACCCTTTAAGCCATTTCTTTGAACTTGGCCAAAACCCATCTAAATAAAACCAAAATCAATGGATTTTCTCTTGAATCAATCATTCCTTCAACCATCTATTCAAATATAAATGAAACCTACAATCATCCAGTCAAACCAAAATCAACCCAAGTCAAACCCAACCTACCCTATTTGACTTGAAATATTCAAATGAACCAAAACTCATTTGAATCCAAACCAATCACAATTGAATTTATATATCAATCTCAAATATATATACAAACTCAACTAAATCAAACTCAACCCAAAGTAAAGCCAACTAAATCTAATTGGTTCACTTGACCTAAAGTGGCCAATTTGACCTACATGAACCAAAATCCAATTCAATCCAAATCAAACTGAATTAAGCAATCCAAAGTTTATGTCATGATTGTTGATCACCCTAGGATGATCAATTAATATGTCAAACCAAGTCAACTAGCATTGACCAAGTCAACCCTTTAGCTTATAAGAACCCAAACTAGCCAAATTATAACCTAAACAAAATCCATTGAAACTAATGATTCAAATCAACCCAAAATCAATATTTAAACATGAATTGACCTTCAATTGAGCCAAACCTAGCCCAATTGGCTCTCTTGACCCAAGTTTCAAATTGACATAAAGTTCAAATTAGACTAAACTCAAATTAAATCCAAATTAAATCAAACCAAAGCATACAATCCTCTCCAAATAGTCATATGAACTTGACCTAATCCTTGATTTGACCCAATTTGATAAATTGGTCAACCTAACCCATTTTGACCCATTTTGACCCTAGGTCAAATTGAGCCAAACCTAACCAAATGAACTCCAAATGACATGAAATTTGGTCCAACTCACTGTTGACTCATTTCAAATCTACCCAAATCAAATTCAATATCAAATGACCACTCTACCCTTAGTCTAAAGGGTATCACATAAGACAAAACACCCATGTAAATGGTCATTTCTCTTCCTTGGCCACTTAGCACTCATCCATTGGTCCACTTAGGCTCCATGGACACTTCAACCGACCTAAGAGGTGGTTGCCATGACTTATGGGGAGGTGAAATCACCTCACCTCCCCATTGGAACACTTGGCATGAAGGACCTCTTTCATTTGCTGGGACACCCACTTGTCCTTCATAGCAGCCACCTCCCATGCCTTGGGCAACCAAATTAAGCCACCTAAGGAGAATCCCAACCACCCCAAGCAAGGGACACCCACTTGGAGCCAAAAATCACCATGAATGAGGTGATTTTTGACCATTACAAGGAGACAAAAAATAGAGGCAAAACTCTTCCTCACACACTCATTTCACTCTCTTAGAGCTCTCAAACCAACCAACAACCATTCCTACTTGGTTTTTGAGCAAAACCATCAAAATCAAGTGGATTCTAGTGAAGAAGTGGTGTCCATTGGTGAATACATTATTCTGAAGTGAGGAAAGAGCCCAAACCCATTCTAAAGCTTCTTCTTGCACTCAAGAGCACACTCAGATCATCACCACCATCAAAAATCATCCTCGATGAGATAATTTTCAAAACCATAGTCATAGGTTATTTTGTGATGGTTTTTTGATCAATTTTAGAATTTTCTTTAGATAACCCTTGCATTTTTTTTATTTATTTTACATCATACCCATGCATTTGGAGTGATTTTTGATGAGATCACAAAATTGAGCATAAATGAAGTTTTCATTTTTTTTTCACAAGAATCACAAAAATCCATCAAGATAGTGTCCCTCTTTCTAGATTGCCGCTGCCATGATCCCCATTGGAGAGGATGGCTTAGATCATGTGCTCGATCGTGGATCATGTGGCTCAAATAACATAGATCACACATATCTATCTAGATCGTCCGATCAGGGGTCACACGATCTGATCTGATCCATGCATCCTTGTCCACATTCTCGCTCATCTGCTGAGGTGGCACCTGGCTGGCTGTTGCATGATGCCATATAGCACCGCGTGTCTAGTTAGCACTCCACAGGCACTGAGTAGGTTAAGTAAGAAATTAGGGATTTTATACTTTTTAAAAATTAATTAAAAATAACTAAAACTTCAAAAGTTCATAGGAAATAAAATACTTAACTAAAATTGAAAAACATTTGGTCTTTGAGGAATCCAATGAATCCAAAAGCCCCAAATTTTACTAATATTATGAGCTTAATTTAAGCTTTAGGAAAATCAAATTTCATTAATTAAACTAAAATGACACATTAGATTGATTTGAAATTCTCAAAGATAAAAAATTGAGCTTAAAATCTTCTACCATAAAATTTCAAGTCAAAAGATTTCGATTGGGAGATATTACATTTAGAAGTTCAAATAATTAAAATAAATTAATGGACTTTATAAAAATCATGGAAAATCATTTAAATCACCTGAAACTTTGGAAAATTATAACAAATCATAAAAAAGCAAGTATATATTTATTTAGAAGGAATTTTAGAGGAGATTCAATTAAAATTGATCCCAATTAATCTTGAGCAGTAATTAAGGCTTAATTTAAGTTTAATTAAAAACTTAATTAGCTTAGTTACTCTAATTACAATTAGTTAATCCCAAACTTTTTTGGTTGATTAATGGGATGACACCTGCATCCCATAATTTTCTTAGGATTTATTGCTTGGTTAATTAGGGAAATTGGTTGTCTTAACCTTAATTACTTTCTTAATTAATTAGGCAATTAATTTATATTCTAAACAGTAAGAAAATCATTAGTTAAGCTTGCTAATCATTGTGAAATAGTGAATGGGAATGGAGAATGAGATTGGGAACTCTTTCTCAATCTTTTCCCTATGTCCATTTCACTTGAATGGAAATTAATTAATTTTGGATTAATTGATGGTTTAATTCATTAATTAAATTGCTTAATTAATCAATTTGAAATTATTATCACATGAAATCCTAATTAATCAATTCATCAATAGATCTTTAGGTGTTCAATATCCTAATGACATTTAAGGAAATTATGGTTAACCCACATGTGTGGGAAAACCATGAAAGTACTTAATTAAGTTTCTTAACTTAATTAATCACTAATAAGCCAATTGCATTAGGCCTCTTTCATTTGTTAGGTTCATTGATTTAATTTCCAATGTATGTACATATCATGTTGGATCATAATTACTTGGTTAATTAAATTAAGGCAACATAGGTAAGGGTTAATCAATTAATGGATTTAATGCATAGTACAACCTAATTAACCCATAAAATCAACTTAATTACTTTTCATTAAATGAATTAAATCACATGGGAATGGGATCAGCAAACTTTCCTCATTTCTTCAAACCAAATTGAAAGTGATAATTAAAAAGCCTTTTCTTTAAATGCTTTTATTTGATTTGATTGTCCTTTGAGTTAATTTAATTGAATGAAATCACATGTTTATGCTCATTCATTCCTTTTAATCATGTTAAATGTTGTATGTCATTTGAAATCATACATTCATCTTTTCAAAATTCATTAAGTCAAATGGTTTTCCTTTATGTCAAGCTATGTGTTGATTTAATTTATAATATGTGTATTATTATCATTATTAAATCCAAAACATATTTTCCAAAGCTTATAAATGAATGGTTACATTACATATGAATGTTATAAATACATAGGAGATGCATTTGATTATAGCTTAAATGTATAAAGTGATGCTCCTTTCCTTTTATTCATGTATTGAGATTGTTAATGGGTATATAGTCTGGACATCCCAAAAATATGATACTTTAGTTAGCCCCAAGGAGGTCATATGATTACCTCACTTAGTTTTAACAATGACACTCCATTTGATTTCATTCTTATGTATCTCAATACTAGAATTGGATGATGCTTTAATTCATATACATAAATGATTCAATCAAATTAGATATCACTTTTTTGAATGATTTTCATTCTCCAAAAAAAGTGATATATACCGACATCTAGAATATGAGGTTTTTAGCTAGCCCTAAGGAGGTCATTTGATTACCTCACTTCCCAAGTTTAACAAAGGCTCGTACTTGCTTATGTCTTTTATACATACATGTGTGTATTTAATTAGAGAATGGTAATCCTTCCTTTTTATTAAAATACATGCATTTGCAATTGTTCAAGTGAATGAATTAATTGATCATTTGATTTGGAGCTCTCTTTCTTATGTTCATGCATGTAAATTTACATATGGTTTGAATGTAATGGTATATAGTCGGACATCCAAAATATGAGGCTTTAGCTAGACCCAAGGAGGTCATTTGATTACCTCACTTCCTTGGTTGATAATGACATGTTCCTGTTTAATTTCATCCCTATGTATTTTTGCATAAGAATTTAAATAGAGCCTTAAATTAATATGATAAAATAATCAGAGGGAAATATAAAGCTTCAAATGTACATACTCACATCCATCATTCAAGTGTGCTAAAACATATTGTATGTGTAGGTATACTTAAGACTTAATCATATGCATGTTACATGTGATGGAAAGGAATGATTTACCATGTGTCATGTGATAGTATTTCAATTAGATTAATCTTAAGAAGCCTTTCACATTGAATAGAATTATTTAAAGAGAACCTAAACTTAGGATTAATCTAAAATGTGTAATAAGCCATTCACTAAAGAGAACTAAATCAAATTAACATGCTTTAGAAAGTAGTTTAAGGAAGGGATGAAAAAGGCCAACATCCTTTGTTTTCTTTACAACACTTAGTTGCTAAGTGTATGTCATATGTAACAAAAGAAAACAAAAATTGAAACGTACAAATCAATTAAAACACTTGAAGTGAAACCACCCTTTAAGTTGAATCTTTCTACACTAATAAAATCTGAACTCTAAAGCCTAGTTAGGATATACCACACAAGCCTTAATACACACACTAGATTAAGTCACAACTTCCAGCCTTATGTTTAGATGATGCATGGTGTGGTGTATGTTTTTTTATGATGTATTAATTTAGATTAGATGTTAGAGTGTATGTTTTGTAGGCTAAATGGTAGGCTATGATCAGTCTAATCATATTTTCTATAAGAGATTATTTTAAGGGGGATGCTTAAAAATAAATATAAATGCTCTCTTTGCATATTGCTTAACCCCTTAAACATAATCTAAGTTAGGACTGATGGGCTTGGTTACCCATGTGTAGGGTGCTAAGTCCAAATTATAAATATAACGCTTGGTTGTATGTGTTTAGCTAACACTTATCTTGGGTGAAGTTAGATTTACTTTTCTTATTTTTAATGTACTTTTGCATTAGAAATTAGATTAGTGCTATGGGGGATAAGGATGAGCATTGGCAAGGCTTTGTCCCGGGAGGCCATGTGATGCCTTTGAAGTGGAGCAAACCAAATCAAAGAAAGAGGAAGATACATGAATACATGAAGACTTGAAGACCCCCAATAGCATTTATCTTTTGTAAATTGAAAATTATTCTTCTATGTACATTGTATAAGGGTGAGGCTACCCATTTTTCATTTTGGGTTGTACGGTGACACCCTATCACACCGGCATGTTATTCTTTTGCATTAGCAATAAAAATTGTTTGATGTTGTGTTTAAAGTAAACAATTAAAATGGCATGCTTTTCTTAGTTTCTTTATATGTTTGATGTTTGAATGTGTGGCCTTGAATTGATTAGGCTCTAGAAAAAATTAACCTTTATACCCAACTACAACTCATAACT
This sequence comes from Cymbidium sinense, assembly GCA_021442155.1. Taxonomy (NCBI): domain Eukaryota; kingdom Viridiplantae; phylum Streptophyta; class Magnoliopsida; order Asparagales; family Orchidaceae; genus Cymbidium; species Cymbidium sinense. The sequence goes on along the minus strand of JAKCPB010000241.1, from coordinate 7,846 downwards.
AAAGTTTTAAATAATTCATAACCTTACATAAAGCCTAGACATAAATCAAAATAATTAAAAGATTTAGCAACCCTTAGATGAATGTTGAATGGACAACATGCACATCATATTATTTTGCTCTTGAAAATAAAGGATTTCCATCCTTGCACAATAGAGGAATGCTTGACTGAGGGCATCCTTTGTTGGGAAAACCCCTTTCTTGTTGATTTAGCCAACAACCTTATTTCATCATGCATGTAGGCATCAAAACCCAAAGCCTTTATCAAAATGAAGTGTCAAAATAAATAAAATTTGAAAATATTTTGCACTAGACTAAGTCATATGCTCATACCACTCATGGTCTAGTCTCTTAGGGAGTGGGTTTAAGGACTTTAGTTTCTTTCTAATTAAATAACAACCTAACTAATCTTGCAAATCATATGATCAAACTTCATGGATTTATAGCATTGGAGGTGTTAGTTGGCTACCACTCCAGACTATCATAAGTCCAATGTGCGTTTATCCTCTTACGAGTTAAACCATATGCCCATTTTCACTTAGATTTAGGGCTTAGATTTAGGTCACACTTTATGCTAAAGCTCACTAGATTTAGGTTTGAGGTTATTTCTTTTGGCTACAAGCATAAATCCTCACCTCTTAGGCATCTCCATAATCTTGTATTATTGGATTACAAGTCCTAGCTTTCTAATGAAATGTCAACTTTAACAAAATTGATCTTCTCTTCAATTTCAAAATTATAAAGCCCAATAGAATAGGTTGAAATGCTCACTAGGTTTCCTAGTATCAAGAGCATTCCCTACTTGTTTCCTTTTTGATAATAAGTCTTCTCCTTGAGTTTTCCACTTGATTTTTCAATACAACTAATCCTCCGATACCTAGCCTTAAAATCTTTGGAGACTTTAATTGCTTTAATGAGAGTATTCTTAAGGATTCACATCCCTAGGATGTAATTAACTATGGAGGCTTGCCTCCATAGGGAACTTAAAAAACCCTACTTAATATAAATGCTACTTTACTTTTTCATGTAAAGTGGGGAAAGGTCTCTGGTACATTCAAAGACCCATCATGCCTTAGGAGTCCTTATTAGGTGATTAGGTCCTTTATAGGGTGATAATTTCTATCTTCTGAGATAATGCATCTTTCCTTAATGTCATACTCGATCATGTCAATAAGTACCCCCTAAGATCTATGTGGTGTCCCACATCTTAAAAATAAACACCACCCACACCAAGTTTTCTAAGACACAAGTCACGACATTGATAAAAATGAGCACGCATAGAGAAAATCAAAAATTCTAGATAACTAGAATCATCTCTACTGTAAAGACAAAATTCAATAAGTAGAGATCGATATTCTTCTTTCAGTTCTATCGTAACCACCCCCGCCTCCGAGTAGCGTGATCCACCATTATATCCCTAATCTCTCCCTCTGCCACCACCATGATTGTAACCTCTATCACTCCTCCCACTTCCATAACCACCATTGCTCTGACCACCACCTCCATATCTAGTAGTACCTCTAGATCCTCCAGCACTACTGTGATAAGCATCGCCTCCACCTTCTCCTCCACCAATAGATCTAGATTGAGCCTCATTGACAGTGATGTTCTTGCCATCAATGTTCTACCCATTCTTAGTGTATAGGTCTGGGTTTATGTTTATTAGGTTTAGGGTTTAGGGTTCAGGGTTTAGGGTTTAGGGTTAGGATTTGGGTTTAGGGTTTAGGTTTAGTAGTTTTGTGTTTTGGTTTAGTTTAGGGTTGGGGGTTTAAGGTTTAAGGTTTAGGTTTAGTGTTTTGCTTTTTTAGGGTTTAGGGTTTAGGGTTTAGGGTTTAAGGTTTTAAGGTTTATTATTTAGGGTTTAGAGTTTAGGTTTAGGTTTTGGTTTTTTGGCTTTAGGGTTTAGGGTCATTTAGGGTTTAGGGTTTAGGGTTGAGTTTTTTTAGGGGAACATTGGAATTTTATTACCATAAAAGGAAAATATACAATGTCTTTAAAAGGGGTAAAGCTCTAAAATTCTACTGCTCTCAGAGATACAAGAAACCTAAAGAGCTAAACCCCCATCTGAGTACATTAGAAATAGAAAAGAAAATAAAAAAAGTAAATACAACAACTGAAAAGCATAAGAGAAAAAGACATAGAGTAAGACTAAAATAAATCTTGAAAATAGTAAAAGGATGATGAGTCATGATTCCTTTGAGAAAGTAAGATAAGCAAGATCCACAAGACAACACTTAGGTTAAGCGAGTAATGACCATTCCTCGTAAAGTTCCAACCTAAAAGAACAAAATAATAGAGGCAAAAGTCATAGCTAAAAAGGATAAGGACAAAGAGAGGAAAAGGAAAGTACTGAGAATGAGAAGGCTCAGCTCAATTAGGATCATCCCAAGGGGCAACAATACATTTGAGCATCCAAACTTCATAAAGAATGGTTACAATCATATGTAATGCTTCCAACTAGAGAGAAGAGGTGAGTAACATCAAAGCCATCATAGCCAATATACCTGATATAAGAAAACCACCAAGGCCAGCAGTCCATAGAGTTCTAGATCCTGCACCATTAAACAAAGAGCAACCAGCCAGCAACCACAGCCAAACCACAAAATGAAAACCACAATATACTAATAATAATAATTGAGAGAGAGGCTAAAATAAAGTCATAACACCAACAACAACCATTATGCAAATACTCATCCAAGCTCCAAACCAGGGAAAACTAGAACCATCCATTAGCAAGCACCAGACCCATGCTAATTAATAGAGAAACAACCAACAAAACCAAGATAGGTGCCCTCAAGCAAAAGTCCCAACAAGTAGCAGTCACCAAGAAAAACTAAGGTGAGCAACCACAAATGACTAAACAGGTCAGAAATGAAACCATCAACTGAAGAAAACATAAGATGCAGCAAGTGCAAATCACCAAAAATAAAATAGCCACACAAATGGAGGCCAAAGCCACCAACCACCATAAATGAAAAGGTCTAATCTAAAAGGATCAAAAAAATGTTCGGCCAGCACAACAAAATGCACCAGCAAATTGTCCAAGAAGAAGGAAAAGGCCAACAAGGAAAAAAAATCAACCAACCAAGATTCCAAGGACAACTAAAAGTCCTCCAACCAAACTAGCTAAGTAAAATAGCCATAAGGAAACCACCAGAGAACAACCCATCATAAGTAACCAACAAAAGGAAGCATCCCATCCAAGGAAAGTAAAACCAATAAAGCACCACAATAGAGGCCAAAAGAAGCACAACCATAATAGAAAGGTAATAGCAGCTGCCAGACTAAAAAAAACCAAACTTCCCAATAATAAAGACTAACCCAATAGAAGCATAATGATAACATAAAACCCGCAAAATAATGCACCCAATAGAGGCTAATCCTAGGAGAATAACCAAACACAAAACCAAGGAAAAAGAAGGATCCAACAATAAAGAACAAGGAACTAGGAGGCAATCCCCAAAAAGCATCCATGAAACTCAGCAAAAGATGGCCTAGAAAGGCAACAACCAACAATAGTTCCCACTAGGAAGGCCACCAATTCAACCATAAAAAATGAGGAAAAAGTAATTTGAGTTCAAGAGGAGGGCTAACAAACCAACCAGTGCAAAAAAATAGAATAAAGCTAGAGTAGAAACCATCTCATCCAGAACCAGAGTAATAAGGTGAGAAGACAATAGTCACCGAGAAAATCAACCCCAAGCTAGAAAGACAAGAACCACCAGCAACCTAGAAGTAAGAGGTCAAAACATAACCCAACTTAGCCAAAAAAAAAGTTTAGGATTTTGGTTCAAGGTTTAGGGTTGTGGAGTATAGGGTTTAGGGTTAGGGTTTAGGTTTAGATTTAGTGCTTAGCTTTAGGGTTTAGGATTTGAGGTTTAGGGTTTTAGGGTTGTAGGGTTTAGGATTTAGGGTGTAGAGGTTTATGGCATGGTTTGTGGAGTTGGTTTGTGGTTTAGGGTTTTGGTTTTTTTGGGTTTAGGGAGTTTAGGAAGTGTTTTGTGGGTTTAAGGCTTGTGGGTTTTAGTAGGTTTGGGCTTAAAGTTTAAGATTTAGGTTTAGGTGTGGGTTTAGGTTTAGATTTAGTTTAGGGTTTAGGGTTTAGGGTTGAGGGATTAGGGTTTAGGGTTTTAGGGTTTAGGGTTCAGGGTTCAGGGTTTATGGTTTAGGGTTATAGGTTTAGTAATAATTTTAGGGTTTAGAGTTTAGGGTTTAGGGTTAGGGCAATATTTTATTTTTATTTTTATTTTTTATTTGTATTCTTAAATTAAGTAAACTGGTAGGTTTAGGTTTATTTAATTTATTTAGTTTATTTTTTATTTATTTTAGTTTATTTTATTTCTAATTTTTATTTAGGTTTATTTTATTTTTATTTAGTTTAGTTTATTTATTTTAGGTTTTTTATTTTAGTTTAAATTTTTTATTTTATTTATTTTTTAGGTTTAAGTTTAATTTTAGGTTGATTTAATAGTTTAGTCCTTTTGTTTTATATTTTCAGGTTTAAGTTTTATTTTTTTAAAGTTTAGGTTTTAGTTTTTATTTAATTTTTTTAGGTTTTTATTATGTGTTTATTTTTTAGGTTTTATCTTTTAGTTTCGGTTAGGTTTATTTTTAGTTTATTCTATTTTGTTTAGTTTAGGTTTTGGTTTAAGTTTTATTTATTTTAGTTTGGTTTATTTTAATTTAGGTTTTGGATTATTTAATTTTATTTTAGGTTTAGGTTTTGTTTTTTAGTTTAGTGTTTTTTTATTTATTTTATTTTATTTTTTAGGTTTAAGTTTTATTTAGTTTTTATTTTATTTTATTTTAGGTTTATTTTATTTTATTTGATTTAGTTTTATTTTATTTAAGTTTTTATTTTTAGTTTAGTTTATTTTTTCATTTATTTTATTTTATTTTAGTTTTTTTTTATTTTATTTTTTTTAGGTTTAGGTTTAGGTTTCAGTTTTGGTTTAATTTATATGTTTATTTTAGTTTGGTTTAGGTTTTTTATTTATTGCATTTTTAGGTTTTATTTTGCTTAAGTTTAGGTTTTTTATTTTTTAGGGTCGAGGTTAGTTTAGGGTTTAGGGTTTAGGATTTGGGGTTTAGGGTTTAGGGTTTAGGGTTTAAGGTGTAGGTTTTAGGGTTCAGGGTTTATGGTTCATGTTTTTAGGGTTTAGGGTTTAGGGTTTTATGGCTTAGGGTTTAGGTTTTAGGTTTGGGTTTACATTTTAGTTTAGGATTTTTAGTTTTTTTTAACAGAGAACCAATTTAGATTCAACATTTCTTTTTTTTTTATTTCATCAACCAAGTAATAAACCAAGTTTTTTAAGAAATAAGTGATGACATAGATAAAAAATGAGCATTCATAGAGAAAATCAAAAACCCTAAATAACTAGAACCATCTCTACTATAAAGATAGTTCCATAAGCAGCAGATCGGATCGACCGCTTCTTCGCTTCCCCATCAACCACCTCCTCGAGTAGGGATCCACCATCATATCTCGATCTCCCTCCGCCACCACCAAGGTTGTAACCTCGCTCCTCCCACTTCCATAACCATCACTGCTACGACCACCACCTCCATATCCACCACCACCTCCATATCCACCAGCACCTCCAGATCCCCCACCACCACTACGATAATCCTTGCCTTCGGCTTCACCTCCATCGCTAGATCTATACTAAGCCAGGTTGACGGTGATGTTCCTCACATCAAGGTTTTTCCCATTCTTAAGGTTTAGGTTTAGTTTAGGTTTATTAGTTTTTAGGGTTTAGGTTTATCTTTTAATTTATTTAGTTACTTTAAGTTTAGGTTTAGGTTTAGGGTTTGGGGTTTAGGGTTTAGGGTTTTGGGTTAGGGTTTAGGTTTGAGGGTTTAGAGTTTAGGGTTTAGGATTTGGGTTAGGTTTTATGCTTTTTAGAGTTTGGGTTTAGGGTTTTGGTTTGGGTTTTTGGGGTTTAGGTTTGGTTGTAGTTTGGGGTTGTGGTTAGGGTAGGGGTTTAAAGTTTTTTTTAAATTAAGTAACAAGTAAGTTTATATAGTATATTTAATTTAATTTATTTTTTTATTTTTTTATTTATGTTTATTTTAATTTTTTATTTAGTTTAGTTTATTTATTTCTTTAGGTTTTATATTTTAGTTTATTTTAGTTTAAGTTTAGATTTAGGTTTCTTTAGTTGAGTTTTATTTTTTATTTTATTTTAGGTTTAGGTTTTATTTTTATTTTAGGTTTTTTAGGATTTTATTTTATTTTAGGTTTAGGTTTTAGGTTTTATTTTAGGTTTTATTTTTTAGTTTATGTTTATGTATATTTTTAGTTTATTTTATTTTATTTAGATTAGGTTTAGGTTTAAGTTTTGTTTCTTTTAGGTTTAAGTTTAGGTTTTCTTTATTTTAGTTTAATTTTAGGTTTATTTTATTTTTTTATTATTTTTAATTTAGGTTTAGGTTTTTTTAGTTTAGTGTTTAGGTTTATTTTTATTTATTTTTTAGATTTTCTTTTAGGTTAATTTTTAGGTTTAGGTCTTTATTTAGTTTTATTTTATTTTATTTTAAGTTTAATTATGAATTTCACATTTAGTTTTTATTTTATTTAATTTTTTTATTCTTTGGTTTATATTATTTTTTAACTTAATTTAGGTTTTTATTTATTTTATTTTAGATTATTTTTATTTTTATTTTATTTTATTTTATTATTTAGGTTCATGTTTAGGTTTTCATTTAGGTTTTCATTATTTTTATTTTATTTTATTTAGGTTTTTTTATTTTTATTTTATGTTTTATTTAGTTTTAGGTTTAGCTTTTAGATTTTTAGGTTTTAGGTTTGGGGTGTTTTGAGTTTAGGGTTTAGGGTTTTTTAGTTTTAGGGTTAGGGTTTAGTCTTAGTGGTTTAGGGTTAGTTTAAAAGATTAGGATTAAGGTTTAGTTTTAGTCTTTATTTAGTGAGGTTTATGATTTAGGTGGTTTAAGGGTTTAGTTTAGTTTAGTGGTTATTTAGGGTTTAAGTTTAGTGGTTTAGTTAGGGTTAGTTTAGGTTTAGGTTTGGGAGTTTAGGAATATGTTATTTTAGGGTTTAGGGTTAGTTTAGGTAGGGTAAGGTTTAGGGTTTAGGATTTTGTATAGGGTTGGAGTTTTAAATTAAACCCGGCAGGTTTGGTTTATTAGTTTATTTAGTTTATTTTATATTTTATTGAGGTTTATTTTTTATTTTTATTTAGTTTATTATTTTATGTTTATTTGTTTGAGTTTAGGTTTTTTATTTTTGTTTATTTTTTAGGCTTAGGTTTAGGTTTATGTTTATTTTTTAGTTTAGATTTATTTTTATTTTCTCTTTTAAGTTTAGGTTTTACTATTTATTATTCAGTTTAGGTTTAGGTTTTTAATTTATTTTTTTAGGTTTAGCTATTAGGTTTTTAATTTAGGTTTATTTTTAGGTTTTATTTTTTAGTTTAGGTTTAGGTTTTTTTTTTAGTTTATTTTATTTTATTTAGTTTAGGGTTTAGGTTTAGTTTATTTTAGTTTAGGTTTAGGTTTATTTGTTATTTTTTATTTTAGGTTTAGGTTTTTTTTAATGTAGGGTTTAGGTTTTATTTTTTATTTATTTTTAAGTTTTATATTTAGGTTTATTTTTTAGGTTTAGGTTTTTATTTAGTTTTTATTTTATTTTATTTTTGTTTTATTTTATTCTTATTTTACATTTAGGTTTTATTATGTTTAAGTTTTTAATTTTTTTTAGTTTATTTTAGGTTTTTATTTATTTTAATTTAGTTTAGGTTTTATTTTTTAGTTTATTTTCTTTTAGGTTTAGGTTTAGGTTTAGGTTTTATTTAATTTATTTTATTTTATTTTGTTTTAGGATTTTCA